>OX381708.1:77219836-78419836 GCA_947462335.1 Harmothoe impar
AGTTCCCATGGATGTCTTTTTATGGGATCCACAAAGCAGTCAGCTGAGCCTACCAAGATGCAAAGGCTGTTCTTTAATTTAGGACAGAATTTGTATGTTGATAGGCAACCCGGAAAGGGTGGTGATGGAGATCTTAGGCTGAGCCTATGGCATACCAACAGCATCAACAAGATGCAGAGGGCTGGATCTCGTTACAGCATTCTGCTGGATTATGATGCAATTCACCAGATTAAAAAGGAATCAGAGGACATCAAGCTGGGACTGAGCTATGCGATGACGACAACTTCTTAGGGTTTGCCTTATCACTTGGTTCTATGAAGTACCTAACCATTGAGCCTGACATGTGCTTTGTCAACATAAGAAAGTGGTTCAACCCAGCACATGCATATGACGAGCCAAAGCCAGACCTACGCCCATGCAGGGAGGGAGTGCGTCTCACCTACGAACAATTCAAACGCTTCATTGAGTTCTTGGATACCCAGCTGTTGACAGAGTGTCCTTCCTTTGCTGAACATGTGTTCTGCTGTGATCAAGAGGACCATGACACCAACTGCTGCTGCATCTGCACCCCCCAGGGGATTTTACCCATACAGCGAGAGTTCCAACGTCTGCTTGAAAAATGATGTGAAGGAAATCCTCATGACCAAGACATATTCATGTCAACATATACAATACAAAAAAACTAAACATTAGATACTGGACTATCAAACTACTAAACATTAAATACTGAACTATTGAATAAAAATACATTTATTCATTATTTCACTTGTTGTCTTTTTATTTATTCACTCAAACTATCGAATGCAATAGACTTTGGAAGCAGTAAGTTATTCAGCTGTCTCAAAGGCATATTGTGACCCTGTAAGAGGAGTTTGATTTTCATATAAACCCAGCCAAGACCATTTGCTTCATTGTTTATTAATCTAATTATGCCAATTATGATTATGGTCATGACTTATGTGTCTAATTTAATTAGAGGGCATCAATGAATAAACTTGGTGGGCAAATCATTGATGTGTTAATTAGTCCAGCATAAGTTGTGGTGTCATAGGTGTATATTCTACTGTGTTAAGCATTTGATATGTACCAGATTTAATTAGGTTTATTAAATGAGTATACCCCGGGCATAACTTATACACACCTTGTGTCTCTGTCAATGTCATTGAATACTTGATTTATGTTATCCACCTACACCTATGAGTCTGACACTGATGATGGAGGATACCCGGTATACTGATGGTATGCCATGACTGAGTAATAAGGAGGGATGGAGGTGCGAAATGGAACCTAAAGATGAGAAACGGTGCCAAACCCGCATGGAAATGGCGTACAACAACATTGACTGTGCCACACTCGGTAGATGAGATGGATGACCAACATATTTTTGGATCTGTTGGGACATGCTTAAAAATAAAAGGCACATCATTATATATTCTGCTGCTTGCCAACTTTGGTTGGCAAGTGAACATGTTCCTTTGACAGGAGTTGTGCCAGGTTAGGTCAGTAATCATTCCTGTTGTATATTAAATGAGTGCACCCACTCTGGGCATAACGGTTTTATCCTGTGGTTTGAAACTCATTGGTGGGAGGGTGGCTCTTTACATATCCACTTGTTTGCTAGCTGAACACATCAAACATGTGTTTGTTTTGCAAGGGCATTGCCACGTAAGCCAATGATAAACCCATCAATCTTTCCCTACTAAATATCAAATGAATCCCCTCAGGGCATTACGGCTCTATCCCTTTGCCTTTTGACGCAAAGCAGACATTTCTACTAAAGTTTCACTGGATGGAGCATTACATTTGATGAGGTATAATTTACAGGAAAAAATTGTATGTGCTATGTGATGATGTCACCATGTGGTACAGTATTCAAAGGGAAAAAAAGGTTTGGATCTGTTTGAACATGCTTCAAAGAGGCACATCATTACATATTCAGATGCTTGCCAACTTTGGTTGCCAACTGAACATGTTCCTTAGGCTAGCATTGTGTCAGGTTAAGTCACCAATCATTACTGCAGTAAAGGGGCTTTTAATCTTCACAGGACAGAATATTTACTCATCAAGAATCCAACAAATCTTTATGTAACTTATTCATCTTTACATGTCCAGAGAAAAGGAAAAAAGAAAAGCAGCTATAGATCTAAACTGGAAAATGATAAGAGATGTGGGGTAATTAGGGAAAATAATTGTTGATATACATTTTATTGTTTTAAATTAAGCTAAAAGTGGTTATATCAAATTTTTGCCAAATTCTAAATCCTACATAAATATGTTCCAAATACTGTAAAAGTGTATTATTTATGTGTTGGAGTACATTAAAATGGTATCCATGGACAGTAGCAGCTCAGAAAGTGTGTCCCATGGGGTCCAACCATGGTCTTTTCTAGTGATTTTACCATGGGTCATTAAAACCATGCACAATTTTATTTGAAAATTACCATATTTTAGGAAATAAAATCAAATTTGGGCAATAACGGTGGGAATGAGGGGGAATTGAGTAGATAGGAAGTTAGGTATGATATCTAGGAAAATCCTGACTCATTGTTAGGGACATTATTTTCTTTTATCCCACACATCTGATATACTCACTTTAAGAGAGTTAAATGATTCAAGGTACATATCATCTTATCCTATATTTTTCTAACATCCTATGCCTTTAGAAGTATGGCCATATTCTTTTATAAACCCTGATGAATAAAAGAATAATAAAGTATCATTTGATTCATTTGAGTTTGAGTGGAGTTTTATACATGTTTATTTCAAATTTTTTATTTACATATCATTGAATTGGAATATTGGGCAAATGGTATGCAAAACTGACATGGGCTCGCATACTTAGCTCAAATATAGAACATGGGTGCCTCATATGGAAACCATCAGTAGGAGTACTGTGTCATATGAGTTGAAATTGAGTTTATATAGACATTAGTAATATTTATATTAGACATGAATAAAATACTACATCATTGCTTAAACTTTATATGTATGGATTCATGTGAACTACCAGAAAACTAAGCAGATCCAGTGATACAAAGTTCCAGTCTTTATTTGTCCACTTGATACAGTGATGAGTTAATTCATGATTAATTGTGGTGTAAATTTGAAAAGTCTTTAGCCAGGTCAGTGTCATATGAATTAAGTAATGTGTAAAAACTTTGTAAAATGTCTGCTGGCACTGAGTATCCAACTGGGATGGAAGGAGCAGGTTTTGTTCCAACCTGAGCAGGTTTTATAGGCACACCAATCCTGAAGGTGGAAAGGTGGTGATGATCGAGGACTGGAGAAGAGGTGGTTGTATAGGTGGATGTTGACCAGTTATTGTCTTTAGCCTCTGAGGATAGTGTTTCAGTTTCAACATCCATGGTGTTCAAACTGATAGTTGGCTCAAGTGGCACACTTATACTAGTGGGCTCCAATGGTGCATTGATAACAGGTGTTGATAAAGGTGATTCCCTGTTAGGACAGAAGGTGCATGGTCCTAAGTTGGTCCTAAAGTAGTCATCAATCTGTTTGTCACTTAGTTGTAGGCATGGTGGACTAGAATAACTGAAGAGGATCTGGTCAGCATCTACTTCTGTGCTGAAAATTTGGGCGGCTCCACTGATATTGCTGTTAGCCAGCTTAGCTTCAGCAAGGTAGGGTCCTGCGGCAGACCCAGCCGGCGTGAGGCTAGGGATGTTGCAGTCCAAACCCAGTAGGGCATAGTCATCACAGGAAATGGAATCAAATGAGCTAGTCTTGCCATTAACACTTGTAACTTTGAGTCCCTTCTTATTTTTTGAACCACCTTTCGATTTGACTATGTCTAGGACACAGCTGGAGGCAACGTCTTTAAAAGCTTTAGTTGATGGCTTGTGTTTGTTTCTGAAGTGACGCCTTAGTGCAGCCTTGGACTTGTATTCTCGGTAGCACTCACTGCAGACAAATGCACTATCATCTTCCATGTCATGTACCTTTGCGTAATGTTCCCTTATGGCTACTAAGGACGGGCATGGGAGATCACAGACATGACAAACATATGCCATGCTTGACATTGTCTGTTGGTGATTAGTTTAAAACAGGTGGTTAACCCGTCAGTATGCGCAGCTGAAGTTTGAATGACTGCATGTGGTTTTTCATTGTTGCCGGATGGAAATGGCATCTCACAGAGGAGTGGAGATGTTTAGAGCATTGCTGATTGGTCTACCAGCTTTGGCTCATGCCCATTGACGCATGAGCTTACAGGTGACAAATTGTTTGTGGGAGGGCTGCTATAGGTAGACGGATACTATAAGAGTCCAGATTCAAATATTGCAATGATTGTAATTGTACGTTACTATGTAATAACTCATAACTTGGTGGAGGAAGATGGATGTGTGGTTTGATTACGTGCCTATGGCTCAAGAATAAAGATTCTAGAAAAAATGATGGCTTCATTATTGTTAGATAGATTTTGTCACTTTTTTTACCACTAAAATACATTTCATAACTTTTATTGGTATGTTGATTATTATATCAGAGCATGATTGATTGTAATGTGTAATCTGACACATAAGCGCTCAGACATTATTGATCTATAACCAGGTTTGAATATCCATCAGTTAAGGAAGATGGCAAACTGCTATATATATGATTTTTATCAATAGAAAACAGAAAAAACATCATTCACATGTCAGGGTGTTTGTTAAATCAATTAGGATTACATATTACTTTGATATTTCAGAGTTTCCAATAAACTAACATTCATCCTGCATACTAGATGCTACAGGATTGAGACACTTTTGTACATCTAAAAATGAAAAGAGCTCTTTTATATATCAACTAAAAGCTGCTATCAACATTTGTTATGTAGGAGTTTATAGCTTTTTGTTCCATAATGCCCTCTATGTCACACTGATATGTCTCATTAATGGCTTTGATTTTTGATCGTAGCTCTACTTTCCTCTGTAGATGGATGTTATTTCCTGATTATCTTTCTTACTGGTTGTGGACTTACTTTGGAGTTTTGAGAGGGTTACTGGAGCTTCTTCTTCATTGATGATTGTTGCCTCATGTACAATTTTGGGAGTGCTCTTTTGACATGGGCTTTGCTGTTTAACTTTGAAGTCAAGGACAGGTACCCATGTGTTATATTGATCTGACCAACCTAACCAGCTGACTATAGCCTCTTACTGTTTCCATTACCTGTGAGTCAGAATGTCCCCTTCTTCATATACATTTCATTCTTTGATGACATAAGTTTTTTTGGGGGGTGGCTCTCTTTTTGTGCAGACACCACCTCCTTATTGGTGCTCATGTTGGGAGACGGCTGGTCCAGGGGGTGCAATGGATATACTTGAGGTTCTCTTTTAGTGATGATTAGCATATCCATTACAACTTTACTGATGTTGTCTCTCTCTGGGCTTTGAAACGTTGATTAGATTAAGATTAAGATTTAAGTTGAGGGCTTGTGGTTCTTTGGTAAGTGCTGAATCTCTCCACTTTCGAAACAAGATGCGTTTGTCAGGGGTATGATGCAGCTTGAGGTGTCTCAGCATGTCAGGTCGGCGGGACGTTGAATAGCTACACTGTTCTGGGCAAAGTTAGCCTTGAGGATAACTTCCATGAATAATGGAAGCATTCTGGTGAGGCTGTACTTTTTAGCTAAATCTTTTCCACAGTCCATCCTGGAATATATTTCTGTCAGCATGGTTCTGTGCAAACAAGATGGTGATCTGTTATATTGTTGTTTCTTTTCATGATCTCTCTGCAGTTTTGCAAGGAAGAAAGCAATGGGTCTTTTATATTCCCCTGCATCGTCTCCCAATTGATTGTTGATGCAGTGGGTCTTTAATAGTCCCTGGCATTGTCTCCTCACATGCTTGTTGATGCTCCTTGCACAGTATGCTGGGGAGGAAGGCTTTACTTTGGTACCCCGCATCCCTACACAATCTCAACCATGACTTATTGACCTACATAATGGTCCCCCGCATCCCCTACACCTTCTCAACCATGACCTACTGACCTACATAAAATATGGTTATGAATAACATTGGCCCCCCCGCATTTTGCATGATGCAGCGGATGCAGGGGGGACCAAACTTTTGTCCCCCTGCATCCCCCGCATGTTCCCTGCATCTTTTGCCGGAAACAGCGGATGCAGGGGGGACCAAACTTTTGTCCCCCTGCATCCCCCGCATGTTCCCTGCATCTTTTGCCGGAAACATGCGAGCATCATGCAAAATGCGGGGGGGCCAATGTTATTCATAACCATATTTTATGTAGGTCAGTAGGTCATGGTTGAGAAGGTGTAGGGGATGCGGGGGACCATTATGTAGGTCAATAAGTCATGGTTGAGATTGTGTAGGGATGCGGGGTACCAAAGTAAAGCCTTCCTCCCCAGCATACTGTGCAAGGAGCATCAACAAGCATGTGAGGAGACAATGCCAGGGACTATTAAAGACCCACTGCATCAACAATCAATTGGGAGACGATGCAGGGGAATATAAAAGACCCATTGCTTTCTTCCTTGCAAAACTGCAGAGAGATCATGAAAAGAAACAACAATATAACAGATCACCATCTTGTTTGCACAGAACCATGCTGACAGACATATATTCCAGGATGGACTGTGGAAAAGATTTAGCTAAAAAGTACAGCCTCACCAGAATGCTTCCATTATTCATGGAAGTTATCCTCAAGGCTAACTTTGCCCAGAACAGTGTAGCTATTCAACGTCCCGCCGACCTGACATGCTGAGACACCTCAAGCTGCATCATACCCCTGACAAACGCATCTTGTTTCGAAAGTGGAGAGATTCAGCACTTACCAAAGAACCACAAGCCCTCAACTTAAATCTTAATCTTAATCTAATCAACGTTTCAAAGCCCAGAGAGAGACAACATCAGTAAAGTTGTAATGGATATGCTAATCATCACTAAAAGAGAACCTCAAGTATATCCATTGCACCCCCTGGACCAGCCGTCTCCCAACATGAGCACCAATAAGGAGGTGGTGTCTGCACAAAAAGAGAGCCACCCCCCAAAAAAACTTATGTCATCAAAGAATGAAATGTATATGAAGAAGGGGACATTCTGACTCACAGGTAATGGAAACAGTAAGAGGCTATAGTCAGCTGGTTAGGTTGGTCAGATCAATATAACACATGGGTACCTGTCCTTGACTTCAAAGTTAAACAGCAAAGCCCATGTCAAAAGAGCACTCCCAAAATTGTACATGAGGCAACAATCATCAATGAAGAAGAAGCTCCAGTAACCCTCTCAAAACTCCAAAGTAAGTCCACAACCAGTAAGAAAGATAATCAGGAAATAACATCCATCTGCAGAGGAAAGTAGAGCTAGGATCAAAAATCAAAGCCATTAATGAGACATATCAGTGTGACATAGAGGGCATTATGGAACAAAAAGCTATAAACTCCTACATAACAAATGTTGATAGCAGCTTTTAGTTGATATATAAAAGAGCTCTTTTCATTTTTAGATGTACAAAAGTGTCTCAATCCTGTAGCATCTAGTATGCAGGATGAATGTTAGTTTATTGGAAACTCTGAAATATCAAAGTAATATGTAATCCTAATTGATTTAACAAACACCCTGACATGTGAATGATGTTTTTTCTGTTTTCTATTGATAAAAATCATATATATAGCAGTTTGCCATCTTCCTTAACTGATGGATATTCAAACCTGGTTATAGATCAATAATGTCTGAGCGCTTATGTGTCAGATTACACATTACAATCAATCATGCTCTGATATAATAATCAACATACCAATAAAAGTTATGAAATGTATTTTAGTGGTAAAAAAAGTGACAAAATCTATCTAACAATAATGAAGCCATCATTTTTTCTAGAATCTTTATTCTTGAGCCATAGGCACGTAATCAAACCACACATCCATCTTCCTCCACCAAGTTATGAGTTATTACATAGTAACGTACAATTACAATCATTGCAATATTTGAATCTGGACTCTTATAGTATCCGTCTACCTATAGCAGCCCTCCCACAAACAATTTGTCACCTGTAAGCTCATGCGTCAATGGGCATGAGCCAAAGCTGGTAGACCAATCAGCAATGCTCTAAACATCTCCACTCCTCTGTGAGATGCCATTTCCATCCGGCAACAATGAAAAACCACATGCAGTCATTCAAACTTCAGCTGCGCATACTGACGGGTTAACCACCTGTTTTAAACTAATCACCAACAGACAATGTCAAGCATGGCATATGTTTGTCATGTCTGTGATCTCCCATGCCCGTCCTTAGTAGCCATAAGGGAACATTACGCAAAGGTACATGACATGGAAGATGATAGTGCATTTGTCTGCAGTGAGTGCTACCGAGAATACAAGTCCAAGGCTGCACTAAGGCGTCACTTCAGAAACAAACACAAGCCATCAACTAAAGCTTTTAAAGACGTTGCCTCCAGCTGTGTCCTAGACATAGTCAAATCGAAAGGTGGTTCAAAAAATAAGAAGGGACTCAAAGTTACAAGTGTTAATGGCAAGACTAGCTCATTTGATTCCATTTCCTGTGATGACTATGCCCTACTGGGTTTGGACTGCAACATCCCTAGCCTCACGCCGGCTGGGTCTGCCGCAGGACCCTACCTTGCTGAAGCTAAGCTGGCTAACAGCAATATCAGTGGAGCCGCCCAAATTTTCAGCACAGAAGTAGATGCTGACCAGATCCTCTTCAGTTATTCTAGTCCACCATGCCTACAACTAAGTGACAAACAGATTGATGACTACTTTAGGACCAACTTAGGACCATGCACCTTCTGTCCTAACAGGGAATCACCTTTATCAACACCTGTTATCAATGCACCATTGGAGCCCACTAGTATAAGTGTGCCACTTGAGCCAACTATCAGTTTGAACACCATGGATGTTGAAACTGAAACACTATCCTCAGAGGCTAAAGACAATAACTGGTCAACATCCACCTATACAACCACCTCTTCTCCAGTCCTCGATCATCACCACCTTTCCACCTTCAGGATTGGTGTGCCTATAAAACCTGCTCAGGTTGGAACAAAACCTGCTCCTTCCATCCCAGTTGGATACTCAGTGCCAGCAGACATTTTACAAAGTTTTTACACATTACTTAATTCATATGACACTGACCTGGCTAAAGACTTTTCAAATTTACACCACAATTAATCATGAATTAACTCATCACTGTATCAAGTGGACAAATAAAGACTGGAACTTTGTATCACTGGATCTGCTTAGTTTTCTGGTAGTTCACATGAATCCATACATATAAAGTTTAAGCAATGATGTAGTATTTTATTCATGTCTAATATAAATATTACTAATGTCTATATAAACTCAATTTCAACTCATATGACACAGTACTCCTACTGATGGTTTCCATATGAGGCACCCATGTTCTATATTTGAGCTAAGTATGCGAGCCCATGTCAGTTTTGCATACCATTTGCCCAATATTCCAATTCAATGATATGTAAATAAAAAATTTGAAATAAACATGTATAAAACTCCACTCAAACTCAAATGAATCAAATGATACTTTATTATTCTTTTATTCATCAGGGTTTATAAAAGAATATGGCCATACTTCTAAAGGCATAGGATGTTAGAAAAATATAGGATAAGATGATATGTACCTTGAATCATTTAACTCTCTTAAAGTGAGTATATCAGATGTGTGGGATAAAAGAAAATAATGTCCCTAACAATGAGTCAGGATTTTCCTAGATATCATACTTAACTTCCTATCTACTCAATTCCCCCTCATTCCCACCGTTATTGCCCAAATTTGATTTTATTTCCTAAAATATGGTAATTTTCAAATAAAATTGTGCATGGTTTTAATGACCCATGGTAAAATCACTAGAAAAGACCATGGTTGGACCCCATGGGACACACTTTCTGAGCTGCTACTGTCCATGGATACCATTTTAATGTACTCCAACACATAAATAATACACTTTTACAGTATTTGGAACATATTTATGTAGGATTTAGAATTTGGCAAAAATTTGATATAACCACTTTTAGCTTAATTTAAAACAATAAAATGTATATCAACAATTATTTTCCCTAATTACCCCACATCTCTTATCATTTTCCAGTTTAGATCTATAGCTGCTTTTCTTTTTTCCTTTTCTCTGGACATGTAAAGATGAATAAGTTACATAAAGATTTGTTGGATTCTTGATGAGTAAATATTCTGTCCTGTGAAGATTAAAAGCCCCTTTACTGCAGTAATGATTGGTGACTTAACCTGACACAATGCTAGCCTAAGGAACATGTTCAGTTGGCAACCAAAGTTGGCAAGCATCTGAATATGTAATGATGTGCCTCTTTGAAGCATGTTCAAACAGATCCAAACCTTTTTTTCCCTTTGAATACTGTACCACATGGTGACATCATCACATAGCACATACAATTTTTTCCTGTAAATTATACCTCATCAAATGTAATGCTCCATCCAGTGAAACTTTAGTAGAAATGTCTGCTTTGCGTCAAAAGGCAAAGGGATAGAGCCGTAATGCCCTGAGGGGATTCATTTGATATTTAGGAGGGAAAGATTGATGGGTTTATCATTGGCTTACGTGGCAATGCCCTTGCAAAACAAACACATGTTTGATGTGTTCAGCTAGCAAACAAGTGGTTATGTAAAGAGCCACCCTCCCACCAATGAGTTTCAAACCACAGGATAAAACCGTTATGCCCAGAGTGGGTGCACTCATTTAATATACAACAGGAATGATTACTGACCTAACCTGGCACAACTCCTGTCAAAGGAACATGTTCACTTGCCAACCAAAGTTGGCAAGCAGCAGAATATATAATGATGTGCCTTTTATTTTTAAGCATGTCCCAACAGATCCAAAAATATGTTGGTCATCCATCTCATCTACCGAGTGTGGCACAGTCAATGTTGTTGTACGCCATTTCCATGCGGGTTTGGCACCGTTTCTCATCTTTAGGTTCCATTTCGCACCTCCATCCCTCCTTATTACTCAGTCATGGCATACCATCAGTATACCGGGTATCCTCCATCATCAGTGTCAGACTCATAGGTGTAGGTGGATAACATAAATCAAGTATTCAATGACATTGACAGAGACACAAGGTGTGTATAAGTTATGCCCGGGGTATACTCATTTAATAAACCTAATTAAATCTGGTACATATCAAATGCTTAACACAGTAGAATATACACCTATGACACCACAACTTATGCTGGACTAATTAACACATCAATGATTTGCCCACCAAGTTTATTCATTGATGCCCTCTAATTAAATTAGACACATAAGTCATGACCATAATCATAATTGGCATAATTAGATTAATAAACAATGAAGCAAATGGTCTTGGCTGGGTTTATATGAAAATCAAACTCCTCTTACAGGGTCACAATATGCCTTTGAGACAGCTGAATAACTTACTGCTTCCAAAGTCTATTGCATTCGATAGTTTGAGTGAATAAATAAAAAGACAACAAGTGAAATAATGAATAAATGTATTTTTATTCAATAGTTCAGTATTTAATGTTTAGTAGTTTGATAGTCCAGTATCTAATGTTTAGTTTTTTTGTATTGTATATGTTGACATGAATATGTCTTGGTCATGAGGATTTCCTTCACATCATTCATCAAGCAGACGTTGGAACTCTCGCTGTATGGGTAAAATCCCCTGGGGGGTGCAGATGCAGCAGCAGTTGGTGTCATGGTCCTCTTGATCACAGCAGAACACATGTTCAGCAAAGGAAGGACACTCTGTCAACAGCTGGGTATCCAAGAACTCAATGAAGCGTTTGAATTGTTCGTAGGTGAGACGCACTCCCTCCCTGCATGGGCGTAGGTCTGGCTTTGGCTCGTCATATGCATGTGCTGGGTTGAACCACTTTCTTATGTTGACAAAGCACATGTCAGGCTCAATGGTTAGGTACTTCATAGAACCAAGTGATAAGGCAAACCCTAAGAAGTTGTCGTCATCGCATAAGCTCAGTCCCAGCTTGATGTCCTCTGATTCCTTTTTAATCTGGTGAATTGCATCATAATCCAGCAGAATGCTGTAACGAGATCCAGCCCTCTGCATCTTGTTGATGCTGTTGGTATGCCATAGGCTCAGCCTAAGATCTCCATCACCACCCTTTCCGGGTTGCCTATCAACATACAAATTCTGTCCTAAATTAAAGAACAGCCTTTGCATCTTGGTAGGCTCAGCTGACTGCTTTGTGGATCCCATAAAAAGACATCCATGGGAACTCACTGAGACATCAGCTTGGGGTGAGTTTTTCACTAGATCTGCATAGAAGGTGCTGGCTCTAGTGGTTCTAACCGATCTGGAGTTGTACCTGGGCTGCTTCTTCACTCTGCTTGGTGCTTGAGGTGTTGGAGGACATTCTTCATGGTAGGTAGGGGTAGGGGACATGTTGAAGCTTCCTTCAAACTTCCTTCTCTTGGCCAATGACTGACCATGCACCATCAGAGATGTGGGTAGTGACCTCTTTCTGGACCCTGTGAAGCCAGCAACCGTGATAATCAGTTGCTGAGTTGAATTGTCTGAGTGGTCAACCTCCATATCTTCATGATTCACCTCATCTAGGTCGCTTTCCTGTTTCTAATAAGAGTTTAAAAAAAGAAAATTAATATCACAAACCTTTTTTGATATCACTCACTCAATAAATAATAGAGATAAACCAATAGTCTGTATAGTTAAAAAGTATCATTAATATATGTCAACAATAAAACTTATAGTAAGAAAGTTACTCACATAAGGGTTCACAGCATTATAAGCTGGTTGACTTGTTGCAGAAAACTTGTTCATGGTGTTTGAGGTCTATGTTATACTAAGATGAGGCTTTTGGCTTCTTGCTCTGCTGGATGTGTGAAGAGGACTGGTTGGCTAGTGTCTAAATTAATCCTGCTTATATACTGTGCCAAAGCTCTTTTCATAAGAAAAATTCCAAATTTATGCATAATAGATTATGTAAAAATGTCTGCTATGCTTCAGAAGGTGAAGGATAAAGCTGTTATGCCCAAGGGGCCTCATTAGATATACATCAAGGAGAGATTGAATGATTTATCAATGGCTAAACTGGCATCACTTGTGCCAAAACAAAACCATGTTCTATCCGGATTACATGTTCAGCTGGCAAACAACTGAATATATAATGAGCCCCCCTCTCACATATGAATTCCAAATGAACTTCAAGCATGGGATAAAACCATTATGCCCAGGGTGCACTTATTTGATATTCAGCATGAAATCATTGTTGATCTCAAGCATAGTAGACAGGTCAAATACCATCTTCTGGAAACATTTCATGGATTAAAAATGGGCTTCAAACCTCTAAACAAAACAATTATGTCCTGAGAAGACTTATATTATATTCAGCGAGGAGGGATTGATGAGTATATCAAACATCCTAATTTATGCGTAATGGACCATGTGAAAATGTCTGCTATGCCTCAGAAGGTCTAGGAGCAGAAGCAATACATGAATCATAAATGAGCTTCAAACATGTTCAATCCGGATTACATGTTCACAGGTTGGAGACTGACCAGTTTCTTAGTACGCCCTAAGATTGAATGACAGTTCCCAGAACACAGGGTGTACCAAAAACTTGGTACACTCATTTATTGTCACTTTTTCACATTTCCATGCCAAAATGCACAATTCTGATGCCACTATAGGAAGCAGAGGTCTATAATTTATGTATGCACCCTTTTTCATAACTAAAATCCGAATATTATCTAAGAAATGGCTTTATATACATATTTTCCCTCAGTAAATGTTCAGTAAAATCAGTTTGCTAATATTTAGTTAAATCTGGTAATAAAGATGAACCCTAGGATGAAATCATTGATTAAGGTCCACAAAATGATGTTTTTGTATTCATTTAGTGATGTTTGATAATGTAGTAAATATGCAATATAATGTAAATATAAGTATGAAATAGTAGAGTGGTTTCCCTAGTCCCACCTGTGACCCCACTAATTACATGCACAGATAAGTGTCACAGTCCAGTGACCACAGGTAAGGTACATGAGTACTGGGCTGTGATTGGCCCATTTACCTGCATGAGCAGGGGTCATGGTCCAGTGAACACACCAGGTATACCAAGATTATGGTACAGCCCAAGATGGTGCACAGTACCATAATCTTGGTAAAGACTCAATGGAAAGGGTGTACTATGTATTTAGTACGTTCTAATAATATGGTCCCAGCCTCAACCTGGTTCAGCTGGAAAACAACTGAAAATATAATGAGCCACCATGAATTCACTGGCAAGGTGCCCAAACAGGTCTCTTTGATGTGAAACATGTCCAGACACGTCTAAAACTAAAGCAGCCAAAAATATTATGATCTGCCTCTTTGAAGCATGCCCAAACCAATCCAAACCATTTTTCCTTTGAATACTGTACCATATTGTGACATCATAGCACATGCAATATATATTTTCTTTAATACTTAATTAAGTAAAATTCTCCATTCAGCCTTACTTCATATCCCCACATATATTTATTTTTTACATAGCTTAAGCTATGCGGCTGCTTTTTGACTCAGCTTGGTGCTTGAGGTGTTGGAGAACATTTCCCATGTCAAGTAGGGGTAGGAGACATTACTAAAATGTATGCATAATACATCATGTAATAACTGTCTGTTATGCCTCAAAAGGTGGATAAGCCATTATCAGCCAAGGGGGCTTATTTAATATTCAGCAAGGAGAGATTGATGGGTTTATCAAGGGTCTAATTTAAAATTCCTTTGATATAACATGTGGCCAAATTGGTGCCAACAAGCTCATGTTGATGTGAAATATGTCCAAAAGCAGTGCCAAACAAAACTCTTTGATGTGAACCTGGACAGATGCCATCAGTATATGATTAATCTCAAACATAACCCAACAGATGCCAACCAAATTTCTTTGATGTGAATCTGGACAGGTGTCGGGATATGTTGGATGTGAGACATGCCTAAACAAGTGCCAGCAAGGTCTCTTTGATGTGATTTGTGTCAATACTTGTCTCAACTAACCACTATCTAATATGATTTCTTATATTCACATTTGATTCCACTACCAGGTTTAATAAAGCATCATCAAATTATACCTTTGATTTATAATTCAATAGACAAAACTGTATAAAGGTCCCTCTGTATACATGCACATGATATGACTATCAGAGGAACATGTTCAGTTGGCAAAGCATCTGAATATATAATGATGTGCCTCTTTGAACCATGTTCAAACAGAGCCAAACCATTTTTCCTTTGAAGCTAGGTCTCTTTGATGTGGAACATGTCCAGACATGTCTCAAACTCAAGCAGCCAAATATATATTGATGTGTCCAAACAGATCCAAACCGTTTTTCCTTTGAATACTGCACCATATAGTGACTTCATATCAAATACAATATATATTCTATGCAATTAATAATTGATCATAATATAATGCTCTATCCAGCCTAACGTCATATCCATCTATATCCTACATAAATTAAGT
This sequence comes from Harmothoe impar, assembly GCA_947462335.1. Classification (NCBI taxonomy): domain Eukaryota; kingdom Metazoa; phylum Annelida; class Polychaeta; order Phyllodocida; family Polynoidae; genus Harmothoe; species Harmothoe impar. Next base: position 77,235,311 of record OX381708.1, read on the forward strand.
GTGACATGAATATTTATTGAGGCTGCATGTTCAAACATGTCTAAAGGATGACTTAATAGCATTCATAATGAGATTTTACTTTGGTCACTTGCCAAATATCCATGTTATGCATATCATTACCATTCTAAAACTGTGACATGAATAATTAATGAGGCTACATGTTCAAACATGTCCATATGGTGACCTACTTAGACTCATGGATATCATTGACCTACTTAGCAATGACCTACTGACCTACTGACCTAGATAAAAAGGGGGGTCCTGCGGATACCTCCCCTACTACTATTATTGTAGCAAGAATGAACTATCTGCAAGCATTGCAGCGCACCACATCAGCACTCAGGATGCTATCAGCAGGCATTATGACTGCTGACATAGTACCACCAGCTGAACTAATGGAGCATCTGAATGATCTGGACATGACACTCAGAATACACTCACCAGGATCAAAGGTCGCCATAACTGACCTTGACTACTATTATTCCCAAAGAATGATATCCTACACCTATTCGGAACGGCACATATACATCCACCTGGATATCATAGTAGCATCCACCGTCTCCACCTTCAGAGTATTTCAACTGGTAACTACACCAGTACCAATCAACACAAAGGAGACACCTACAAAGGGAGTAACCCAATTAATTACTGATGTCAAATTCTTGGCTATCTCTGAAGATGGTTCACTATTTATTGAACTAACAAATGCAGATATGCTAACCTGTCCAGGAACTAAGATCAAAATTTGTACCAAAACTAGCCCGAGAATCCATAGACATGTACCTACATGCACAGTAGCAATTTATTTGAACCAAGCTCAGCAAGTCAAGGAAATGTGCCAATTTACTATCTCACCCTTGAAGAGACCTATCTCACACGCTGTAGCCATCTCACAAGATGAATATCTTGTGACCACAAATTCTCTCACCTACACAGTTACGTGTCACGGGAAACCAGCTACTACTCACAAAGCACCATCACACTCAATCATAGGTGTACCATGCCTATGTACAGTGAATATAGATCACTATTCACTACCAAATTCTAGATTGCCATGCAACACTACAATTTCATTTCACTATGCTTTGGAGACCATAAACCTACCTTTTCTCGCGGCTCTAAATGAAATCAAAGAAATTGGACCAGACTCCAAGGCAAATCTGCCACCTTTTCCGAAGGTCAACCTATCCAGGACACTGGATATGTTAAGGAAATCAAGTAATATTGATGAATCAACATTACTAGACCTAAACCCATTCGCAAAAACCCTGCTTGATGATGCCTCCAGCCTGGCTAAGCCACTGGAAAATAGACTAATAGAGTCCTATCTATACAAATTTGCACGGCATCCAGCAGCATCTATCATACCAATGATACTTTCGGTTATAGCTACAATTTTGGCCACATACACTCTATTCAAAATGCACAGAGGATCCACACTACTAGCTTATATGCCAACTGCAAAAGCATATAGATTTGTCACAGAGAAGCCTATGGAAAAAGCCTTCGAAACCCTATACAAGAAGGACACCACCACGGCACCAATAGAACAGGGCCCCACCCCTATTCTAACTATCCATGAGACCCATACTCTTATCATAGCCATACTATTCACACTCACTATTTACTCAGCCTACAGGCTGACCAAATATCTAAAGAGTATGGCAACCAAGCACTGTGGAAAGGGAAAAGTCACTAAGAGGACAAATCCCACAGTAGTACTAAAAGTCTACAAAGGAGACACCAACTTCTCCTTCCCCTTGCGTCCAGTGCCACATGAGTTTGATACAATTATAAAAGCTTCAGCCCCAACATACAGAGATATGATTATAAAAATGTACCCTCTCCCAAGACTAGTATTTGAATGGAATGGACCAGTAGTAATTACTACTAAGAAAGGAGAGACCGCATATTTACTGCCAGAAACTATCAATCTACCATGGCGTGCCAGGTTCAGCATAATACCAGCGCTCAGGGAACCTAACCTAGATTTTGCCATGTTACTACAAAATGACATTTCACCCCAGCCCGTTACCATGGATACCCATGAGTCAAAGCTGGAAAACATCATAATTGACGACCAAAGAGAGAGCACCAATACATTAAAAAATGTACTCACCATACTCACCCAACCACCTACAGCTGTAACTAGTGAGAAAGTACATGGGGAAGAATAAACACAATTATACAGGATTGAGATTGACCAAAACTTTTGTGAAAAGTTGGTTGGCCCTGAAAAGGACCGTTTATTTTGACATTTATAGATGCCACCCACTAGTTGTTATAGTCCCCCCATCCCAAGGCCTCCCAGGACTCGGCCAACTCGGCAGCAGCAGGAGATCAAATCCACGTATCTTCACTGAAGAGCCACTCCTTCTCCTCCCTCCACTGGACAAAACGTGCCTCCAAAGTAGACAAAGCATGCTCAGCGCTGTCTGCAGCATCACCTGTCACCGTGTAAGCACATAGGCCGACAGCCAATAGGAAGTCCCAGATGACCCCATCATTTCTGGTGAAAAGCAGGCGCGGGTCATATCCATCCAGATCACGTAGGGCCTGAGCCAACAGCTCCAGAGATGCCGCCCTGCGCATGGAAATCCCGCCAGCACCAAGGAAGTACCAGCCGTGATGACGGCACACCAAAACATCACCAAAACTGGCAATGTCGTGCCAGACTTTATACAACCACCGCGTCCTTACTGAGTCATACCGACTCAAAATACTCCTAAAAGGAGTACCAGGAGTCAGCCCCTCCAAAGTGTTTTGATCACCTAACCACAGGTCTAAGGCCTGCATGTCACCCTGCAGCCAGGCCTCAGGGAGATATGCAAGTACCTCAGGTACAGCCTCCAACTCGTCCTCCAAAATTGCCATATGCGCCATACTGTGTTATCTCAAGGGTACTCAAGGAATAAGTGATCCTACTGTGGTCTACACAGCCTTTATAACCCCTCCCCACCCCCAAATGACACTGTTCACCCTCTGAAGTGATCCCCTCACTTCAGGTGACAAGTCCATGAGAAGGCACATGATCTGCTCACCAAAAGGTGTCAACCACCGGTGTCACCGCGGCACACGACGCATCTTGCGCCGCATGACACAATAGCCTCAAGGTGCCACTCAAAAAATCTGCTCAAGGTGCAAAATTTTCAAACTCTCACAATCCCAAGGTCAAAGCAAGGTCTCAGTGTGTGTCAGTAGTATCAGGGAATCAATTTTAAGGTTTCCCAAAATGAAACAGCCAATTTTGAAAAATTGAAGTTTTACAAAAACAATTGCGTACTCTTAACCATGTCAAACTTGCTCAAACATGCATTTATATGTATGAAATTGTATTATTACAATCTAAATTGCTAATCAAACATGTTTGTATATAACACTGTATTTGCACTGTATTTTACACTGTATACCTTTGTATTATGTAAGACTATTTACAGAAAAACATGAAGCAAAAAGGGAGATAGTCCGCTGACTAACCCTAGGATACTACACAAAAGACTTAAATCTCACAGCAGCGGCCCACTGCAAAGACATTTCTGATCAAAGTGTAGATCCACTAGTTGCAAATTGCCAACACCAAGAATCTTGTAAGATTCAACTATCATTGCAGAAACAAGATACCAAGTCATTTTTATGACATTATGAACACTTACCCTCCACCGGATAAGGACAAAATATCTGCATAAAAAAAAGGACTGTATTTGTACGTACAAACTTACAAACTTAAGTAATGCAAAATGTCAAATGACACAATTATGAACACTTATCCGCCACCGGACAAGCACATAACTATGCATAAAATGTACATTACTGATTGCTATATCACGCAAACCCAAAGATAAGCGCTATCTAGAAATAAGAAAACAAACTTCAAGCCGGTTGGCCTACTTTTATATAAAAGTGGCCTTGGTTTTTTTGGTATCAAACAAAAAAGTTTGTAAAAGATTATCATAAGATTTTGCATAATCTGCATTATACTCTGTATATTTGTATTCACATGTGAACATTGATATATCAAAATCCACTCAGTTCCACAAAGCACCTATTCACCAAAGACAGCCTATTACTTGATAACACATTTTTCATCATGTTTTAGAATTAAGACAAAGATGTACCATACTGTGTATATAATTCAAACAACGATTTGAAAAGTGTCAGATAAAGACACAAGGTATTGCTACACTGTATAACTATGTGATTAAGAAAGTACCAAGTTGGTACAAAGAAGGTTTACATACCTTATAGATAAGATTACACTGTATATAATGTAGATGACTAGCCAAGCACAAAACCAAAATTCTCCCCAGACCTTTGGTATTTACATACTCTCACATCATCTATATTACAAAAAAAGTGTACTTCACTACAAAAAAAAAAATCAAAAACAAAAGGTAAATTCTATTTGCCACCAAAAATTGTGGACAAAATTCCAAAATTCACCCCAAATTTTTAGATGGAATGACAACTGACGGAGAGTTGTCCTTTTTCCCGAGGGGGAGGCACCTGTCATGTGACGCACGTGGCCTAACACGTGAGGCACGTGCAGGTCGGTATACGCCCTCTCAAAGGCTCTTATGTAAGTGTCACATGCTGCCACACGTGACACAACCCCCTCAGGCCGTCACAGGCGCCCCAGAGCCGTCACAGGCCGCTGCACAAGCCCCAGGACCGTCACAGGCCGCTGCACAAGCCTCAGGACCGTCACAGGCCGCTGCACAAGCCTCAGGTCCTTCACAGGCCGCTGCACACGGTCACATAGGGGCATAGTGTACCTTGGCCAACCACTGTCAACTGACACTAACACTCAAGATGCCATGCTGGTAGCCTGGCCCCCTTAAATAGGGTCAGGTCCCAGCACTGGGCATCTCCATCCTCACTCTACACATGGACACCACTGAGCAAGGACCTCTCCACTGACTGAGAACAAGGCTATAGGCTATGCCCTACTAGGCCCAACTATCAGACATGGTGTAGGACCCCCTTGGCTCTAGTCCATTACTAACCTCAGGGTTCTTAGGTATATTTACCAAGACCTATATTATTGTGTGGATAGGTGTAACTGAGTGGAACCTACTTGTACTTACTGTACTGTTGCTGTCAACTTGTAATAAATACCAACTATACTACAAGACCTCAAGACTTTACTCAACTTCCTCATATTAAAGGGATCTCCCAACTAAGGGGATTCCTTGTATGACACTCTATTACTTACGGTCAATCAATATCTATCAGCTTTCCAATGCCAAACATCCAACTTGAGGGTACTTCACATAGGCCTAGTTCTTATAGTCGTTTGTTAGAGAACCTTTGGCTTTCAGAATGGTAGGGATGTTTAGACAGCAGGACAATAAAAGATCTGTATCCACAGAGGTGTGCTTATTTCAAGGAGTGAAGAGAGTGAAATGAGATATACTCGACTCTCTCACCAATTCATCAATGTTTAAAGGCAATAGGAACAGGTCATATTCTGCACCGCCAGAGCAAAAGCATACTAGAGGAGTTAGACTATGGATAAAGACCTTTTAGTGACGGGAAGGAAAGGCATCAGTTCATTCTCAGTCTTGTGCTAGAAGAAGGAAGTAATACGCAATGAATGTATGACAACATTATAATAGATAGTACAAATATAACCTGAAATAAGTTTATCTGAGTACAATATAATCTAATATAAATGATTCCATTGGAGCTGGTAGTTCTGCACCTTTCAGTACAGTGGATCAATATCAGGTATGATGCTTGACTGACTCCATATATTTCTACTCTGCACTGAAAAAGTAAACTTGTCTCCAGACTCGTCTAAGTGACGGTCATGAAATAAACGAGTCAAAACTTGTCTAACCTATCAAGTTACCATCCCACAATTAGAATCTGGAGCTTGCAAATGTTGTGTTTGGGCTGGCACATCTCCAGGCACAACTCCAGCTAGAAGACCCACTTCCTTGTCACTTAGACAACTCGTTTATTTTATGACAGTCAGTTAGAAGAGTCTGGAGACAAGATTACTTTTTCAGTGTATGATGCTTGGCTGACTCCATATATTTCTCCTTTGGGGAAAGTTGGCCACTTCCTGTTTAGTCAAGGGAAGTAGCCATGTAAGTTTCATGGACTGACTCTGTATGGTTCATTGTCCGTTACTGAGCTGGAATTAACAGAGTTGATAATACATCAAATAAACTGCTCAAACATTGTACCGTACACAGCGAATTATGAGCCTAGTATCATGAATATTGTATATAATCTATACTCATAGTGCCATCAACAGAGGAGGGTAGATCTACAATAATTGCGTCCAGAAGCTTGGCCATTTAGACCTTTAAAGATGGTATATCGGCTAATAGACTTCCCAAATCATTTCTATAAAATAGATATAATTTCAATGTCAAGGGTTTGGTTATTATTTTAGCTGATATACAGTGCTCAATGTGTAATATATTTGTCTATAAATGTTTGATTTGAGATGTTGCTTATTCACCTCACTGACTCAGTGTCCCCCCCCCCTATGTGAGCATACCAGAAACTAAGCTAATAGGGAAAGCACTGAGCCATGCAGTATAAACACATAGGGAGTTTTAGTGTCGACCTACAGTAAAAAATATTGCACTGCATGTGCACATCTTATAGACTAAGACACTACCCATAATCTTAAAAGTCAGGGAAGACATATAGGATAGGATGCACAACAGGAATATGATAAGACTAAAAAATCTCCAAACATTTAGCTGACACACCATCTTTAAGTGCCGGATACTACTCCAATATGCTTTATCCATGACATCCATCTTTCGGGAGTGTATCAACCCAGTATGGTCATTGTAATCCATCAGTGGAGCTCTGGACAATTACCAAGGGTGCATTCATGCATCGTGGCGGCAAAGGGCATACTGTATTAATGCACTATAAAACCTTTAAGGCTAAGCCAATAACGTTGGGTAGATACTGCAGTTTGCCATATAGTCTCTTGGTTGACACTCTAAGGGATTGATGCTATAGCCCCCATCATGATGCCTTATCCTCGTTCCAGGGTGCTGATACAAATAACTCTGCTTTTGTCTACAGGACCTTTCAGAGTCCACACTCTTGTTCCAGATTACTGTGGTAAGTACATTCAGATTGTATAGCCATGGTATTCTGATTAAGATACAATAGATTTCCGCAAAGAACATGTGGCTTCCATGCAATTAAGATCGGTTCGAAGTTGAGGTGCAGCTTGGATACGAGAGATTTTACAAGTTTGCTACAATACTGAATATTTCCTTTTCAGACGCTCTCTGAGCCAAATTATTTTTACTTATTTAGAACAAGTAGGATTGATAAAGCTGTATGTAATCCTTTAAGCCGGAATATCGCTAGAGGGTGACATTTGTCGCCCTTACGCACAAATGCAACCCCCCAGGAGTGTTGCAACAACAATAACTTGCCCTCAAATGGACATTCCTCCTTTCAAATAACTTTAGCCAACATTCACAGATTGTGCTTTCATCTCAAACAAGTGACAAAAGCTTGTACATTCTGCCATTATTTACTATACACAAATAGAAATACAACTTTATGCAGTTCAAAACTCAAAGCTATTTTTACTGTGGCAAAACGGTTAATGGCAGTTTCAACCAGTCTTGATCTAAATAAAAATACTTATCAGAGTTTTATTTTCTCCCTGCATGCAGTTCAACGCATTGGATGTTTTGATGAAAATGCAAGTCCCCCACGTGATATTGCGGTGTTTCACTATAGTTTTGTCGATACGACACCACTGATTTGTAGAGATACGTGTGGGAGTGGATATCTATATTCAGCAAATCGGGTAAGAGAAGGCAAAATGTTACCACTAAAATATTTCCAAATGTAGGAGTGATTTCTACTCATGGTTAGTCCGAAAATCACCCAAAATACGATTCAATTCATAAAATGTTTCCTTATTCAATATTGGGGAAATAAACCTGGTGATGAGCTGTCATGAGCTACAGGTCCGGCTGGCAAATAGCGGACTGATGCCTTACTAACTAATATTGGAGGTGTTTGGAGTTATATTTCAGATTCTAGTTCTTCCAAAGCCTATATGATGCAAGAATACAGACTTGGGAGAAGCCTTGAGAGCTGAGGACTATTGAAATTGACCTTTTAAGAAATATATTATGTTAATAGGCAATTTATATAGGCTGCTACCATAAATATGTGAAAATACCGTAATTGGGAGGAAATTAAGTGTCTTGGCCATTTTCTGTGATGTTTTCAAACTGCTAGAATGTGATCAAAATATCAAATCTGTGACATTTGTTTTTGTAAAGTGATCATATGTTGTCTATTTAAACGTAATTTTTCAGAACCCATAAAAAATGACCATATTTTAGTGCTTTTTCAATTATGATTGCGTGTATCAATTTCCCAGGTTATGCTGTCCCAAGATTTTAGCTCAAAAAGGCCACTAATTTGAATTTTGATTTTGTAATTCAGATAGCTCTATAATATATTCTAGTGATCAAAAGTGGCCACAAATGGTACAGAAAGTATCCCTGGTGTCAACTGGTTACATTTATACCAGTGAAATGATTTTAATAATTTATTGTCTATTTTTTATAGCCCATCTCACAAAAATAAGGATGGCATAATTTGAACTTTTTGTAATATTTATCCATATATATATCCCAATAACTATATAGCAAGTGCATGAGTACATATGGAGTAGTGAATAAACACATAGTATATTAAAAGAGCTTTAATATGGTATCTTTAGTTCTTTTCTACTCCAAATATTGATCAAATGACACTGTTTGCAAGAAATGTAGTAGGGAAAAATTAGTTTTTTAGTCCGCAATTTGCCGCCTGGGCCTGTAGGTATATTTCATCATGAGCTACCCTAAGTAATACAGTATATAATGCTGAGATTGATATTAATCAGCCACCATCAAGAGTAGTAAAATTTTAACTGTTACTCTACCGAGCTTTGCCTTTGTAGGGGTTTATCATTATGGGGTAACCACCCAGGTAGCAAGGGTATATTGGGCCGATATCAGCAATGATTGACTAAATCGCAATCGTTATACAAACCATGGCGCATTTTAGGTAATGCATACATTGGTTCAACATACAAATTACAATGATGGCCCACCCTTGGCAATTCTGATGATGGGCCATCGCTGGGTCGATGCACTACACCTACATTCACATACCAAATGCAGCTGTGCTTCTTTCAGCATGGTGACAAATGCTACTGTGATGGGGATCTTGGTATATATGGAAGCACTCATACAAAATGTGATAATGGAATCACATGTAAAGGGAATCCTGAATATCGATGTGGACCCGATAATGATAATGATATATTCATGACAGCAAAATCACGTCAGAGTATGTATATGTATGCCATACTTGTTTTTGTTTGTTTAGCTTCGATGATTATTGTTTGGCTTTCTTCAATTAATACCACAAGGAAAGCAGACATCGATGCTGTGAGGAAACACTACATGAGGGTTATATGAATAGATTTTATATTGTAATAGTTTATTTAGATAAAATCATTTAAAATTCAACTTTAGTAGAGCATGTAATATACAATAATAACAATAATGATACTCCATATGGAATGTGAGTGTATAGAATTACTTGTTCACAGCAGCATTGAAATGTCTTAAGTACCTAATGTATGATACATGACACTAGTTTCATCATGATTTGCCAAATAGAGTTGTTCCACTATTATTACCTTTCATATGTAGTCAGTCACCTTGGATGTTTCAATGATGATCTGTTTGCTAATATATCAACGGGAGAAGACAATGTTGATCCCCTTCAATGTGCTGCTTCTTGCCGTAGGCTGGGATATGTCTTTTCTGGACTACAGGTATAGGGTGTTCGGATGATTACATAAAGGCCTGATAAAACCATAATAAACATTATTCGTAATAAGTTCTCATTGCGTCTAATTGGAATTGACTCACGCCCGCCATCTAGTGGGTATTCTGGAACTATTTCCTCAGATAATTTGGCGCGAGCAACAGACTCAGCACAGATGTGTTTTTCCGGTTCCCCTGAGAATCCAGAATCACATACGAGTAAACCTTCTTTTATGAACAGACAGCATGCATGAATCACCCATGGTTTGCCTTTAATTGTGTGGTGCTTATACATCACCATACAATAGCAAGGTATAGGACTAGGCCAAATAAAGAAAAAGGTGTTTTTCAGGTTACCCGTCCCTACCCAGGGAAACAGGGCCGACCCTAAAAACTTTAATCCAATTTTGAAAAATGATAGTGTACGAGTCAACATTGTTGTCAGCGAGTCAGCACTGAAGTCAATTTTTGGGTACTTTCAATCCAAAGTTTAAAAAAATTATTTAAAAAAACCCAGAAACTTCCATACCTAGATTTTCAGACTATGTAACCTGAAAAACACCTTTTATTTTTTTTACCCTACAAACATGGCCCAATTCAACGTATAATCCAGCTCGGCTTGTACCACTCAGGCTCTATCATCAACTAGAAGCATCTGCTATCAGTTCTGCCAAGCCTACCATCTAAAGATAAGAGTCAAAGACCAAGGGTGCCTGTAAACTTCACAAAGAGTGATAAAGACATTTTTTTCATTTCTTGTACAAGTGACATGGGTTTTGTTCTTGGGTAAACTATTTGGAACTTACACTATTCTTACAGTTACTAGAATTTAGATACTTAGATTGTCCCCCAACAGTCACTAATCCTGACAGTCCCAGGTATCCAAGTTACTACACATGTAAAGCATACCAAGGCAATGTCTACATCAGGTTTTTACTTTTGAATATCTTTATCCTACAATTATATTTTGTAAATATGATCTGACATATTGCTTCATTGTGAAAATATCCTTTTAAAGATTCCCTGATAACTATGTATCTATATTTGAGAATGACATAAGGAATGATAACTCTATACATACCTCAGTTCTTTTTTGTAGAATGGTACAACCTGTTTGTGTGGTAACTCGTATGGTTCAGCTGTTGCCGCCACTTCGTGTGATGCAGCCTGTGTCACTGACGGTGCTACCAACTGTGGTGGAACTGAAGTAACTAGTGTCTACCTCACTGGAAAGGATGGTACTTGCACAATTGTGTGGTGTTTACTATATTGATTGTAACATTTGATAGGCTTGATATATTTGAAAATTTGAATCTATTTAATATATTCAATATTATCAATATAGTTGATATATTTGATACATTTAATATACTGAATATATCACATATATTTGATTTATTATATATCTCAAATTTATGTAATATAGCTGTATCATATACATATAGGATAAAATCAGCAGTTTCATGTTGATATTATATTCGCATGATGTTGAGCTAATATTCTACGTTGTCAGCTTTTAGCTGTCACATGCGCGTTGCAAGAGTTGCTTGAAGATTTTCATTGAGATTTTCTTTCAGATTTCTGGGAGACCCTAATTGTTGCTCATGATGCCTATGACCACCTTCCTCTCCACCTGCTGCTGGATGATTCAGAGACAACTTGTGTTGGTGTTGACGTTGGGAGTACGGCTGACTTCAAAATCAAATTCTCTACTACATCATACTATCAACGTAAGACTCCTGGAGCCTTTTTCTCTTTAGAAACGAGCACGTTTGCACTTAGAAATGCTGTTGTAACGAGCACGTTTGAGTGATCTTTTCTTTTTATTTCTTACTTTTTATCATGTCTCATATGGCTAAACGATTTTGCTCACGAATATGATTGTATTTCTTCACTCAAGGAAATTCGTTTGGAAATACACTTTCTCCCACGATTACCAAAGAGAAACAGGCTCCAGGTGTTACAATCCTGGTAGGTGCATGTATTATACTCTCAATGAGGGTGATGAGAGCATCCCACTTAAGTAGTTGATGATCTGCCTGACTCCCTCCACGTAATCTCTTGATGATAACACCCATGAAGGGTCAAAGATCAATATCAATCAGCCTAATGTACATATTATACATACTGCCCAATTTTGGCGTGTGTCTGTGTAGTAATGTAAGGGATGGATATCATTACTATTGTACTATTACAAGTGTTCTAGCTATCTCAGAGCTTGTCACCAGGCTGCACGATACCCTTAGGGCATGAACCTCTGAGATGGGAAAGTCTCTTGTTAGATGGCAGTTTGGTCCCTCGTCTGTTCATGTGTACACTGATATCCATTGGCTCCCTATACAACCAATTTCTCAGTCACTATAGCCTTTTAAAAGAAAAATCTGTCAAAAAGTGGACAGATATAGGCATATTTGGTATCATATTGAAGGTTCAGTAATGCAGCGAGCTAGAAATAACTAGCATTGTTACAACTTTCATGGATCAATGAACTTTTAACTAATAAAATGTGAAAATTGCATGCAAAAAAAGTCTTAAATTTCCTTTATATTTTAGCCCCAAGTAAAGAAAAGAAAATTAAAATTGAAAATGTCCTTGTCATACTTATCACTGGCGGGTGATGAGATCTTTTTTTGAGTGGCCTAATGTTATTCATATATATCAGGTAACCATGGAGAACTCAGCTTGTGAGACTGATGGAAAGCCTCATGTGCTTGTCTATGTGGATAATGGTGAAGTAGCCTCAGTGTTTCTTGGAGTATTCAGGAAATGTCCCCTGTTTGAGAGTCTCGCTGATGGGGTCCTGAATACCTGTGTCTTCAAATGTAGCTGTCCTGAGGCCTCATGTAAGGAGATCTTTGTGAGCTTCAGGTTACCACGACTGGCAGCAAACACCAGAGTTTGTGAAATCAGATCCTGCTACTCAGCTTGAGAGCTCTAAAAAATACCTGGTTTCTCATCATGAAACAATGAAAGATATGATAACGAAATACCGCTTTAGTAGCTTAACCATGCTAACGTACTATGAATAATGACATGATGTGCTGTGATCTGCTACCAAATGTCCCTACCATTTTTTTTTAATGAAAATGAGGTGTACTGACAATAAACACTTCTTTATTCTTGAAACTTGTTGTTGTTGGTTGTGTTTAATAATAAATGTATTGGTGGAATCAATTTATCTTTCACACAACAGTCCTGAGTGATGTATTCCCGAGGGATTTCAGGAAATTGTGATATTCAAGATGGCCGCCAGAAACCACTATAAAGTAGCTTTTCTAGAGCAATAAAGTGGAATTTTTTATGAATATTGTTAATAATGACATGAAATAAACACAAAGGAGCACTCGTGAAGTTCCCCACTGAGGGTTATTTCACTCGGTTTTGACTTGGCTTTGCCTCGTAAAATAACCCTCAGTGAGGAACTCTACTCATGCACTTTTGTCTATGTATCTTTTTGAATTTAGCTACAGCTTGGGCTCGTTAAAGGAGGAAGTAAAAAGGAATAGTGTTTAAGGTGGCTAGATCCTATCTAAACTAAGCCCAATATGCAGGTTTCTGCGCATGTGTACATGTAGTTCTCTCACAAGACCCCAGGTGGGGCAATCTGTCTCAGGACGTTATATTTCAATATATATAGTAAAAACGTCACCAAATCCTGACTGGGGTCGAATTCAGGGTCTTCTGCATGTGAGTCTATTGCTTTACCCCTACTCTACTAGGGCTCTGGTAGTAGGCCTGCTGAAAGCTATACCTGGAACACTTCAAGACTGTACTCCATTTTTTTAATTTTCTGAACACCAAAAACCTTTAAAATATGCAGGGGACCATATGTTCAAAGTATGGTTTCTGGGTGTAAAAGACTATAGACTATATCCTGTGAGAACGATAGGGAGAGTTAATTACTTTAAGATGCTATTCCGTGCACAAATGTACTATAACCATATGATCCTATTACAGATCACTCCAAACTCAAAGGAAGATATCTCAGAAACTAGCCCAGGACCCCCCTTTTTTCTTTACACCATTTAAGACTATACTCACAATATGGGCCTCATGGCAGTTTAATCAACATTTGAAACCATGATAATGATAAATGAAGAAATGTTCTACTTCCCCAGTGTGAGACACATATCTAGAAGCAATCTTTTTAATGCAAAAAGTCGATTTCCAGGTGAAAAAGGAAATGTCTTTCTATTGTATTCCACTAGTGTAGCAGAACTGCATGTGCTGGCATGCCCGACACATTGTTCACTAAATGTGAGAACATACATGGATGAAGTGTGCAAAGAGAGGTTACTATATTTGACAAGACATACTTGTCTGAGTAGTCTAGTGGTTAGGCCGAAGCAGCAAAGATGCCGGTCTATGGATTTCACACAATTAATTTTTCAGGAATTGGGATTTGCTGAAAAATCTCATATTTACTCTAGATGACTCCCCACTATAAGCCAAAGCCTTCCTTAACAAAATATTGTGTAGCATGATAAGCTATAGAAGCCAACATGCCTTCACAAGGGCTTGATAAACTACAATGTATCCTACCAACATAATTTATACAATTTTGGCACTTAATGGCAAATGAAAGAATAAGTTGATTATGTGTCTGACCCTACGAAAGTGCTTTTTAGCATGTTACCTGCAACACACATCTTCCTGTTGTACAGCCATAACACAACAGGTGAATATAGAGATTGGGACAGTAATACAGATTAAAAGAGGCACATGCATGCATTGCATAATGCTGTATAATGTCTGATAAAATTATGAGTTATTAGTAACTAGGTGTGTTACATTTGTGACCCTGTTTCTGTAACAGTGACAGACAAGTGTTACATACTAAGGGGGGTCACTGCCCTCTAGAAGCAGGTGGGAATATAGCCTGTGGCTAAAACATGTTTTGAAATGGGAGTTCAAATCTCTCATAAACTAGTCCATCAGGCACCACATCCACCAAAGAAAGCTACATAAATAATTGCATTAAAGATGCATTAATCGGCTTTAATTTTGGTAATACCATTTGATGACAGGGAATGGTCAGAAAGGCATTCAGGTGGCTTTATTAGCCTTTACTGAGACTGAATACATCCAAAGTGTTGGTTGTAAGAGAATAAATAATTCACTTTTAATTAATGCAAATATTCATGTGGTGTTTTGTCATGGCCATCATAAAGTACCATGCTGGCAATAAAGGGTTAAGTCCTGGTGTTTGACTTGTTAATTACCAAGTGCTATGTGTGGAGTCCCCTTCCTCCTGTACACTGAAAAAGTAAACTTGTCTGCACACTCTTCTAAGTGACTCTCATAAAATAAATGAGTTGAACGTTGTCTAACCTATCAGGTTACCATCACACAAACCCATCTCCAGACATGTCTAAGTGACAAGGAAGTGGATCTTTCAGCTGGAGAATTTGTCAGATAAAATACCTACTTGGGACAGTAATCTGATAGGTAAGACAACCGCCAATTCGTTTATTTTATGACAGTCACTTAGATGAGGCTTGAGACGGGTTTACTTTTTCAGTGAACCTGGGAATCTAGCCTGTGGCTGGAGCAGTTTGTCAAATGAGTATTAAAAGACCATCCATTTTATTAACTACTCCTTCTCAAGTCAACACATGCCTGCACTTTTCAACTCAACAGGAAGGGGAGTTTATAGTTTTTGAGAAGTTAGTTGGCTATACTTTTTTAGAGCTAATATCATAATGTAGGAATGAAAATATGTGTTTCATCCTCTCTCTCATTCACAGGCCTATTAAGAAACGTCTTGTATTTAGCAACATAATGCTTAAATAGAGTAATTTTAATGACACTTTAGTAACTAATTTGTGCATTCTCAAAACTACAACTGCCACTAGTTGAAAGATTCATTTGGTGGGGAAGGGGGCTTTAGGTGATAGGTCATATCCTTTAGCACATACAATGAGAGTATGAAGCCATTTTTATAATCTGTAGGCGTGAACATCATGTTATGGGATAAAGCATGACACACACGAGCCCTTTTCTACATACTAATGACACCTGTACCAACCTGTTCACACATATATAAAGCACTTTAAGTTTCACTCAAGCCACATTCATCATAAACCTCACACATACCGTCAGGGCTAGGACAATATACATACAGACACTGGTGAAAAGATGCATCTTCTTATACTTCGCCTGCTCTTATCCATATTGGGTGAGTTTGTATTACTTGTCTTTTAAATGACTTGCAATGTTAAGTAGCCATATCAATATAACAGGGACCTTATAGAGACACAGGCACTTCTATAACCAGACTTTGACGGTTATATAGCTGCAATAGTACTTTTTGCAAGTTCTCCAGTGGCATGCATGTTTATATTCAAGCCAATTAAAGATAATTTGAATCACACTTTCAGCAACTTTAAGTTCCAGTAAAGCTTAAATACCATCATGAGCTTTCCATGTGATCTACATTGCGTTTATTGATCTTAAAGTTTCTTAACCCTGTAATGACGGCATGATGCCATAATGCACCATGTCCTTGGTCATCATGATGCATGAATGCAGTGGCAATTAACTCGCACTGTCCAGTTACTAGCCGGGCTGCATTGGTGCAATATGACAACAAATGTCATGTTTTGGCGACATTCGTCCTTAAAGGGTTAAAGACTGATTTTAATTTTTAACATTATGGATTTGCCTAAATTCAAACATTAATGCAGTGCATGGACAACAGTTGAATCATTTAGTCCATGACATATGGTTCTAGTTAGCTTTGATTGTTTGATTAGTTCTGCACATTCTTATCATTACTGCCCAACTGCCAATTAAAGGGCAATCTTGGCTGCATGTGAAGTGAGTAATGTGTCTATAACCTTTTCTCCAAATACTAAATGCAAGTTGACATTGCAGTGTTCCACCTGGTTGCCAGTAGAGGAGTCACTGTTGAGGAAATAGGTGCTAAGGTAGAGGGGAAGACCTTGGGAGTCCTGTCCCCGGGCCTGCCGTATGGAGGGTATGGCATTCAGGCCCCCCTTCAGCGTGTTAACCCATACCAGCTCCAGCACCAGATGCTGCAGCTACAGCAGTTTCAGTCACCGCATGGACAAGTCGTCAGGCACATTGCTCCCATCACCATCCCCTTCATTGACAAAAATGGTGAGTATGGTACTTTGTACTATGTTTGCCAACTTGAGGGCATTTCAATGATCATATCTGACATCACATAATCTAGTTAATGATTTTTCAGTAGTGACTAAACATATCTAAAATGCTTATTGATTATAATCACATAATCCTGGCAACATAAAAACAAACACTTTAGAGTAAGTATGACAAATTATACCATATTTGCAAACTCTGACAAAGTATAATTTTTGATAGTTTTCAGTATCGATAGCTCAAATATGAAATGTTTTATAATCAAATTACCATGGTAACTAAGGGATAAAAGTGCTAAAAGGAGACAACAAATACTGAAAAATTGATGACAAGCAAAACCTAAATAGATGATAGGTAATTGCACAAATCTACAATGGGTATACAACATTATCCATTATAAAATATGGATTGTATATCCAATTCACAAGTCCTGTAACTATCTACCATACCCAAGGCATGCATGTTAATGGAAGAATGCACCCTCATAGAAGCAATTCTATTTTGCAATAGATAATTATATCCAATATAATAATGTGTTCATATTCATGTATGTAGGCTTTCCGGTGTACATTTAAGTTCTGTTGATTTATTTCATACCTATAAGTGGAGAATTGAACTTAATAGTATTTAACAAATTATGAATCTGATGATTCCTTTCTTTCTACACAGGCTGCAGATTTCCTGGTGATATAGTATGTTCTACAGATGCGGATGATATGAACAGCTATGGGCTATGTGTTCTTAGAAATGAAGGAAAGAACCTGTGGAAGAAACCATCCATGACAGTTACAGACAGAAATTGTGACCCAAACACACAGGTCTCGTTTGACTGGTGTAACAACAATGAACGCATCATGAGAACTACAGGCCTTATACAGCACGCAGAGGAAGTCCCGATTTACAACCACAAGAGGAAATACTTTGTTCAGCTTAGTCCATGTATAGTTGTTCTACCGGATCCCTAAACACTGTGAGAAGTTTGAAATAAAGTTGCACACCCAAAACCATGATACAGCTATAACTTGATATATTACCAAACCAATTTATCTGAAGAAAAAATTTGGACATGACAGAAATAGTCTGAACGCTGGGTGTCCAGTGTCCCTGATACTTTGTTCAAAAATAGTTCGAGTTCTGGATATCTTTTTTGGTTTTAATTGAATTAAATGGGGTACTTTTACGGGAGACCAAATACAGACAAATCAGTCAAGTATGTAACAGATGAAAATTTAAGATGAATATGTACCAAAGTTCTGTTTAGAGTGTTCTTGTATTGCAGGTGTCCTAGCATGCAGGGAATGTAGTAGTTCCACTCTCCAAGCAGAGCTTTAGCTCCCTGATCTGGTCCACATTATTTGCTGAAGCTAGTGACTGGAAAGGAGAGGGTGCATACTGGGACCAGTCCAATATGGCGCTGTCCAGTGGACATCCAGCTAGTGTGGAATAGGAATCGTGGTCAGTAGTCCATGATACTCCAAGGTTACTCCTAGGGCTGTGTCTCATCAAATCAATCCAAGTTGAAAGTCTATGATGTGGGTGAAATCTATGACCGGGTGCAATCTATGACCAGCATGACAGAAAAAGGTTTATTTAGGGCAGATTTACATGGACATTTTAAATAAATGTTCTACAATATGTGATGCATGAATTAAAGTGAATGGCTGTCATTATTTCCTCTTCCTTTCAACAATGTAGGTGTTAGAAATGGATGCTACTTGTAAAGCAACGTCTATGACCTTATAAGATGGAATTTTTCATTTTATATCTGTTAAAATGGAGATGTAATTATAGAAACTATGAAAAGAAATTAGTATCATAAAGTATCAATATTAATCTGTCTCCTTTTAACATTATTTATGTTTCCTTCCGCACTATATTTGTCTTTTCCTTGCTGGCCGGTCATAGCTTGCACTTGGTCATAGATTGCACTATGTCATAGATTGTATCCGGTCATTGATGAAAACATTGGCGCATGTTCGTGAGACACAGCCCTAGGTAGTTGAAGGTGTGCACTGATTTCAACACTTGGCGTCTGCAGCAGCTCATGTGATACATGTCTAATCTTTTGAACTTTGAACACAACAGGAAGGGAGATTATAGTTCTGGAAAACTTAGTAGGATATAATGTATGCCCTATGTGTTGCATGTTCTATCTGTCATTCATAGGCTCACTAAAATCCAACTGCAGTATTTCTTTTTCCATTTAGCGCCCATGATGCATATAAAAGTATTCACATATATACAACTGTTACCATCTAGTCGGCAGCTCATGAAAGGTCCATTTCAGTTGCGACGGTTGGGGCCTATAGTCAAAGGTCATAATCTTTAACACATGCATTGAGGATACCGAGCCATATTTATATTCTACAGACACAAACACCTTGTAAGTGGATGTAACATGACATACTGACAAGCCATACTCTACATACTAATGACACCCTTCCCAGCCTATTCACACATAGATGTAGCACATTGGCTTTGATTAGAGGCAAAGTTAACACTCAACCTTACAAGTATTTGCAGGATCCGGACAAGATACACAGACGCACTGGTAGAAAATGCATCTTCCTATATTCTTCCTGCTCTTGTCCATATTCGGTGAGTTTGTATTACTTGTGTTTTGATGATAGCCCTCCACAGTACAACGACACTTTAGAGAAATTGACACATCTATATGTAGAAATAGAAAGTTATAGAGCAGCAAAAATAACTGTTTTTGTTCTATGAGTTCAACAATGGCAATTTCATTACCATGTTTTAAAATAGCAGGTTCTGAGGACATTTACTGTACTATTATAAATCCACTGCATGAATGTTATGTTCGAGTTTGCAAATTAGAGGTAATTAAAATCTTACTTTAAGCATATTAAATCCTGTAAATGTCATTTAAATCCATCAAATGCCATGAAGGCTCTACCGTGACATTTACAAGCGCACTGCACTTAAATCCCATGATTATCTTTTTGCGACATTCGCATGGCTTTCATTGAACCCAAAGGTGTTCAATGACCGGCTTTCAGCATCTTTGATTTGCTTGATTTCAAGCATTGGTGGACAACAGCTGAATCTAATAATTATATATGTTTGATGAGTGCTTATTCTAATATTTCAAACAACATAAAGGTATGTATATAAGTACATTTTACATCGGATTCCATTGAATAACAGAAGAGGTTGTTTCATTTTTAATAAACATTTAATCTTAACTGGCACACAGTCATACATCACCTCCATTTCCTTGATTGTGTGATTATTTATGCACAGCCAACTGACAATCAAAGGTCAATCAAAGGTCTATCGTATCTGGGCTGAGGTTGAAGGCAGTGATGTGTCCATTCTCTCAATAGAAAATACATGTTGACATTGCAGTGTTCCACCTCGTAGCAGGTAGAGGAGTTGCTGCTGCGGGAAAGGGTGCAGAAATAGAAAGAGCAAGCTCCCTCCCAGTTAGTGTAGAGGGGAAGACACTGGGAGTCCATACCCCTGCATATGGACCATATGTCTTTCAGGCACCCCATCAGTATTTTAATCAGCTCCAACGGCAGCATAGACAAGTCTTCAAGCAGATTGCTCCCATCCCCATCCCCTTCATTGACAAAAATGGTGAGTATGGTAATTTGTATTATGTTAGCAAACTTGAGGGCTTTCAATGATCATATCTGACATGACATAACCTAGTTAATGGTTTTTCAGTAGTGATTAAACATATCTGAAATGCTTATCAATTATAATCACATAATCCTTTAGAGTAAGAAAACACTTAAAAAAGTTTGATCAATATGCTCGAATCAATGACAGCCAAAACCTAATTAAATAAATGATAATTGTGCCAATCCATAATACATTCATCGGTAGGCTATTTTGTGTACATTTAACTTCTGTTAGTTTAGTTCCATACAGATGAATTGAGAATTGAACATATAAAGCAAATTATGAGTCTGAGAATCCCTTACTTTCTACACAGGCTGCAGATTTCCTGGTGATATAGTATGTGCTACAATGGAGACTAGACTTGGTCCTAACCGTAGCTATGGGCTATGTGTTCTGAGGAATGAAGGAAAGAACCTGTGGAAGAAACCATCCATGCAAGTTGTAGAAAGACTGTGTGACCCAGACACGCGGGTCTCGTTTGACTGGTGTAACAACAATGAACGCATCACGAGAACTACAGGCCTCATAAAGCAGGCAAAGGAAGTCCCGATTTACAACCACAAGAGGAAATACTTTGTTAAACTCAGTCCATGTATAGTTGTTGAGGATCCCTTCATGCCTACCTCCACATCCCCCACATCTCCCACAATCGACCCAACCACCACACCCACCACAACCTCCACAACCTTCACAACCTCTACATCTGCCAGAACTCGCAGACCCCGCCCAACCACCTTTCAAATGTAAGCAATCTTAGGCCAATCTCCATTCTCCCTCTTCCTTCCAAGATTTCTGAAAAAATCATGCACAAGCAAATCATAACTTACTTAAATGAAGAAGATCTCCTTAACCATAATGAAAATTGGTTTAGACCACATAGAAGCTCTTTAGATAGCCTTACTAAATTAACAAATAATATCTACAAAGGACTAAACAAAGAATACTGTACAACTGCAATCTTTCTGGACTTCGAAAAGGCATTCGATACTTTAGACCACAAAATTCTAGCAAAAAAAGCAGAAAAAATAGGATTTGACCAGATTGCAGTAGCACTGGTCACTGACTATCTCACAAATAGAAAGCAGAGCTCAAAAGCAAATGGTATTACTTCTAATGAGCTCCCACTAACATGTGGTGTCCCCCAAGGATCTGTATTAGGACCTTTACTGTTTCTCTTATATATAAACGAGATAAATTTTTAATGTCAACATTATGCAGATGATACAGTAATTTATATTGAACATGCCCCTTCAGACCCCACTATGGAAAGAAAAATAAACTCAGACTTGAACAAAATCTTCACTTGGTGTTTAGAAAATAAGCTCTCCTTAAACACTAAAAAAACAAAGGCCATGCATTTTCGACCAAAGCCCTAGATACAATATGGATAAAACCCACTTTGAAAATTAACAATGATATAGTAGAATTTGCGCCTACATACAAATACCTTGGAATGACGCTAGACAATAAACTAACATATGAAAAACACATTGACATATTGGAAAAAAATCTGGATTATAAAACCTACTTATTCAGGCATGTTAGGAGGAACATGACGGAAAGAGCAGCATTGGACATACTAATGACCATGATCCTCCCGGTGGCAGACTATGGCGACATTTGCTATATGGTGGCTACCAAAACCCACCTAGCAAAACTCCAAACGGCCATAAACAAAGGCCTAAGAACTGCTCTAGCACATCGAGGTACAATTAATACTGAAAAACTAATGAAAGTAGCAGAGCTAAACACACAGTCAGATAGAAGAGAACAACATCTCTCATTAAAGGCCTTTAAACAGTCGTAAAATATAACCTTAATAGACAGGAGACCCATTAGAACTAGTGCCCATGATGAGAGACTGCTGAGAGTCACAAGGCCTTTACAGCCTCCATACACAAAAAGTTTGGAACATAGGTTGGCCATGAGATGGAATTCCTTTGAAAAAGAAACAAGAGCTATTCAAGAAGAAAAGCAATTCAAACAGTGGAATGATGGTTTATATAAAGATAAACTCAAGCTGCTGCCAGACATCCCAATGGACGAGAGATGAGCCCCCCTTCCCCCCCCCCAAGGGCCCCCCCCCCCCATGAACCCCCAAACCCTCTATTGAGCAGGTCTAAGCAATGACCAGGAAATGACCCTGCAAAGACTTATGAAGCCGGGGCCATTTCTCTCCATGCCTCCCCCCACATAACCCTCCAACCCTCCCACCTCCCAAGGTGTGAATGCTCAAGGCAGGTTCATTTTTGGGGCTGCCTTACCCCTCTGCTTGTTATGTAATCCCATTGAATACACCTCTCTTCAGGCCTTTCTGGTTTGTTAGTAAAGAATACACATACAAATATGATTTAAAACCCAGTTTTCTCAGCTGCTATACTTCTGGTACCAAAGTTCTCCCGGATTTCACTAGATTATATTGTGGTTCTACTGATGGGGTGCTTTTTTTCTGTCACAAATTTGGCATACCAGTCACATTTGCATTCTTCTGAGAATAGAGAGCTACTCTCTCCCATGTCTGGTGCAAGTATTTAGTATACTACTTAGAAAGATCATTGAGAGATATTTTGAAATACTAAATTGCTAATACATATAGTTCTCCTTCCATTTATGATGATTTCACAATTGAAAAGTGAAGGCAAATATCTGAAATATCCATTACAAAAAAAAGCACTTACTATGATTTAAGAGCAAGGCCATTTCCCACAATGGCTTCATAAGCCAGGGTGAGAAATGACTACAGGTTCAAAAGTCGCTGGCATAGTCATTTTAAGGAGTTGCCTGCACCTGTTGAGGTACACCCACACTAGTACCAAAAAAAAACTAATATAAAGAGAATTCCAACTTTGTCATTTAAGCCCTTGCATATATGTACCTGTATAAGGGGGTGTATTTCTTATGAAACACACCAGCTTATACAGGCCTTATTTATTAACATATATACAAATCTGCTGGATATATATAACTATCTATATGGT
Organism: Harmothoe impar; assembly: GCA_947462335.1. Classification (NCBI taxonomy): domain Eukaryota; kingdom Metazoa; phylum Annelida; class Polychaeta; order Phyllodocida; family Polynoidae; genus Harmothoe; species Harmothoe impar. Next base: position 77,258,895 of record OX381708.1, read on the forward strand.
ACCATGTACAAATCCTATTTCCCATACCCACGCTATACCATAGCTGGGTTCCGTCTTTCTCCTTTCTTCTGCTTATGAAGAACATGCAAAGTGTTTGTATACTAAACCTGAGAATTAGCCATAAAGGCTATTAGTTTAACTCAAAATTGTAACCCTATACTTTTGTAATACAGGTAAGGTATACATAGTGGGAACAGGCACTACAAATGTGCCTTTTTCTCCTTATTATATATACATCTGAGACTTATTTGTCTCATATTAACTCCGCTTTTCGGACATGCTGGTGTTGTAATAATACGGTCTACCAGGCCATACATCCTGCCAGGATAAATAACTGAAATACAAACAAACAAACACCACATTCCCCACAACGCCCCCAACCTCCCCAACCACTACACCCACCACAACTCCCACAACCACCCCAACCACCACACCAACAACAAACCCCACAACCATTTGTTTTATTTATTTATTTGTCATTGGGGATTTCAATGTACATGCCTTAGAGGACTCCAGAGAAAAGGACATGCTTTTCTCGTTAATGAATGACTTTCATTTAAAGCAGCTGATTAATGAAATAACAACGACATCTGGTTCTAATAAGTGTATTGATTTAATTTTTACAAACTGTTATGAGATTTCCTCTAGTGGTCCTTTCAATATACACCTGTCTGATCATCTTCCTGTATTTGCTATAAAGGAGAAGGTTTTTGAAAAATTGTCATACAGAAAATTTAAGGGCAGATCTTATAGAAATTTTGATTTGAAAAAATACCTTGTAAGTTTAGAAAATTGTAACTGGATGCTGTTTGATCAATGCAACGATCCTGAAATGTGTTGGGAAATTTATGTTAACATGCTTAAACGCATGTTAGACGTCGATTGTCCTGTACGTGAATTTAAAGTTGTGGATAAATCAGACCCATGGATTACTAATTATTTAATTGAGCGAATCACAGACAAAAATAATATCTTGCGGGAGGCCAGACAGAGCACTTCTATTTTGTCTTGGAGAGTAGCCAGGGATTTAAGAAATACTGTAAATTCCGAGATTGATGTTGCAAAGAAATCGTATTATAGGGATCTATGTACAGCTAATGCCAAAGACCCCAAGAAATTTTGGTCTATTTTGAAGGAAATTTTACCTTCTAAACACAAAGGTACAAAAACTATTAATTTAATGGACAATGGCAATCCTGTTAATACGGACAAGGTCTGTGGTCATATAAACGAGTTCTTTGCGAACATAGGGTCTACACTAGCTGAAGCGCACCAACTTGAGTGGGAATTTAGGGGTGAGAGGTGCGATGTGGAGATGGAAGAATTTGTTTTCACAGACGATCAGATAATAACATGTATTAGAAATATAGATACATCTAAGTCATCTGCTATTGAATATTTACCGACTCATATTTTCAAATCTGCAGTATTGAATAACCCTAGTCGCTTTATTAAAATAATAAATTTTATTGTGTTAACCAACACCATTCCACTTTCCTGGAAAATAGCTACTGTCACACCCCTACCCAAGAGTGGAGACTTAACAGATGTTAGTAATTACAGACCTATAAGTGTTCTTCCAGTGCCTGGCAAGGTCTTGGAAAGACTAATACACGACTCTCTGTCTGAACATTTAGATACTAACCATATTTTGTCTCAGCGGCAAGGAGGGTATCAAAAGGGCAAGTCAACACTTGACTCCATCACTTATTTTGTTGATGATATTTTGTTACAACGTAATGTAGGGTGTATTAGCCTTGCTGCCTTTATCGATATAAAAAAGGCTTTCGACAGTGTAAATTACGTAATATTGCTAAAAAAGTTAGAAATGTACGGTATACGAAATAGACCTTTAACCTTGATTGAAAATTATTTGTCGCGTCGTCAACAGTGTACAGTGGCCAACAACAAGCATTCTACCACCCTTCCCTTAACCTGCGGGGTACCCCAGGGATCAATTTTAGGTCCGTTATTCTTTTTAATTTATATTAATGACTGTATTTCAAATCTAGATAATCACAAAACAATGCTTTATGCAGACGACTCTGTCCTATACGTCTCTGGCAAAGACTTTCAGACCCTTTCTGACCAGTTATCCAATGCATTAGCCACCTTTTATGATTGGGCCTCTAGAAATAAATTAACTATGAATGAAACAAAAACTAAAATTATGACTTTTGCCTCTTCAAAAACTCTTGCAAAATTACCCAAACCCAAAATTAAATTAAATAACTTGCTATTAAAATCTGTAATTTCGTACAAATACCTGGGTGTAACTGTAGACGAAGAGTTGAATTTTAATCAACACACGCGACTATTAATTAAAAGTGTCAATTTCAAGGCTCTATTAATGTACATGGTCAGAGATTATATGTCAGACTTAATACTAAGGAAGGTTTACATCACTTATTTGTTACCTATTATTGACTACTGTGATATCTTGTACACAAACACTAATCGTGACCTGCTTGCTGAGCTTCAACGCTGTCAGAATAGATGCCTTAAAACCTGTTATAAATTACACATGCTGACCCCCACTGAATATGTTCATAGCATGGCACAACTGCCTACCCTGGAAGAAAGAAGGAAATTTCATGTAAGTTTATATGCCTTTAAGCGGACGAAGCAAAATAAGTTCCTGCGACAAAATGTTAGGAATACTAGGCTTAACCAAGGTCCGATTTTATTTTATCCTATAATTCATTGTGCTGCATTTGAGAAGTCACCTATGGTTGTATGTGCACAGAGAAGGAACTCCCTAACAGTAGAGGAGAGAAATATTGAAAATATTGTACAGTTTAAATATTCAGCTCGCCAAGCTTTAAATGGCACAATCCCTGAAAAACCGGTCGTTGAGGATCTCCTAGTATGTAAATTCCTATGAATATTCCTCGGGGTTTATAAATAACTTAAAAAGAACACTGTAATATTTAAAGTATATTTTTCATGTCGTCCATTCTTGCTCAAACATACATGTTATGTCAACTTTATATTATGCCGAGAACCTAACCTCAGTGGTATGGCTCACACAACAGTTTACTGACGAGCCTATCACTTCTTTGTTGCTTGATGTATACATACCAGGTATCATATATCTGTTTACGTGGTCAAATATGTACTCATCGATGAGTTTATTATGCCAGAATGATACTGGACACCCTGCTATTATACACAATACGTCAAACTCATGTAAACCCTTCAAGCAATAAAGATTAAATTTGTTCAAAAAAAACAACCATGCAGACCAAACGGCCCCGACCAACCACCACAACACTACCAACCACACCCCCCTTCATTGAATAAATTTGCAAACCCAGACCCAGGATACAATTAGTTCTTACATTACCAAAACATATGACTCTTGCAGATACAGCAAATCATACTTTATTTAATAAATATGGCCAGAAATTGCCAGAAAACCCTACCGAGCACAGGCCCTCTCCCTTCTCATCTCGTTCTATAAATCTGAAAAGTCTAAAAATGTATCACAATTAACCATTCAATATTGATAGATAAGTTTGGGAAGATTGAGTGTAAAATTACCTCCAATTTCAAATGATTTATCAAACAAGGAAATCATTTAAAGAAATTTTTACTGACCTTTGATGAAAGGTAGCTCAGAAACTTTATCATTGAAAGGCCTCTGAGTCCCTTTAATATGAGAATTTTCAAATTCCCTACAGTATACCAGAATGTTAGAACTGATCTTTTCTAATATTTTGGGATTGTTTTAATACTGCACTTGTATCTTTGACAATGCATGCAGATCCCGGAGATGGAATAAGAAGATGTTCTAGTACCTACACTGGACAACATAGCATTACTCTAGCTTGGCTATGCTGGATCCTCATGCAAGGGTCTTGCAATGCTAGACTCTGGGGAGAGTCTCTTTCAGCCTGCAAGAGTCCAGCATTGTGAGACTCTGGCATGAAGATCCAGCATGGCCAGACTTTCTAGCAATTTTGCTAAAGTCCAGCCTGTTATTGAAGGTCCAGCATAGCCTGACCATCACTAGAATGGCCCTTGACCCTTCTATTATAGTCCAGCAGTGCGTTACCCTTGTCTAAGAGTGCTAATGGCGACATTGGCTGACGCTCATATTTGCCTGTGTGTGACTATTCGTGCACTTTGGATGTATAACACCTCAAGGCCTAATGATGATATAGAACTTCCTCCTTTGACCTAGCCACTCTCATTCACCACCTAAGCCAACATTATAGATGTATGTAAAAGGATGGGAATAAATTTCATCAACATTATCTAAATGAAAGGATCCACAACCAGATGTGTTATATTATACACCGCATGTATAATAATGCATAACGAGTCCGCCCTCAGGCAATTAAAGTATAGGTCATGTCATTTAACAACACTTACAACCGTGAGAAACTACAATCATACATCCAGGTGTGAAACATATCCCTCATAGTCTCAGCATGACCTATTAAGTACATGTATACATAGACAAAGATGCACAGAGTTATTTCATGCTTTGACCTCAGGCTGTATGAGGGGGAGCCTGTAACAGCTTCTTTTTATGCTGTTTAAACATGTTAAAAAAAAAGCTTTTTTGATGACCTCACGGCAGCAGGAAATACGAGTGTAACAGACTAAACTTCTTTCAGATATCTTTAGTATAGCTAATGCAAAAGTAAGAGTCAATAACAGTCAGATCTCTATGACCAGATTGAAAATTATTCTTATTACAATGACAATCATTAGTAGTGTTAAACCTCTCAGGGTGAGTCCTCCTGGCATTATGTAGCTGTCCAACCTGCGTGCACACATACAGACTGAGAGCCTACAGCAACCGCTGTCCATACCACAGGTCGAGATAGGTGCTTCCGCCTGTCGTCAGCCTGATGGTTTGGACACAGTTTGCAATGCAATGCCACAACATAATAGTAACTAAATCTATACTGGCTCCTACATGAGCAGAGGTTATTTCATGGGGTATATAAAATCCAGTTTTTTTTTGTTGGTTAAATCATATTTCATGAAAATATGAATACTAATGACACCCTTGCAAACCTGGTCACTCAGGGACACATTCATAAGTCTCCTCAGGGTTCCCCACTGAGGGTTATTTCACTCAATTTTGACATGGCTTTGCTATATAAAATAACCCTAACTGAGGAACTCTACTTGTGCACCTTTGTCTATGTATCATTTTGAATTTAGCCGCAGCTTGGGCTCGTTAAAGGAGGAAGTAAAAAGGAATGCTGTTTAAGGTGGCTAGATCCTATCTAAACTAAGCCCAATATGCAGCTTTCTGCGCATGTATTTCTCTCACAAGACCCCATGTGGGGCAAATTGTCTCAGGACGTTATATTTCAATGTATATAGTAAAAACGTCAGCAAATCGTGACTAGGGTCGAACTCAGGGTCTTCTGCATGTGAGTATATTGCTTTACCCCTACTCTACCGGGGCTCTGGTAGCAGGCATGCTGAAAGCTATACCTGTACCACTTCAAGGTTGTGCTCCATTTATTTAATATTTTTTTTATCTACTACTGATTATTGCGAATAACTCTGGGACATATTAGTTTGATATATTTACAAATGAAAAATTCCAAAAAATCCCCATGTCACAGTGCTAGCTTTTATGATATGACCACTTCAGCAAAACAAGTCTTAACTAAAGAAATTTATGGGAAAACGGTATATTTTCACATTATGTGTCATAAATAATCCCCCTCTACTGATTTATTAACCAGACTTTTTGAGGTTATATAGGGGATCTATACAGAGATTTCTAAAGCAAGAAAATTGGGGGTCATGGTCAAAATGGTCATGAGTTAATCGAAAAAATATTTCTATTACCTTAACTGTAGGGTTCTATGGGCAATCAGACACCTTATAAACATGATAAATGAAGGTATAATGACAAGATATTACATGTGCATTTTGTTTCTGGGTGTAAAAGATTATAGCTATATCCTGAGAGAACTATAGCGAGAGTTAATTATTTCAAGATGCTATTCAATGCACATATGTACTATCACCATATGATCCTATTACAGAATCTAAAGATCACTCCAAACTCAAAGCCAGATATCTCAGAAACTAGCTCGGGACCCCCCTATTTTCTTTACACCATTTGAGACTTACAATATGGGCCTCATGGTGAAAATCCTGAAGAAATCGAATTACTTCTAGACTATGGGGTCTATCAACCTTAACAGAGATGTGGGCAGTTTAATCTACATCTGATACCATGATAATGGTAATGAAGAAATGTTCTACTTCCCTGTGTGAGCCACATATCTAGAGGCAATCATTTTAATGTAAAAAGTCGATTTACAGGTGAAAAAAAGGAAATTCCTTCGTACTGTATTCCACTAGTGTAGCAGAACTGCACGTGCTGGTATGCCCGACACATTGTTCACTAGATGTGAGAACATACATAGATGAAGTGTGCAAAGAGAGCTTTATTATAATTATTTGACAAGATGTAGTCGTCTGAGTAGTCTAGCGGTTAGGCCAAAGCAGCAAAGATGCTGGTCTATGGATTTCATACAATCAATTTGTTCAGGAGTTGGCTTTTGTTAAAAGAGCTCATATCTACTCCAGATGACTCCCCACTATAAGCCAAAATCTTCCTTAAAATGGATTGAGTAGCATGATAAGCTAAAGAAGCCAATTTGCCTTCACAAGGGCTTGATAAAAAACAATGTATCCTACCATCGTAATTAATACAATTTTGGAACTAAATGGCAAATGTAAGAAGAATTAGATGATTAGAAGATTATGTGTCGACCCTACGAAAGTGTGTTTTAGCATGTTACCTGCATCACACATCTTTCCTTTGTAAAGTCATAATGCCACAGGTGAATATATACAGATTTTGACAGTAATGACATAATGTTATCTAATGTGTAGTTAAAAACTACCCCGCAAACCTCGCGTATAAGCCTAACTCGCGTATTAGCCGCACCAATAAGCCTAAAAAGCCTAATAGGGTATCTGAAAATTGTTAATTTAGTATTGTACTATACTTATAAAAACTCTCGTATTAGCCGCACCCCATATAGGCATGTTTGGTATCAAAAGAAAGCTGGCTCTGACTCGCGTACAAGCCGCGGCTTATACGTGAGGTTTTACGGTAGGTGTGTAACATTGGTGACCCAGTTTCTCTACCAGTGACAAGTGTCATATATTAAGGTCACTGCCCTATAGAAGCAGGTGGAAATATAGCCTGTGGCTAAACCATGAATATAGAGATTGGAACATCTTATTAATGGAGAGTAATACAGGCACAAGCATGCATTGCATAATGCTATCTAATGTCTGGTTTATGAGTTATTAATAACTAGGTGTGTTAAAAATGGAACCTAGTGGCTGTACCAGTGAGAGACAAGTGTTATGTCCTCCAGTAGCAGGTGGGAATATAGCCTGTGGCTACAACATGTTTTGAGTTTAAATCTCTCATAAGCTAGTCCATCAGGCATCACATGTATATGAACAACATATGAGGGAACTGAAGAAAGTTTCATGAATCATTGCATTTAAGAAGCCTTAAAGGAACACTTTGGTTTAATTTAATTTCGATAATACCATTTTATGACAAGGAATAGTCAGAACGGCACTCAAGGTGGCTCAATTAGCATTTACTGAAACTAAATATGTAAAAAAGCTATCATTGTAAAAGCATATAATTTACTTTTAATTAATGTAAAGATTCATGTACCTTTTTAACTTTTGTCACGGCCATCACGGCCACCATGCTGGCAATAAAGGGTTAAGTCCCGGTGTATGACTTGTTAATTACCAAGTTTTATGTGTGGAGTCCCCTTCCTTATATACACTGAAAAAGTAAACTTGTCCCGAGACTCTTCAATGTGACTGTCATAAAATAAACGAGTTTAAGGTTGTCTAGCCTATCAGGTTACCATCCCACAAACACGTCTCCAGACTCTTCTAAGTGACAAGTAGGCGGGTATTCTAGCTGGACCTGTGAGATAGGAGAGCCACTTGGCATGTGCCAGCCCAAAACCCAACATTTGCAAGCTCTGGATTCTAGTTGTGGGATCATAACCTGATAGATTAGACAACCTTTAACTCTTTTATTTCATGAGAGTCCCTTATTCCTAATAGGCTAGACAACCTTCGACTGGTTCATTTTATTACAGTCACTTAGATGAGTCTGGAGACAGGTTTACTTTTTCAGTGTAGATGGGAATATAGCCTGTGGAATGAAAATATGTGTTTCATGCTCTCTCTCATTCACAGGCCTATTAAAAAACTAATTGTATTTAGCAACATAATGCTTAACTAGCGTAATTTTAATCACACTTTAGTAACTAAATTGTGCATTCTCAAAACTACAATTGCCACTAGTTGAAATATTCATTTTGGTGGGGAAGGGGGCTATAGGTGATAGGTCATATCCTTCAGCACATACAGTGAGAGTATGAAGCCATACTTATAATCTGTAGGCGTGAAAATTGTGTTACCGGATATATCGTGACATACATATGAACCCTTTTCTGCATACTAATGATACCTGCACCAATCTGTTCTCACATATATAAAGCACTTTGACTTTCACTCAAGGCACAGTTACCATAAGGGTTAGGACAATATATATACAGTCACCGGTGAAAGATGCATCTTCCGATACTTTGCCTGCTCTTATCCATATTGGGTGAGTTTGTACTACTTGTCGTTGAAACATGTCGCCATATAAATAGTACAGGGACACTAAAGAGACACAGGCACTTCTATAACCAGACATTGACAGTCATGTAGCTGCAATAGTAATTGTTGACTTTTTACAGGTTCTCCATTGGCATGCATCCTTATATACAAGCCAATTAAAGATGATTTAAATCACACTTTCAGCAACTTTAAGTTCCAGTAAAGCTGAAACACCATCATGACCTTTCCATGACATCTCCATTGCGTTTATTGATGTTAAAGTTTCTTAACCCTGTAAGGATGGCATGATGCCATAATGCATCATGTCCTTGGTTGTCATGATGCATAAATGCAGTGGCAAGTAACTCGCCAGTGCTGCATTCAAGAATCATGCCCACCCTTTGGGGTAGAGACACTCTGGAAGAGTCGACATGATGCACTAATGCAGTACTGGCGAGTTACTCACCGGGGCTGCATTGGTCTATCATGACAACACATGTCATCTTTTGCCAACATCCGTCCTTAAAGGGTTAAAGACTGATTTTTAAAATTATGGATTTGCCTAAATTCAAACATCAATGCAGCGCATGGACAACAGTTGAATCATTTAGTCCATGACATATGGTTCTAGTTAGCCTTGATTGTTTGATTAGTTCTGCACATTCTTATCATTACTGCCCAACTGCCAATTAAAGGGCAATCTTGGCTGCATGTGAAGAGAGTAATGTGTCTATAACCTTTTCTCCAAATACTAAATGCATGTTGACATTGCAGTGTTCCACCTGGTTGCCAGTAGAGGAGTCGCTGTTGAGGAAAAGGGTGCTAAGGTAGAGGGGAAGACCTTGGGAGTCCTGTCCCCGGGCCTGCCGTATGGAGGGTATGGCATTCAGGCCCCCCTTCAGCGTGTTAACCCATACCAGCTCCAACACCAGATGCTGCAGCTACAGCAGTTTCAGTCACAGCATGGACAAGTCGTCAGGCAGATTGCTCCCATCACAATCCCCTTCATTGACAAAAATGGTGAGTATGGTAATTTGTACTATGTTTGCAAACTTGAGGGCCTTTCAATTATCATATCTGACATCACACAATCTGGTTAATGGTTTATCAGTAGTGACTAAACATATCTTAAATGCTTATTGATTATAATCACATAATCTTGGCAACGTAAAAACAAACACTTTAGAGTTAGTATATCAAATTATACCATATTTGCAAACTCTGACATAGTATAATTTTTGAGAGTTTTCAGTATCAATAACTTAGATATGAAATGTTTTATAATCAAATTACCATGGTAACTAAGGGGTAAAGGGGCTGAGAGGAGACAACAAATACTGAAAAATGGATGACAAGCAAAACCTTAATAGATAATGAGTAATTGCACAAACCTATTATGGGTATACAACATTATCCATTATAAAATATGGATGTAACTATGTCATGTAACTATCTACCATATCCAAGGCATGCATGTAAATGGAAGGATGCAGCCTCATAGAAGCAATGTTATTCTGCAAAATATAATTATATCCAATATAATAATGTGTTCATATATATAGGCTTTTTTTTTGTGTACATTTAAGTTCTGTTGATTTATTTCATACCTATGAGTTGAGAATTGAAGTTACTAGTATTTAGTAAATTATGAATCTGATAATTCCTTTCTTTCAACACAGGCTGCAGATTTCCTGGCGATATAGTATGTTCTACAAATGCAGATGATATGGACAGCTATGGGCTGTGTGTTCTGAGGAATGAAGGAAAGAACCTGTGGAAGAAACCATCTATGACAGTTACAGACAGAAATTGTGACTCAAACACACAGGTCTCGTTTGACTGGTGTAACAACAATGAACGCATCATGAGAACTTCAGGCCTCATACAGCACGCAGAGGAAGTCCCGATTTACAACCACAAGAGGAAATACTTTGTTAAACTCAGTCCATGTATAGTTGTTGAGGATCCCTAAACACTGTCAGAAGTTTGAAATAAAGTGGCAAACCCAGAACCATGATATACCTATTGTTTATTAATTGATCCAAGCACATTTCCTGATGATATAACAAATAAGAGTCAGTTTTGTTTTGCCTGGTAGTACCTTTGATTAAAACCTGTTGATTTGTATACCTCAATTTCTTACGAGGATTCCACACTTTTAATGATACACTCGTGCACACATGTCATACCATACACAAGCTCTCGGTAGGAAATTTGCTTATAATCCTTGTCCACCTCCAGATGATAATCAGGTCTAATTTTCTCCCTAGACCTCTTCCTCCTGTTGTCCCTAGCATAAACCCTCAGCTCATCACAGAGAATATCTGACAAACCTTGAGGTTCACGGGGTCCCAGGAGAGCAGCATCAAAGTCTGGGGAGAGTAGACCCAGAGACTGGTGTGACAGCCCAGCCCTCTGTAGCCCTGCCTGGATGGTGGCTGAAGCAGAGGATGGGTACAGAGGTTGAGACCTCTGCTGCTGCTGTTGAAAAGCCTGTTGCTGCTGTTGATATGGCTTTTGCTGCTGTTGATGAGCTTGTTGGTGCTGGAGTTGCTGCTGTTGTTGTACCCAGAGCAGGTAAAATTGATAAGAAGTGTTGGCATTGCCATCTGAACACACACCACCAACCTGACCTCGCTCATCACGGGTGTCCACTCGCTCTCCACGGTCCACCTCTTGCTCTGCGTGGTCGTTGGTGTTAAACGGGGCCGAGCTGAAGCTGTCTGGGGCATGTCCACCCTTCTGCCACTGTCTATCGTCCTTAAAACGATCAAAATAACCCTGCCTACTGTCGTCCCCGGCCTTACCGGAAGGGTGAGAGTGGGTGCCGCCATATTTGTTGTTGTTTGCGGCCGCGTTCTAGTCTCCATCCCGGTCATGGGTATTCACCGCTGATCCCCGCGAGTCCGCGCGCCGCCCGCCGGGTACAGGCCGCAAATCTGCGCTATGGGAAGTCACTGAGCCATTTTTATCACCCTTGAACGCGTCCGTGCTGTCCACCGCCTTCACAAAACCGCGGAATGCGGCCTCTGCGAGGTAAGTGTCCCTTTCAATGCGATTTTTTCCAGCCCTGAGGCCGGCTTACTCCATCTCAGCCTCTTTCAAACATTGGGCCCTCTTCACTTTGGCCTCTCTGGCCCTCTCTTTGATGGTCAGGGCCTCAATCCTTTGTAATTCTTGCAGAAGCTCTCCCTCCCGGGTGGCGCTGTACTCCGAGGCCTGCTCGCTGTGTTGGCGGGCCGTACCGCCCGGGGGTCCCGTCGGCACAGGGCTGTCCGTGCCGGTCCTCTGCTGCCCGTCGGAGCCGCCATGGCCGTCTTATACCGGCGGAGGCCCGCCTCGTGCCTGCTGGATCTTCTTTGGGGTCCCCTTGTCCGGGTTGGGCGCTTTGCACTGGGGGCAAACAACTCCGGTTTCCATGATAATCTACACCACAGAAACATACGGTCATCTTGACAGATAACTAGGCAGAAATCTAGGCAAATTTCTGTCCATGTTTACATAGTAGCAGCCAGGAGTGATGTCACGGCGTCAAGGCGGGAAGGCTGGTACTACCCCCTGGTGATCAATACTAGTACGAACTAGTTAGTCCACATCAACATATAAATCAGCAAAGAAGAAACACAGGCCACATGGTTAACATGCTGGCAAAAATAAGGATAAGTTAAATGATGAGTCTGCTGATCAATATGATCAATATGATCAATATGACCCTGCGGCCTGTGAGTATGGTAGTATGTTTTACTCTGAAGCCCCTGGGTACAGCTTAAATGCATTACAAACAACATTTAACAAAAGAGGCATTAGAATGAGATACCATGACCAAAAACTCCTAAAAACCAAAAGAGTCCTCAACCCAGCCTTTAGAAATAGCATGGCTTTCAGGATTCCAAATACATGGAACTCCCTCAGTCCAACTCTCAGGCAACTTGAGGACAAAGTCACTTTCTTAAAAGAAAACAAGAATATCTATCAAAACTAAATTGATGCCCTCCCCAAATTAGAGCTACGACAGTAATTGGAAGTATCATACTTACTTACACCTGCAAGACAAAACTGCAGCATTTTGACGACCCCCCCCCCTATACACTCTAGATTAGATACATAAACTTGATGCAAAAAAAGAGAAACATGTACCCCCTGCCTCCAACCCCCTACCTCTAAAATTCCCCAACTTACTTGGAGACCTTCTCCGCCCCCCTCCCTATCTCACCATTCCTCCTACTTCTTTCTCTCACCCCGTCCTTCCTGCATGTCCTCCTATTCGTCCCTACAAAACTCCCCCATCTACTACCCACCAATGCCCATCCCCCCTCTACAATCTCCTGTCCTTAACTCCCCTCAATATACATCAGGTATAGTGTGAATCCTGCCCTCATGGACAGCATCCCCTTTAAATACCAAGCGTTATGATTAAAGCATGCAAAGCATCATTTAAAGCCACTAAGGCACAGACCAACTGGGGGCCCAGACTTTGGGTCTAACCCAGTGGGCACGAAAGTCTGTCCAACGTTGAATCCACGTTGATCCAACATTGAATCAACATTGACAACCATTTATCAATGTTGATTCAATGTTCTGTGCCCACTGAGAATACGTCAGGTCATAATGACTGACTACATTAATATAATTCACATTTATAAGTTAACAACCATTCAACCCTAATATCTGGTTGAATTGCTGGGACATACGTAATACGGACCCGCGGCCTTCATGTATTATCTCAGGATAAAATACTTACTTACTTACTCAGGATAGAATACTTACTTACTTAGTGTCTGGCAAGTTAAGACTGGGCCACCATTCAATAGGAAGGGTAGGCAGTAGACAATGATACCCCAAGGTTACTACTAGGGCCGTGTTTCACCAAATCAATCCAAGTTGAAAGTCTATGACCGGGTGCAATCTATGACCAGGTGCAATCTATGACCAGGTGCAATATATGACCGGGTGCAATGTATGACGGGATGCAATCTATGACAGGCATGACAAAAAAAGGCGTATTGAGGGCAGATTTACATAGAAATTTTGAACAAAATATTCTACAATAAGTGATGCATAGATAAACGTGGATGGCTGTCATTATTTCCCCTTCCTTTCAAAAATGTAGGTGTTTGAAATGGATGCTACTTATGAAGTGGCGTCTCTGACCTTGTCTGTTAAAATAGATATATAATTATAGAAACTATAAAAATAAATTAGTATCATAAGTTCTCAGTATTAATCTGTCTCCTTTTATCCTTATTTATGTCTCCTTCCACACTATATTTCCCTTTTCCTTGCTAGCCCGTTATAGATTGCACCCGGCCAAAGATTGCTTCCGGTCAAGGACAGAAACATTGACCCATGTTCGTGGGATACAGCCCTACTTAGTTAAAGGTGCGCACTGATTTCAACACTTGGAGGCTGCTATGGATTTGCCTTGGAGGAAGCCACACTTTGCCGGGGGGGAGTATCTGGTTGGTGATCAGGAAAAATATCTCCCTTTTGATATTGCTATAACATATTGTTTAAGTTGCATAAGTTTTATATCAAACATCCTATTTACCCTTTGATATTGTAATATCAGCTCATGTGATACATGTCTAATCTTCTGAACTTTAAACTCAACAGGAAGGGGAATTATAGTTTTGGACAACTTAACAGGATATAAATATATGCTCTACGTGTTGCATGTTCTATCTGTCATTCATAGGCTCATTAAAATCCAACTACTGCCTTTCTTTTTCTATTTAGCGCCCATGATGCTTATAAAGTATTTGCATAACTACAACTGTTACCACCTAGTCGGCAGCTCATGCAAGGTCCATTTCAGTTGCAACGGTTAGGGCCTATAGTCAAAGGTCATAATCTTTAACACATGCATTGAGGATACCGACCCATATTTATATTCTACAGACACAAACACCTTGTAAGTGGATGTAACATGACACACTCACAAGCCCTACTCTACATACTAATGACACCATTCCCAGCCTATTCACACATAGCTATAGCACATTGACTTTGATTTGAGGCAAAGTTAACACTCAACCTCAAGTATTTGCAGGATCCGGACATGATACACAGACGCACTGGTAGAAAATGCATCTTCCTATATTTTGCCTGTACTCGTCCTTATTGGGTGAGTCTGTATTACTTGTGTTTTGATTATTACCCTCCACAGTACACTCAAAAAGTAAACTCGTCTGCAGACTCTTCTAAGTGACAAGAGAGTGGGTCCTCTAGCTGTAGTTGTCAGATAGAAGATACACTTGGTATGTGCCAGCCCAAAACCTGACTCATGCCAGCCCTAGACTTGTCAACCAGGGTCTGATTCAGGATTTTCCCTGTAGGTGGCATCAGGATAACATGCATTCTGTATAAAATTGGGAAATGAATTGCATAATTTCTATGTTGATTTTAATCATATTTATGGGAATACGCATTCATGTTATGGAGAATCTTGAGATTTATCTATTGGGGATGCTAGAAAAGGTAAAGGAATCAATGTTTTGATACGATTGAGACAAAACAAATATGTGTAGGGCACAGACACCTCTTTTGTGGTTATTTCTATGGTACAATAGCTGCAAGGAAACTCCCATTGGTATGACATCCACATATATGTGTTAGCAGTCTGTAACTAAAGGGTAGAAATACTCTCAATATAGACTTGGGGATATGGCAGGAATTCCCCTAACCTACATACCTCTATGTTTGTATGAATTAGCTATTATAAACCTCAGAAATATAGACAGACATGGACAACAATTATGCCTAGGCAGAACCCGGTTAGCTCCACCTGCAGTGAAGTAGAGGTTATAGTGCACAGGTTAACCCTCTAAGGGGTGCATAGTGCTTTAAGGTGCTATGCTCTATGTGATCATAATACATGAATTCAGCCTTGGCAAGTATTCTCGCCCAACTGTTGATTCATTTCCAAAGGTGCATGAATGCAGGCTCGGCGAATAGACTCACCAGGGCTACATTCATGCATCATGCTGACAAAGGGATTCAAGCACATTTAAAGCAGTTTGCAGCCAATAAAGGGTTAACCATTCTGGGTTGTCAATTTGACGACCTTAGACTTGTCACTTGGAGTGGGCCACTGCCTGGGCTAACATTGTCAGTTAGATGACCCTAGTCTTGTCTTGTGGGATGGTAACCGGACAGTTCATCAAATAGACAACCTTTAACTCGTTTATTTTATGACCGTCACTTTAAAGACCCTAAACTCTTCTTATAAGACAACCTTTTGACAAGTTTGGATCCCTTCATTTTATCAGTGTACAGCGACACTATAGAGAAGTTGACACATCTATATGTGGAAATAGAAAGTTATAGAGCAGTCGTGGAGACATTTACTGTACTGTCATAAATCCACTGCATGAATGTTATGTTCGAGTTTGCGAATTAGAGGTAATTAAAATCACACTTTAAGCATATTAAATCCTGTAAATGTCATTTAAATCCATCAAATGCCATGAAGGCTCTACCGTAACATTTACAAGCGCACTGCACTTAAATCCCATGATTATCTTTTTGCGACATTCACATGGCATTCATTGAACCCAAAGGTCTTCAAAGACTGGATTTGAGCGTCTATATTTTGCTTAATTTCAAACATTGGGACGAGTGTTTATTCTCATATTTCAATCAACATAAAAGTATATATATATAAGTACAGTTACATCTGATTCCATTGAATAACAAAGGTTGTTTCATTTATGACAAACATAATTTTGACTGGCACACTGTCATACATCACCTCTATTTCATTGATTGTGTGATTATTTATGCACAGCCAAATGACAATCAAAGGTCAATCAAAGGTCCATCGTATCTGGCTGAGGTTGAAGGCAGTAATGTGTCTATTCTCTCAATAGAAAATACATGTTGACATTGCAGTGTTTCACCTAGTAGCAGGTAGAGGAGTTGCTGCTGCCGGAAAGGGTGCGGAAATAGAAAGAGCAAATTCCCTCCGAGTTAGTGCAGAGGGGAAGACACTGGGAGTCCATACCCCTGCATATGGACCATATGTCTTTCAGGCACCCCATCAGTATTTTAGTTTAAATCAGCTCCAACAGCAGCATAGACAATTCGTCAAGCAGATTGCTCCCATCCCCATCCCCTTCATTGACAAAAATGGTGAGTATGGTAATTTGTTTTATGTTTGCAAACTTGAGGGCTTTCAATGATCATATCTGACATGACATAACCTATTAATATGCTCGAATTAATTACAGCCAAAACTTATTAAATAAATGATTATTGTGCCAATCCATAATACATTCATTGGTAGGCTATTTTGTGTACATTTAACTTCTGTTAATTTAGTTCCATACCAATGAGTTGAGAATTGAACATATGAAGCAAATTCTGAGTCTGAGAATCCCTTCCTTTCTACACAGGCTGCAGATTTCCTGGTGATATAGTATGTGCTACAATGGAGACTAGGATCGGTCCTGACCGTAGTTATGGGTTATGTGTTCTAAGGAATGAAGGAAAGAACCTGTGGAAGAAACCATCCATGCAAGTTGTAGAAAGACTATGTGACCCAGACACGCGGGTTTCATTTGACTGGTGTAACAACAATGAACGCATCATGAGAACTACAGGACTCATACAGCACGCAGAGGAAGTCCCAATTTACAACCACAAGAGGAAATACTTTGTTAAGCTCAGTCCATGTATAGTTGTTGAGGATCCCTTCATGCCTACCTCCACATCCCCTGCATCTACCACAATCAACCCAACCACCACACCCACCACAACCACCCCAACCACCACACCCACAACAACCCCCACAACCACTAGAACCTTCCCAACCACCACACCCACCACAACCCCAACTATCCCCCAACAAAATGTTTGAAGGCACAAGGCAGGTTAATTTATGGTGCTGCCTACAGTTCTGCCTGTTAGGTAATCCGGTTGAATATATCTCTCTCTATGCCTTATTAGTTGACCAAAAAAGTCCCCCAGCCAATATCAGACGTATTTGAATAAATGTGCAAACCTAGGACCAAGATATAGCTATGACTTCACGAATAAACAAAACTACTCATGAATATACAGCAAATCATACTTTCTTTTGTAAATAGCAGCCAGAAAAAGGCAGAAACGTTTTCTGAGCTATTCTCACCCCTCATCTCAGTCTATGTATCTGAAAAGTCTAAATATGTATCACAATCAACCATATTGATAAATAAGTTTGGGAAGATGACCTTCAATTTTAAATGATTTATCTAACCCAGTAAATCATTTGAAGAAAGTTTATAAAAGGTAGCTCAGAAACATTATCATCGAAAGGCATCTGAGCCCTTTCATATGAGAATTGTCAAATTCCCTATACCAGATTGTTATGGCAGACCTTTTCTAATATTCTTGGATTGTTTTAATACTTGACTAGTATCCTTAACAATGCATGCAGATCCCTTAGATGGAATAAGAAGATGTCCTAGTACCTGGACTGAACGACATAGCATTACTCTAGCTTTGAAAGCCATCATAATAGTTGGTATAACTTGGCTTAAGCCTCTAATGCAATTATCACATGCTAGCATAGTAGCCATAGTGAGTATATCAAAGGTTTAAAGGTTCCTTCCCCACTGTGTGGGCATCTGGCTGGAGCAACCTGGAGCAGCGCACCGTCCAACCATGACCACCGTCACCTGGCAGCAGTGGTGGAGATGGTCAGCAGGGTGATTAGTATGGGGTAACGGCCTGACACTCTGGTGGACCGGTCATCCCTGCATAAAGACTCAGTCTGTAGTATAGTGTGCAATCAGTAGATGGCTCTAGTATAGGCCTGGTCTGAGTCTATGTGCAGAGGTGACCGGTCCAACAGAGTGGCAGACCTTTACCCTAATACTAACAACCCCTGCCGACCATGGCCAACACATCTCTGTTTCAGCCGATGCCTGGCAGTGACTATTATTGCACTTTGGATGTATAACAGAATGAGGCCTAATGATATGAAGCATCTTCCTTTGACGTAGCCACTATTATTCGCCATCTAAGCTAAGATAAGATATACATTTCAACAATGTTATTTATGTATTGATGAAAGGATCCACAGCCAGATGTGTTACATTCTACACTCATACCACAGCGGGCACGGAGAACAAAGCATTATACACCTCTTGTATACTGCATACAGCTAGTGGTGTAAATAACTTATAGGCCTATAAGGCTTTCTTCACTGTGTTTCGCATACAGCTTGGTACTCATCCTATAACTACTACTAACAGAACTGTACATGCTCAGAGTGAGTAGCATATATAATAATGCATAACGCATCCCTCTCTGGTCATTAAAGTATAGGTCATGTCATTTAACAACACTTATAACCGTGAGAAACTACATCTAGATGTGAAACATATTACTGATGGTGTCAGCATGACCTACATAAGTACATGTGTATGTAGATAAAGATAAACACGTTTTAGTCCGTTGACTGGGTTATTTCATGCGTTGACCCCTTGCCATAATAGGGGGAGCCTGGGATAGCTTATTTCTATCCTGTTTAAATGTAGAAAATTCAATTTGATGACGTCATCGGAGTGTGAAATACGAGTGTAATGGACCTAACTTCATTCGGATATCTTTAGTATATCTGACAGAGAGAAAAAAGTTAATAACAGTTAGATCTCAATGACCAGCTTGAAGATTATTTCATTCGGATATCTTTAGTTTATCTGACAGAGAGAAAAAGTCAATATCAGTTAGATCTCAATGACCCGGTTGAAAATTATTTTTATTACAATGAAAAATCATCAGTAGTTTTGAACGTCTCAGGGTTAGGTGAGGTGAGAATAGTTGGCTCTCACTGACGAACCTTCCTGTGTCTGAGTGGGGGTAATCTCTCTACCAGTGCATTAGTGAGTCCTCCTGGGCTTATTCCGCACTAGCAGGTTGTTTTGGTTCAGTATTGTGAGACCTTTAGGGGTCATAACATTTTGATTAAGTGGTACATGTACATAGTAGAATACTCCTTATGTCAGCTGTCCTGATTGGGGGACTGGTTAGTACCATGGGCCATCAATGCTGAGGTACTGGTTTCGAATCCATGCCAAAGCTGCATGGTTACTTTTCTATAAAGCTATAAACAGAGATAAGAAGAATTATAAATATAATACATTTATGGTTTCATTACAACATATGGCTTGAGAGGGATTTGAACTCCTGTACCTTGTATCACGAATCCAATGCTGTAACTACTATGCTATTCTGAACAGGTGTCATAAGGAATGACCAGGTACAACCCACTCACAATAATTACATCCTGTTTGCACCCTAGTCTCGTCCACGAGATTTCCTTGAGCTGGTTGCTGTAGGGTAGAGGAGTCACACTGGTACCAATAAACATGGCGCTGTCCACTGGACATCCTGCTAGAGCAGAATATAGGCGTCCAACCTGTGTGCACATACACAGACTGAAAGCCTACAGCAACCTCTGTCCATACCACAAGGTCGAGAGGTGCTTCCATCTGTTGTCGGCCCGACAAGTTAAGACACAGTTCAGAATGCAGTGCCCAACAGAACCTGCAACATGAAAGCAATGACACAGAGAGAAGTAAAGGCGTCGCCGTGACTCTTTTACCATAGTCAACCCCAGTTGACTCTGAGCAAAGTTATGATCACTCTGGTTGAGGGGTCACAGCTATTCCAGTCGTACCCCTTGACCCTTGTGCAACTTGACTCTTTCTTAAGTGCAGAGTCAAGTGCAGTTGACTGTGCCCACAGCAGAGTCATTTGTAGTTTGACTCTTCATGAAGAGTCAATTACAAAATGTGTTGACTCTGATAATAGCATGTGAAACCAGCTGATGGGGCAACCAACACTAGTTTGGTACCGGTGGTAACCATAAGTCAGAGCCACTATCTATACATTAGACATTAGTTGCCATACAGTTTTGACCCTTTATATATGTCTGGATAGTGTGATTAGGGATGTCAATGGGAATATGCAGTATAAAGCTTAGTCACCATGCTTGTGGGCCAGGAAAATACACATAACTGAAACTAAATTGCTTCAATCGCTCGCATTTTCCTCTTTCCAGCGAAATATTACATGAATATACTTGTCAGGAATATTCCCCTCAAAGTTTTTGCAAAATTTCTCGTAGGCCACCCAGGCCCATAGGAAGCTAATTTCAAAGATATCTACGGGCCCGGACCCGAAACTATAGGCCATTGGCTCCCGGGCCAGCGTTAGTGTCTACCCCTGTAACATAAGGCTGGGCACTGACTGTGTAAGACATAATGTATGGCACTGCCTACTACTTTATATAGATCTGATATTGGCCACTAATATGCGGCCAATGGTCTGCAGAATGGAGTGTCAGGCAGATATTACTCATATAACTATAACCCATCCAAGTTGTCAAGTCATAGGCTTGCCCAATGTTGTCAAGCATTTCACTGTGTTGTTGAAAGAGGGTGCCCTGATTGGCCGTAGGTTATGAAATAAACGTTGCTTATTGCGTGTCTTGAAGATGATCCCTAATAAATTCTTACAAAATGAAGAGTAATTGAATCCTAAACTTTGGCATAAATCTTCAAATCTAAAGTTAGAATGAATGTTTGATGTTATGTGTAGGCGTCAGATATAATAGCTATTTATTGAATGAGCCCCCTCACAGGGTAAAACGGGCCATTATATTTACGATACAAGGAGCAAGGACGTCCACAATTCTCTTGTTTCCTTTTCTACTAACAGTTTCCATATTACAAATAATTTAACCTCAATGGTCGTTAATATATCAATCAAATTGGTACAGTTATGCCAAAGGTCACACATTATGTTCTTATCAGTACTCACAACTATACCCAGCCTTTGATCTCACTTACTGATATTTTATGAAACATGTCAGTCATGAAGTATGTGCCGACTTCTCAATACTAGTCATTAATGCGCCGTTTCGGGTCCTGAAGGCTAAATACAATAACAATGTCCATAATGTGCCCTTCATCTCCCCTTTTGTTATACATGCCTACTTAGTGCCTTTCAGCTGGTGATTGGGTCTTGGCCATTTAGGAATAGCATTAGGTTTCCTTCAGGAATGCTTGAGGGCTCATTAGGGGATAGCCTTGGCTCGACAATATGGTTGTTGATCAGTTGCCAGATAAGTTGCTCCGACTATCCAGACTTATTGTGTATTAGTTTACAGCAGAGCTGGTTGGTCAATAACTTTACTGCCCTTTAGACCTTTAAAGGGGCATTCTCACCACTCACACTTACCACATAGCAGACTAGAACAGTACTAGAATTATGAGTGGGAGACGCTCGGTGAGAATGCCACTTTAACGAGCATGTGATGCAGGAATGCAGCCCTGACGAGTGACTCACCAATGATACACTCAAGCATCATACCAACCCTATGGAGTTGTATCGTTACTCCATAGGGTAGGCATGATGTGCTAAAGCAGCCCCAACGAGTTACTCGCCAAACTTGCATTGGTGCATCATGAGAGCAAATATCACTTTTTAGCAACATGCGTCCTTAAGGGAACCTACTGAAAACGCTCTGCTTTAAGCTATGTCTATGTGATATATAAGAGAAATACTAGAGAAGTGGGAATATGTTTTACACCTGGAGGTTCAACCTAGGAATTATGGGCAAAACTGGTGCAGCAATACTTCAAGGAAATGTATTCATTTATTATGAGAAAGTAACACTTCAGTTGAATGATTTTATCATTCAAGTACATGTACTTGCTAATTCATTTGCGTACTGCTCTGCATTCCAGTAGCATGAGAATACATACTAGAATAAGTAGATGATTGTATTGAAATAGCCTATGTATCAGTTGGTCTTTTTTCGGGTGAAAACATCGAGAAAGAGACCCAGCATATATCGCGATAGACACACCAAACCACCCATCATCTCCTCAAACCATCCACTATCGTGGAACTAATGGTGTACCAACTTGGTGCATATATAACTAGTCCCGTTAATCTATATTGCCAAAGAATATTTTTCTGCTTTAGTAACTTACCTCACCCACTCCTAAAGCATGGTTAATATGATAGGTATAGGCCAGCCACAAGCAATTTAGGTCAATTATTTATATTAACTGCCTGCTTGTGTTCATACATACTTGTATTTGTAACCACCTAAAGGGATACACCTGATGAGGGTTTATATTTTACATTTACTTATCCCATTGGATGAGACAAGAGGTCACGGCACCTGGGGACCCTGTTCATTTATTTGCTTCATTGCAGACCTAGTTTACACAGTTTTACTTCCATTGCAAGCTACCCCTCTCCTCCACCAAATTCACAATTCACATCAGACCAGGCTCCTCTCTCCTACATGTCCACAAGCCTGACGTGCCTTCCGCTTGCGATGAGTCACCAGCGATGCAATCCCAGGACGAACCGGCAAATTGCATTATAGTCAGCTCCCCATGGCACATGCCTAGTGTGGTGTCATGCATCTGCCAGGTCTTTCTGACAGTCTGCTGGGTCTGTATTGCACCTGGGCCATTTTGTCAGAGATTGCTTGTATAAGTGATAAAGTATCAGTGCAATTATATCAAATGAATTTATGCATATAAGCAGTTTCTTAGGACCTCGCTTTGCAGAATGTCTCTTCAAAATAAATAAAGATATCATTACAGCAGCCGTTTATAATTTATTGTCACATGCTATTTTCAGACCATAACGATTTCGGCATCTAGATAGTTTTAACACAAATTAATTTATGTAGTTCTTTTAATCATATCTATGGCAATACTTGATCATTAACGATTTGACTATAATGTTTTTTATACACCATTTTGGGCCAATGTGAACGTCTTGGACCAGGTGCAATCTTTGAATTGGTGACGTCTTTGACAGGGTGCCAATTTTGACCTCCTGAGAGAAAAATGTTTATCTAGGGCAGATGAAGATATATATGGAAATACCGGCATTTTCCTTATTTCATCCCTTACATAGCAAAGAAGAATTTTTTTTTCTAAATCTTATATTTTAAGGTGGCAGGTCATAGATGGCTCCTGGTCACAAATTGCATCCAGTCATAGATTGCACCCGGTCATAGGCGAAAACATTGGCCCATAGTTTTCCTATTATGAAGTTACAAAAGCTTTCCTTCACTAACGCTGCCTTAGCAATTACTATATTGACTCTTCAGTAAGAGTAATGTTCATGATGCCATCAGGACACTCACCTATTTGTTGAAGGTTGTGCCATGAGCCATGTGTGTGGTGTGGTGTCACCACCAACAGCCTCCCAAGGGGTATCCATGCTGAGGTGTAGATCACCTACCAGAGGTGGCGCCATCATGTGGACAGATAGCACATTAAAAGTACCCCGGAATGTGCTAGGCATAGTAAAGGATGTGCAATAGTCTAGATGGGAGGCTGAAAGGGACAAGAAGACTAGAAACAGTGGGAAAGATGGAGATGAAGAAGTCCATGCTGTTGTCATAGTTCAGTCAGAAGAATAAACTACCATGGCACCATTGCTTAATGGTTATGAGGTGAAACAGGTGGGTTTTCCAGGCTGCCAAATGGCCGCATAATTATATGGCCTATACATGTGGTATATGTGGTTGCCCAGTTCCAGCCCAGATTCAAAACTAAAATGTGGGCAAGTCCACTTTGCCAAGGTTTACCTGATATTTGCCCTATCGAGTAGTACCGGCGAGGGATGAGTATGCATCAGGGCACACATCTCAGATATTGGTTTGAATAATTGAAATATAGGTATTTTTCAAAATAATGCAGAGCTATATAGGTTATCCAGCCATCTAACTGAATTTTGGGATTTAAGGAAAGCAGACATATGCGAAGGTCACTGACAGGGTCATTTCAAGGAGTTGCCAGGAACTTGTAAGCGAAAGAAGGAACTACATGCACCAAAACAACATTGCTAGATAGAATCTTTAATTATGTGTTTCATCTGGGTTTGCTCACATGTGGGTTCTGATCACTATTGTCCAGGGCTTCCCAGCTGGGTTCAACCTGTCAACTCCCCTTTCTTAAATACAATACAAAAACTTCATAACATACTGATCTGTGATTATTCTCCCAATTATTTTTGCCGATTTATAAGGTATTTTGTAAACGTGGGTTTAATCTTGGCTGGATCTGGCAACTTCAAACCTATGGCCCACTGTTGACCAGGGTCCCCTATAACAGCCCACTCAGGAACCATACGAGACCCATTAAGCGTTGCAGACTGGGATGCCAAAATGCAATGGCATACGTAAATGGCATCGTCTTCATTGGCAAAGATGGCTTACATGTCAGGATAACTACAATACCTAATGAGGGGTAGCTTGAAACCATTGTGTAAAATGTACTTTTCAGCTGTTGTTGATCAATGCTTAATTGGCAACAGTAAGCTAGTTAGCAAATAACAGTAGACTTGTAAGGTGTGAGTGTTTGTTCATTTCAGTCTTTGATAATGATATTATTGTCAGTACATACACTCAGCATGCAACTCTGTCAATAAACACATTAAACCTGAAAGAACTGCACGTATGGATTAAGGGGAGAGAGACAGAGACAGAGAGGGGTAAAGAGGGAATGGGAGAGAGGCAGAGGGAGGATTAGCTCAAGAGAGAAGGGAAAGAGACAGACAGGCAGACAAACAGCTACATAAATTGAAATAAAAGACGGAAAGACAGAGATAGAGAGAAGGACAGTAACTGAAGAGGAGAGGCAGATATCTGTTATAAGAAAGAACGAGCATATTATATGCCAATACTACAATCAGGCAGAATGGTAGGCAGAAGAGAAGAACCAGACATTTCACAACAACCCTGGTTTCTATAAATAGGGACTATAACTTGCGTGCAGCCAGAGGACGTTTAACCTACTAACCCTGTCAGCCCACTGTCTCCTCAATAACCATGAAAGATAACAGCAACTGGGAACCTTGTCCTCCCCCTTATCCTGAGACGCACAAGCACTCCCCAAATCTATAGGGGCGTATCTATGTGACTGTGTTGGTGTAATCACTGTGTAAATATAATTAACCCATTACATACATTACTTACTCCCACCACAAACATGCAACTTACTAATTTAACTTAAACAAGACATGGATCCAGTTCTGTCTTTACTTATTTTGTGTTAAATCAGGAATTCTATTCAAAAATAAACTAAAAAACAGTCAATGTAATATAGTATAGATCTATACAGCATAGTGAAAGCATTGTGTTAAAAGCAGGTGTTAGTCTACTTGGCCTTATCCACAGGACAAGATGGCTCCTACAGCTGATGATGTGTTACAAGCTGTTATCAGCTTTTCCACTGTGACCCCATGCCACTGATGGATACGCCACCCACCCTGGATGTCCTCCCACCTCAACTTGGCACCCATACACACGTGTGGGCCTGTCCCTGTCAGCACAGCTAGCCACCTCCCCAGACATGGTTGTGGCTTCAAGCAATTTGGTGTCATTTGTATGGATGGACCAGACCCACTTTTCAGAGTTCACGGCTTTCGCTTTATGGCTGTCATCTATACTGGATCACTTCTCAGCCAGCATTGCTCAAATGCCACAGTAAGGGCAGAGGTAAAGTAGATCGAGACAAGAAGCCTGATAGTAACACAATCATATCCCCGGAACTGATGACTATCCTGTCACTGTTCAAACAATCAAAATATTGCATTGTCAAATTAACGATAGATTGTTGAATCCCCTGGGAGCAGGTGCTGATCATTGATATAGTAGGCAGCAATGTATTTCCCCTGACGCATACTGGTTCCAGTTTGTAACCATGGATACTCTGTATGTGCTAGCTTTTTATATTGATATAATAAGTATACTGGCACAGATCAGGGATGGCATTTTGATGACTGCAGCTGTCCATATGTGTCGGCCCATACAAAGTTGGGAGCAATTGTCTGTAGGGACTCTATTCACCAAGGATTGATCTGTTTCTATGTATAGTAGAGGCTAACGTTTACAGAGTAAGGAGGGCTTTTGACACAAGGAGCACCTGATGGACTTATCATTGGTAGCTGAAATGTTGCACATTTACATGAATCCAATGTCATCAGTATATGTTAGATCTAATAGATGTATTATCCTGGCGAGGCACCCAGAAAGTAGTGGGGAATCAAAAGTGGATTACCCTGCAGTATATTAGAGGCAGTATTAAACTGATCAATAGCTTGGGGATAAACTAAAAAAACACACATTTAGCACAGTGCACTCGGTGAGTTAATCCAGTTTATAACAAATGGGATATCAGGGTCGGTGGTGTTGATGAATCAAAATGAATTACAGATTGGACAAAATGGATTGTGCACCCATTTCCTCATTAAAACTGATGCTTGGAGTCAATATTTATTGTGCCTAATTAAGTTGGGAACAGTATATGTTGAGATAGTGACATATTATTTAAGCTTCAAGAATAAAATGTTGAGCCCATCACCGACCCCTTTACTCCAACCATTATAGACCCACCCATCCCACCCTTCCACCACTGCCACATACCAGTTAGTTGATTGTCCATGGGACCAGAAGTTAGCAGCGGTCGTTGGGAAGGGGGACCCTCTGGGAGCAGGCATGGAGTGATGATAGGGCAGGCATCAATGTATCCCCCCCTGGGACACAGTGCTTGCCTCTGTAACCATGGAGACCTAATGTGTAGCAGCTTATTGCTATGGTTGTCATATAGGAGTCTGTAGGCACGTGACATGATGTATGTCTGTACAGATTGGATATGAATTGCATGTCATTGTGGAGACTGTGGCTACCCATATATATATATATATATATATATATATATCAGTCCCTGCTCATACAGTGGGAGGCAACTGTCTGCAGGGACTGTCCTCATCACGGACTGATCCATCCACATGTACAGTAGAAGCTAACGTTGACACCGTGAGGCTTACTCAGACTCTCTCTGAACAGGATCAGGACATCATCAACCTGTACATCATCTATGAGTAAAGTGTTACACTGTGCATGGGTCCAATACCATCAGAGAACCAAATAGTGCTCACTTCGATAAGAGCCTGAAAAAATGCATTATTCTCAGTAATTGCTTTGTTTAACCAGATTGGAATCAACCAGGCTATTTGCTAATGTGCTAAGGTGTCATCATTTATGGCTGTACCATGGATACATGGGTAACTTCAATTAAAAACTCAAAAACATTCTCTCTGAAAGAGTTTAATTCTCAACTCATCACTGTGCAGTTCCTGTTTGTCCTCTTCTATAGTACAATGTATTGTCCTTAAAGTGGCATAATCACCAACCTATCCCACTCACAATTATAGTACTGTTCTAGTCTATTATGTGGTTAAGTGTGAGTGGTCCCATTATACCGATGAATACTGACACCAAGACTTACGCCACCTACTCAAGTTAATACCTGATGTGTTCATGCCCCCAGCAATCATGCCTGCCTTTCCCTCCGCCCTCTGCCTAACCCTAACAGCCTCTTGGCACCTCTAGGTATCTATTGATCTTCTTAATATCATAGTTGTTAAGACTTAAGTGGCATATACATTCAGTAAATAAGGGCATACATGGGGGCTGTGGTGTTAAGTAAGGGGTGTGAAACGGTCCTGTGATGTATCTCCCTATTAATGAGCAAAGTGCACCTTTATTGAGCTTCTATACTAGACCCTTAAAGATCAAACATATTCTAGGCAGTATGTTGATCTAGTTAATAGCCCACTGCTCAGCAGCAGATTGCTGCATATATTGACAATATGTAGGGCATACTAGAGGTGATGGGAATCTTAATTAGGCAGAACCGACCAAGGCAGTGGTATAATGGGCAGCATCAGAGGGGGAAGGGAGACAGACAGACAGCCCAACAGACAGACAGATTGATTGGCAGAAAGACAGGCAGAAAGAGGCACATACAGAGACAGACATACAAATAGAGACAGAGGCAGAGACAAAGGCTGGAAGTGAGAGGTAGGGAGGTATAGATATTCAATATTTTAAATCTCCTCAGACCGAAGTATTCATTCAAGATAGTTGCTGATCATTCTTTACTAATTGGAGCCTGCTAATCTCCACAACTTCCTTTCTTCACAATGAACTCCAATAAAACCACTATCTATCAGCTCCCAAGTTGGGATCCTCCCTTATATTCCCTCAACAAGCATCCTCCCAAGACACGCTAGCAATTGGTGGAAGGTTTAATAGGCTGAAATGTGCCTAAATCAGGTTAAACCGCCTACAGGGGATTAGGCCTGTAACCCTCCACCTGCACCGATAGTGTGTTGGTGATGCTGTGCGGGGCCCACAAGTCTGTATATAGACAGTGGAGATGGGGGTTACTCAAGATTATGGACTTGTCCCCTCCTCGATCCAGTATCGACCTAAGGTAGGGACTCAGGAATCCGCTAGGTGAGCCCCTGTGCACAGTGCACACAGCAGTAGAGTATTTTGGTGCAGCTGTGCCTCACAGACACTGTTATAAAACTTCTCTCCTAGGGAGGGACATTTTATCTGTTACTTTAAGGTTACCACCCAGAAATGCAGTCAAGAGAAAGGCCTATCCAGCCATCCCTATAATTAGTGACTGCAGCTAAGAGAAGATGCCAATTTTTTGGGAGATAAAATAGATTATATAAAAACTCTATGAATTTATGAATGCTTTTGGTTGCTTTTCGGTTTGTGATCTTATCCTCTCACCTGTTCCTAGACCATGACATCATAATACTTATGATTGGGTCATTAAGACAATTGGTTTACTCTATACTAGTATAATGGGTGATCATGTTGAGAGGGTCTGTATAAATCCTGGCCAACACTTCAAATGCTCTCCAACCCCCTTACATAACTACCTCCCACATACCCCACTCACCTGGCAGACCCTGTCACCCTCCCCCAACAGGTTCACTGGGACTCCAAAGCAGGATAACAATTATATAGAAAATGTACTAGGGAAATTGGTTGGATTTTATTTACACCTATTTGAACATTGTCTGGGTTCTATGATAGATAGAAAAAAAATTCCAAAAGATTTAGTTTACATCGCTCACATTCTACATTATAGAAAAAATAGGATTGACCTATGGTGCAGGGAGCAGACAGTCATGCCAGGAACCAGCTAGGTCAGGGCGTAGGGAGATATCGAGGTCCCTGCACTCAGTATAACAGCAGAACAAAAAATTCAAAATTCCCAATTCTGTTTTTTTTACTTGTTTTTCATGTCATGGTCTAATAGACATGAAATTAACAGTTATGAAAGAGATCAACAGACATTCATTGATCTTTTTGAAATCACATAAATCTTATATTTATTTGACCCTTTCAGGACACATTGTGCTTAGATGTGCTACTCCCCACCCAGATTACATACCACCCAGCTAGAAAAATACTATAGTAAACACTATAGTTTACTATAGTATACTATAATTTACCACAGAATACTATAGTATACTGTAGTTTACTGTAGTATAGTGGTGCCCAATCTACTGTAGTTTACTATAGTATACTATAGTTTACTATAGTTTTTCCTGTAATAGCCTTAGATGGTGTTATACTTTATCATATAGTAAATACTATAGTTTTATTCAAATGTGGATTACAGTTCAATGTTTCCTTAGGAGCCACTTGAGATAAGGGAAATTAAAGACCTGTCCCCTTTCTTCTCATCGTTGGCTGGTACCAACATTTATAAGTTGCTGGCAGATGTCTTTATTTAGTGAAGTGGTATTTTTCATTATTTCCCATAGTTAGAAGACCCATGCAGTACAGAGGGCCAAGACATGTGCAGAAAGGGAGTTTAGTTCTGCCCAGCCTCATATTGTATGGTGACATAATCAAAACAGCTACATACCCAATCTCAATCTGGCCCGAACTTAGTTAAGCTGCAACATGACCCTAATTTAGCGTTAGCCCTTTCACTGCAATATGACCTAATGTTAACCCTTTTACTACAACCTGACCCTTGAACATTGCTGGTGGATATCACTGACTTTATCATTAGCAAAGTTATCTTACATGACAGAACACTGATCTGGTACAATGGTGGGTAACTACAACACCTAATGGAGGGTAGTTTAAAACCACTGTATAAAATGTACTGTTCAGCTGCTGTTGTCCAATGCTTAATTGGAAACAGTTCATTGGCCGGCAGGTAACAGTAGACTTCTAAGGTTTTTTGCATATTTGTTCATTTCAGTCTTATTACCATTGTCGGTACATAGACACAGCATATAACTCAAACATCAAACAGCTCATTTTAACACCAAAGGACTGCAAATACCGATTAAGAGGGACACATAGGGAGACAGAGAGGAAAAGAAAAAAAAAGAGAGATGAGGGAAGAATAAGAGAGAGAGGAGAGATATAGAGAGGCAGACAGACAGGCAGTTGCTCAGAAACGGAGAGAAGGAGAAAGAGACAGAGGAAAAGAGAGTGGATGGTACTGGAAGAGGGGAGGCAGAAAAGAAGAGCATATGTTTAATTATATGCCAATCCTTATATCAGGTAGAATGGAAACCAGTTGAGAACCACACATTTTAAAACCTCCATGGTTTCTATAAATAGGAAATGTGACTTGCGTGCAGCCAGAGGACGTTTAACCTACTAACCCTGTCAGCCCACTGTCCACAATAACCATAGGAGATAACAGCAACTGGGAACCCTGTTATACATTTCCCCGAGCTGCCTAGCACTCATCAAACATAAAAGGGGTATACCAAAGTGACATCATTGTGTAAACTTTAGCCATTAAATATCTGAGTTATGATTTAACTTAAACAAAACATGGATATCTGCCCTTAATTCTTTTTGTGTTTTTAAATCAGGAGTAAAAGTGAGAATTTTTGGAAATCAATGGCGGGCACATCGCCTCAAAATTTGTGTTAAGACAATATTTTTACTACGCCTTTTTGTTAAGTTAGGGTTAGGGTTAGTCTACAGGCCCTTATCCATAGGACAAGATGGCTTCTACAGCTCATGGTATGTTACAATCTGTTATCAGCTTTTCCACAACGACCCCATGCTACTGATGGATGCATCACCCTGGCTGTCATCCCTGCTCTACATAGCACCATTACAAATGTGTAGGCACAGCCCTTTCAGCACAGCCACCAACCTTTTCACACATGGTCAGAGGTGGCTTCAAGCAGGATGGCTTTAACTTGGCTTAAACTTCAACTCTAACTTTGTTTTTTTTAGTTTGGGGGGCTGACTTTACGGATGGATCCATCCACTACTGATCATTAACCAGCAAACATTACCGACAGTGACAGCCACTGCCACAATGAGGGCAGAACAGTAAGAAATGGGAAGAGAAAACAACAGAGAGTGTGGAGCCTGATAGTAGCACAACCATATCCCCAGGACTGATGATTATCCTGTCACTGTTCATACAGTCAAATAATTGTGTTGTCCATGACCACTGGAAGTAATGACCCATTGTGGGATCCTCTGGGAGCAGGCACTAACTATAAAAGGGGAGGCATGTATTTCCCCTGACACATTCTGGTTCTGGTCTGTAACCATGGATACCTTGTTTGTGCTAGCCTTTTGCTGTAGCATTGACAGTTAGCATCAGACTTGTTGAATATTTACAAGGAACAGTAATGACATGCATCCCATTTTGGTTACTACAGCCATCACATAATGTCAGCTGGGTGCCCCAGCAAAGTGGAGAACAATTGTCTGCAGGGACTCCTCATGGGGTATTGTCTCTGTGTACAGAATAGGCTATTGTTTACAGAGTAGGGAGTGGTCTCAACAATAAGAGCACCTGATAAACCTTTCATTTGTAGTTGACATGTTGGACTTTAGGATGAGTCCAAAGTCATAAGTATTTGATGGATCTAATTGATGCTAGGCACCCACAAAGTACCATTTTAGTGGGGAATCAAAACTTGATTACACAATGGATAAGAGGTAAAATTTAAGTTAAGTCACTGCTTGGAGATAAGCTCAAACTGACCAAGTTACCGAAGTGCACTCGGTGAGAAAATCATTTTGTGTAGGACTGTGAACTGGGAGTATGCCTATCAGTACATGAAAACTGAATAGAGTTAACTAACCCCATTCTGACTTCATCTGTTTTTCCCGATTACATACTTTATGACAGTTACATAATATTTTAACTTCTAGATTAAATTTGAAGAGCATCTCTGACCCCTTTACTCCAGTTGTTTTATTTTTACCCTACACGACCCTATTCCCGTCCATCCCTGCCAGTTATTGGCTTGTCGATGGGACCAGAAGTTAGCAGTGATCTTTGGGAAGGGAAACCCTCTTGGAGTGGGCATGGAGTGATGATAGGGCATGCATCAATGAATCCCGCCGGTGGGACACAGTGCTTCCCTCTGTAACTATGGAGACCTAATGTGTAGCAGCTTATTGCTATGGTTGTCATATAGGAGTCGGTCGGCACGTGACATGACATGTGTCTGTACAGATCGGATATGAATTGCACACCATAGTGGAGACTGTGGCTACCCATATATATATCTCGCAAGAGAGAAGGGAAAGAGAGAAACAGAGAGACGGACAAACAGCTACACAAATGGAAATAGAGAGATGGAAAGAGAGAGCGAGAGATTGTACATTTACTGAAAAGGAGAGGCAGATACCTGTTAACGAAGGAAGAGAATATTATGTCAATCCTATAATCAGGCAGAATGGAAAGCAGAAGAGAAGATCCAGACATTTTAAAACCTCTACACCTTCTATAAATAGGGAATATGACTTGCGTGCACCCAGAGGACGTTTAACCTACTAACCCTGTCAGCCCACTGTCTCCTCAATCACCATAGGAGATAACAGCAACTGGGGAACCCTGTCCCCCCTAACCCTAAGATGCCTGAGACTCCTCGCATCTACAGGGCTGTATCTATGTGACTGCTCTGTTGAGTTTAGTTTCAAAATGTTTATTTCTAAATGAATCAACTTCACAACAACTGCAGGGTATCTTCTGTAAAGTAAAAACAGTTTATATGAAAGAAAAGTATATGTTATGTCAAAGATATTTCGAAAAATAAGGTCAGAATTAGAAATTCGGGGGAGAAAATAGTAGGCAACTTGCCTAAAAATTTCTGTGGATAAAATATATTTGCAGTTGTGTATCCACAGGCCTTATCCTCAGGACAAGATGGCTCCTACAGCTGATGATGTGTTACAATCAGCTTTTCCACAATGACCCCATGCTACTGATGGATGCATCATGCTTGCTGTCATCCCACCTCTATGTGGTGCTGATATGCAAGTGTAGGCACACTCCTGTCATCAGGGCCACCAAATTACAGACTTATCCATGATGAGGACAGGAGAATAAGAAACATTAAGAGGCAGTGACAGAGTCAGGGGAGCCTGATAGTAACACAACCATATCCCCAGGACTGTTGAATTAGCTCAAACAGTCAAATTATTGCATTGTGGACAAGTGTTGGAACTAATGGCCGGTTGTTGAAACCTCTGGGACCAGGCACAGACCAATGATAAGGCAGGCAGCAATGTATTTCCCCAAACACATACTGGTTCCAGTCTGTTACCATGGATACCAGGAGTGTGCTAGCTTTTTTGCTGTAGTTTATAGACAGCAAACATCTGACATGATATACAGTGGCACACATCAGAAATGAATCGCACACCATTGTGGCTGTGACAGTTATCCATATACTGACTGCCCATACAAAGAAGAGAATAATTGTCTGCAGGGACTCTCTTCATGAACTTGATCTGTCTCTGTGTACAGTAGAGGCTAATGTTTATATGGTGAGGAGTGCTCTTAACTATGAGAGCACATGACCGTCTTCTTGTTTCTGGTTGAAATATTAACTTTGAATTTGATATCATCTAGTTTATTTTATTGATGTTATAATGCTAGCATAGCACCTGTAAAGTAGCTCTTGTAGCCTGGTTACTCTAAGAGAGAAAGATACACACACAAAGGAAGAGGGAAAAAGAAAAGGACAAGAGATGTGTACAGTAGCATCATGTTTTGTGTTTTAACCTAAATGTGAAGACCATCACCTCCCCATCCTTTTTATGTAAAGCCACCCATCCTGCCCTTCCACCACTGCCACATACCAGCATTGGCAATAAGACCAGAAGTTAGCAGCCATCGTTGAACAGCAGGGCCCTCCGGGAGTGCGCACTGAGTGATAATAGGGCATGCTTCAATGTATCCCTCATGGGACACAGTTCTTGCCTCTGTAACCATGGAGACCTAATGTGTAGCAGCTTATTGCTATGGTTATCATATAGGAGTCTGTAGGCACGTGACATGACATATGTCTGTACAGATCGGATATGAATTGCACACCATTGTAGAGACTGTGGCTACCGTTATATCAGGCCCTGCTCATACAGTAGGAGATGGTCTGCAGGGACTGTACTCATCCAGGGTTGATCCATCTACATGTACTGTAGTAGCAAATATTGACACAGTGAGTCTTTCTGAAGAGGACCAAGACACTATCGTCCTGCCATTAATGGTTAAAACATTAACATGGGTACAATTTTGCAGCATAACCAAATACAACTCATTTCATGCCCATCTAGACTCCACGATGGAGGAATGCTGCATATTTGAGTGTGTTTTCTGAATGTTACATTTCTATAGTTTTAATTTTAAGACTACAATATTACTCTTTGTTGTCACAAAGGTGTGATGATTATTATAGCTGATATCAGAGGCCCCTGAACCCTTGTTTTATCTTCATGTGTTCTGCTCCCTCTGTCTAAAGTATGTCATGATGGAGAACATTACAGTGATATAGATTTAAAATAGTACACAGGATAATTTGATGTAAGGATAAGGAAATGCTTTGTGAATTTGCCCATAATTGTGCCTTTCACACTGCCCAGCCCCACCCAAACGTCACATACAAAGCCCTCCCCTCTACCCTCTACCTAACCCCAAGGGCAAACACAGCCTCTTAGCGCCTCTTGGTGTCTATTGATCTAGTTAATAGCCTGGTTGCGCACACTTTTGTGGCATATACACCTTTGGTAAATGGGGGCATGACAAGCGGTGTGAATCAGCCCTGTGATGTACCTACCTTATTAATGAGCAAATAGCTCTTAATTCAGCTTCTATACTAGCCCCAAGGGCCCATACAATGTCTTGCAGGGATGTTGATCTAGTTAAGAGCCGTACTGCTCAGCAGCAGATTGTTGCATATATTGGGACTGTGTGGGGCATACTACAGATGACAGGAATCTTAATCATTCAGTGGGTACCAAGGCTTTGGTATAGAGGGCAGCATCAGAGGGGAACAAGAGACCCACTGACAGCAAGAGGCACATACAGAGACAGACATACAAATAGAGACAGAGGGAGAGACAAAGGCTGAGAGTGAGAGGTAGGGATGTGCAGATATTCAATATTCTAGATCTCTTTCTCAGACAGAAGTATTTATCAAAGATAGTCACTGATCACACTTTACTAATTGGAGCCTGCTAATCTCTTTACCTTCCTTTCATCACAATCAGAGACTAAAACCAGTGCCTTCTCTATCAGCTTCCCAGTTGGGATCGTCCCTTATATTCCCTCAACTAGCATTCCCTGAGACATGCTAGCAATTGGTGGAAGGTCTAAAAGGCTGAAATGTGCCTAAATCAGGTTAAACCACCTACCAGGGATTTGGCCTGCAACCCTCCTCCTGCACTGATAGCATGTTCTCCATGCTGTGTGAGGCCCACAAGGCTGTAAATGGACGGTGAAGATGGGGCCCACTCAAGATAAGGAAAATTAAGGACTTGTTCACTCTCTTCCCCTCATTGGCTGGAACCCATTTGAATATCGACCCATGGTACAGGGAGCAGACAGGCATGCCATGAACCAGCAGGGTCAGGGAGTGGGGAGATATCCAGGGCCCTACACTAGGTGAAACGACAGAACAAAGAAAGAAATCTTCTCAGTTACTCAAAAGAAAATACAGGACATTATTTCATAATCTGATATCACCAAAATCCTCTCAAATATATTTAACCCTTTAAGAACGCATTGTGCTTTAACGTGATACTCGCCATGCAGAACTCATGCACATGTAATCAAATTGCACCAATTCAAGTAAGACTTCAAAAGTTTAATATTTCCAGATGTACATGTGAAGTTGTGCCTCAGAAATGGCTAAGTGCAGTTCACCTAGTGAAGGACTTTCATGGGGAATTCTAAGAAAACTGAAACATTAAGATATAGGGACATGGTAAATGGGGACAAGTAGAATATTTTCTATAATTCCTTTGTTAAACTGGATTGCCATGGGTTGGCTTCAGCACTGCTAGTGCACCTCAATTTGCTGATTCCTCAGAGTATTCCTGCTCAAACTGGCAATAAGAGGGGCATTCATTGGGTAATGTTATGTTAGCTAAAGAGTGAGAAGTGGCCCTGCGACATAACTACCACATCAATTAGTAAAATGCCTCTTTATTTAGGTTCCATTCTAGACCCTTAGCAGCATATTGGTGGATATAATTGCACTGGAGGTGATGGGAATGTTAAATGGCAGTGTGGTGTACAGGACAGCATCACTGTATACATTCATATCCATTATTTGCTTACTCATTATACTGCACAGTGCCCTGATTTAGCTATGGAATATCAAAGAAAGAGAAGAGTTCTAAGTAAGACTGTTCACCACAAATGGAGGCTTATATCTGTGCATCATGCACTGTTCAGTAACTGTTGTTCAATGCTTGATTGGCAAAAGTAAGTTAGTTTGCAGGCAGCAGCAGTAGGTTTGGGTGATGGTCCATTTCAGTCTTTGGTAATGATATATTTGTTAGTACATCCACACAGCATAAAAGTCATCATCAAACACATTGATAAACAGGAAAGAACCACAAGCATGCAGTAAGGGGTTAGAGAAAGAGATAGAAACTGAAGAGGAGAGGCAGATAAGAATAGTATATTATGTCAATCCTTCACTCAGGCAGAATGGTAAGCAGGAAAGAAGATGAACCCTGGTTTCTATAAATAGGGACTATGCCTTGCGTGCAGCCAGAGGACGTTTAGCCTACTAACCCTGTCAGCCCACTGTCTCCTCAATAACCATAAGAGATAACAGCAACGGGGAACCTTGTCCCCCTTACCCTAAGATGCCCAAGACTCCTTACTTCTACAGGGGTGTGTCTGTGTGACTGCTCTGTTGAGTTGAGTTTGAAAATGTTTATATCTGAATGAATCAACTATAGCACAGCTGCAGGGTCTCTTCTGTACAGTATTGCTCATGTCTTAAACACAGTTCATATTAAAGAAAAGTATAAGTAATATCAAAGATAATGTGAAAAAATAAGGGTAGAATGAGAATTTCTGGCGAAAAGATTGCAGGGCAATTTGTATAAGAATTTGTGTGGATAAAATATATTTGCTGCACTTCTACATAAAATGCAATTCTGCTAATCTTCAGGGTGTTATCTGCAGCACAAAATGGCTGCTACAGCTAATGATGTGTTACAATCCGTTATATATCAGCTTTTCCACAATGACCCCATGCCACTGATGGATGCATCACCCTGGCTGTCGTCCCATCGCTACACGGTGCCGATATGCAAGTGTAGCCAAACCCCTGTCAGCAGTGCCAGCCACCACCCCAGACAAGATCATTGGTGGCTTCAAGTAGTTTGGCAACCGTGATGGTTTGGGCAGGAGAATACAAAAAAAGGAAGAAATAATGAGGGGCCAGAGGGGTAACACAACCATATCCCTAGGACTGATGATTATTCTCTCACTGTTCATACAGTCAAGTTATTGGATAGTTGACTAGTGCTGGAAGTAATGGCCGGTTGTTGAAACCTCTGGGACCAGGCACTGACCAATGATAAGGCAGGCAGCAATGTATTTCCCCTGACACATACTGGTTCCAGTCTGTAACCATGGATACCAGGAGTGTGCTAGCCTTTTTGCTGTAGTTTATAGACAGCAAACATCTGACATGATATACAGTGGCACACATCAGAAATGAATCGCATACCCATTGTGGCTGTGGCAGTTATTGATATATGTCACTGACTGCCCATATGAAGTAGTGGAGGACAGGTCCGGGCAGACTTCCTGATGAAGGTGTGGAAAAACACTCTCATTTTGGGCTCAAAGCATGACTCTTGGGACAGTAGAGCCTAGCGTTTATACAGTTAGGAGTGCTCTAAACAATGAGAGCACATGACCGTCTTGTCTTTTTCGGTTAAAATATTACACCTTTGGATGAATTTGATATCATCTAGTTTATTTAATGGATTTTATAATGCTAGCATAGCCTCTTGTAGCCTGGTGACTCTTAGAGAGAATGATACACACCCAAAGGAGGAGGGAACTAGAAAAGGACAAGAGGCAGAAATATTTTGTATATTTTCTTGATGTTACATTTCTATTGTTTTGAATTTAAGAGTACCATATTAATTTTTGTGTCTTCACACCACTTCCACCATGCAGCACATGGGTGTGATAATTATTATAGCTGATATAAGAGGCTCCTGAACTCCTGTTTTATCTTTATGTGTTCTGTTCCTCTTGTCTAAAGTGGAAATAGATCAAGTCTTCTATGATGGTGAACATTACAAGGATAACGCTTTAAAAAAAAAACCAGAATAATTTGAGATAAGACAGAGAATAATGTCCACATGAATATGCCCGTAATCACGCTTTTTACATTCCCCCCATCCACCACCCCAACGTCACATACATGTCCCTCCCTCTACCCTCTACCTAACCCCCAGGGCAAACACAGCCTTTTAGCGCCTATTGGTGTCCATTGATCTAGTTAATAGCCTGGTTGTGCATGCGTTTGTGACATATACCTTTAGTAAACCGGGGCATAACAATAGGTGTGAGTCAGCCTTGTGATGTACCTACCACATTAATGAGCAAATTTCTCTTCATTGAGCTTCTATACTAGACCCCAAAGCCTCACACATAGTCTGGCCAGAGTGTTGATCTAGTTAATAGCAGCAGATTGCTGCATATATTGGCACTATGTGGGGCACACTAGAATTGATGGAAATGTTACTTAGGCGATGTGAACCAAGGCAGTGGTATAGAGGGAACATCATGATCAGAGGGGAGAGGGAGACAGACACATACAGAGACACATACAGAGATACATATATACACTAGAGACAGAGACAAAGGCTGGGATTGGGAAGTAGGGATGGAAAAAATAAATGTTCATCAAAGAGTATTCATTAAAGACAGGGACTAATCACACTTGGCTAATTGGGGCCTACTAATCTCCACACCTTTCTTTCTTCATATTAAATTGCACAACTAACCAACAGAATCCATGCTCTATGAGCTGCAAAGCTGGGATCATCCCTTCTATTCCATCAACTAACTAGCATCACCTAACCCTGTGACATCCTAAGATGCTAGTAGCAATTGGCTGAAGGTCTAGTTGGCTGGAGTGTGCCTTAATCAGGTTAGAAAGTCTCCCTGGAATTAGGCCTGTGACCCTCCTCTTGCACTGATAGCATGTTGTCTGTGCTGTGTGGGGCCTACAAGTCTGTATATAGGCGGTAAAGTTGGGGGCCACTCAAGATAAGGAAAATTAAATTGACTTGTTCCCTCCTCTTCTCCTAGCGGGAATATCGACCCACTGTGCAGTGAGCATACATTTATGTCAGGTCAGAGAGTACGGTGACATCCTGGTGTCTGCACTCAGTACAATGACAGGACAAAGCAAGAAATGTTCCCAATTGCTATTTTTTTAGTTCAAAATCATCTTTATTCTGGTAACTTACATATATACATATGTGTTTTGTGTTCAGTCCGACAATGATGTTGTAGTTGTTTTCATGACATATAATCCATTTAAGTGATCTAATATTAACATAAATATCTAGAAGTGTTTTCGAGACCTTTATTCCTAAGTGATGAACGTATGTAGAAAGGGCATCATTTGAAACCCAGTCCCCTAATGGGTAGGCTTGGAGTAGGTAGCATCGGCGGGGCTGTTCTCTCAAGATGGATAAAGTTAGTGTAATTCAATTAATGCACCTGCAGACCTCATGCCAAGAAACCAAATATCACCAACTTAATCAAAAATTTGGAAGTGGATGACAGTTCAATGTTTCAAAATGTGGATGTGAAATGGAGACTTTGAAACGGCTTAGAGTGAATAAGTGCATTTCACTCTGTGAGGGACTCCAAATGGGGAAATCTAGGAAAATTGAAACAGCGGGATAATGGGATATTGCAGATGGCGACAAGCGGATTATTTTCTGTAATTCCTTCGTTAAAACTGGATTGCCAATGGCTGGTATCAGCTCTGGTACTGCACCTGCTTTTCAATACACTAGGGTGGTATTTATTGTTGCTGGAGTGAACTACATCTTGAAACTTAAATACGAATAGTTTATCTTCTTTCAGCTATAAAGCAAACAACAATCAAGAGAATCAGCATAGAGTATATACCTCAGAGTTGAATTCATAAGTCATCATTGCACAGTTTTTCAGAGCTTCTCCTTCGGAAGGGGGGTAGACGACAGTGAGCTCTCACAATCTAGGCCAACTAGCTAAAGAGCTCTTAAAGGCACAGATCTTGGTACCCCTCCAGCTGCAGTAAGAGTTGTACTGAGACAGGGAATCAGCCCTATATGTAGGGGTGCTAGGGCTTTAAGGGCAGCATAGTGCTTTATTAAATACACAATGATGATAAAAGGTATACTTCTATGAGTTAGAGGAGTGGACCTCCATATAAGCTCCCCTTGGATTTTAAACAATCAGAAGGTGATTTCCAGACCTCTGAGAGGTGGTAAGGGATAGCGCAGCAGCCTACATTTAGGCATCATCATATCTATATGATAAATTGCAAAGAGTGCCTCTTTCTCTTAACTGTGTGTGTATTTTGCATATGAATATTTTTTAACTAGATCTTCTAATGACGACACTTAGTCATGTGTTGTTGACAGCTTATGACTGCCCACACAGAAAAAAGAAACCAGTGTCAAAAGGGAGTCCAGGTTACTTTCAGAATGACTCCCCACTTAGGGAAGCCTCGGTGACTCTCTGTCTGACCCAAGAGAGTCACATGGTTGAGTCATATGACCCAGAAAGCTATATGACTGCTTCAGGGGACTCCAGAGAGTCACCTAGGCTCCCTTAATCGACATGGGGTCTCCTAGACAGGGGTGTCATACTGGAGGCAACCTGGACCCCTTTTGACGCTGTTTCTTTTGTCTGTGTATGTTATTCAGACACAGCACGGCTTCAGATAGAACAGTATGTACAATCTCCGGTGCAGAGGTAATCAAAACAAAAGGAATACCTCTGCTACAGACAGGTACATCACAGAAGTAGTTCAGCAGTCACGCTTGATGACCTCTAGTAGGAAGGCCTACAACATGAGTGGTGCAGTGAATATCTAGGTTCAAGCTGGACTATTTTTTGGGGCAAACACCCTGAAAGACTTTGTACTGCAAAAATACCTGTCTCTGACATCACATTGTATAATAGTAGATGGAAATACATGGGATAAGGGGGAAAATAATTATTAATAGGAGACATTAATAAAGGTAAACATGAGTATGAATATTGACGAATTTGGTAATAATCTGGCACCTGGGGCAGAGAGTAAGTATGTGTTAGTGTTTGTTGTGATTACCCGCTGTTCAAGGAGAATGCAGTATGTACTGAAGGTAGCAGCTTATCACACTTCACTAATTAGTACCAGCTAATCTCTACAGCTCCCTTAATTCACAATAAACTCATCAAAACTCCGCTACTAGAGACTAACATGACTCAACTCTCCAGCACCTATTGATCCAGGATTATCTTGTAATCCCTTATATCCCATCACCCATGCATTCCGTCCATCAATCTGTCCAGTTTTTTTCTCACCACAAACTGGACGGGTTGATGGATGGAATGGACGGACGGAGCTTGGTGGAAGTGGATTTTGTCTGTTCATCCATCAGAAATGTCCAAAGTACTGTTTTTTTGATTATTTTATGGACAGACGGATGGACGGAAGTTGGTGGAGTCACCCCTAAAGAGTGTCAACCATCCAACTGGTATGTGTAGCAATTGGTGCAATCTTAACAGAGAGCAATCTCGATACACATACATCCAATAGTTATATTGATGGATTAAGGTGAGAATTTAATGAAAACTGGCTTATCTATAGCTATGTGGTTGATGCACTTGAAAAATATACAGATGGTAGGTTGGTGGTTGACTGCTTAGAATATGTCCAGTTAGCAGGATTGATACACCTAGCAGTTTGACAATGCCAATATTACTAGCAATAGGGCAGGTCTAATAGGCTTAGGGAGTCGTCGTTTTTTAACAATAGGGGGGGGGGGGGGGGTCGGTGGATTTTTTGCAATTGGGTCAAACTCTTTTTGGTCCCCCCGAAACAGCTTGAATTTGAGTGTTGCCGACTCCTTTATGATAATGCACTGGCTTTTTCACTAAAAAGGGGTGCAATTATTTTTTTGGGTACCCCGCTCAAGAGGGGTCCAAATTTGTTTGCCCCCCTCCTTTAACGGTTCAAAATCGTTTTGGTCCCCCCCCCTAACAAAACCACCCTTCCCCACCCCTATTTTCTTTTAAATGACCACTCCCTTAATGATACTAAAATCTAAAAGCCTACTAGGGGTTTGACCTCCCGCTGCACCCATGGCATGTTGTCAGTGCTGTTTGGGGCCCACATTGCAGTTAAGAGACAGTGAAGATGGTAACCACTTGAGATAAGGACAATTAAGGACTTGTTCCCTCCTCTTCCTATCGTTGGCTGGTGCCCATAGGAATATCGACCCATGGTGAAGGAGCAGACAGGCATGCCAGGAACCAGCTAGGGCAGGGGGTGGGGAGGTTTCTCAGTCCTTGCACTCAACAGGATGTCACACGCCTTCTCTCATTCCAATACCCCATTTTAGATAGATCCTTCCGTTAATGGTCATCCATAGTTCAATAATATAAAACACCTTCCTATGTATAAGTCTACGGACAATGGAGTTGGAAGACTTAGCTGAGTTACTCACAAGCACTGTATTCGGCATCAGGCCATCCTTAAAGAATTAACATGAAAAACGGATTTCACTGAAGGAACATCATATTCCTCCTTTCTCCTCCCCCTGACAATAGTTATAATGTGCCTATTTAAATGTTAAAATCACCGGGGTCCATTAAGCCACACAAACAGTACCAAATTACAGAGCCAACATTATGTTTCAAAATAGTTTAAACGTGAAGTAATCAGATTGGGTTTCTGCTAATCTTTCGGGACACATTTCCATTATGTCTTAATGTAGTGGGTGGTACTTCCGATGACTAAATTCAAAACTAAATGTTGCTAACCTAACTCGGATATAAACCATGCAATTTTGGAGGTCATTATGAATATATGCAATGAGAGAGGTCCTAGCGGGAGTAGGGCAATGCGCCCGTGCTAGGTTTAGGTGCATTTACATTTTATTTCAGTGTAACTGTATTTATTAAAACTAATACAACTTTTTTTTAAGGCCGAAAGGCCCCGGAGGGGCCCTGGTGGTGAGCTTGCGAACTACCAGATTGAGGCATTATATTGTTTTCATTTGACAGGAAGTCAGTACGGGTGCCGCCATTTTGTTTTAAGGGGTGCCGCCATTTTGTTTTAAGGTGTCACAACACAAATTTATGTATATAATGATAAAATTAATATTAATCAACCTTCGATCCTGAGGTTGATCATAAGCATACCTATAACCCCTAACATGGACCCAAGGAATTCAATGGTTCTGTTGGTTTGTTGCTTAGACAGCTGGTTGCCTAGCAACAGCTATTCTAATTGTTTATCTGCCTAGCATCACCCATTTCCATGCTCCTGAGGTTGATTATAATCGTACCTACTCCCCCTAACATGGATGCAAGGAATTCAATGGTTCTATTGGTTTGTTCCTAAGACAGCTGGTTGCCTAGCAACAGCTATTCTAATTGTTTATCTGCCTAGCAACACCCATTTCCATGCTCCTGAGGTTGATTATAATCATACCTACCCCCCCTTACATGGACCCAAGGAATTCAATGGTTCTATAAGTTTTTTGCTAAGACAACTGGTTGCCTAGCAACAGCTATTCTAATTGTTTATCTGCCTAGCAACACCCATTTCCATGCTCCTGAGGTTGATTATAATCATACCTACCCCCCCTAGAATGGACCCAAGGAATTCAATGGTTTTATTGGTTTGTTGCTAAGACAGCTGGTTGCCTAGCAACAGCTATTCTAATTGTTTATCTGCCTAGCAACACCCATTTCCATGCTCCTGAGGTTGATTATAATCCTACCTACCCCCCCTAACATGGCCCCAAGGGATTCAATGGTTTTATTGGTTTGTTCCTAAGACAGCTGGCTGCCTAGCAACAGCTATTCTAATTGTTTATCTGCCTAGCAACACCCATTTCCATGCTCCTGAGGTTGATTATAATCGTACCTACCCCCCCTAAAATGGACCCAAGGAATTCAATGGCTCTATT
This sequence comes from Harmothoe impar, assembly GCA_947462335.1. NCBI lineage: Eukaryota > Metazoa > Annelida > Polychaeta > Phyllodocida > Polynoidae > Harmothoe > Harmothoe impar. Next base: position 77,303,884 of record OX381708.1, read on the forward strand.
AGATTGTTGCTAAGACAGCTGGTTGCCTAGCAATAGCTATTCTAATTGTTTATCTGCCTAGCAACACCCATTTCCATGCTCCTGAGGTTGATTATAATCCTACCTACCCCCCCTAACATGGCCCCAAGGGATTCAATGGTTTTATTGGTTTGTTGTTAAGACAGCTGGTTGTCTAGCAACATCTATTCTAATTGTTTATCTGCCTAGCAACACCCATTTCCATGCTCCTGAGGTTGATTATAATCCTACCTACCCCCCCTAACATGGACCCAAGGGATTCAATGGTTTTAATGGTTTGTTGTTAAGACAGCTGGCTGCCTAGCAACAGCTATTCTAATTGTTTATCTGCCTAGCAACACCTATTTCCATGCTCCTGAGGTTGATTATAATCCTACCTACCCCCCCTACCATGGACCAAAGGAATTCAATGGTTCTATTAGAGCTGCTGCATTGATGGCCACCTACTGGCTGTATATTACACTAAATCCCTGTAGTGGCACGTTTTCCCCTGTTGTGTCACATCTGTCAGTTATATCATCCTCCCGCCCTGTTTATATGGTGTCTTGAATGGGTCCCCTACAAATATACCAACCATGTAGACATTATGTTCCTTCAAATGCAAGAATTGCGGTTGTTGCCGCGTATAAAAATGCCTGAGGCATTTTTTTACGCGGCAACAACCGCAATTCTTGTTTAAAGACCACCGAGCTGTAGCAGTGAGTGTGGCATGAACATGTTTCTCTGACAGCTTCAGTGTTAATGAGTGCACCTCCACTTTAATAGAAATAACCCATTAAGGACAGGATGAGTGCTCAAGGGTTCATGTTTATATGTTGTCGTAACGCACCAATTCAGCTCTAGTGAGGAACCCACTAGTGATAGTACATAATGTTGAGCAATAGTGAGGAACTAACGAGGACAGAAAAGGGCTTGGCACATTTCCGTCATTATGTCGTCCTTAAGGTGGTAATGGGCTCCGGTCGTCTAGCGCTGCCTATTACTGTTCTGTACTCAGACAGAGAGAAAACAAACCCAGAATACACAGCGCGTCTCACTGACAGGGAGTTACTGTGCACGCTATTAGCCGCCGATACTGTTGTCTCCGTGTCAGAAGAGAAAAAATCAGTAGTAATCCATTAATTAATAGAAAAATGATATGCAACTTTTGAAATGTTGCTACAGCTTGATGAAATGTTTATACTAGCTTTAGTTGGCATCAATAATCAAAGTTGTGGGCTGGAATGAGGAGGCAATTTGTCAATCTTTCCTACATCATGCAAACAAAGAGTAGTATCAAGAATGACGCCCCACACATAATGTAAAAGCTGTGCATTCCTAACAGAATATAAAGGAATTGCGAATAGCTATATCCCAATGTTTTTCAACCGCACTGTAACTTTATCAAACTGGATACCTTCTCCTCCATCCAATACACACAGACTGTCACTGCTGGGGACACTAGTTGTGGGAGAAGGGTATGCATGGTCACTTATACAAGACTTGTATTTTGTCAACACTCCCTGTACACTATTTAAAGGTTTTATATTCCTGACGGAAAGAAACCTATTTAATTGTTTCACTGGATGGCCCATACACAATGCAGGTGTGATGAGGCTGGAGGGGGACACATTATGAATTAAACAGAACATCACGTTTTGAACCTGAGCTGCCTCCCCACCCTAAGCTGCTCCCAACCCCATGAGCTGCTCCCCTCACCCTGAGCTGCTCCCACTCAGTTGGTAGTGCTGACATCCAGTAATGAGAGGTGGCGCCACTTTAGCAGCATACCTCTCGGTGTGGATACAGTCATCTTTCGCAGATGGCAACCAATGTAGTCTATGTTAATTTATTCATCTGGGGTTAAATCTACACACGGCTGGAGTATAAGGTTTTAGGGGACTAAACCCTCAATTACTGCATCATGCCCCATGCCATATAACGGCATGATGCAGTAATGTGGAGGTATCCAGTTATTCGCCAGCACTACAATTATACTTCATGCTGACGTTATAGGTGACTTATACCCTTCAGGATGTCATTACATGATGCTATGACACCCAAAAGGCATAATGCAGCCTTTGAAGCCCTTGAATAATGAAAGATAAACTCGATGCAGAACTGTTTGTATAACTATATCTATCTTTACTCTTAGACATGTTCACTTGTCTTGTCTATTTTGGATTTGCTTAAAAGCGCCCCAAGATTGAGGCAAACTAAAAGAACTCCAACAGTATTACAAGATTGAACAGCTCAGAGAGGTGGTTCCTCCCTCACTCCCTCCGTCAGAGTGGTCGGCATGGCGGGGTGAGCAGCTCGGTGTGCGGCAGGCAGCCTCAGTCCCACCTGTGTGGTGGTCGGTGACGGAGCGTGTAGCGGGCGGTGGACAGGGGGAGCACGGAGTGTGGTATACAGTGCCATGTACAGGAGACGTGTTTTACTGTCCATATGAGGACCTGGCACCTGTGTGTTTATAGCATGGATGTAACGGAGCTTAAGTCTATAGAGGAGGCACTGAGAATCAATGGAGGCAAGGGAGTCTAGTAAGTATAGTAGTGTAGGTTTGGACTAACAAGGGACAACTTAGATATGCCTTTAATAACAATGTTGTGTGTGCATCAGTACACTGTTCCCTCCACTTGAAGATGCCAGGATAAAACCTTGAGCTACTTGTTGGTGCTGCATTGGTGCATTACGCCATCGTAGAGGCTCAGGATTTGTTTATGTCCTTATATACATTGAACAGCAAGCCTTAAGGCATCATGCTGTCACTAACACTTTAAGGATGGCATGATGCCTAATGCAAAATGCAGCCCTGGTGAGTAACTCGCCAGTGCTGCATTCAAGCATCATGCTGACCCTACAGGGTGCAGACACTCCCGAAAGGTCGGCATGATGAACCAATGCAGCAACGGCGAGTTACTCGCTGCATTGGTGCATCATGACGACAAATGCCATCTTTTAGCGACATCTGTCCTTAAAGAGTTATCAGTCAGTTTGCCTGCAAGTTGTCACACTTGTATTGTGGTAAGGCAGCTTACCACGCGAGGGAAGCAATCATGCTCATGACACTGAAGGAATTTCCGAAAATCTTGATCCTATTCTTTATTTAAAATATAAAACCAGTAAACAAAAAACGTTATACAACAGTTGATAATGTTAGAAAACGTTTCTCTAACGCCCCTTACTATGGCATAACGTTATAATGATTTTAAAACTTTTTTTTGACGTATGATAACGTGTTTTCCTTTGTTAGCTGGGAAGGGGGTCTTATTATTAAAGCAGGATAGCCTACCACCTGCACTGTGTCGTGTTGGACTCCAACTTGGAGTGAAGCCGTGAGATGGAGCTACGCAGTTAGCACGTGGGTACAGACCGGGTGTCTAGCACGCCCCACATGTCTCCTCACGGCCTCAAGTAAGGTCTGCCAGCTTGGTATCTCCAACGGTACACTGTAAAAAGTTGGCTGCCATTTGTGTAGATGTAGAGTAGATTCCACTGTAGGTCTACAGTAGATTATACTGTAGGTCTACGGTAGATTCTACTTTAAATCCATACTACAGTAGATTCTACTGTTTACCTACGTTAAATATTCACAGTATATTACATGAATTCACAAAAAATGACAATATGAGAGGACAATAATCCTCCAAAGAGTGCTAAAATGGCTTTTGGCGGTCATGATATGCGAATGCAGTTGGGAGCGAGAGAAGCTTTCTAATGTTGAATCCAAACTGCTGGTTCTAGGTGAAGGCAGCTGAGAAGTAGAATCTACTGCAGCTTACAACACGTACAAGGGGGTTAGTGTACGGATTGATGTGCATAGGGAGTAGAACGCAGGTTTACAATATGAAACGATGTATTTTTGGTTTCAATTTTTACAGTCTATTACTTGACAGGACTAATTGATGGATAACAGTTATCACGAGGCACGTAACCAGTAACTCATCGTTAATTATGACACTAACTAACAGTCCTTAAAGTAGGGATGTCATTGACAATAATCTTTCAACAATTAAGTACATCTAAAACAATATTTATTACTTAATGGTTAATGGTGGTTGAATACCAGCATAATCAATATAAAATATTGGCATATTGACAAAATGGCGATATGTCAATATAGCGAATGTCAATGACATCCCTACCTTAAAGGCTTTACCCCCCCCCCCCCCCAACCCCCACTCCCCTCCCCCCGCCCTCACACGAGCTGTTCACCACCAGCTGGTCAGGACTGAGCTGCTCACGAGGGTCGTGTTTAGGAGTGAGGACCGTGGGAACATGCAGGCAGACAATGTTATCATTGCTGTATCTTGGATTATGGAGGGTATTTGGCAGAGTCTACAAGATCTCGCCGCCTACTGGGTACAGAAGATGCATAGAGTTAAGATTGTTTCTTCAAGTTGTAGGTATAGCCCCTTGTTCATTGTCACTTTTATGGGTATGTCTGTATAGAAGAAGGTTGAGGGGACCTAGAGGGTGAAGAGCAAAGGTCTATGTCACTGGCAGTGCCACATTGACAAGCTATTGTGTTGCTCATGACGACATCACACCTTCCCTGTCCTTAAAGCCTCAGCGCTCCTTTATGGAGGGCTGAGCACCTGTCCCGGCTCCACTACGACTGCTGCTGGAGAGGTACCTAGATCTGCACCGAGATCTGCAGCCAAGGGATCATACACGGCCTCCTGAAATGCGGCCCGGGGGTCAACAAGTGAAATAACCCAGACAACAGACGAACACAAGTGCATTTTTTAAATGAATTTTCTTTTTTTTTATCTTTTTTGATTAAAATCGTTAAAGCTATGGTAGGGGGAGCTTAAGATAAGCCTTTTCTACGCCTTTCAAATGTGAAATAATCCACAAGGCCGTGAAATACGACTGTAGGTTATGAAATGGCCTGGTAAAATAGGGTCTTCCTTGGTTCAGTCAACGGAGCTGCCGTATTAGATAAAAAATAAAAGAAGTGAGTTATATATCTCAGCTGCGCCATGAGTCAGTGCTAGGACTAGAGCGCTGGGAGCGTCCCCTCATCCCTACCTATATGTACGTGCTACAGCAGCTGGAGCACGGACTGGACGGATTACACGCAATCTGCTGTGGATCTCCTTCCTCTTACCTTATATAAGGACCACATAATTACTCCTCTGCATATACAGAAGATAGAACTAAGGGCATGGTCATTTATTATTTCAGGGGGCTAAAACAATTTAAGCCCAAAGTCCACGGCGGAAGGAACCTGCATTAAAACAGTGCCACTACTCTGCCGCATTGATTTCGCCCCTGTATCGCTGTGGACTTCGGCAGCACGAATGCGGAAAAGGCGTGGCAGAGTAGCAATACCGTTTTAACACAGGTTGCTGCCACCATGGACTTTGGGCTTTAAGCCTCACCTCTCAAGAGGAGGCATAGATAATGTTTTCCCTTTTTTTGGCAAATCTTGCGGCTCTGTTCAAAATGTAAAATTGTACCCCCCCCCACCCTTCAGAACTAATGAATGACTACTCCCTCAGGTGCCTCACTCATGTACTGTGCCCAGAATAGTAATGACAATGCTGTAACAAGGTGCGGGTAGTTCCCCTTCTACTACAGGGTGGCCTTGAGGGGAGAAAATTGTGTTGCATGTCAATATAAGGACATATCACATGCCTCTTTGGTTTGCTAATCCCTATGTCCCATTTTAAACTTAAGAAAAGGCTATGTTTCATATCGATGTAAGCCGAGGCTTTATGTTGCATGTCAATTTTAGATGAAGCTGCGTCCTATGCCGTTTTTAACCAAAGGCTCTGTCATACGTTTGGTTTTAGCAAATGTCTAATGTCGATTCTAAGAAATGTCTATGTCAAATGTCACTATGTTATCCTTTTGTCACTAAACCTGTAAATGCCCACATCACTATATCAATTTACGGATATACTACCATACTAGACACTAGACCATTTCTATCTAATAACCTGTGTAGGTGAATCCCCCTCTCTTCGCGGGCTCATAGTCACTGCAGCTAAGCGAGACCGATCTAACTGAATGGATTTAATTACATACCCAGCTAATGATATGACACTAAGTATATGCATTGGTTCAGATAGTTACAATTACAAGCGCACCCTCGGAGCTAATTAGGCTAAGAGCGTTTAATCAGCGTCTAGGAGGCTTGACATGGGCTGCTATACATTAGCTCAGGCTTGCGCAACGCTGGTGGAATCGTATTGAGCAACTAACACCTCATTTGAGGAAGACCTTATTAAACTCAATAAGCACTCTATAGCTAACCCAGAATATCTCATTTCTATGAACAATCAGACTATAACTAGTAAACAAATGTTCAAAATGTTGTCAAATATGGTACAACAGAAAGCGGGCTGCCATATCATACTGTAAGTAGTATACTGAGAGGGAGGTTGTTCCTGGTCTTCATTCTGCAGCAGAGGGGAGTGATCAGAAGGCCTCTCTGTGGGGTTCACATCCCTAGCTGAGATGTCACTCTCCAAGCAGATGATTGGTCTATCTAATCTAATTGCATCAATTAACATACATTATCCATTCATGGATAAGGATGACCTTATCCTTACAGAGATGTAATTGACATTGACAGGTGGCGCCGCCTCCTGTTACAGAATGTCTGTTTCTGTCAGGCAAAATGAGCGCTGTCCAAGCCGTAGGGAGTGGTGTTAGTGCCAGAAACATAAGAAAAGAGCCCTTACCCTCTCACCCTCTTGTCATGAACCAGTGTCTAACCCTTGTAGAGTCGTACAGTGTTTGATGGGCTATCTAATTTGTCGGTATAATGTTTAAATACAGCCCTGGTGAGGCCACCCGCTGGGGCTGCATTCAAGCATTGTTCATTGTAACAGCCCCATAGGGCGGGCATGATGTATAAATGTAGCACATGTATGTCAATTACTTGCCAGGGCTGTATTCATACAACTTGATTACCAAAGGCATAATACATTAAAGCACTACCAGGCCATTAACCCTTTTAGTCCAGTTGCCAGCTTGAAAACCTTGCAGAAAAACCCCCGAAGAGGTTATGACTGATTTGGGTACAGGAAGTCATATACTTTCAGAATCTTGACGATGCCCGGCTGGCATCGTTGAGCGTTTTCCAAAATTCAAGATGGTGTCCAAGATGGCTGACGAAAATGTTTAAAATCATAAATCAGTCAATTCTTATGTAATTTGCATGTGTAATACCTCTAAATTGGGTTTTTTGGGCATGCCTGATTGATTAAAAGAGTCAAAAAGTCATTTGAATAGGTATCTATGGTGATAGCATGTCCCATAGCAACCAGCATGCCGATTCTAATACAAATTATATATTGTTGTAAGAAATTTGTCATTTCTCAACACCCACACTCATGTAATATCTCAAATTGATGGTCTCATTGGGATACATCATTTTAACATAGTTTTAGAGTTGTCACAGGTCCTAGGTCCCCATGGCAACCAGAAATCAACAACATTAATGCCTAATAATTGATGCCGAAACATTATCATCCTGATCATCAAGATTCTGAAAGTATATGACCTCCTGTACCCAAATCAGTCATAACCTCTTCGAGGGGTTTTATTGAAAGGTTACAAGGATAATTCCCCCCTGGCAACTGGACTATTTAAGGATACATGTCACTAAAGTGAGATTGCCTTGATGCACCAATGAAGCCACGACCAGTAACTCACTGGTGCTGCATTAGTACATCGTGCCGACCCTTCAGGAGTGTCGCAAGTCTATAGGGTCGACATGATGCTTGAGTGTAGAACCAGTGAGTTACTCGCTAGGGCTGCATTCATGACGACCAGGGGCACAATGCATTAAAGTTAGTGCATCCAATGTGTGGGACAAAAAAAAAGATTTCCCTAAAAATGAGTCAGAATGTTCACAAATAATATTTTTGACTTCCTATCTATTACATTTCCCCTAATTCCCTCTGGCTTTGCTCTAATTAGATTTTATTGCCCAAAATATGGTTATTGTTGAATAAAAGTGTGCACGCTTAATTCCCCCCATTGACGATACACTAGAAAAGCCCATGTTTGAGGGATATTGGACCCCATTGTGACCTATTAACACCCAATGATGACATTTAAATGACCTCTATTCTCTAAATACTATACTTCAAAAGTGTAGAAGAATACATTCAAGCAATATTTTAAGAAAAATCGGATATACCCCCTTTAATGTACCATGCCATCCTAAAAGGGTTAAGGCTGAAGGATGGCAGTAGACAGGGCAGCAATTAGACACATACCCTACACAGGTTTGATAGCAGTAAACAGGGTGAGCTGCTCCGACCTCTGAGCTGGTGCCAACAAAACAGGACACGTGTACAGCCGCACCTGTGCTGTGGTGAGGTATGTGCCAGCAAAGGGGGAACCACACTCTAGCTCTACTAGATACCAGCAGTGGGGTAGCCAGGGAATGTCTACACAGATAATATTTAGGCTCCAGAACTTAGTTAGTACTGGGTAGCAAATCAGGCGATAGTACCTAACCTAGTTAGCTATTTTCTGGCTCTGTATACAACCGTCCTAGGTTAATGACCAACCTACCGTAGTGGCTTGAATAAGCGCACCTGCGCTTATTAATTTCGATGCAACCATTAGCCCTGCGCTTATACAAGACCTGCGCTTATTCAAGATACAAAAATGGCCTAAATTTTCATTTCAATACCCTCATTTACCCTGCGCTTATTCAAGACCTGCGCTTATTTGAGACCCCTGCGCTTATTCAAGCCACTGCGGTTGTTAATACTGCTAGGTTGGTCAGTACTGACCAACTCACCTTAGTCTTCTCTATGTCAATGAGTATTATACTGAGTCTTTTTGAGTGACGCATAAGTCACATGTTGTTTAGCCTCAGTCATTTTTGAGTATCACTTGGTCATATCTGTCCAATGTCCCTGGGACTAACCCGCGATAGGCACTTCAGACTAAGGGCCAGAGCATTTAAGTTATCAGTGCACAGCCTTAATAAGCTCATATTTAGCTTGTAAGTGAGGTGGGTCAAGGTGGTAAAGTAGCATCTCTATAGTCATGTGCCTGAGGTTCTCATTAAGATATTTATAAGTAGTTATTTGCTCCTCGTTGTTATGTATTCACTATAGTAGCGCCTCTACATGGGTCTCCCCAGTTTTGACCATGTCGCCATGTCGCTTTTTAGCCAAAGGGCCATATCACGGTGTCAATTTTTACATATGATATAGGAATAAGTAGAAAAATCTCTGTAGGTCGAATTTTATCCCTAGTTTTCTGTGTCTGACCATTTTTAAAAGGGCCCGAAAGGGCTGTGTCCCCGTGTCACCCTTATAACATTTTACCCATGTAGAGGCACATAGTAAATGACGGTATGAAATAGCGGAGTAACTAAACGACCCTTGATGATATATCCCTATATTTAAAGTTGCTTCTTTGTACCCTAATGCTACTAATGAGCTACGTATCTGTAAATCAGTGTCAGGTGCGTGGTGAGGCAACTGGCAGGGTGCCATCTGTTTACACCTACACTCTAATTATCACATTCTAACAGTGTGATAACCGAAATGTAGCAACATTCTTCAAATTCCTTTAAATGGCAAAATGTGTATATAGTATGAATAGCAAATGAGTGATAACCAAACCTAATTATCAACTCTAATTATCCTCACTTCTCATTTCAGATAGACCTTCTATGCCTCGCCCATTGTGCCAATGCCAGTACCAGGGACGGTAGGAGGAGATCTAGCCCTACCTACCTTTGGATTAAACAACACAGTAGTCTATTACAGGCAATGCACCGACTCACGATTACATCCTGGACTACCGTTTTGGGTTATTCCGAAACCTGCATAGGTCTGCATTGTCCCTGTGCTGGAGGATTACACCCCAATAACTCAAGGTACACAGGCTGGATAGAGAGGACATAACGGTCACGTTAACCCGAGACCCCCGGTCACTTATGGATTCATGGGAGCTTTGAAGCCTGGAGTAATCAAAGCTGAAATATCACAACAGTGATTGTTGTTCTGCTTCTGTTGTCCCTCTGTGCTGTGCATACAACGTGGTAAGAGAGATGAAACGGAAGAAATATCACAAGCATATTGCTCTTGGAAGATACTATTCATAAAGCAGCCATTTTGTAGCCTTTTCTTGTGCTGCTGACTGATACGGCCTGAAGAGACCAGCCCTGCTGTCCTGCCTTGGTCAGCATTATAAATCCCAGACCTGCAACAGACACACAGACAGACACAGAGCTGTGAACCTGCAGGGGGCCCTGCAACATGTATAAGCAGTCCTACTGCCATGCTGAGATCACACAGGGGTAATCCCTATCCAGGTTCTGGGCCCCGTGCCATGGTCCTGATTAAGGGTGCTTGTGGATTAAGTAGAGAGTTGTTGTGGTTAAAGCTGGAGGAGGGAGTTGGATGTGTCACAGTGTATTTGTGGTCAGTCAGTGAGACAAAGCCTCCAGGAGTTTAAGACGTCAGTGTTTTTCTGCCCTGGAGGACTTAGATTTGACCCTATAATCTGGATATAAACGCTTCTGAAGCCTTACCTTGAATATTTGCTAGCACAAAGGATGTACCGTGTAACCTCTTAATCATAGTGCACTGTACCATGCCTTGCCGGGTTGAATTAATGTAAGGAATTTGACTTGGTACTAAAGAGTCAATCTTAAAATATTTGGACGCTCAGGATTTGACTTGGATCTGAATACATTTAATTAGGGTTAAGAAAAGGCTATTAGATTTTGTGGAAGATAGTAAGCTACGCTAATGTCCTTGAGATCTCATAATAAGCTCTGGTTGATGTGTTCGAGTATGCAGTGCGCAGGCACACATTGGAGAACTTAAAGGGGCAATATCACCACTCACACTTAACCACATAGTAGACTAGAACAGTACTGGAAATGTGCATGGGACACGCTCGGTGATTATGCCACTTTAAATCCTGGAAAGCTGTTAATTTCCACAGCAATCTACTTATTACACCATACTGTGTAGTCGCCATGTTGTGATACCAGGGATAACGTGTACCTCTCAAACTGTACATGTATAGGAAGTGTTCTCCAAATAATGATGGTGTTCAAACACTAATATAGTTAATCATTCAATAAAACCAGGATATTTATCTGCTCACTCTGGAGACATCTTCTATACTACACTGAACAGAGAAACAGATTAACTTTTGCAGAATTAATAAAATGTGGATGCGTTAATGTATACAATTGGAGTACACTGGATACTTATAGTCACTGAGGCCAATATCAAGCGCAAGTCAAGTCTAAAGTGTCGTATTGCTTGGAATACACTAGTGCTTTTTACTCTGTGATCCACGCTTTAGTTGAAACACACAGCAGGTTCTACTGCAATGATATTTTCTACTAATATAAAAAGTTGACAGAGAAGGCAGGCCTGAGGAGGGACGTTAAACCCCCAGCGCCCCTATATATAGGGCTCAGTACCTTTCCCGACTCCACTCCGACTGTCGCTGGAGCGGTACCGAGACCTGCGCCTTTAAAGCCTCTATATGAACGGGCACCTGTACCAAGCGTCCACCAGCACTATGAGTGGAGAGTGTCACTGCGGGGGGCGGGGGGAGAAGCACGGGGGGGTCCAGGTGCTTCCCACCGCCCCCATCTCAGACCTGGTGTTCCTCTTCATCATCCTCTGTCTGTTCATCCTGGGGCTGTGCTCCCTCCAGGTGGCTTACTGGGTCTGCAACATGTACACTACATAGGGGGCATTCTCCTCTGCCTGGTATTGTAAGTATATAAATGGGAACCACTTGAGCCTGGAGTACATAGGATCCACCATGTATGCATAGGAACCTCGCCTGCTAGCAGAATAAATATTATCTCAAAAGAGCAACACTTAACATTCAAACTACACATATTTCTCAATCAGCATATTTACAGTAATGGCATTTTAAAGTGCTTGGTATTTGAACACACACCAGTCATGAATATACATTGGTCTTAGATAAGTGAAGATCTTGAATAAGTTCCGCTCTTGGATAAGCGCTGAGGGTAAAGTGGTTTTGAGAGAGTGCTAATGCAGCAAAAGCTGGTTTCGAATAACAGTCGGTGTGTTAAGGCTTTTGTAACTACCTTCAGCTGTTGAAAAGTTTATACGCGTCAGCCAAATCCTCTAGCCAAATTTGACGATATTGAGGCTTCGATAGCTGACCAATGCCAATGAACTTTGTAAAAGTTTTACCAATTTTATGTGTTATTTTCTGAAGAGAACCTTGGATTATCCCTCTCAAAGTTTAAGGGCTAGCCTACTGTATATATTCTCTTCACGCAGACATATCTGCTTGTGCAATACGAGTGCGTGAACCTTACAGATCATCCAAGAACTCTGCTTACAAACACCTAGGATTATCACACACAAGTTAGTATATAAGAACCCATGTTAGTCCTACCTTCAAACACTGGCTTTAAGAGAATAGTCTTCACACCCGCATGATATACAGGAGCCTATAGGTGTCAATGTTTAAACTGCAAGAACACAAACTTCATGTTACAGTTCATCCTAGGGCTGCCTTGTGTGGATATATGTGACAAGTCAACCACCCTGGGAACTTAATCAATGGACTTTACCCGTCACCTGTGGATACTAAGCAGTGCTAAGATTATGTCCATACACCTATACCTACATGCACATATTTGACTGAAGGTACCATTGTGCAGCAACCTACATGAGCGTTAGTGTTCAGTATAGCCTTCTACAGCCTATAGACTGGCACCCATTAGCAATAACTATAAGGCGTATTGACCAGGCATGGCCACCAGGGGTCTCTAGTAGTAGAATGTATGGAAACTGAATGTGTATAGAGAGATCTATAAAGGCTTTGTCTGGGTACACCACTGGGAATGTCAATATATGATGAAAAAGAGACTTTCATCAAGTAAGTGGCTACAGATTGTATAATATACTGCAAGACTGTTTCATTGAATGTGCTACTTCTGGGAATTCTATACCAAGAATAACGGGGAAAATAGGAAAATAAGGACTATAGGAAATAGGACTTACCTCCTCCCTCACCCGACTACCAAAACCAATCCCACATAGGAAGTGAAGCTACACTTTCTACCCCAAAACACAAAAAGAAACGGTCAAGGCAATTGGAGACAGGCCTGGTAGTTAGATCGCTTGTGCGTTGGTCTTCATGTATGTCCAGGCATATTGGTACATAGACACTGCCTTGATCTCTGCAGCTGTATACATTGATAAGCCTACCTGGGCACTTGGCTAATCTAGGACCATCTTGCCATTTGATTGGCCGAAGTATAAATCCCAGCTATATACAAGAACTCAGCCCTGCTACCTTCCCCCACTCTATAAAGTACAACTACCACCTCCTCCCTACCCAACACTAGCCCTTCTACTATAGACTTCTCCCCTACATAAGCAATCTCAGCCCCCTGGGCTTGGCAGCATACTGACAGTACCTGTGAGGCGGGTCGCCTGGCCTGGAGTGGGTCAATTAACACCTGTATTTGTTCCCACCTGACGCTTACCAACGCATACATTGGTTATGGAGCTGGGGGCAGGAGGTAGGGTGGGGCTGGGTGCTGTGGTGTGGGTGGAGTGGGGGTAGGCTACACTGAAGCCTGATAAACCCATACTGTGGACAGTCTACACTGGTTTCTGCTGTGAGCAAAATCACCTGAGATTGCCGAACCACTGGTCTGGATAGAACCAGTTGTACCTTGCTACCCTGGTTAAAAAAAAAGTTGCATAGGAGGAATTAAGACAATTACATAGTAAAAAGCTGCAAAACTACTGCTCTGGACAGCACCTGTATCGATATATATTACTACAAGGGTAACCCAGATTACATAGTATGAGTGAGGATGTAGTAACGCATGAGATGAAGCAGCCTGTAGTATACCCACAAGACATTGTGTTTCCACAATAGTGGTTACCTGAGCCTTTTCACACTTGCCCGGGTACCAGAGTAGCTGAGTAAAGCTGGGGGTGACTGGTCGTGGATCAATGCGTGGTGTGCCGTAGGGTGGGGAGGTTCTGCTGGTCTCCTCTCTGCACCACCTGGACTTAACACGGAGGATATATACTAATATAGGCACAATCTCCAGACCCAGACTCTGATCTACGGCACACTCCATATACATAGATACCATATGCTTAACATACTGCCTTTACTGGAGATGGTTAACTATAAGGAGAACTACATAAATATACCCACTAAATAATGAAGAGCTGAGAGGACACAGTGATGCTGCGTGGATTCACTGGACTTTCTATAACGTATAGGAACATCATGTTAGGCGTATACTGAATGCTTTAAACCATGGGAAGAAAATCCTGGATTTATAAACTCAGACTGACAAGGGACAGGTAGAATGAACCTTAAAGCTGTACTCTCAGCATTGCTACGCCACTGCTTATTTGACTAGAGCAACTGGAGAGGAATTACATGAATATCAGTGCATGTGATAAGGTCGCTTTAAAAACAGCTGTTAAAGTAAGGCGCACTTGAAAGAGGTATCTGTGAAGATTAGGCTGATCGCTGATCAGTCATTGAGTTAATACTTGTGTCTCTGTGCCAAGTTTCGTGAACTCTGAGTCCCCGGTGTGGCTCAGGGAAATACAAGGTATTATAACGGACTGATTACATGGAGTACCTTTGACGCCAAGACTTAGCACCGTCTTACCATTTTTGCACGGATTATCCAGCAATATGGACTGTGTGGGCCACAGTATGCGGTCTCCAAAGACAAGGATATCCATGGAGTGAAAAGTAGGTCCACCCTGGATGTTACGATAAAAAAGGAGAAAAGTATGTATCATACTGCATATGGTTCCCATATCGTGACTGAGACTTTGTGGGCTATTTCTGATAGCAAGAAAGATATCTTCATTGACACACAGTAAGGTCAAGTGTACTTGATAAAAGATAAGGAGGACTTGTCATAAAACTTGTGTATCTTTTTCTGCCTACCTGGGAGAGCGGTAATATTGAGTGAGTAGTAGGTCAGAGATCTCAACACGTTCAGTGACCAACCCATGTTACAGGTATACTGAAACCTGTAAGGATACAGCACAAAAGGATTTGGTAGATAAAGGTACTTTATATGTTATCTAAATCTGATATTGCTAAAAGGTGTATCAACCTACGACCTTAATTAAGGACAGAACTGGGGTACCTCACTGCACGGAAACGGCTTAAAATGATGACGTGAACAAAAAAAGATCATTCAATACTTCAAGTGTACCTTGGACATGGTTGATTTATAAGAGGCCTGTGTCTAATCTCTCCTGGACAGATACAAAAGCACCTGGGACAATAAAGTCCATGAACACTTTTTATAGGATCTTATAGCGCGGGGTGCACACCTGATAACCTGGACTATTTAGTGTGGTGAGACCTGCCTGGGTGTACGCGGACACACAGTGTATACCTGGGCCTGGGGACACGTCTTTGATGTGAGATAATCACCCAAACAACGTCCTGAGACTCCTGTCTTCTACTCCACAGTCCCGGCACCCATACTGCCTCCTCTCTCCCTCTCCTTCTCTACCTCCCTTCCCACATACTCACTAGCTCCCCCCCCCCCCCCCCGCCCACCCTACTTCCCCCCCTCCTCCCTGGCATCCTCCCTGCCTCCCAGGTTGAGTGACGGTGGCCGCTTGTTCCCTTGGGTGCCTGCGGCACGATTGGTACCAGCGCCCATTGATTTGTCCTTGGCCCTTTTTGCTTTTTGCTCTTGTTTTCTTTTTGCATTTTGGCGGGGATATGAAATATGAGACAGGGTAGGGGGCTAGCACGCAGGTCGGGGCAGGGAGGGGTTGGTGCTGGTCTCATGGTGGCTGTATTAAGCAGGCATGGTACCTGTATTAAACTGTTATATCCTACAGTACTATCACCTGGTACAATCCCTCTCTGCTTCATTGAGAGAAGGTAGAAGCATTCTGCACGGTATGGCCATTAAAATCGCCCATAATTAATGATGCGGTGTGATTTAAATGTATCTCGATACGATTACTTTATACCTAAAAACATGGTGTTCTATTAATTATAAATGTCTGGGCCTCACTGTGTAATTATAGTGTGCAGTCTGACGATGAAGACTTAGACATTCTCCATTTATACCTGAGACATGTCACAGAACTGTAGCCTCATCACGCCCTAGTTGCTCATACCCCCTAGTACACAGCACACCTAGTGGCAGGTCATTAGGTAGCCTGATTACATTGTTTGTGCCTGCAGCTGTGGGACAGGTGAGTAGCAGCAGGTGAGCAACCCCCCCCCTCCACCCCGACCCAAGTGAGCAACTCAGGCTACTGACAGGGTTTATATATGGGCATAGCTCTGGAATACTAACTGGGAGAGGATTATAGGAGCAGGTATTATATATAGACTGTCCCTTTCAGAGAAAAGTTAGAAATAGGAAAGGTTAAAAAAGGGAGCTATTATGGGAGATATGAGCAGCTCATTATAGGAATGGTGAGCAAGTGAGCAACTCAGAATAGAAACATACACAGCTATATATGTGTATTAAAGCAGGGGGGAGATATATAGCCACCTGGTGGGAGGATGTTTGAGTGGTCTGAGCATCTCCCATGGGGGGAACAGATGACGATGTCATTAGTGTATAGTTCCACCAGTTTCAGCATTGCTATATAAAGTATTTCGATATCCTATTGTCAGCGTTTCCTGAGCAATGAGGGCATGAAGGAGAACTAATGTGAAACATATGTCGAGGTCTTTCGCCAACTGAGTGTAAGAAGCAGGGAACATATATATATATATAGCCAGTGTCCTCCTGGGAGAGGATGATATAAGGCATATATCGGGGGCAGGAGGACCTGATAGAGGAATATGATATACTTGTTGTAGGGAATATGAGATATAGGAAGGAGTGTATGTATGAGCATCTACAGGGCTATGAGAGGCAAAGCAGAGGAAGGGGAGACTTCATATAAGTGCCTTTACCTGCCTTATTAACGGCCTGTATGTAGGGCCACATAGGGAACTGCTACAGTACCATATACGTAAGGGGATAGTGGATCTTTCGGTCTATACCAGGCTTTAATTGTAGCTGCTATTCTTAGACCTTATTGAGGATTTACCAAGAGACTGTTCAACCATTTCAATTCCCCTTCATCCCCTGTCACACTCAACACAGATCCTTCTGTCCTTTCCAGTCCCCTAATCCTAATCTCCAACCATCTTCTCCCAAAAACTCCTAAATTAAGCTCCTTCACAAAAAGGCAGTAAAAAGGTGCCAAGATGCCAGCCTGGACGGAGGAGGCTGAGAAGGCCAGTGCCCTCAAGCGGCGCGCAGCCAAACTAAGCCGGGACAAGGCGGTGGAGGCTCAGCGTAAGAACAAGCTGGAGACGGCCTCACTACAACTGTACCATGCCATGCTCGATAGGAAGAAGGTAGTTATGTTTAGATTGTGCTGTGCATTACTCAAAGCCCGTTACATACAGGATTCTACATGTCTCGGAGCTTTTCCCACACCTCTGCTGACAGAATACCATTAATATAATCCTATATATATATATATAGCAACTTATGGATCCTCTTGAGTATGTCATGGCATTTTATTTTATTTTCTCACCTTACTAAAGGCAGTCAGGCTAATAACACGCGATGTATATGTAATAATCGTGTACATGATGTTATAGCATTTGAATGGACATATTGAAAGAGTACCAACATTTTGAATTTTAAACAAGAACAATTTGGGCTATTTCTAGCGATACACATGCTAATGTCTAGAATGGCAAGAGAGATGTAATGGGAATTAGTATTACTTGACAATGTATTAGTTGTCGACTCTAGGGGGTTGAAGGAGGTGCCAGCTTTCCCTCATAGAGAAGCAGATGTTCGATGTCTATATTAATAATTCAAAGAGTTTTCCTCTTCAACTCATAGAACTCCTTTTGCTTCAAATTGTACAAGTTATATTTATTGATTCTTCTAAACCTTATATCTAGGTAGCTTTACATTGTTGAGAGCCTATACTTAAAGGGGCATTCTCACCACTCAGACTTACCACATAGCAGACTAGAACAGTACTAGAACTGTGAGTGGGATACGCTAGGTGATTATGCCACTTTAAGAATCTCACTGTATAGGTAATATTTCTAAAAGCTAATATTTACAGTATACTATACCCTCTAGTACTATACCCTTTCCATATACTAAAACAATTCTAATAGAGAACATCTTTCATCTATATCCCAGGTGCACACCACAGTAGTGCTGAACAGAGAGAAGGACGAGCTCCGGGCGACCATGAAGCGGATGCGGAAGACGACCGGTTTCTGTAAAGAAGCCCTCCCCCCACATGGACCCAAGGACAAGGACCACGAGAAGTCCCCCTACTTCCAGACCACAGGCCACGTCAGCGAGAAGCGCCTCCAGAAATGGAAGAACGAGGAAAAGGCGCTGCAGCGGATCCTCCTGTCTGAGGAGGAACTCAGGCCACCCTGGGAGAAGGGGTCGCTGGAGGTGGCTGAGGAGACGCTCGGACATCTCCTAAATCTGTTAGGGTATGACGAGGACGAGGCTAAGGTGATGATGGAGAACTTACGGCAGAAAGAGACAGCCAGGGTTGACGCTGAGGAGGGGGAGGAGGAAGGAGAGGAACAAAAAGAGGTGGAAGTTATTGAGCCTGAACCAAAACCACTGACTGGAGCAAAGAATCTGCGGAGTGGGTCCGCATCTAGTTTTGGTGGTGCATCCACCATGTCTGAACCAATAGGCCGCCGGGTGGATGTATTTGAGTGTTTGAAGGCTGGAGAGGCAGGGGAGCAGAGATCAGTAATCAGTAATGGCCAAAGGCAAGGGCCGAGCTCTTTGAGGACGAAGCTCCTCAGTTCTGTTTCGGCTGACGATATCTTCCGGCCATCATTTTCTGTGCGGGACTGGGAGAAACAGATGACTGAGAGCTACAAAAACAGACTCATCAACCTGGCGGGAAAATGTGAAACAGGGAGTGAGGAGGGGGCGAGCGATAATAGGGGATTAAAGAAAAACCGACCAAAATCAGCCCCGGCCAAGACCGGAAATGCTCTGAGGTCAAGGTCACTGCTGTCCAGGCGCCGACAAAGACGGGAAGGGGGTGGTTCTGAAAATGGCCACGATGGGGCAGTTCTGTCTGGTGGCATGTCGATAACTGACCTTAGGACAGGGGAGGGGGAGGCACCTACCCCACCCACTGGGGCCCACCTCAGACCCCCCTCCTGCCCCCGTCGCCGACAGCGCCCCATGACTGCCTTCCCCCCGCGGGCAGTAGAGGCAACCACAGACAATACCCGGCCTAAGACAGCATACAGGAAGGCATCACCTCCACCTGTGTCCCCATCACCTCCATCATCACACACCTCTCAATCCTGTGATGAGCCAGAAGGGGTAATACGCATACCTACAGCGACTCCTGAAGCTAAAAGTCCTGTACCCACGACACCAAAACCTACCAAAGAGCCTGTCCTTCAGCATCCAAATAATATGAGACCCACTAGTAGTAATACCAAGCGGGAACGGATGCAGGGGTCATCAGAACTGAAAAAGCCACCTGGTGCTAAGACAGATGACTTACACGCCATTAAAGAGGAACAGGAAGAAATCCCTGCAGCCAACAGGAAACCAGAGGTCAATGCACTTCCTGTTCGGCGTCGGAGGCTCTCTAGTGCTCCTATTATTGAAGTGCCAGCCCCTAGAGGGGCGGACTACAAAAGGAGTCTCTCTTTACCTGGGAGCTCCCCATTATTAAACCGCAGAAGTAGCCTAACACCCGCTGGGGATAAAGCTGTGAAAGACAAGTACCTTTCTAGTCGGCGGATGACTCTGGCAGTTGTAGACGACCTTGACGAGAGTGACAATGAAGGGGAGGATGACCCCTCTCAGAGAGGGGAGAATGACTTGAGAGCAAAATGGCGGAGAAACCTACAGAGAGATGCTCCACCAGGATTCGGTGCTCAAAATGAGAAAATAAAACTCGCAGTTTCCAAAAACCAACTCCGACGTGATATGGAGGCAATGGTTGTAGATCATGAATCTAACATTAAGGATAAGATTCGGCAGGAGCATATCAGGAAAATGCGTAAACGAATGGACATTGTGTTAACTTTGCAAAAACTAGCCAAGGCACCCGAGGAGGAGGAAGTCCAGGTGAATGGCCAGTTTAAGAGTCCTGCAAAACCAGACCCCAAATCAGAGTCAAAACCATCAGAGGCACCCAAATTAGCCGCCTCAGTTAACACAATAATGCAAATATTGAAACTCAAGAAGAAGGCCACTAAAGCTAAAGCTGCGGTGGCAGCTGGCACCTCGCTTGCCGCTCTCCGGGAACAGGCGCCCCCGGAGGCTGGAACCAGCACTGCTTGAGGCACACCTGTCAGGTAACCAGTGCCAAGGTGCACCCAGCCACCTGCAGGGGTTAACCCTTTCAGAATACATGTCACTAAAAGATGACATTGGTCGTCATGATGCACCAATGCAGTCCCAACGAGTAACCCGCCAATGCTACATCATGCCAACCCTTCGGAAATGTCTCAAACTCATAAGGTCGGCATGATGTTTGAATGCAGCAATGGCGAGTTACTCATCAGGGCTGCATTCATGCATCATGATGACCAAGGACATGATGCAATATTGCATCTTGCCATCCTTAAAGGGTTAACTACCAGGGGAGCTTGGATCTATAATGATGTATAGTCAACTGCACAACATGATGCTAATGGCTGTGAGTAGTCCATTTAGAAATGACCAGAACTAAAGGGGATGATACAGTGTACGCATATGAAAACATGCAGTGTGGATGGTCTTTATTGTGTAATTTAGCTATGTACTGTAAACGTAGATATTTTCACACTGTACATTTTTCGTGATTTTTAAAAATCCGCGAAAATATGTACATAGGGAAAATATATACAGCATGGAAACAAAGTGCCAAACCCCGGAAATTGGTGAATTTAAGTACAAGCGAAAAAGTACTTTTAGGAAAATCGCGAAAATGTATACACGCGAATATATCTACGGTTACAGTATAACTGTAGATCTGTACTTAACTGGCTCGCAGATATTAGCTGATCCATCCGAGCCGACAGAGACTCGACATGGCAAAGAGAAAACCTGTCCCAAAGGGAATCCTTGATATGTCATGGCTATCACACCACTGGTATACCACTGTTGGTGTAATGCCAATATTAGAAGCCTAGTGCCACTTTATGGAACTGAGTGTAACAACAGTCTAACCTGAGTGTCTTGCTGAGAGAGGAGTGCACTTGACTCTGTGTTTCTCAATAAGCTGTCAATGGTCCTTGATCACAGCTGCGGGCCTGTGTGATGGGGGAGGGGGGTGAGTGCGGGCTGGGGGGGGGGGAGGATGGGGGGGGGGAGGGGATGCCCCCCCAGGGGCTGCATGTATCCATTTATAACATCCTGAACACCGGAAGAGTAGTTAACCCTTTAGGGACAGTGAAGTGCATCCAGACAATGTGTATTATCATGATACACCAATGCAATGCAAGCTATAATAACAGCAACGCGTTGGGGCATCATGCTGACCCTTCAAAGATGGGGGCTGTGATACCGACATAGGGTCGTCATGATGCATCAATGCCGCACTGGTGTGATACTTGCCAGACCTGCATGAATGCATCATGACGACCAGCAAGAAGTAATAACCCTGTGTCTACCTACTACCTAATAGCACACTGATTAACATTGGAAGATGTCCAGAATATCAGCTCTGCACTTAAAGGGTATCGCTACAAAAGTAGGTGCTGGAACCGTGTGGATGTCAGAGAAACATCATTGTACTATGTAGCTAGTGCTGCCCTCTCTTGGCATATGTCAATAAGAGATGTATGGAATGATAGCACAACAGTTCTTCAGATCTCCACCAGAATCTGTAGTGTAGTGGTTATGATGCCTGCTTTGCAATCAGAGGATCGGGAGTTCTATCCCAGAAGGTGCCATGACCTTTTCTCAAAAAAAGGTATAGTTATTCTTTTTTTTTCTTTTTTTTCTTTTTTGGGGGGGGGGGTAGATAAAGGGGGGAAGGAATCTTGCATTATAGTCAAATTTTCACATAGAGATTATTTAAGCAGCAATGTCCATTGCATGGGCTATAGGGCTAGATTGCCTCGCAAAGGAAGTACTTTTTCTTTAAATGGGCATCACAGAAAAATAAGCATCACAACATGTAATTTTTCTCCCGTTTTTTATTTGATTATTCTGCCAACTAATCAAATCCAAAGTGATTCGAAGATAGCAATAGAAGAACATGGTCATCTGACCACAAAATAAAAATTCTCTTTTAGCTTAGTTAAGAGCTAGCTTTTTCAAGTGGTTTTCCCATAGAATTGAGCACTGTACCATGCCATTTTCTTTACTTTTTCTAGTTCCTAATATATTGTACTAATATTTTACTAAGTTATACACAGAAATCAATAGAATATCTAGATCATCGAACAGGTAGCGATACCCTTTAATCCTACCAGGTCTATCTAAGACGGTAGATTACCAAAACGGTGTACATTCCTACATTAGGATTGCGTTAATCCATGTCTAAGCAAGTAGGCTATTCTCTACATGGATTATAGATAATCCCCGGTCATATCAAAGTGAAATATATACCCCTGCTGCGGATCACGATTGTCAATGCTGTGAATGCATCAACCTTATATACCTATACGAGTAAATTGGGTATGATGTTAAAAAATATTCATATCTAGTAAACCAAAGGGAACACATCTCTAGACCATTACATGGTATAGCAATACAGGAATGCGTATGTACATATGTATCCTTAGCCCATTAGTTGTTAGCCCTGAATGATATAAAAAAGCTACCCTATAGGATATCTTTTCATAGTAAAGATACGAAAGTGATAAATGTAAATCGAAAATAGCATTATATCACATCGCAATCCAAGAGTTTATTATTTCCTGAAGAGCGACTATGCTTTTTAATGTCTAGATATCGTCAATATGCATTTTTCATGTAATCTGTTCTGATCTAATTCTGGAATATATTCAAGAACTTTGTGCAATATATCTTTTAAAAAAAGAGTTCATTATGATGTGTTATTTGTGTTAGCATGGATATCATGGCTGTGTGATAGTCTCTTTCCAGAAGGAACTTTGACGTGTGATACTAATATATATGCTATTAGATCATATAGCAAAATGTTCAGAATATTCTCAGAAGTTCATAGCCAACGGTGGTTATTTAAACCAGTGCACTGTCACCTTTAAATGGGATTTTAAAACAGCAACACTGGTACGGGAGGAAGTCCTGAAATATATCTTCACTAGATCTGATCTTGGATAAGCACTGTTTTAAAGCCAATGGCAATAACCCCTAACATTAAGGTTACGGGCACTTTATAGTTACTATGGAAGCTAATTTTAAGTGACATTCCCAATTTAGGTTGATTACATGATCCATATAATGCATGCAGGTATGGAAAGTTGGCAGGCTCTCACTCATCATTTAGCATAATAAAACTACAATATATTGTCACAAATGAATAACTGTCCGGATCGCAGAAAGCAAGAGCAGTTATGGGTGCATCATGGATGTAGCCTGCAATCACAATACAACAACCTGTACACAACCACTACATTCACTCTATTCATACCTGCGAATTACCATAAGGAGAACATTGATACCATAAAGAGTGGTGATGTCGAAACCATGGAAAATAGTTAAAGAAAGCAACTGCAATGTCATTTTATAACTTAATTTTGGGGTGTTTTAACTGATAATGTATCTTGAATTGATGGAACAGTAAACGCAGCGTACCACAGTTTTTACATGCACTGCAGTATAATGCAGACCAACATTCTTCAGAAACTTTTTGATACAAGTCAAATGATCTGGAAGTTGGCTTTCCACCCAGAGATAATCCCTCAATGTGTCTGGATACTAAGCCTCTCGTATATGTATGTAATACACCAATTCAACTTTAAGTGTAAGCACTTGAAATCTGCGCTCCTCCAATTAGAGTCAACAAGCACAGAAGACTTACCAGCAAAATGGAAATGTACATAGTATAACATAGGGATTTTGACTTTTGGTTCTGATTTTCCAGCCTACTTATCATAGCCCAAAGTTCATGTGTCAAGCTCTTTGAGATTATTACAATATGATATGAGCCCTTATTCATTGCCTATATCAATGTTTGTCCTCATGCATTAAGCTGTACACCAAACCTAGTTAACTACACCCCTCGGTGGCCAAACAACCACTTCTCACTCAACCCTTTAAGGACAGAACAGTTCCTTAATGCAGAATGCCCTTTGTTGTCATAGTGCATGGATCCAGCCCTGGCAAGTGACCCAGCATGGGTGCATTCAAGCATCATGCTGACCCTGCAGGGTTGATACACTCCCCAATGGTCAGCGCGATACATGAATATAACCCACATGAGACGCTCTTGCGTCGTAATGACAAAGTGCATAGTACATTAAAGCAGACCGCGGTCCGTAAAGAGTTAACCAGAATACTCCAGTCACCATAAGTGGCACCGGACAAGCTCCTAAATCCTACCACTAAATGATACAATGCACGAGGAGGGTAGGTTTAGGTAGTTGTACACTAACTGCCCAATACACCCTGACTTAGCGTGTAAACCCCCTGGAGGAGACGACAAGGCTGTGGTGGGGACCTGTGTTTGTCTTGGTAGGACCGAAAAAAATTAAACCATTTGTTTCAGGTTACTTGGTCAGAAAATCTAGGAAAGGTTAGATTTCCTTTTTCTTACATGTTTTTTTTTTAAATTTGGGTTTTAAAATTACTCAGAAACTATGTCTGAACTATGGTGCTAACTGATAAACTGTGGCCTCGACTAGTGGACGATCAGATTGTCTCTAAAATAGCCTCAAAATAGCCTAAAATGATGAACTTTTTAAAAACTTAATAGAGATTTCTGAGAGGTCCGCCCAAATTTAACTAGGTAGAGTATTAAACTCTACTTTATCTTATGTTGGACGAGGGTGCTGTCTGTACCTTAGGCTAAATAAAGAGAAAGGTTTGTTTCAGGTAACATGAGATGAAAATCTGGGGTCGGTAGGTCTGATTTTTTTTCTTTGATTATTTTTACAGTCCCTCTTAAATACCAAAAAAGTGTAAAAATGGAAAAAAAATCAAATCCTTTGTAAACATAAAATTTACCCCCACAAAGTGTAAAAATATAAACATTTCTTCAAAATTGCATAAAAAAGTAGGGTCCGCCCTGTTTTGATAGGGTTGGTCGGGTGACCTGAAACAAGCCTCTTTTTTTGGCCTTATGTGTATATGTAAAGTGTGCCTGTTAGGCCTGGTATGTGGTGTGTCTGTAGAATTAACGAGGGTAAATAGGGTGTCCATGCAGACTGTAGTGAGAGGCAGTATAAACTCAATCATAGCCGTCATAACTTACCTACCCTTCCTCTTATCCTATATCTTAGAGAAAAAATAATACATAGATTATTTCGTTTAGTACCTGTATCCTAATTTATGATGAATAGTATACAATCCAATGAATTAATGAATGAGAAAATATCTTGATTAAGTATATGCACAGTGCAAGTTTAAACCCAACAACGACACCTTGACTGGAACCCCCTACCTTGATATCAAATTAATGACACCGTAGCAGATTATTCAAATCGTTATGTAAGGTATTCATGTAATGACATTATGTTGCCTTTGTGTAAAGGCAATCAGAATCACATTGCGATACGCTCATAAATATATCCTTATACCATTTTAATTGTTGGTACAATATTTGGCCAGGTATGGCGGGAATAGTACGTACATACATGTGTTAATGGAGTACACACTCGCATGTTATGAAAATAATGATTCAGATAAAGTGATTCAGTTGACGCGTAACGTACATATTTGGCAGCCTATGTAGTATATAGCTGAACGCCCCCGGGCTGATCTTCACATATTGGTTCTCTGCGGTGTAGTGCTATATACATGCTTGGTTAAGAATAAGTTGATAAGCCTTTGAGGCCAGCAAGTGTCTAAAAGCAACTTTGTAGTCAGGTAGACATGGGCGAGTAACTCGCCGGCACTGAAACGCTACTCCAACCCTTTGCAGGTTAGACATGGTGAATGAATACAGTGCTTGTGAGTTACTCGCCAATGGCCAGTGTGGTATTCAAACATCATCATGACAATAGGCGTAGCTGAATAAAGAATCGCGCCGTCTAAAGGACTAAAGGTTTGATTTGAATGTGGTGTTGAGATGAGTGTACATATACTTGGTACATATTTGACTTTATAAACGAAGCATGTTTCCATGAACAACATAGAACTGACTGTTACTGAAGTGTACTCATATCAAGCACGATCCCTTGGTATAAAAACTGTAATACTGATTGTTTGAAAAAAAACTATTTTTCAAAAGCATATCATCCAAAACATGTTATGATATAAATATATATGTAACTCAATCTCTGAGTCATTGAATGGTGTTTCTCTTTACCCTTCACCTATGTGGAATTAATTCAACCTCGTACATTCTGCAGTTTCTATTCAATCTGAATACAAATGACAGAAGTGTCCATACGGCAAAGGTGCATACATGTGTGTACGCGTGTATGTATATGTACATATTGTACATAAATATATACTTTACATTGTAATTGTATATACATAGACATACTTAACAATTTACATAACGCGCAGAAATAAGGTGTGCACCAGCTTGTCCTGATGTAACAATACCATGAGTTATTTCAGACTTGATGAAGGTTAAATAATGTACATAAAGAATGTATGTACAAAGGACCATAATGACCAGAGTATTTACTACTGTATACTACTAAATGTATAGGTTATGTAGCAAATATGTTACATGTGAGTCGTTGTACAAGTATTATAAGCCAAGGACAGGGTAATTGTCTAAGGCACCAGCCAAAGATATTTACCATTGTCCAAGGCGTACAACACTTATGCATGCAGCTACTTATGCATATCTTTATCTGACTTATACCCAGTGATTGGTTTATAATCGGTTTGTACATGTTTTTTGAGTTTATAAACGTATTTTATTTGATTAGATCATCTTCGAAAAATACATATATATCATCAAAATGCACAGGGATAGGGCCGGTGGTAAATTCCCACTGGTTTTCTACCCGGTACTTGCTGGTGGTTATAGTTATCCTTTACACGTGTATATTATGTATCGTCACAATGGATTATATAATTTGCTGGTTACATAATTTATAACTCCATGTTATACATACATGCAGTTTCTTTTGTTCTGTGGCATAAGGACCTTTAAGTGATTATATCTCACTTAGAGTTAGCATGGCACATATAAATGGAATCCAGGTGAAGACTCACCTCTGCTACATGAATGCATCGTATTGACCCTCGAGTTTGATACACTCCCTAAATAGTCGGTATGATACACTCCAAATGCGCATGCAGCTTTGAGTGACCATTTAGAAGGGTGAGTAGTTATCAGAGCCGTATGGTGAATTGTGCATTTGCTGATAATTACGATACTACTGTATTTCCAATAGCCTTAGGTGTACAACTGCTTGCTTCATTATACAGAATGATTTCCGTTTCGCATCAACTCCATATACTTTATTTCAAATGAAGGTTTGAATACTGTGTTGATTTAATGTGCAATCAAATCGAATTTTGGTGCCTAGCAACCATCAGAAATCAATTATTTGCGGTTATATTGCAATCCCTTTTGGAATCATGTACATACTGTGTATTTGTACATAATCGTAATATTGTTACAATTGTCTGAATGATGGAATGCCAAGCATTCGACATGTTGTACGTTAGACCAAACTTTTCAGGCTCGCTGTTTATCATTTGAAACAATTCAAGCTATTTTGAAGAGATAATGAAAACATATTTTCATAAAATCGGTTTAAGATAATCATTCACATCATTCCCTTATTAGTGAACTGTAAACAGACGAGTACCCAGATACTCTTGGAGCCAAATGGTGTTAATGTCAACCACCTTCTGTATATCATATAAGGAAAAGCTTTTCTTACAAAGGGACAGGGTGTCTTTGCTTGCTACTCTCTATGATAGGTGCAATTATAAACCAGAAGGTAGGACTCATGACTGTCCGATCTGCAGCACTAATCATCTCTGCACAAAGGCTTGCTTTTCTTTGTGCCTCTTTCCTACAGCTATGATCATCTCCCTACTTTGGGGCTCACAAAGCAAACATCTGTCTGCCCCACTCTCCTTGCTGTTTAGAGTTGTTGTTGTTATGACCGGAGGAAACCAGTGGACGCAAATAAAAAACAACCATGTATCATGTGGTGGACTTTTCCTGTCTATGATTACTATCGGTCGCAGGCAAAGAAGGCAATCGCGGCTGAGGTACATCAAATAAGGGCACTGGAAGCAAACAAACAGTTTTTCATTATCGTGCACATTTCCTATGTTAATTCTTTCTAAATAATTGGTATTGACAAAAATTGGCATACATATTTCGTATCAAACTAAAGCTTATAAATGATAATTATTAGTAATGCAGTGAGCTAGACAGACCAAGCATTGCCACAACATTTGATGCTCAATACATTCTTAACTACTAACATTTCTATAAAGATGTTTCCCTATTGCCGCTTGAAATTCAAAAGGAAAAGGCAAAAGAGCTCCTTTATTTCAGGGTATCTTGAGTCCTAAATGAAAAAGAGATAAAAAACCACCGCTAGATTTCCAGATCATATAACCTTAAACATATAGGAGAATTTTCTCTTCTGCTACCCTCAGAAACGGTTCATAATTGTTTAAACAAATAATTTAGGTTTTCTCAATCTACATTTCAAGATGAATCACCACAACTACAACAACTACAATTTAGATATTTCTATTCAATATGTATGTTTACAAGATATATGTGACACGATCTGCAATAAGGGAGTTCAGTGCAGTGTGCACTGCTTAAGGCCCTTATCCCAGTACGGTGACCCAATGAATTCCTGAATAGGTGTAGTAATAAAAAGGAAAAAGAAATGGAGAAAAATGACCCAAAAAGCTGATGGAGAAGATTGGGGCTTCCTCATTCCCAAAGAAAACAGTAATCACCGAGCGGCCCCCTGGCGGAGGTTTCTTGCGGTAATTAGAAACAAGGGGAATGAGTAATTAACGAGAGACGCTCCGACCCAGAAGAGGGTTGCTTTTTGCATATACATATACCCTCAGGTAACCACAGCTGATTCTTGGTACCCTTAACCCATATAGTCACTGTACACTGATATTCTTTATGCTAGAAGTCATAGTTACAACTGACCGATTTCCTTAGTCATTTCTTTGCTCCCTTTACAACCAAGCTTGGTTGGTTAATACTGGCAGATCGGTCAGTACTGACCAACTCACCTTATTTTTTAAATTTCAATGAGTATCGGCAAAGCCTTTTTGAATGAGGCATTATTCATATGTTGTTTTGACTCACTCGATTTTGAATAGCACCTGGTCATGCTTACAAATGTCTCTATGACTAACCTGGGATAGCCACTACAGACTAATGGCCGGAGATTTTAGATTATCAGTGTAGGCATGTGTCTACTGGCCAGGGGCTGAATTCATGGCGTAAGTTTTTTCTTCTGGAATGAATCTATCTCAATGGTTCTTCCATAAGGGCTACATTCATTCATCATGTTGACAAAGGAAGAAGCACATACTATTATTATAATACTAAACATGGCTTAAATTACAGTGGAATTCTATGCCTAGAAATGTGTAGAAATGTTAGGTGACCGTTAATGCTCAATGAACAGCTGAGGGGCAGCTTGCCAAAGATGCTGGCAGCACCTGTATGTACATAAAACTGCATGGGGGCTATAACATTGTCTTTTTTTATAGCGTCCAGTATTTGGAAAGACCTCCGAGCAGATACACATGACATATTAGTGGCATTACAATATATTGATCAATTTGATGCCAAATATGCCAATAGCTATTTACATTTTCACATATATATCCCATTTGAAATATCCAAGCACCATGTCGACCCTATGGGCTTGAGACACCCCTGAAGGGTCGGCATGATGCAGCAATGCAGCACTGGCAAGTAACTCACCGGTGCTGCGATGGTGCATCATGACGACAAATGTCATATATATTAGTGACATCCGTCCTTAAAGAGTTAAGTGGTATTGATGCTGCAGCCCGACAACTGTCCCTAGTGTAATGATACCCCTCCTTTAACCTCATTGACCTTGGCTGTTCACGTCTTCTCTGTCACGGCAACCACTCACTAGTTTATACGCACATGACATGCCACTATACTGTTATGACTCAGCACAGAACCTACCATAGGGGACCATAGTGTGAGGCATGCATGATGCAAAGGCAATATGCTTTGTCTGTGAACCCAAAATTACATTCAGGATCAGGAAATCAACTTTGTTGTAGTTATTTCTGCTAGTGTTGATATTCAGAAGAAGTTTGTCTGTTTTATAGCCTGGGAAGTCCACAAAAAGAGTGGGGTGATCAGTGCATGGAGGGCGGAAACGAACGTAATACTTTAAAGTACATACTATGACTTGTATCTGAGTAGAGTGAGAGCATGTTTTATTTCATGTGGAGAAACAAAGTTACGATGCTTAAATATAGTATATCGGATGGTAAGGGCTCAAAAATATTTTTCCCTAAATATGAGTCAGAATGTTCGGAATGATCATACTTCATATAATATGCTGCATGGGCTCCTTATCCTCAGTCTCTCTATTTATGCTTCTATTTGGGTATGACACTCCAGTTTTTTGCCATGGTGCACATTTTGGAGGGCACAAATTAATGTGCACCCATTGTAGATACACTATAACAGGCCTGTAGGTGGGTATCATGAAATCCCTTCCTTGCATCTTTACAGCCGTTGGAGACCATTTGGGAATCTACCACCATTTAAGGATGTATTGTCAAAGTATATGTAACAACTTTAAGTAAGATGCACAAAATGTATTTTTTCGGATATACTAACTTTAAGTACTAGAATGGCCATTCTCCGCACCCCCGTCGAGAAACTCATTCTTATTCTCCATGAGCTGTTTCTACATGATGATGTCACTAAAATAGCTATGAAAACCAATTGTTAAATGTTGACAGTAAATGTTATCAAACAAGATTTATCAATAATTACATGAAATAAACACAAAGATCCACTCTAATCTGTCTGAATTCCTAACAGGTTTCACCACTTGTGGCACCTTGGGTCATGGCACACTCAGCCCCGGCCTCGTGTGATATGACCCAAAGTACCACCCATGGAGAAACCTGTCATTTAGAGAGATTGTCGTGGCATTCTGTCTACCCCATCCATTGTACAGCAAATGCGTGCCATCTGACTAATTAGCTAATTTTATGGAAAGCATGGCAATGAATGTAGGTTTCTGAGTTTAACATCTTTTTGCCCAAAAGATAACATTGCAGGTGGAGCCTTTCAACAGGTGCCAAAGACGAACCTGTCAGAAGTCAATGTAGCTGCACACTGAGTTATACTGTAGCTTTACAGTATAAACGGATGTATCTCTAGTTTTGAAACAGAAACACCCTCAGAAAAGTGAGAGTCATTGTCGCTAAAACTACCCTCACCTGAGAGTCAGGCAGTGCTTGATCCTCAGGTGAGGGTAGTTTTAGCGACAATGACTCTCACTTTTCTGTGTGTGGACACAGGTCATTTTATATTGTAAATCTATAGTATAACCCACTATGCAGCTTCACTTACTTCTGACAGTGCTCGCTTCACCACTATACGAGAAAGAATATTGGAACCTTCATACAGTTCCATACAGAAATAGAAGAAATAGACAGTATCAGGCAATAAAGTAGGCAGGATATAGCCTCCAAGCCACCAGAATAGAACACAAACACTTTTCAGCGCAATGTACAATGTCTCATTTGTCTAAATCATGATTGATCATCAATGTGTTAGTGTAGACATTGAGAACAGTCAAATGATAAAAGGGAAGGCACCGTGATAATCTTTAAATTGCTGATGAATGTTTAGCCTTATGCGGCCTGACACTGAAATATTGTTAACTGTCTTCCATCATCACTAATAGCCTTTCACTGTTTCAGGTGCAGTATGATAATGGCACTTTAAGGCTGTGTCTCACGAACTTAGGCCAATGTTTTGTCTCTGACTGGGTGCCGTCTCTGACTGGGTGCCCTCTTAGACTGGGTACCGTATCTGACCGGGTGTCAGAAAAATGTGTTTTAAAAGAAATTGTACTCATAGATCTTTATATATAATGATTTGTAAAAACGTCATGGCGGTTGTTATTTAATTATAATTATGATTAGCCTTCTGCTGTTGGTATTTTGACCTCATCATGCCAGACCAGTCAGAGACGGCGCCCAGTCAGAGACGGCACCTGGTCAGAGACAGTACCTGGTCAGAGGCAAAAGCATTGGCCTAAGTTCGTGAGGCACAGCCTTAAGTGCACCTGTGCTAGATAATGTCAGGTCATCACCCTCAGAAAGGTGAGCGTCACTGTCACCAAAAGCACTGTCACCTGAAAGTCTGGCACTGCCTGGCTTTTTAGGTGAGAGTGCTTTCGGAGACAGTGACGCTCACTTGATGAGGGTGATAGTTAACCCCTGCGCTCATAAAGTTACCTGCGCCCATACTTTTATAAAGTCAAGTCTTTTAAATAGAGAATTTGGGGTTCCGAGGGGCCTACATTGGGCTTAAACAATATCTGAGCTCTTCGAACATCTACGCTTGGGTAATTTTATGGTAAACCCAGAACGGATTTTTTATTGACACAGTTAGATGATATGTGAAGATTCAACTCTGGTACTATGGACCATAGCAAAAACATGATGGAAATCTAGCTACTTTTACACCAAGGGATTGACCCACCTTACCACTTTTAGTACCACGTTGTGCTTCATTCCTTCAACGTCCCTTGACGTCGTGATGCATGCCCATAGCCCATTCATGCACTAATGCCGACTCTGAGGGAGTATATCAACTTGTTTAAAGTTGGTGAGCTGATGCAGCCCTGCCAAGTAGATTACTCAGGATTGCATTCATGTACCATGGCGATGAACAGCCATACTGCACTTAAGCACTTTGCGTTCCTTAAAGAGTTAAGGAACAACAAGAGGCGCTCCTCCTGATTATGTTTATGTGAGAGAGCACCCTTTCAGCAAGTTATATCCTCAGAAAGCCAATCATCCATTGTCCAGGAATAGACATAACGTAAAATCCATCATCCATGTAGGGAGGAAAAATGTATTGAGCTGTCACATTATAGACACTGCCAGCCTTCCTAATGCGCATGTGCAGACGTCACGTGCTCCTGTCATTTCCGGTGGTAATGTGATCCCTCTACAGACGGCCCTAAAGGTGCGGAGACGAGCCTGCCTCTGGGGAAAAAGGTGTATTGAACTGACACATGAGAGGGATGCACCGGGACTCCTGGTTCCTGCAGTGAAATGTGTGAGGAGAGGACATGGAGAACAAGAGAAAAATGGATAAAGAAAAAACAGGCAGGTGCATAGAGAGACAGAGGCACATGTCGATATGGATAGAGCGCCATGCAATGACAGACAGACAAACAGACAGATTACAAATGGTGGTATGGACAGAGCAAAGGATTCTCCCTCTGCAACCTAAAAGGTGAGAGAGAATATGGGTTTTATAATTGGACACAAAATCAATAATGCAGGCTACTGTACTTGATTGAAAGAAGATGAAAGGCAGCATTTTTGTCAGACACTCTAACACAAGTTGAGGAACAAAGTGGATGTCTGAAGTACTATCTGTGGATAGGGCCTTTACCAAACATTGAAATCACTCAGATCTTAATGCTGGATTTCCAGCAAACTAAATGGCTTCATAAGAAGTATTGTCCACATTGTTAAATGTTTACAGTGGAGTAGAAGTTAAAAGTTAAAAAGAACAGAAGCGAAGACTGGCACCAGCTTGCACTCTATCTAACATTAAATCAATAATGTACTTTAATTAATTTTATTTCTGTTTCAATAGTCAATGACTGTATATTGCCATTGTTGACCATGTTAACGCTGCCTATAGTAATGTGTATATAGGGGAGCGGCGGATTGTTGAATTGACACATCTCAGTACACTTTCACGAGCCAAAGTAAAAAACTGCTGGCTTTTTGCTGACCATCTTCTTATTGATATACATAATGTTTGTGCCCCTTCCCTATCAACCCTGTTGTTGTTAAATAATGATCAGGGCCCAGTGGCCATTGGTGTTCAGCCGGTTTTCATCGATCCTTCTGGTGCCATGGCATAAATGACACTTTAATTAATACCAGATTATCTTCCTGTAGTGATGTGACCTAGCACCTGAACCAGGACCTGATGTAAACCACCGACACACCATCTCTGATCATCACTGCTAAGACAATTGATTAAAAGTGCACCTGCGCGTATAAATACATTTCCATACTCTCTGAGACCTTTGCTTATAATGTGAGTCCTTATAAAGAGGGGGGTCTATGTAGTCATACACCTGTTAATAAACGACACCTTCGACACCTTCAACACCTTTGACACCTGGGCTTTAACGGTCAATTATGATAGTATACTTGCATTGTTGTTGTGTACTTCATATTAGTGAGGTCTTGCAATGGTCATTATCGACAGACAGTACAAAGCAACAATTCTGAGACATGAACCAGTCCCCACTGCTGCATTGCTGAGACGAGCATGTAACTGAGTCCCAGTAATCGGCTTGCCAATTAATCAAAAGTTTTTCTCATCCCAGTTGAGCCTTTGTGAGCCGTGAAGATTAAGATTCAATTACAAATTCAGAATTGAGGGAATTAATTGTCTGTGACCCATTTTACCTGTGCTGACTTCCGGATGTTTTGCAACCATGCAGACAGTCTCATATATAGCTAGAGATAGAATTAGCTTCCTACTAATAGGGTGTTACTTACACCATACAATGGAAATGATAAAGCTAGCCTATAATTATGTATAAATGATTAATTATCTACACCCATGCTAATTTGAGATGTGATGATCAATACCTGAAGAGTTTGTGTCTCATCACTACTGTACTTACATAATGCGTCCGTGTACCCATGAATATGACATAAAATGTCATCCATAAAGTTGATCAATACCTCATAAACTAACTGATATGATCATGCTACCACACCCATCACACAACAGTCCAGGCAGTACATACAGGCAGACTTCTACTGCTGGGTTCCTTGCAGAAAGGCCGTGATTATCACCATCGTCAAACTATGTACCTGTCTGTTCAAGCAATAAAGTTAAAACTAGTTTAAAACGGAATGTCTCCCATTGGTAACATTAGCGTCATCTGCAAATTACTCGGTGCAAACCATTGAGTTCATCACAGATTAAAGAAATACTCATGCTTGTCTGAAATAGTTGTAATGGAGCCACTAAAGTATTCAGTGGAACATAATGCACATTTTTCTTGCCCGATTTAATGCTGTTGTATATTTTAATTCATTATCAATATCAATTACAGTTACATAGGACTGTGATATACTGCACTGGATTCAAGGGAATTATTCCAAACCATCATTTCTCAACCTTTCCATGTTAGAATAGTATATGGGGATTATAAACAGAAAAGTTTTAAAACCAGTAAAATTGCAGGGTAGTACAGTACGGGTATTACTATAGTACTATGATGAGATACTAAACTGTATAAGCTAGCACAGGAATATCGAACTAGAGATGGACAGTGAATTACTAGAGCATGTACAGTGTAGAACTACAATCGACATTGTGTCGAGATGTCAGCCCCTTCATGTCAGTCTGTAAATTGGTGTGCTCAATCTCCTGATTACCTGCCATCATGTTACCTTAATAATACCGGGTCTCCAACGAACCAGAACTGTAATGACTATATCCCATACTTCCTATCTCCTTATAAGATGTGCTCCTGCTTCACAGATTGATTGTGCTGCTAGTATTTGCAGTTCAGGCAAACTCCTCACATTGGGTAAAGGCGTGGTCAGGCTGGTCCTAACAATGGGAAAGTTACCACCTGATTTAATGAATTGCAACTAAAGGAATATTGTAAACATAGAGCATCCACGGTGACAAAGGTCTCCAACTTTGATTAGGCCAACATCATACAATACTCAAAATCTTACTTTTCAAAACTGTTGAAAAACTGTAGAACTTTCCCTTCTTTGGCAATTCTGACTGGCCCTAAATATAGGCGAGGCAACCCGGGATTATGTGTGTACAATGCTTATTTACATTGATTCATGCCTACCTCAAAGCTCCCCAAAGCAATGCAGTTTAGAAAATGACTGGCTGTAATTGGTTTGGTCAGTTGCCTCCTAATGGTAGCATCGCCTGTGACAGATAATTGTGATTTGGTAGGGGAGCTAGCAGGGGTTGAGCTGAGGGATAGGAGCTGATAGTGTTATCCCTATTAGAGTAGTCCCTCTAGAGACCTATAGAACTCCAGTGGGGTCTCAGTTGAGCGGGACCTACATGCAATGTTGATTTTTCTTCTGTGTGTCCACACTGCTAGTAAGTTTAGATTAGATAAGCTTACTCATAAATGACATGCATAAAACTCATCTGCAATCAGCACAAAGGGAAATTCAGCAGGAAGCAAATTGTCGGTTTACAAACACGTTTGTAAGAGAATGCCAAATTTGACCATGAGAGGCCAAAGTGGCATGTCTTCAGTACCCCACTCATGTAAGTAAAAATATGGATGCAAAATCACGCTTCCATCTCTAAGCATCTCTGCTGTCCTTGTTTTTGCTGTCTTTGTCGGCCCATCCTTTTGAATGTGGTTCAGCTGTTGAGCGATGATTAGTAGCTTGATACTAGCATATTGGTCTGTATAAGTGCTAGGCCCTTAAATAAGCACTAGTTTTAAATAAGTGCCAGGGTACAGTAGTCTTAGAATATTTTATACAGGTCTCAAAATAAGTACCAGGGAAATCAATGAGCACACAGATGATTATACAAACCAAACGCAGATTAGAGCAGGGCGGGGGGCTAGTCTAGGAAAAGGTTTCCTGGATACTCAAGAATAAAATATATCATAGATTTTGCAGGGCAAGCTTTGTATAGAACATAAAACTGGGTACCCACCAGGCCTTGGTGGCAGTTGTCTCAGCTAGCTCAGCTGGCAAGGACGTGCTGACACATCTGTACCACTGCTTTGTGGGAGTGGGATGAGAGCCAGGGTAGGTAGAGGGATGCATCCAGTAGGTCACAGTGTCAAACCTGTGAGGCTGATAGAGGATTGTACAGAGTCATCAGGCATAGGCAGCCATCTTGTCTCCAACATGATGAGCGCAATTATAAACCAGGAGTTAGGAATCATGACTGTCCAATCTGCAGCACTAAAATCATGCATGTACAAAGGCTTGGCCTCCCCTGTGCCTATTTCCCACAGCTATGATCATCTTCCTACTTTGGGGCTCATAAGGGAAACATCTGTCTGCTCTACTCTCCTTGCTGTTCAGAGTTGTTGTTGTTATGACCGGAGGAAACCAGAGGACACAAATAAAAAACAACCATGTATCATGTGTTGCACTTTTCCTGTTTATGATTACTATTGGTCGTAGTCAAAGAAGGCAATCACAGCTGAGGTACATCAAATAAGGGCACTGGAGGAAAACAAATAGTTTTTCATTATCGTGCACATTTTCTATGTTAATTCTTTCTAAATAATTGGTATTGACAAGAATTGGCATACATATTTCGTATCAAACTAAAGCTTATAAATGATAATTATTAGTAATGCAGTGAGCTAGACAGACCAAGCATTGCCACAACATTTGATGTTTAATACATTCTTAACTACTAACATTTCTATAAAGGTGTTTCCCTATTGCGCCTCGTGAAAATCAAAAGGAAAAGGCAAAAGAGCTCCTTTATTTCAGGGTATCTTGAGTCCTTAATAAAAAACCACCACTAGATTTCCAGATCATGTAACCTGAAACACACAGGAGAATTTTCTCTTCTGCTACTCTCAGAATCGGACCATGATTGTTTAAACAATTAATTAGGTTTTGTCGATCTATATCTCAAGATGAATCACCCACAACTGCAACAACTACAATTTAGGTATTGCTATTCAGTATACATGTAGACACGATGTATGTGACACGATCTGCAATAAGGGAGTTCAGTGCCATGTGCACTGCTGAAGGCCCTCATCCCAGTACGGGTACCCAATGAATACCTCAATAGGTGTAGTAATAAAAAGGAAAAAGAAATGGAGAAAATGACCCAAAAAGCTGATGGAGAAGATTGGAGAAAACAGTAATCACCGAGCTGCCCCCTGGCGGAGGTTTCTTGCGGTAATTAGAAACAAGGGGAATGAGTAATTAACGAGAGACGCTCCGACCCGGTGGAGGGCTGCTTTTTGTATATCTATATACCCTCAGGTAACCACAGCTGATTCTTGGTACCCTTAACCCATATAGTCACTGTACACTGATATTGTTTATGCAGGAAATCTTAGTTAGTACTGACCAACTTCCTTAGTCATTTCTTTGCTCCCTATACAACCAAGGTATATCAATGAGTATCAGGCTAAGCCCTTTTGAATAAGGTATTAGTCATATGTGACTGGGAAAAGGGGCCTTAGTGCATCCTGCATTAAGGTCCCTTTTCGCAGATCACGCCACATATATGTAATTTTGCCTCAGTCAATGTCCAATGTAACACTCCATCTAGTGTTAAGTATGAGAACTAGAGAGTTGGTCGTAGAGAGTTACCATACAGTGCTGCCACCTATCAGTAAACCTCTTCAACTACATCCTGGTCTCATGTGTTATGCCTTTTCCCACATGGTGACAGAAACTGGGATTACACCTAACTAAAGCTAAGTACAACTTTAAAAACTAGTCAGGTTGATCTATGAGCAATTCAAGCAACTACTGGAAAAAGAATGCAGAGCCCATCTACTCAAGATTCTTTACAGTGAGCATGACTTGGAGTACTGCTCAGACCCACTCACACATACACAGGAGAACAAAGGATTTGGAGAGCACATGGTCTGAATACTGACATTTAGAGCATTCTATGCCTATTTACACCCTGGAACTTGCTGGAAACTATTGAACATTGAACTTTGACACTGTAAGATGTGTACATGTACTTTGATTGTGTTTGTACAAGCCAAATTCCTGTCTAAAACCACCCCTGGCCAATTTTACTAGTAAGTAGTATATGGAAAAGGGGCAAAGGAATCAGGCAACACTTTACACCTTCATTACAACAGCACTGGTACAGGTCATTTCATCTTTAAAACTCAATACCAGCATATAGGGACAAAATGGCAACATATCACGTTCCAACCCCACCACCTATGGTACTTCAAGGTGACGTGGCTGAGAACTGGAAGGACTTCGAGAGTAGCTGGGGCTACTACTTCCTTGCAACACAACTCCAAAAACAATTAAAAAAGGAGGATGGCAGTCCAAGCCCTGAGGGAGCAGAACTTGTTTCAGCAACACTTTGTGCACTCATGGGTATTGAGTGTCAAAAAGTCATGAAGAGTCTGCCATCGCTATCGGAAGCCGACAAGAAGAACCATGTGAAAATCCTCGCAGAGCTAAAAGCTCATTTTATTCCTCAACGGCATGTGCTGATGGAACGTTATAAATTCAACATAGCAACACAGTTCAACATGCTCACTCAGAGGGAGGACACAGTCGACGAGTTTGTTATACGCTTACGACAGCTGGCCGCTTCATGTGAATTTGAGGCACTCAAGGACAGCTTAATCCGAGACCGGTTGGTTATTGGGACTACAGACGAAGCTACACGGGATCGCCTGCTGAAGGAACGTCCAGTCCCCGACCTCAACCGCTGTATCGAAAGCCTGCGTGCTAGTGAACTCTCACGAAGCCACAAACAACAGATGTCGGCAAAACCTGTAACAAGTGTAGACTACATGCAGGGACGGTCCAAACATAAGGCAAAAAGCAAGGAAACCTGGAATAAACCTACTCAACCACCTTCCAACAACAGCAACAAGGCCTGCCACTGGTGTGGCAGTACGCCTTCCCACGTAAGGAAAGCCTGCCCAGCCAACAACTCAAAGTGTACAATATGTAAGAAAATGGGACACTTCTCAAAAGTATGCCGGGCCGCGAAATCCGTCAACGAAGTCGAAGATAGCGACACGGTTGACGTCACCTTCCTCGGAGAAGTTGCGCCAGCAGGTGATTTCTGGACAGTCGACCTCCACGTCAACGAGCAAGCTACAACGTTCAAGCTTGACAGTGGAGCAGGCGTTACGATCATCGGAGACCATACACCATGGCTCGAAATGTTCCCGCCGCAACCAAACCGAAGACAGTTCCGCGGAGCCGGAAACGTAGACCTGACGGACCGTGTCATAGGACACATTCCAAAGGCCCGGCTCAAAGTGGACGGTAGTACGATTACGGAGGACATATTCATCATGCGGGGACAAAAGCACAACCTGCTAAGTAAATCAGCTTGTCAAAGGCTAAATCTCTTAAAACCTGCGGAGTCAGTCTACAACATAGAAGGATCGCCGGACTTTCGCTATGAGTTCCCGCAACTATTCACGGGACTCGGGTGCCTCAAGAGTCCATACCGGATATCCCTTCTACCAGATGCCGTTCCAGTGTGTCTCTACACAGCTCGAACAGTAGCACACCCACTCCTCAAACAGGTTGAACAAGAACTTAAATCGATGAAAAAGCAGGGAGTCATCTCAGAGGTCACGGAACCAACAGCTTGGTGCTCTGGGATGGTAATTGCCCCCAAGGATAATGGCAAGGTGCGAATCTGCGTTGATCTTACACCACTCAACAAAGCAGTGCAACGCGAGATCCACCCGATGGCCTCCGTAGACGAGAATCTGGCAAAGCTGAAAGGGTCACAAGTCTTCAGCAAGCTCGACGCCAACTCAGGGTTTTGGCAAATCCCCTTGGACAGTCGGTCACGCTTGCTAACCACGTTTGTAACACCCTTCGGACGCTACTGCTTCAATCGAATCCCCTTCGGGATATCATCAGCACCTGAGATCTTCCAGCGCACCATGTCAGGCATCCTACAAGGACTCGACGGCGTGGTCTGCCACATGGACGATGTTCTTATACATGCACCTACACAGGCCGAACATGACGACCGAGTCAGGATAGTCCTGGAACGGCTGGGAGAAGCAGGCCTCAC
The DNA here is from genome assembly GCA_947462335.1 of Harmothoe impar. Classification (NCBI taxonomy): domain Eukaryota; kingdom Metazoa; phylum Annelida; class Polychaeta; order Phyllodocida; family Polynoidae; genus Harmothoe; species Harmothoe impar. The sequence goes on from OX381708.1 coordinate 77,344,983, forward strand.
GCTTAATGACAAGTGTGAGTTCTCGAAGACAACTATAACCTTCTTAGGGCACGTAATCACCCGAGAGGGCATCCAAGGAGACCCCAACAAGGTTAAAGCTATTTATGACTTCCCCCCACCAACGAACATCACCGAATTACAGCGGTTCAACGGTATGGTAAACCAGTTTGCCAAGTTTATTCCAGATTTGGCATCACTGAACGAGCCGTTGCGACAGCTACTTCGGAAAGACAGAATGTGGACATGGGATACACCACAAGTAGACGCCTTTAACAAGATCAAGGCCAAAATGACATCGACTGAAACACTGGCACACTACGACCCCAACCGAAAGACTATAGTCGCAGCCGATGCTTGCGACTATGGTATCGGAGCGGTCCTCCTTCAAGTCAACCAAGACGGTGACAGGAGACCAGTATACTATGCATCAAGGTCACTAAGTGAGACAGAACAGAGGTACGCCACGATCGAAAAGGAAGCACTTGCATCTACCTGGGCATGTGAGAAGTTTTCTGACTATGTCTTAGGTATGCAGTTCACTCTGGAAACTGATCACAAGCCGCTGGTCCCACTACTTGCATCAAAAGACCTCTCAAGTATGCCACCACGCATATTAAGGTTCCGACTACGGATGATGAGGTTTGCCCCGACAGTAGTCCATGTCCAGGGCAAAGATCAGGTGACAGCGGATGCACTCTCAAGAGCACCAGTCGATAAGCCATCACCCTCGGACATAAGCTTCATCGAAGAAGTTGAACAATTCGCTTCTTTCACAGTGAAGTACCTCCCAGCGACAGAAGTCCGACTACGTCAAATATGCAGAGCACAGGACGAGGATGCAGTCTGCACCGAAGTTAAGTCCTACTGCAAAAATGGATGGCCGGGATACATGCCACAGCAACCCTTACTCCGTCCATACTGGGAGAAAAGAAACCACCTAACACTCAAAAATGAACTATTGATGTACGACGACCGCATCGTGATTCCTCAAGCCCTACAGCTCGAGGTACTGGGGCAGCTACACCAAGGCCACCTTGGTGTCACCAAGTGCCGAGCTCGGGCCATGCAGAGTGTATGGTGGCCACTAAGCAGCAAACAGATCGAGGCAATGTGCAATCTTTGCCACATCTGCGCTGTACACTGTCCAGAACGCAAAGAACCGCTTCTCCCATCTTCTTTCCCATCCTATGCCTGGGAAAGGGTCGGTACAGACCTATTTGAACTGGATAAAAAGGTGTATATAGTAGTAGTAGACTACTACTCTCGATGGATCGAGATCCGACGTCTGCTACAAACCACATCAGCTCATGCCATTGAAGCATTAAAATCAGTCTTCAGCACACATGGCATCTCTGACTATGTGGTATCAGACAACGGTCCACAATTTTCATCCCGCGACTTCAAGGACTTTGAACTGAAATATAGGTTTACGCATGTGACCTCCTCACCAATGTACCCTCAGTCGAACGGAGAAGCTGAGCGAGCAGTTCAGACTGCTAAGAATATCATGAGAAAGAACGTAGACCAGCACCTCGGATTCTTGGCCTACCACACTGCACCACTGCAGAATGGCCAAGCCCCCTGTCAGCTCCTGATGGGGAGAAACATCAGGACCACTCTGCCAACAACAACCACACATCTACATCAGGGCCATGATAAAGAGACCGTCAAGGCTAACGGAAATATGTACAGGCAAAAGATGGCAGAAAACTACAACAGGCGCCATAGAACAGTTACTTTACCAGTATTGGAACAGGGTGACCTCGTCTGGGTACGGGACCAGGACCGATATGGTTCCGTCGTGGAAAGGACAGCTTCTCCCAGAGCCTACCGCGTAGAAACAGAGAGAGGCTCAGTAATAACACGCAATCGAAGAGCCTTGGTGCACACTGGAGACAACAGGGCGCAGCAGGACATACCAAGCCTACCAAGCCCACAGCCTTCCTCTCCCCCCAGAACACCGGTGCAAGAGGCCGCTACAGGAATGACCACTAGGAGTCAATCAGGAAGGGCGATAAACCCACCACAGAGGCTTGACCTCTAAGAAGTGTTCATGGGCATAATAATCCCTGAGTCCTGAGGTCAGTCTGCCAATGAAAGACTCTAGAACACAATGTGAGTTATCTCAATAGAGAACATCTAGATATCATAAATCCAAAAGACTTCCATAGATATTCCATACATGAATTCATTAATTCAAAGACAGCCCTAAAGAGACCTACCGCTATCAAACATTACAAACACTTGTAGAGTATATCTAAACACCATAGACGAGACATTTCATGAGTATAGTGTCATCATAAGAATATGTACCTTTATCCCAAAAAGGGAGATGTGGTAACACTCCATCTAGTGTTAAGTATGAGAACTAGAGAGTTGGTCGTAGAGAGTTACCATACAGTGCTGCCACCTATCAGTAAACCTCTTCAACTACATCCTGGTCTCATGTGTTATGCCTTTTCCCACAGGATAGCCACTACAGGCTAAGGGCCGGAGCTTTTAGATTATCAGTGTAGCCATGAGTCAACTGGCCAGGGGCTGAATTCATGGCGTAAGTTGGTCCTTCTGGAATGAATCAACCTTAATGGTTCTCCCGTAAGAGCTGCATTCATTCAAAATGGTGACAAAGGAAGTAGCACATGATATTATAATACCAAACATGGCTTAAATTACAGTGGAATTCTATGCCTAGAAATGTGTAGAAATGTTAGGTGACCGTCATTAGCTCAAAGAACAGCTGAGGGGGCAGCTTGTCAAAGATGCTGTCAGCACCTGTATGTACATAAAACCTTAGACCAGTAGTACCAGGGATAGCCGACTCCGCAAAATAGGCGCCACCTGTCTTGTCCGATGAGTGGCGCCCTCACCGGGAGTGAGGTGAACGTGACAGCTCGTAGCGGCCACTGCAAACTTTTTGGACATTTTTGATGGTTTCCCTAGTCTTTTCCTGCTATAGTCCCAGACCCTAATCGTAGATATGATTAGAATAGTATTGAGAGATATTTGGTGATAAAATGTAATGTTGATTGAAGCCATGAAGGTGAACCGATTTCCCCATTGACTTAGCAAGTAGCCAGAGCATGTAAACCACAGAGACACAAACACAGCAGCACAGGGGGCCAGTGTCGTTGCGCCCAGTCCGTGATCGATGCCTTCATTAGAATTCGATTCTCATAAATAACATGAATGAAACTCGTCATGATAGCCTAGTTGCTTGTTAATTTGGGGTCCCTCATTAACCTCGTCATGGTTAATTTCCTGTGAGTTGGACATAAATAGCTTAACTGAGACTGTTGGACGAACGCTGGCCTTGGATTGGTACGTGCGCGGGTAACAACAACACTGGGGCACTTTGCTACGGGATGAATTTAGTCCTAATTCTCACATATTGTGTATTTTTTCAGTTCAAATTCCTGATTAACTCGTCTAATAGGTCAACATAACATGGAATATGATACCAGACATTAGTTGAAACCATGTAATTTAGTGGATGGGGCTGATAATCGTCGCCTGTGCGATCCCGTACAAAGGAAACTGAGCTCAGATTGTAAGTCGCCTCACCCCCGATGGTGGCGCATCGTCGAGCCGTACGTCACAAAAACTACACTGTACACTGCGCCTTTTCACGGCCTCATCGAGGAGTATGGAAAGCAGAGAGCAACAGCGCGACATCCCTGGCGTACAGTATCTCTGATAAAACTGCATGGGGGTTATAATATTGTCTTTATTGATAGGGTACAGTAATTGGAAAGACCTCCGAGTAGATAAAAATGACATATTAGTGGCATTACAATACATTGATCAATTTGATGCCAAATATGCCAATAGCTGTCCACATTTTCACATAATATATATCCCATTTGAAATATCCAAGCACCATGTCGACCCTATGGGCTTGAGTTGAGACACCCCTGAAGGGTCGGCATGATGCAGCAATGCAGCACTGGCAAGTAACTCACCGGGGCTGCGATGGTGCATCATGACGACAAATGTCATATATTAGTGACATCCGTCCTTAAAGGGTTAAGTGGTATTAATGCTGCAGCCCGACAACTGTCCCTGGTGTAATGATACCCCTCCTTCAACCTTATTGACCTTCGCTGTTCACGTCTTCTCTGTCACGGCAACCACTCACTAGTTTATACGGACATGACATGCCACTATACTGTAATGACTGAGCACAGAACCTACCACAGGGGGCCATAGTGTGAGGGATGCATGATGCAAAGGCAATAGGCTTTGTCTGTGAATCCAAAATTACATTCAGGATCAGGAAATCAACTCCGTTGTAGTTATTCGCCAGTGTTGATATTCAGAAGAAGTTGGGTTATCTGCCTGAGAAGTCCACAAAAAGAGTGGGGTGATCATCACATGGAGGGCGGATATGAACGTGATGCTTCACAGTACACCCTCGGGTCAGCACCCTCAGGTGAGGGTAGTTTTAGCGACAATGACTCTCACTTTTCTGTGTGTGTACATACTATGGTTGTATCTGAGTATAGTGAGAGCACATTTCATTTCATGTGGAGAAACAAAGTTACTATGCTTAAGTAATAGAATGGCCATTCTCCACACCCCCGTGGAGAAACTGTTTCTCATTCTCCATCAGCTGTTTTTACATTATGATGTCACTAAAGTACCACCTATGGAGAAACCTGTCATTTAGAGAGATTGTCGTGGCCTTCTTTCTACCCCATCCATTGTACAGCAAGTGCGTGTCATCTGACTAATTAGCTAATTTGATGGAAAGCATGGCAATGAATTTAGGTTTCTGAGTTTAAAATCTTTTTGCCAAAAAGATAACATTGCAGGTAGAGCCTTTCAACAGGTGCCAAAGACGACACTGTCAGAAGTCAATGTAGCTGCACACTGAGTTATACTGTAGCTTTGCAGTATGAACGGATGTATCTCTAGTTTTGAAACAAAAGCACAGGTCATTTTACAATGTAAATCTATAGTAAAACCCACTATGCAGCTTCACTTACTTCTGACAATGCTCGCTTCACCACGATATGAGAAAGAATATTGGAACCTTTACAGTTCAATACACAAATAGAAGAAATAGACAGTATCTGGCAATAAAGTAGGCAGGATATAGCGTCCAAACGACCAGGATAGAACACAAACATTTTTCAGTGCGATGTACAATGTCTCATTTGTCTAAATCATGATTGATCATCAATGCGTTAGTGTAGACATTGAGAAATGACAAATGATAAAAGGGAAGGCACCGTGATAATCTTTAAATTGCTAATGGATGTTCAGACTTATGCTGCCTGACACTGAAATATTGTTAACTGTCTTCCATCATCACTAAAAGCCTTTCAATGTTTCAGATGCAGTATGATAATGGCACTTTAAGCGCACCTGTGCTAGATAATGTCAGGTCATCACCCTCAAAAAGGTGAGCGTCACTGTCGCCAAAAGCACTCTCACCTGAAAGTCTGGCACTGCCTGGCTTTCAGCTGAGAGTGCTTTCGGCGACAGTGATGCTTACTTTATGAGGGTGATTGTTAACCCTTGTGCTCATACAGTGACCTGCACCCATACTTTTATAAAGTCAAGTCTTTTAAATAGAGAACTTGGGTTTCAGAGGGGCTTACATTTGAGCCTAAACGATATCTGAGCTTTTTGAACGCCTACGCTTGGGTAATTTTATGGTAAACCAAAACAGAAACGTATTCCGATTTTTTTTTGACCCAGTTTGATGATATGTGAGGGTTCAACTCTGGTACTATGGACCATAGCAAAAACCTGATGAAAATCTAGTTACTTTTACACCAAGGGATTGACCCACCTTAGCACTTTTAGTACCATGTTGTGCTTCATTGCGTCAATGTCCCTTGACGTCATGATGCATGCCCATAACCCATTCATACGTCTCATGCCGACTCTGGGGGAGTATATGAACCTGTTTAAAGTTATGCAGCCCTGCCAAGTAGATTGTTCAGGATTGCATTCATGTACCATGGCGATGAACAGCCATACTGCACTTGAGCACTTTGAGTCCCTTAACGAGTTAAGGAACAACAAGAGTCGATCCTCCTGATAATGTTTATGTGAGAGAGCACCCTTTCAACAAGTTATATAAATATTCTCAGAAAGCCAATCATCCATTGTCTATTGATAGATATAATGTAAAATCCATCATTCATGAGAAGAGGAAAAATGTATTGAGCTGTCACATTATAGACACTGCCAACTTTTTTAATGCGCATGTGCAGACGTCACGTGCTCCTGCCATTTCCTGTGGTAATGTGATCTCTTTAAAGACGGTCCTAAAGGTGCGGAGACGAGCCTGCCTCCGGGGAAAAAGTTGTATTGAACTGACACATAAGAGGAATGCACCGGGCCTCCTGGTTCCTGCAGTGAAATGTGAGAGGAGAGGACATGGAGAACAAGAGAAAAATGGATAAAGAAAAAACAGACAGGTACATAGAGAGACGGAGGCACATGCCGATATGGATAGAGTGCCATGCAAAGACAGACAGACAAACAGACAGATTACAAATGGTGGTATAAACAGAGCAAAGGATTCTCTCCTGCACCCTAAAATGTGAGAGAGAACATGGGTTTTATAATTGGACACAAAATCAATAATGCAGGCTACTGTACTTGATTGAAAGAAGATGAAAGGCAGCATTTTTGTCAGACACTGTTACACAAGTTGAGGAACAAAATGGAAGTCTGAAGTACTATCTGTGGATAGGGTTTTTACCAAACGTTGAAATCACTCAGATCTTAATGCTGGATTCTCCAGCATACTAAATGGCTTCATAAGAAGTATTGTCCACATTGTTAACAGTTTACAGTGCAGTAGAAGTTAGTAATTAAAAAGAACAGAAGCGAAAGCTTGCACTCTATCTAACAGATCTGTCAATGGTGGTCAATGGTTAGAATTGCTTACCAAACTCTTTTATGCTGCTCATGTATTTGTTAAGCCCATTTTCCTATAAGGTTATCCTTAGCACTGCGATAGCGGGCCAATGCGTATAGTAAAAAGGGCCCCCTGAAAGCCAAGATTTAGCGTTTGCATTGAGAATAATACGCTATGGCAGTGCACATCCAGAAAGTACCGGCAGTCCTAAGGATAATTGTATAACCATGAAAACGAATTTCATTAATTAATATTGTATTTTAATTTATTTTATTTCTGCTCCAATAGTCGATGTATATTGCCATTGTTGACCATGCAAACGCTGCCTATAGTAATGTATATATAGGGGAATGGTTATCATACATCAATAGTAGAATGGCAGATTGGACACATGGACACATGGACACATAGTTGTATCTCAGTCCCCTTTCACTAGCCAAAGTAAAAATAAATTGCTGGCTTTTTGCTGACCATATTCTTATTGATGTACATAATGTTTGTGCCCCAACCCTCCCTAGATCCACCAACTCTTGTGTTGTTTAATAATGATCAGGCCCCAATGACCATTGGTGTTCCGCCTGTTTGTTATTGATCCGTCTGGTCCCATCGCGTAAATGACTGCTGTAACCATCTTAATTCTCTGATCATATACCAAACTATTTGCCAGTAGTGAGATGACCTGAACTAGAACCTGATGTAAACCACCGACGCACCGTCTCTGATCATCACTGCTAAGACAATTGATTAAAAGTGCACCCGCGCTTATGAATACATTTCCATACTCTCTGGGCATTCGCAGAGACCTTTGCTTATAATTTGAGTCCCTATAAAGAGGGGGGTTCATGTAGTCATACACCTGTTCTTAAACGACACCTTTGACACCTTCAACACCTTTGACACCTGGGCTTTAACGGTCAATTATGATAGTATACTTGCATTGTTGTTGTGTCCTACATATTAGTGAGGTCTTGCAAAGGTCATTATCGATAGACAGTACAAAGCAACAATTCTGAGACATGAACCAATCCTACCCCACTGCTGCATTGCTGAGACGAGCATGTAACCGAGTCCCAATAATCGGCTTGCCAATTAATCAAAAGTTTTTCTCATCCCAGCTGAGCCTTTGTGAGCCGTGAAGATTACGATTTAATTACAAATTCAGAATTGAGGGAATTAATTGTCTGTGACCCATTTTACCTGTGTTGACTTCCGGATGTTTTTTAACCATGCAGACAGTATTATGGATAGCTAGAGATGGAATTAGCTTCCCACTAATAGGGTATTAATTACACCATACAATGGAAACGATAAAGCTAGCCTCATTATGTATAAATGATTATTGTCTACACCCATGCTAATTTGAGATGTGATGATCTCAATCCCTTAGTGTTTATATCAATACCTGAAGAGTTTTTGACTCGTCACTACTGTACTTATATAATGCCTCCGTGTACCCATAAATATGACATAAAATGTCATCCATAAAGTTGATCAATACCTCATAAACTAAGTGATGTGATCATGCTACCAAACTCATCACACAACAGGCCAGGCAGTACATACAGACAGGCATGCCACACTCAAAAAGTAAACTCGTCTGCAGACTCTTCTAAGTGACAAGAGAGTGGGTCCTCTAGCTGTAGTTGTCAGATAGAAGATACACTTGGTATGTGCCAGCCCAAAACCTGACTCATGCCAGCCCTAGACTCGTCAACCAGGGTCTGATTCAGGATTTCCCCTGTAGGTGGCATCAGTATAACATGCATTCTGTATAAAGTCGGGGATGAATTGCATCATTTCTATGTTGATTTTAATCATATTCATGGGAATACACATTCGTGTTATGGAGAATCCTGAGATTTATCTATTGGGGATGCTAGAGAAGGTAAAGGAATCAATGTTTTGATATAATTGAGACAAAACAAATATGTGTAGGGCACCGACACCTCTTTTGTGGTTATTTCTATGGTACAATAGCTGCAAGGAAACTCCCATTGGTATGACATCCACATATGTGTTAGCAGTCTGTAACTAAAGGGTAGAAATACTCTCAATGTAGACTTGGGGATATGGCAGGAATTCCCCTAACCTACATACCTCTATGTTTGTAGGAATTAGCTATTATAAACCTCAGAAATATAGACAGACATGGACAACAATTATGCCTAGGCAGAACCCAGTTAGCTCCACCTGCACTGAAGTAGAGGTTATAGTGCACAGATTAACCCTCTAAGGGGTGCATAGTGCTTTAAGGTGCTATGCTCTATGTGATCATAATACATGAATTCAGCCTTGGCAAGTATACTCGCCCAACTGTTGATTCATTTCCAAAGGTGCATGAATGCAGGCTTTGCGAATAGACTCACAAGGGCTACATTCATGGATCATGCTGACAAAGGCATTCAAGCACATTTAAAGCAGTTTGCAGCCAATAAAGGGTTAACTATTCTGGGTTGTCAATTTGACGACCTTAGACTTGTCACTTGGAGTGGGCCACTGCCTGGGCTAACATTGTCAGTTAGATGACCCTAGTCTTGTCTTGTGGGATGGTAACCGGACAGTTCATCAAATAGACAACCTTTAACTCGTTTATTTCATGACCGTCACTTTAAAGACCCTAAACTCTTCTTATAAGACAACCTTTTGACAAGTTTGGATCCCTTCATTTTATCAGTGCATGGAGCGCATCACAGATCAAAAAAGGATGTATGCATCTAATGTCTGAAATAGTTGTAATGGAACCATTCAAAGGAACACAATGCACTTTTTTTTGCCCGATTTAATGCTGTTGTATGTTTTATTCATCATCCATATCAACTACAGTTACATAGGACTGTGATACACTGCAATGGATTCAAGGGAATTATTCCACACCATCATTTCTCAACCTATTCATGTTAGAATAGTATATATAGGGCTTATAGACAGACAAGTCTTAAAACCAAACCAGCAAAAGGATAATCAGTAAAATTGCAGGGCAGTACAGTACGGGTATGACTATAGTACTATGATGAGATATTAGGCTGTATAAGCTAGCACAGGAATGTCAATCTAGAGATGGACAGTGAATTACTAGACCACGTGCACTGTAGAACTACCATCCACATTGTATAGAGATGTCAGCCCCTTCGTGTCAGTCTGTAAATTGGTGTATTCAGTCTCCTGATTACCTGCCATCATGTTACCTTAATACCGGGTCTCCCACGAACCAGAACTGTAATAGTTAGATACCATACTTCCTATCTCCTCATGAACTGTGCTCCTGCTCCACAGATTGATTGTGCTGCTAGTATTTGCAGTTCAGGCAAACTCCTCATATTGGGTAAAGGCGTGGTCAGGCTGGTCCTAACAATGGGAAAGTTATCACCTGATTTAATGAATTACAATTGAAGGAATATTGTAAACATAGATCATCCACGGTGACAAAGATTTCCAACTTTGATAAGGCCAACATCGTACAATACTCTAAATCTTACTTTTCAAAACCGTTGAAAAACTCTAGGACTTTCCCTTGTTTGGCAATTCTGACTGGCCCTAAATATAGGCGAGGCAACCTGGGATCATGTGTGTACAATGTTCATTTACATTACTTCATGCCTACCTCAAAGCTTCCCGAAGCAATGCAGTTTAGAAAATGACTGGCTCCATTGGGGAGGTCAGTTGCCTTCTAATGGTAGCATCGCCTGTGACAGATAATTGTGGTAGGGAAGGGGAGCTAGCAGGGGTTGAGCTGAAGGATAGGAGCTGATAGTGTTATCTCTGTTGGAGTAGCCCCTCTAGAGACCTATAGAATGAAGTCTAAGTTGAGCAGAGCCTACATGCAATTTGTCTAGACTGCTAGTGACAATTCATATGAAATAAGCTTACCCACAATTGACATGATATACAAATATAGAATTTCGAAAATATATAATTTTCTGCAATAAGCACAAAAAGCATATTCAGCAGGAAGTGATTGTCAATTCACAGTCAATTTTGATAGAATTTTATCTTGAGAGGGTCAAAGTGTTATATCTTGAGTATCCCACTAATAGAATATTATGGTCTCTTAAGCACCCTTGCCTCTGTCACTCTTGCTGTCTTTGTCTGCCTTTCTCTCTACTGTACTGTACAGTTTGGAAATGGGCTGAAACATATTATATCTCTTGCAGGATAAGCTTTGCACAATACATCAAACTGGGTCACCACCCACCAGGCCTGGGTGGCAGTTGGCTCAGCTGGCAAGGACGTGCCCACACACGTGTACACTGCTATGTGGATATGGGATGACAGCCAGGGTAGGTAGGGGGATGTATCCAGTAGGTCATGGTGTCAAACCTGTGAGGCTGATAGAGGGTTGTAAAGGGTCATCAGACATAGGCAGCCATCTTGTCTCCATCATAGATACATCAATACTTTACAAGTTTGCTTTGTATATTGCACAAGACAACCGTTAATTGAGGACAGCAAGTTACGTATGCGAAGAAAATCAAAAGATGGATGACGTAAAAGCTTATGGTAGTTCAGGAAGCATATGTTATAGGGTTAGTGGGTTGGTCTCTCTTGCATGTAGGCGATCGTATCTTTGGTGGAAATCATGTATTATACAACCTTTCCGAGTTGTTCATCATTCAATCTATCCTTTAATCGTCTCAACCGTGCATCTGGCTATCCCTGTTCTCTTGCTCTCCATGTCTTCTCCTCGCAATAACTAAACGCCTCCCACTGTCCCTTATACTATGCTGCCATGTCTCCTTCGCTTGAACCATCAGTCCCTCGCTCCTACCCAAAATCTCTTGTTTCATTGCTCATGCATGGGGGGTAGATGGGGGGGTCCCCATGTCGCATGTCGATTTAAAGAAATGGCCATGTCACATGTCACTAAGGAAAAAGCCATGTCGCTAGTGTCACTAATAATAATAATGTTGGGGCATTGTTATTCATAAAGAGTTATGAATGGGGTTTTTGGGGCCGTAGGCCCCAGGAAATCTTTGCAATTTGACTACCCACAAGAACGAAATTTGAAGAAAGAGTTGGGTATTTGATGCTTACACTAAATGAGAATTTTTTATTAATGTCACTAAGCCCCATGTCGCATGTCGATTTTAAGAAATGCCCATGTCGCCATGTCAATTCTAAGAAATGGCCATGTCGCCATGTCGATTTTAGGGGTCGATACCCATCATGCAGCTTCTATCATATATAGCTGCTGTCTGAATGCATACCCAATATAAAGACATGTTGACTCATCCTCTACCTCCCACTATTTCCTGTATGCCTGCCCATTTTATTTCACCCTATTATGAGAACTTGGTCCCCATGCCCCTGCACTGCTTCAGTGTCCTGCCTATACTTTACATGGTATACAGACATCTTGGCATCAGACCCTGTGTCAACACTGTCTGAGTGATGGGTGCCCTTGGCTGGTCAGTCAGGGAAGGCTGTCCTTAACCCCTTAGGGACTGATCATTTTTTAACAACAAGGGGGGGGGGATGGTTTTCCGCACGGAGCGCACAAAAATCTTTTTGAACCCCCCCAGTCAACGGGTCAAAATTTGTTATCCCCCCCTCCCTACACGGTTCAAAAATCGGCGCACGCTTCGGCCCTTTGAAGCATAGTAACGCGCAAGCTTTTTGGCCCAAAACAGGTTAAATTTGTTTTGACCACCCTTAAAGAGGGGTCCGAATTTTTTACATTCACCCCCGTCAAGGGGTTTAATTTTTTTTGATCCCCCCTCCTGTTGATAAAAAACGATCACTCCCTTAAAGGCTGCAGAGTGGTGCATTGATGTATCATACCCTTACTGAACTCTGGGTTTGATGCATAAATGCAGCATTGATGGGTAAATTGCCTGGACAGCATTCATGCATTCTTTTAATCTTTTGGGAGTGCATAGATCCTGAAGAGTAGGCCTGATGATTTCGTGAAGTATTGGTGAGCCAGTGGTACATGCCTGCACATTGACGACATTACAGTGTTATGTGGCCGTTAAAGAGGAAGGTCTACAAGCGGTATTGATCTTTTCTACAGGATATGACCACAGCCGTGGGGTGAGGTAGGGAGAGGCTGCTTTCCTGCTGATCACCTTCCCTCCTCCCCAAGCACAACCCCTTAACAACTCTTATGATAATTATTTACAGGTACTAACAATAACATGATGCATGCTTACCGTTTAGCTTATAAACTGTTGGCAGATTGGAATCGGATTTTCTAGGAAATTGTCATTCTTATTCACTTTACAATTGAGCAAACAGCAAACAGCAGCTTTCACAGCGGTTCCAGTGGATAAATATTATAGTCAGATACTTTACTTTAAAACAACAAGTGCCCCGTGTCATTAATCTGTCTCTTGTATTTCCTGGTGCAGGATATGCATGGTCTTTCTCCAGTTTCTATGTTTCCAGTGTGACCTACTTCCAGGGTGCCTGGTCATTGCCCTCTCCTCACCAGACCATCATTGGTTCCTAACTGGTATTGGTTTCCAAATGCCCATTACCCTTAACCGTCGGCCCAAAGTGCACCAATACACCTTTTCTGCTGGATCTAACCCATCAACCTACTCAATACAAAAAGGAGGTTCTACCGACAGACCACTAATACTGTGAGTACCATGGAAAGAGTTTATCAAAACAAGCTAAGCCTTTGACATGAAGTTTGAAACTTAAAAAAAAACTGATTTGAAGGAATTAAGTTTGCTTGCGTCGACTTGTGGGTGCCTTGTAAACAAGTTAGGATACACGCAGACAGTCTAGTTAGCAATTGGCAGCATTATTGTTTTCTACCTTGATGCTATAAAATCGTAGCTCATTTACTGTGTTCTTCGTTAATGAACTTGTATTTAGGCTTACATTCTATATGGTGAAGACCTGTAGTTTGTGTAGAACTAGTTGAATTAGTTTGGAAGTCTCAAATGAAAACAGAAATTAGACTAGCTTGTTGTTAGCTTTTGGTCTAGTATTGGTCTTGATGGTATATCATGGCGTTATTCTGAGGCCAACAAGAGGTTGTGGACAATTTAACTTCGTCTCATGAAGTCGCACTAGTAAAGAATAGATTATACACAACATTTGTTATGATCAATAGCAGAATGTAAGACAAGGGTTTTTATCTACTGTACTAACATGATGCTGCAGTGTACCCATAAATATGACATAAAGTGTGATCCATTAAGTTGATCGACCCCTCATAAAGTAATAGATATAATCATGCTATCACCCTCATGACACCTCACCAAGTCAGTACATACCGGCAGACCTCTACTCCTGGGTTCATCATAGAATTCAGCTGTATCTCTACTTCTGCTCGGTGCACACTATGGAGTTCTGAGGAAGATCAAAGAAATTCGTGAATGTCTGATGTTTGAAATAAGTTCGATTATGCTACTAAATTATTGAGTCCACTCAATGGGATAAAGTCATTTCTTACGCAGTTTAACACTGTGTATATTACGATTCCTACTTAATAGAACATATACAGAAACACAGAGGATTCTGATATACTTGAGTGAATTAATTGAACTACTAATAAAATTAAAAGGGTGCAGCTAGTATGATGGAGTAGCTACACTGTAGATAGTAGTTAGTGTAGGTACACACAGTAGAATCTACTATAAATCTACAGTAGAATCTACTATAGGATGGATTTACAGTAGAATCTGCAATAAACTATACACCTACAGTATAATCTACTGTAAACCTACAACAATGGCTTTTTACAGTGTAGAATTTACATGCCAACATGTCTACAGCACAATTTGTTGTGAGAGGAGGGAGAACTACATCCATCATGACCTACTACTGTGAAAGTACTTATATTCATGGGTGTAAATCTTCGCTGAGGTAGCAAAAAAGACTAATTCGCGGCTACTTAGTCCATACGGTAGCATATAAGAATTTCGCGGATTTTTCATTTCCATGAATATAGCGAAAATATATATACCAAGCAAAATAAAGTTCGACCACAGTACCTCTCTTTACATACCGCCATCTTCAGCCACTAGGTGTTGATATGTAATAATTCATGCAACTTTATTTGAATCCATATCACTAATCTGCGAAAGAAACTAACACATCTGATTGTGACTGGAACAGTGCAAAGAGGCCTTCTAATTACTCCCTCTCTCAAATAATGGACACTGAACAACAGTATCACGTACTATGCTGACACCTCCATCCCCTCACACACACATCGTATAGGGATGTAAGTTCCTTCATGTCAAGCTGTAAATTGGTGTGTTCCGTCTCCTGATTACTTGCCATCATGTCACATTAGGAATGGTTCTCCAACAAATCAGAGCAGTAATAATTAGATCCCATACTTCTCATCTCCGCTTAATCTGCTATCATAGCCCCCATGATTAGACATGCTAGTTAGTATTTGCAGTACAGGAAACTCAGTGTACTCACACTTCCATATTAGTAAGTATACTTGCAATAGTTGTACTGTGGTCATAGTTTATTTCACAGTGTATATACACATATATTTTCGTTTTTCTCAGTAAAATTGAAAGTAAACTCATTTTTGCAATAAATACATGTATGCGCTCAAACTCCTGACTTATGTTGTTTTAGGATAGAGGAAGGACAAATCAGAAAGTTCTTAATATATCTAAACAAGTTCATATTATTTAAAGGTATATATCTCGGCTCCTTGGAACACATTTTGATACATCTCTAACCCTAGCGGTTCATTTTTTATTGCCTCACGAACTCGATTGTCCGTTTTCGGGTGACTCCGAGACCAAAATAAGGTGATTATGTACATTATGTCTTAAAGTACATAACAGCAACTAATAACTTTGTTTACAAACTGGGATAACATATATCTTAAGACATACCAAGAATGGATACCCTCAGAAAAATAGTTTTTGAGATACAGCTCCATGAATATTGAAGATTTATGCAAAATATTAAAATCTTAACAACATACGCTCATTTTACCCTAGTTCACTCAAAATGGTTCAATTAATTGTCAAAATCACTCTACAATATCCTGATGGTATATACTTTAGGAAATATGGACCATCAGGATCCTTCGTTGAACCTACATGGCACAGTACTGGCCTAAAAAGCGGCTATTTCACCTTATTTCGGTCTCGGAGTCACCCCGCTGACTCCGGGACCAAAATGAAATATTGCATAAATGTAGCTTAAATTAGTGGAATCACCAGATTTCTGGTTTAGAGCATTAGAGGGGGTGGATAGGAAGCAGTGGCACTAAAGATCAACAATTCTGTGTGGGTTTTACTATTATCAGCAAGGCGAGTGACTCCGGGACTAAAATAAGAGGGTGACTCCGAGACCAAAATAAGTATCACCATACACATTTGGTCCTGGAAGCTGGAATTTTAGATTTTTTCAAAATTTCTTTTTTCTGGCAAAAGACACAATAGTTACCTCAAGATCTGGGGTACAAGGGATACTGTTTGGATCTTGTTTATTTACTGTATAGTGGTATCAAAATGAAAGGACATTCGAAAATTTTGCTGACAATATACACTTAAATGGCTGTGGAGAAAAAAATACGATGCATATCTAGTGAAATCCTTGTGAATCAATTGACTATACCATAGGCCTAATAGAAAATGATATTAGGGATAGGCTGTTACTGTCTTAGTAGACATGGGAGACATGTAAAACATGTCATTAACAGGGTTTTTGATGTTTTTAAGGGTTTTTGGGCCTTTGGAGGGCCTAAAAACAAAAAATATTGGGCCAATACACCAAAAAAAAACAAAGTTTTCTCACATATACCAAATTTTTGAAAAAATTGGTGCAAAACTGGTTATTCTGTAGGGCTAAAAGCCTGAAAAGGGCCAGAAATAGCCAAAACAACATAGGTCAGAGGTTTGAGCCACTGTATGCGGAATTGCAATGTGCATTTTCCCCCAAAACTGTGAATATAAATATGTTTATATTTTCATTGCAATGTTGTATGCCTTTCTTATGAATTTCCAAAGCAACGAATTCCCAAAGCAATTGGGGCTGACTGCTATGGTGAGGTCAGTTGCCTTCTAATTGTAGTATCGCCTGATACAGATATGGTAATAGGATAGGGAAGCTAGCAGGGGTTGAGCCGAGGGATACAAGCTGATATGAGTATCTCTGTTGGGGAAATCCCTCAAGAGACATATATATAGAGCTCCAGTGGGGTCTCAATAGAGCGGGACATGCATGCAATGCTGCATCCTCAACTGCTACTGCCAAATTATTTTAACCATAATTGGCATGGAAAACAAACTATACATCTCGACCAAGTGAGTGGAAGAAAGAGAAGACTATGCAGCTAAAACATGTCAAAGGTACAGTAGGGGGTGTATACAATAAGTCACAGTGTCCAACTGGCAAGGCTGATAACGGATTATATTTGGTCATCAGGCCTAGTCAACTATCTTGTCTTCCTCATAGATATGTCACTAGTGGATAAGCTTGTCATGTTACTGGGAAGAACAAGACATCAACCTCTTTTGACATACATTGGTGTTATTGGTCGCTGCTTAAAGTAGAAAATGCAGGTCTATGGGTAAATGTGTGTTTGGTAAGCCCAGTAGACCCTTATCATAAAGAGTAGGTAGGAAGGGTATGGGAAGGGAAGAAAATGGAGTTTACCGTCGCCTGGTGTTATCCTTTATGGTAATAGAGGGGACGCTGGTGTGACAGGGGTTAGTAGGTTGCTGTCCCTTGCCTGTGGGCTGTGGGCCATCACAATCTCCCCAGGAGAGATGTGTATGGAAAATAGTTTCTTTCTACTCCTAGCATTTCTTAACCTCTCTACACCATACAACTCATATAACTTTGTAAATTTCCCCATAT
Source organism: Harmothoe impar (assembly GCA_947462335.1). Classification (NCBI taxonomy): domain Eukaryota; kingdom Metazoa; phylum Annelida; class Polychaeta; order Phyllodocida; family Polynoidae; genus Harmothoe; species Harmothoe impar. Next base: position 77,362,651 of record OX381708.1, read on the forward strand.
GGTTATTCATTTTTCTACCCTTCCCTCTTTAGCCTTTTTTGATTTTCTGATTTGAATTTTTACTTTGCCTCACCGATAGTAATAACTCACTGCCCAGTATATTACCCCAGGCCTCTTCGCTAGTTTCTTCTGTAACATTGCCTTTTAAAATATCCCTGCCATCATTGTCCATTAAGTAGTTAAGATAGAGCAGAGGCAGATTTAATATCTAGACACTGAGTCACTTATCCTGTAGTACTTTCAGCTACCCATGCTCTCTCTTTTACCCTTTTCTCACAGAACGCTGTCCCCATTTGCCTCCCGTGCTTGCGTGTCCTTACTCTCGTTCCCAAATCCTTCCGAAGGAAGGCTCTGGGGACAGCCAAATGACCTTGAACTTTGGATTTTGCTGGGTCTGGGCAACCCCTGCTGGTAGGCTGGAACCAGCGAACAGGAACAGGAAATGGAACCAGAATGTATGATGGTAGTTTTAGGTAAATTTACCATCAGCATTTCTGGTTCCATTTCCTGTTCCTGTTCGCTGGTTCCAAGCTACCAGCAGTGGTTGCCTAGACCCAGCAAAATCCCAACATTTGGCAGTTACCAGAGACTTCCTTCGGAACATTTGGGAACGAGAGTAGCGTGTCCTGCCCACAGTGGACAGTGTAAAGAGTCCCCCTGGAGGCAGACACAGTGTCAACACAACCTGAGTGAGGGCTGCAGGTGGCTGGTCAGAGTGCACTGATATTCTTTAGCTCCCTATATAACCAATCGCCCAGTCACTATGACCTAACAAATTTGATCATTTCTTGGCCCCCCTTGCAACCAAGCTATATTGAAAAAATAAACTTGTCTCCAGACTCGTTGAAGTGACTATCATAAAATAAACGAGTCAAAAGTTGTTTAGAAATAGAAATAGAATCTGGAGCAGGCAAATGTCGGGTTTTGGGTTTTCTACTATCTCCAGCTATAAGACCCGCTTCCTTGTCCCTTCTTGACTCGTTTATTTCTTGACTGTCACTTGGAAGAGTCTGGAGACAAGCTTAGTGCAGGTTAGTTAATATTGTCAAGTTGGTCAATACTGACCAACTCACCCCAGTATTCTTCATTTCAATGCATTAGTCATATGGTGTTATGCCTCTGTCAATTCTGAAGAGCACTGACCATGCCTAACCAATGTCCCTATGACTAACAGTCACATGGGATAGCCACTGTAGACTAAGGGCCGGGGTATTTCGATTTTCTGTGTGTGTGTCGGGGGGGGGGGGTCCTTACCATGGTCCACAAGCGGTATTGATCTTTTCTACAGGAGATGACCAGAGCCTCAGGGGTGAGGTCGGGAGAGGCTGCTTTCCTGCCAATCACCTCCCCTCCCCAAGCCTAGCCTCTAACTCCTCATGATTTGCAAATAATAAAAGCTTGTATCCTTACAGTTTTTGTTTACATATTGTTGGTATAACTGAGCATGGGTTTCTAGGTATAGACACACATACATGTACTAATTCTCATTTTTATCCTATGAAATAGACGGGAAACAAACAGCAGAAGCTGTTGACAGAACCATTGATGAATTAAAAATTCACTAGCCTAAGATAACACAATTATTAGATTGTATCAATAATGCTTAATCAACCAGATTATGTTTTCTTAGGATAGTGCAACTAAATAGGTATGGTAAATTTCTGTTATTTAAGTGATTTGCTTTTTTTGATGGGATTTATGGAAGTGATGAAGGACAAACACTGCTTGCCATACACTATTTAATGGCTCTCTATCAAATCTAATATTATCAATGGACAGACTGCTGTATTATGTCATATAAAAGAGATGGAGACTCAAGTGAGGCAGGAGGTTTATATGTGAGAATTATGATACTATAACTACTAGCATAATGTGTGAATTCCAGTACATTCATATAACAAACTAGTTCCTATTATCTCTACAGGGTGGCATCCCAGGGCTGTTAGCAAATCTCTTTGCTCATCTGTGCCATGCCACAGAGGACACAGGGAACCGTTAGTTCCTATGCTTTCCAAGAGGCCCGAAGGATGCTGTTTACCCCCTCTGCTGTGTGGTCTCTGCAATCAGTGCGACCTACTCCACGGTGCCTGGTCGTTGGCCTCTGACACCCAGACCATCCTACGTCCTACCATAGCGGCTCTAACCTAGATTGGTTTCCTGATACCCTTAACCTGAAGTACCCGCGAGCTCTTCATTTACCTCCATCTTGACATTCGCTGCCTTAACCACTCCGGTGTCAGGAGATCTCCCCCTGGAATAGCCCCCCCCCCGGAATTCTCCTCTCGGAATTCTCCCACCTGGAATTATCCCCCCTTGCAAATTTCCCCTCCGGAACATCCCCCTTCTATAGAGGATTAAAGGAAGTAGGGTTTGTCTTGTTGAAAAGAAGAAAATAGAAGCGTATCAGAAAGGGAGTGCCAGGGGGGGGGGGAATTGTGGGAGGGAGAATTCCAGGGGGGAAAAATGCTGCGGGGGGGGGAATTCTGGGGTGGGGGGGGGATTCCAGGGAGGAGAACGCAACTCCTGCCCTTGTCTCTCTCCCTCTTCGTAACATTCACTGCCTTGACAACACCTGTCTTTGTCTCTCTCTTCTTCTCCTTTTGTCTGTCCTCTTTTTATATGTCTATATCACACCTCTATATGTACCCAGCCTCCCTTAGCATGTCTCTTACTGAATGCTCATTAGTGCGAAACAGACCTGAAGTGAAGGCTATTCAAAGTTTAGTAAGTTTAAATACAATTCTATATCAGTTTCTTTCAATTCCCATAATGTTGTTTCATCCTGTTGTTGCAAACTTTGTTTCTCACATGTTTTGAGGTCACTTTGGCAGCTTCATAATAGTGCCTTGTAATGCCCTAAACCAAACTGCCAGCCAGTGCCAATGGCAGCTTACCATGATCAAGTTTGTCGGTTCATCCTGGGATTGCGTTGTTGCATCATGACTCACCATGGCTGGACAGCTTGTTAGGCTTGGGGATGTGTGAGAGAGAGGAGCCTGGCCCGAGGTATGCTATAGGGGTTTGTAGGGAGGTGCGCTGGTTTTGGCGTCAAGCACTGATATTTAACAGCTGATAAGACTGTTACAAACCTGTCCCCTGTTTATCCCCTATTTGTACCCATAGTGGTATGTCTTATCAGTTGGTTAAACTTCAACCAGCGAAATTTAAAATGGCGGACCCACTGGGTATAGCTCCAGTTTCCTATAGTACAGACAGTTATTTACTAGGTGGTGCCACACAAACTAAGTGTCAGTATATGGATCGTCAGACATCTGTGGGAGTTTACCTACCTAGAAGTGACATCACACATAAACTGACCCTCTGTGCTAACCCATCCCAATACATGCAGTGACCCTACAGAGCACGGAGCTTTCCTGACCTAGTTTGTTACACCCAGCGTTTGAGGCAATCAAATGTCTTGGTTAATTGGCACTCCTCTAATACCGATTATACACAGTGACGCACCCTAGTGCTATTCAGTCGTATTACCTAATACCAGGGCTGCAGTGAATTGTAGATCAATGCGGGGGAGGGTGTTATGGAAGTCAATTACATCGGATCAGGCAATGACATGGGGAATAGGTCAATCAAACATAATGTCTATGAGGACCTGAGATTTGTTCTACACTAGATGGAGCTTCAAGTAGTCCAGGTAAACGCGATCCCAGTTTCCATATATGTTTTCTCACCTGTTTTCTGGCCCTCATTAGAAGTAAACTAGATATTTATTCAACCCTATAAGCTCCTCGGGTTACAGATTTACAACCTTTGTTACACGTTTAACACGCATATAGGAGCATGACTGACCCCTGGTTAGCAGCCCCTTCTACTAGTCAGGGGCTTGTACTGAAGGTTCTCAACTTACCACAAGAGGCGGTGCAATCGACACCTAGGTCCTCAATAGGCATGAATGATACAATCCCAAAGGGTTGGTAATGTATTCAGTCACCATGATGACAAAGGGCATAGCACAGTTAATTACCATGCGGTCCTTAAAGGGTTAAACCTGGGTCGCTACAAACCATCGATACAAGCTGGGTTCTAGAGTTCAAGAGGTGACTGGGTCTTGTCAACCTAATGCTATTATTACACCCTCACCTTATTATTGAACTGTGATCACTATATAGACGAGATAAATGGCGCCAAGTTGTGGAACTACCCTATTCCAGGGCATCCAGCCATAAAACAGGTAATAGTGCTGTTTATGCTTCATAAGCTAACAAGTGATATTGACTCTTTAAAACTGTGTTAGGTGTCTGGCCTAAGAGCCCAGTGCTGTAATTATGGCCTGGATTGACATGTATTTGTTCACATATTTGCTGGAATATTAGCGACATAATGACTATACATTTGGGCCATGTGTAAGAAAACATGTGCCGTATTTGTGGGAGATGTACTCAACATTATTATGGTGCAAATCTAGCATCCAGCATTGTATAGGGATGTCAGACTCTTCATGTCAGACTGTAAATTAGTGTTGCCGGTCGCCTAATTACTTCCCATCATGTCACACTTACACCGGGTGTCCGGCAGATGCATCACCACAATCATGCCAATAAGACACGGCCCTCCTCTACCAGCTGTCTACTCCACCCCGAACACCCACCCTTGCTGCTTGCCTCTGTCTGCCTAAATGTCTGCCCTTCTCTCTAAGTGCATATCTCCCTCTGTCTATCTATCTTTATTCTTCTTATTAGAATGCGGCTACACAACTGAGTCCAGGCATTTCGTGGCCTAGTGGTATGAGATGTGAGGAATATAAGTATCTCTGCACATAGACTCAGACGAGGCCTACACTAGAGCCATCTAATGACTGCAGACTACACTACAGGTCTGAAGCAGTCTGCAGAGATGACCGGTCCCCCAGAGTGTCAGGCCTTTACTATAATACTACCAACCCACTGCAGACCATCTCCACCAAAACACGGCTCAGTGTAGGCCTGTGATGCCCAGCACACACCAGGATAATTGTAATGTGACAGCTCTCCACGTGATGGCGCCACCTCAGGCAGGTAATTTACACATCACACCATGGATACCCCCTAGCCTGTACTTGGCTCGTAGTAGGTATCGAGCCAGTCCACCACTGATGTGTGCACGGCTGTGATTGGCTGCGCTATGACGTCAACACTCGGGATTCCCTCTTTGAGCTATTTGGGGTTTGCAGGGCTTCCCCAGCAGATCGCAGCGCTGGTTTTCAGACCTAGATCGTTCCGTCGCAGGGCTGTTTGAGACTAGGATACCCCCTGGGAGGTGACCTGGGAGGGACCTGGTGGTGACAGCACACCACAAGGACAGCTTTACACTCCTTCCACAGATATAGCAGAGGTTAGAGTTTCCTCTACTACTATGTCACAGGGTGGCGATTGGGGGGCAAACAAAGCCCTCCACGTGGTTAGGTAGCTGTACCATGATAGCAGCATTATACTTAACTTTATTATATGTATTGACCTGGGTCAAATTATAGTCTGTAATTTAACTATGTTTATACATATCACATATATATATATAAGTGAGTACTGGAACGTATATTTATTTTATCATAATTTACAATGTATTTATGTGACTGTTACTGTGTGAGATATGGTTTGTATACCCTACACATTACCAACCACGTGGCTTTTGTTTGCCCCCCCCCACTGTTCTATTATTGGGTGCAATCTACAACCCTTACCACAGCTATAGGTAGACTCATACACTGATATTCTGAATGCTTCGGGGCTTAGTCTGTAGTGGTGAGGACAGTGGGGCCATTGGGCAGTAATCAAAGATGAGCAAGGCAAAACAAGATATGACTAATGCCTTACTCAAAAAGCCTTAGCTTAAAACTCATGCAATGAGTCATAGGAATGGAAGACTAAGGTGCCTCTGTCAGTGCTGACCACAATGACATTAGTAAATTAAGAAACCTGAGCTGAAAGTACAGGGAACATTTTCAACCGTAGTATTAATCAATCAAGGTGTTGTCACAGTACATTTATGCAACAAAGCATTTACAAGTAAGACGATTTCAATTGATCTAATAAAAAAATCCTCACTAAAGGGTGACGGTAGAGCCCGAACATTGAAAACCTGAGGCATAGTCAGGCAGATGAATGACAGCTCACTATAGGCATGTGCCAAGGGGAGCTGCCTACAATGCAATTTGCCGGTTTGTCCTGGGATTGCATCGCTGGTGGCTCACCACGGGCGGAAGGCATGTCAAGCTTGTGGACATGTAGGAGAGAGGAGCCTGGTCTGATGTGAATTGTAAATTGGGTGGAGGAGGGGGGTGGCTTGCAATGGAATTAAAACTGTGTTAACTAGGTATGAGGTGAATAGATAGACAATGTCCCAAAATCGTGGAAAGGGACTGAAGTTCACTAAGGGAGTGATCATTTATTATCAACAGGGGAGGGGTGGTGGGTTTTGCGGGGGGGGGGGGCGAAAAAATTTGGACCCTTGAACAGGGGGTGGGTGAACAAAATTTGGACCTCTCTTGGGGGGGGGTCAAAAAAAGGCCTGCGCGTTACTTTGTCTCAAAGGGCCCGCGCGCGCGACGATTTTCGACCCATGAGGGGAGTAAAAAAATTGGACCTCTTGACCAGCGGGGGGGGGGGATGTAAACAATTTCCCCAAATATACCAACCTCCCTCTGTGGACAATAGCCATTATTCACAGTAAAGTGAGCAAATAAAGAGGTCACCTTGATATCTACACCCTTTATATTAGGGCGTTTGTAGATGCTGTATATAGATGGTGTTATTTTTAAATGGAAATGCTGAATATGAAGTCGGGAAGAGTATAACACTGAGCCTCGTATTTCGCTAAAGGTGAATAACCAGCCCCTGTATTTCCTCAAACCTCCATACTTTGCAAAAACTTCACTTCCGGTATAGCGTAAGGATATCTGAGGTCAGCGGGTCAAAGTGACCAACTGAGGTTCCAGGACCAAGGCTGGCCGAGATGGTCTGGTAGTTAGCACTCTCGCTTTCCACCTCAGCAGCCCGGGTTCAATTCCTGGATGATGCGGAGAGGCATTCGCTGTCGTAGTTATGTTTTTCAGCTGATCGGTGACATACATTAAGATTGAGAAGATTACGATTTATACTTTTATTGTCTTGTTTTTTAACTAATTAATACATTATAATGCAAAATAAGGCCTAATTTCTAAAAATAACGACGATATAGGCGATTGAAGGGGGGGACTATTTTTTGGCGCAGGTGCACAGACCGGAAGTGTGTATCGAGCAAGGTGTCATGGCGGTGTTCGGACGTGTTTGAAGGCGATACAGGTTACTAACATGTCTTTTTCTCTGTTATAAGATAACAAACCCATTTATAAAGGGTCTCAACGAAATACGGGGCCTTCCTAGGCCAATCTGTCGGGGAAATACGGAACTTAAACAAATCCTGTACACTTATTCTTGCATCTTCTTATGGGTGAATGAGCAAAACTTACATCCGAAACTATGGACTTTCCCAGTGACACTGGGAAACACAGTTTATTCATTATCTGTGAAGCTCTGTTTAATTCACGTTTAGTTTTATCACACCAGGTGGCAGTTTGGTTCATGAGGAGATTTTCATGGATGCTGAGAACACCATTTTTGTGGTGATAAGAAAAATATATAGATAAACAGCTGTAAGGTTTGCTCTGTAGCCATCCTAGAGTGACTTCTTCTCATGGACTGGCATTACAAAGTGCCATGAAGCATTTTATAAGGCTCTCATAGACTGATTCCTAATGATTAGGCCTGAAGTCTTGACACTAAGATGATATTGTTGATTGGACATGGTACCAAATTTGGCATTGAACCATATTAAACAAAGAGTTAGGTATATGTGGATAAATGGACGGAAATTACTGGGAGAAAAGATTTAAATTACAGAAAATGCCACTATAACTATTGTTTAGGCACTGTATTGAAATGACAGTGATGGCCCTATTTGGTTAGAAAAAGGGTGATTCACTGGCACCACTGGATGCCAGGCTTTCACCGTTAAAATTACAGTGAACTTAGAATAACAGTGACTGCTATTTTTACGGTGAAAGTCCGGTACCCAGTGGTGCCAGTGAATCTCCGTTATTTTGACGGAATATTTTTTACAGTGTAGGGTTAAAACACGACTGACACAAATGACAGCTGGACCATTAAAAGACGGTGTCATGTCAAGCACAACACATGTATATAGGCGTGTACATTCTGTACATGTTCATCCTCCAGCCTAACGGGAGAGAAGGTTGTCAATTCATCTGCTTAACAGACATCGTATTGCTTCTGCTTATACAGAAACGACTGTCAAACTTTAGCTACAGTGAGAGGAAACTTGGCCTGCTGACAGCCATGGAGATTTGTTCATTATTCAAGTTACCAGATATAAAAGGTAGGGTATCGGTAACAATCATACCGGGGAACGATCATACCGGAACGATCATACTACATTTTGGGAAATGATCGTACCGCCCATCAGGACTAATCGTCCTGTATGGGAAAACGGACCGCCCCTGGGAAATGATCGTACAACCCTTGGGATATGTTTGTAATGCCCATTGGGAACAATCAATTACATAATCATAAAGGGTTTTTTTTCGACTAAATTGCAATGAAAATATAAAAAAGATTAAATGGAGATGGCCATTCTAACTAAACATCATACTTACTGAGGATTGCACTGAGATGGGATAGGGGAAAACATTTCAACCGTTTTGAGCAAAAAAAGCCTATAAAACTACAAATGGACATGTAAACACACAATTTTAGACCCGCCGTGGTTGGGGGGGGGGGGTTCGAGCTCTCTATGGGGGGTGAGGGGATATTATTAACATCTCTCCTGTTGTTATAAAATGAGCACTCCCTAAGATATATCTAACCTGAGAATGACGGAATTGATTTTACAGGTTAATTAGGTGCATGCAAACATCATCACAAAAGGCTCAATGAGTTAGATACAGAGTTGCATCTACAAAGGTCAATTATCATTATTATTTTCATCTCACTAAATTCCGTACTGTCGCTATAAAGCTCTTCAATTTGGCGGGGCTCTTAACTAGGTGCTTATACAAGACAGGCGCTTATTTAAGGTCATGATTTTAAGGTCAAATCCAACAACGCGAAAAATGGATCAGATAGTGTTGATTATTGATATAATAACATGGGGCAACTGTTGCCAATATTGTAAATCGCAACACTTATCCCCTGATTTTAGACCTCTCCAAATCCCACTGTACCCGATTTGGACAGAGAGACTGTTGTGATTTGGCCCATGTTAGACATGGTGTAGGGTTTGAATTCGCAACAGAAGGGACTTTAGTATTCAAATCCTAAGGAAAATTGATGCAATTACATTATCTGCAACTATATTCACCAATATATGCATAGCTAGACATTATAAACCGTAGAGCAAAATCTTTTATACATGGATCAGGTGGGATTTGGGTAATGATTCATCAGTGACACAACCATTGCAATATAGCAAGAAACCCTGACATATTCCAATATGTAACATTTTCTAGGTCTTCTGGGGGAAAATATCTAACTTTTTTGATCCTTGCAATTTCCCAAATCACAAGACATAGGCAACACCTTGTCACAAATTTGGGCATGTCTTGGCCAATGTAGGCACCAAATTCAGTGACATTACCAATTTACAACATTTTCTGGCCCTCTCTAGCGTTGTGGGATTTGACCTTTAGTGCTAAAGAAACATTTAGAGGCCCCTATACCCCTGACGCTTATTCAAGACTGGCGCTCTTTCAAGACCAGGTGCTTTATCGTGACGGTACAGTAAGTCATCTTGGGTAAATGGGTTTGATTACGCAGCCATGTTGTATCCCTAAATTCAAGAATGGACATACATGTATATATATATATGTATATATATATATATATATATATAAATATATATGTATGGTATCTGACTGGATAACAGTAATATATTTGGAGCAGCGGCAACGGGTGGTTCGCTAAGTATAATCCAGGTGGCGCCCCAAGCTGGCCCCACCTTTCCATTTCCGCCCACCGCTTGTTCAGTCTGTTTGTAGTAGCCGTTGGATTAGGTCAAGAGAATTTTGTCGCCAAACAGGCTGGCGACAATATTGCTCGGGAAGATTTGGCGAGAATGGGTTCGGACAATAATTGGGCGACTAAATGCAACAAATTGGGAGTCGCGCCGATCCGTCTACTGGAAAACCAAGATGGCGGTGCACGGGTGGAAATTTCTTGCGTTCACGATTCGCTATGGGAAACTTTGCCGGAATTTGTGAGTATTACTACGGAATTTACGGTATTGAACAGATGTGTTGATAGTTACAATTGTATCCGTCCTGTGGCCGCAGTAGAAGTGGTCCCGGGGGGTTGGTTGCCCGTGTGGCAAGCATGTATTAGTGGTACCTGTCACTGTATGTACATTGTAGAAGGAGTGGAGTGTCAACTAAGACCCTGCAGATTCGCAGCAAAAGTGTTAGACTTCAAGGGAAGAGTGTGTACCAATGATATGAAGGTGTTGACAGGTGTGTACCGTGGTTTCCGCATAGTTGACCATGGCTGTGTTTGTAAATATTCATGTACAAACTATCAATCATTGTTGGGGTCCAAGTTCAAGGGGGACATGGGTAGAAAAATCAAACAAGAACTCATGGAAGGGAATGTTTGTATGGTCAGTAAAAGACCCAGATGTGTTCACGCTATGGGGGGGGGGGGGGGGGTAGAAAAGTCAGATGGGTCACTCAGGCCTATAACAGACTGCTCTATGCCAGATGGAGAGAGTATCAATAATTTCATGGGGGAAACTTGTGAGAAATTTCACTATAAATCTCTTGATGATGTTGTTGAGTTGATTACAGTTGACAGTGCTTGTGCAGTTACAGATATTGACAGCGCGTACCGTTCGGTAACTGTCCTCCCCTCCCACAGAAAATTTCAGGGCTTCTGCTGGGATTTGGGGCAGGGCAACCGGTATTTTGAAGACCTTCGCTTGTGCTTTGGGTTGGCTTGTGCACCTTATCTGTTTACTCTGTTATCCGACTTTGTTGTTAAAGTAGGCAGCTAAGGACCATTTGTCAATTGTGTCAACTACTTAGATGATTTCCTTGTGACTGACAGTACTATTCAGGGATGTCAGCAGGCTCAGGACGAGTTAGGGGCCACGTTGGAGGGCCTAGGTTTCAAGGTTTCTCAAAAGAAGCTAGTCCCCCCCGCCACATCTGTCAAATACCTCGGTATTATAGTTAATACCGTGGATATGACCCTGTCCATTGGTCAGGACAAATTGGACAGGGTATCTAAGGAGGTAGCTGAACTGCAAAGTGTCACCAAATGCAAGCGCAAGCGTTTGGAGCAACTTGCAGGTCTGTTGGCTCACTGTGCAACCGTAGTAAAGGGTGGCCGTACGTACACGCAGCGCATTTACGATCTACTTAAATGCACAGAAGGTCAGGTTGAAGTAGTATTAGATGAACTAGTCAAGCTAGACTTGAGCTGGTGGGCTCACTTTATGGTGTACTTCAATGGTAAGGCCCGGGTCTTAAACAGCGTGAGTCCAAGTTTTGAGGTCTTCACTGATGCGTCTTCTAAAGTAGCCTCGGAGCCCATTGGGCCCATGGGTACACTTGGGGTTTGTGGGATGGTCTTGGCCATAGATGTGACCATGAATATCATCCCCCCCAAGAGGCCTATGACGACCATATAAACGAGAAAGAGTTATGGCCAGTCTTGGTTAGTTTGTCTAAATGGGGAAGTAACTGGCGTAACTCAACAGTCCGAGTTACCACTGACAATACTCAGGTCCTTGGTGTTCTCCGCACAGGAAAAAGTAGCAATGCCACGGCAATGGCTTGGGCTCGCGAATTATTCTGGTCCTGCTGTTTCTATAACATCAATATCCGCTGTAACTGGATCCCAGGAGTCGACAACGTGGTGGCTGACTCGTTGTCCCGACTCAACAATCCAGATTGTGTAACTATTTGTTCAGCTACATTACCTAACTTCACCGAATGTTGTTGTAGGATTGTCAGATCTGATCCGCGACTGGGAAGTCCTGAGGGAGAATGCGGCCGCTGATAACTCACGTAGGGCTTATAAATCAAGGTGGAACAGATTCAGGACTTTCTGTGAGGATCACTACTTGTGCCCTTTACCAGCTACTGTGACAACCATGTGTTTATATGTGACACACCTGGCTAAGACACTGACTTATTCTACTATTAAGAACTATGTTTCTTCAGTCTGGTTACTACATGACATTCAAGGAGTACCACATGTAGACCCGAACTGTTATTTGATGAAGGAGACATTGGCCGGCGCAAAAAGGTCATTAGGTTGTCAGGTTCGCCAGGTAGATCCCTTATCTCCAGAGGATTTACTCCTGATTTACCGTACCTTGGATTTGTCAGTTGGGTCGGATCTAATGCTCTGGTGTGCAATAACGTTATGCTATAGATGTCTGTTGAGAGCAGGTCATGTGACCACTTCACCCCATACCCTCAGGGTCAAAGACTTATTATTCAGGGGTCAGGACATGGATGTTTTCATTACTAGTTCCAAGACAATCCAGTTTAAGGAGCGTGTCCTCCTCATCCCAGTATTGAACTCAGGGAACTCGCCATTGTGCCCGGTGGGTCACATCAAATCCTACTTGAATAGTACGGTGTTATCTAAGGATGACCCTCTGTTCCCATATTCATACCGTGCCTTCTGCACTGAACTCCAGTCTAAGTGTAAGCGAGCAGGTCTCACGGGAGATTATGCTACGCATAGTTTAAGGATGGGGGCGGCTACTTATTTAGCCTCCTTTCTGCCTCTTCATGAGGTCAAACGTTATGGAGATTGGAAGTCTCTTGCTGTATTATATTACATATCTGATAATTATAAATGTCGTAGACTCAAGGATGTACTAGTATCTGACCATTGGGGTTCCTGGTAAGTTGGCAAAAGTGTTGTTGTTTTGGGCTTTGGCCTTTAAATTGTCAATCTGTATGTCAGGAATTTAGGCAAAAGTGTATCTATGTCTTTGTCATCCATGTCTATGTCTTCTCATTATAGCGCTCAGTAATATATGTATGGTATCTGACTGGATAACAGTAATATATTTGAAGCAGCGGCAACGGGTGGTTCCCTAAGTATAATCCAGGTGGCGCCCCAAGCTGGCCCCACCTTTCCATTTCCGCCCACCGCTTGTTCAGTCTGTTTGTAGTAGCCGTTGGATTAGGTCATATTTTTTCTTTTTGTTATAATAAAGAGGCCTTTATCTTGTCAATCTGTATGTCAGGAATTTAGGCAAAAGTGTATCTATGTCTTTGTCATCCATGTCTATGTCTTCTCATTATAGCGCTCAGTAATATATGTATATATATATATACATATATATATATAAATATATATATATATATATATATATGTATATATATGTATATAAATAATTCCATTATAACGCAATTTTTTTTTGTTATTAAAGGTATGATTTGGCTGGTTTTGTTCGTTGCTGTCATGGGTGGGCATGACAACCATCTACAGGACTGTAATGTCTACAAACACCCATGTTCTGTTATACCACAGTATAGCTGTCAGATGACATCTTCTAGTAAAGCAATTGTTCTTGATAAGATCAAGCAGGCGGACATCAAATCCCTAACAATCTATTTACGACGGGATTTAATATATATCTCACTTGCTCAGCAAGCATTCTCACCAAATCTGGAATACCTTAGTATATTAGCATCCTGCCCGTTCCATATAGCTTCAAATACATTTGAGGGCCTGAAAAATCTTCATAATCTTACACTCAAATATGAGAGTGACATCAAGAATCAAGTACACATGAACCGAACCATCATAGCGAAGTCATCTCCAAGTTTTGCACCAGGCTGGTTGAATCAACTTTCAGGTCTCACGCACCTAAATCTTCTTATTCCCAGTACTATAAGCTTCCCAGCGATGCAATTCTGTCATCTCCGCCATTTGCTGTCATTGTATCTACAGAACATGAACATAAACACCACATCAGGACTTGGTATAACATGTGACACTTCACAAGAAGACTGCATTTGCTTACCTGAACTTACTTATCTCAATACCATGCTGAATCCTATCGAAAGGCTTGATGTTGACTTCTCAAAAGACCTGCCAAATTTACGAACACTTGATGTGAGATTCTGTTCTCTTTCCTCCTTCCACCTGGAGGATATATGTAGATACTCCCCGAATATTCAGGAAATCCTCTTAGATGGGAATAAACTTACTGTAATTCAAGACCTGACTCGCTGCGATTGCCCCCGACTAGATACTTTGTGGATTCAAAAGAACCAGCTGCAACGCCTCCCTCCTGGTTTGTTTCTCTGCACAAGACACCTGACAAATTTAACATTGGCTGGTAACTTTCTCAACCGGGATACTCTAATGAAAGCAAGGCTGAGTACTTTGTCGGAGTTGGTGATGCTTGATTTGAGCCATAACAACATCGTAACTCTCCATCCAAGTCTCATTAGCAGCATGGCAGCTCTTAGAGAGTTTGTCTGTAGTGGATGTGGCCTGATATCGATTCACAAGGATACTTTTAATCAGATGAAGAATCTAACCATTCTACAGCTGGACAGGAATGAATTACACACATTACCGAGCAGCGTTTTTCAAAGTCTAGTGAATTTGGAAAGTCTTGATCTGTCCGGGAATTATTTAAGAAGTACAGCATTTCTATATGTGCTACCTTCTCTCAGAGAGCTATACTTGAGGAGCAATATGCTAACAGAACTACCTGATTTCTCTGAATCCTGGCTCATGCTCACAACCCTCGTATTGGAATCAAACAACATAAGTGACATCAAACCCCTTCAGTTATCCGGTCTGACAAACTTGAGGCAGATGTCACTGGCCCTTAATCAGATAAAATATGTTCCTGATCACACATTTGACATTGCTAGTGATCTAGAGGAGTTACATATGAATGGCAATCGCATCACATACTTTGGTAGCAATAAACTACCAAGGTTGAAACATCTTAAATTAGACAATAACTTTATAAACAAGGTGATCTCCTTTGAAGCATTTTACATGGGCAATCTCCAAACTCTGAATTTGAGTAGGAATTCTATAGAATCAGTATACTTCAAATATATGAATCATCAACTGATTATAATTGACTTATCCTGGAATATAATTCGATTTCATGAGTTCAACTTTAGATTCAGGGATGTCTTCTCAAATCTGAAAGTTGTAAACCTTACACACAACAAATTGCACTTTTTGGAAAAGGATGTCTTCAGTACATCTTCCCCAGGAAGACCTTTGTTCTACCTTCAGGGAAACCCTGTTCATTGTGATTGCCATTCTGAATGGCTTCTCTACACCAAAGGGAGCAAGCAAGTTTAATTCATTTTTATATAACATGAACTTGTATACGGTAAACGTAGATATTTTTGCGCTGTACATATTTCCGCGATTTTCGCGATTATTTAAAATCGCGAAAATATGTACTGAGCGAATATTTATCCACATGAAAATATGTACTTTTATAGTATTGTGTCGAACCAGAGCTAACTACTATAAAATATAAAATGCCAGTTCCTCCTTAATTACTACATGTGTGATCAGAGTAGAAACCACCCGTGGTCAAAATCCATGAATTGACATGTCTTGGTAAAGTATTACTTTCCCTTACCACATTTGGTTGTTTATTATAAATTCGGCTGTTTGTTTTGCAGTGTTGCCGATGGCTCTGGGCTATATCTTCCTCAGGTATAGTATTGCGGTTACTGTATTATTTTCACATTTTCTAAAATACTGTAAAATAACTGGGCAACTATTTGATTCATTCTGCTAGCAGTACATTAGGTGCTCTGAAAGGTATTCTAAGTGGTACTAATTGCATCATGCAAGACAAGATCTGGGAGGAACTAAAATATATATAATTACAAGTTTAACACAACTTCTTTGATGAAGACAGGGCAGTCAACAGACATTGGAGAATAATTATTGGTTGCACCTTCGGGCTGTGTCTTACAAAATTGGGCTAAGTCAATAGTCTATGACCGGGTGCAATCTATGACAGGGTGCAATATTTGACCGGTTGCAACGTATGACTGGCTTGGAAGAAAACGCTTTATTTAGTGCAGATGAAGATATAAACGGTGGAAAATGTTAATGGATGTTTTAAAACTTTATATCACTTATTTTATTTCAATTTCTATCTTCATCTGCCCAAAATAAACCGTTTTCTTTCAAGCCGGTCATAGATTGCACCTGGTCATAGAATGCACCCGGTCATAGATTGCAGCCAGTCACAGACTTTCAACTTGGCCCAATTTCGTGAGACACAGCCTTAGCTTTAAAAGCCGATTTCATTTCAGATTAGCTTTAGATGCCGATTTTATTTCAGATCCCTGACTTGGATGTTCTACAATGTGCCAATACAGCATCTGGTGGGAATATCTCCTTCTCTAGCCTCACACCCGATGACCTTGTCTGCCAGTACAATGACTCCTGTTTCCCAGAATGCATCTGCTTTTACAATGATCTAGGAAACTCTAACATCATCAACTGTTCCTCAAGAGGTGTGACAGTACTGCCCTTGTCAGGACCAATGGAGGCGAGACGTTTAATCATTGATAACAATAATCTTACGTCTCTCAGTGCTTCAAGTTTGAACTTTCCTCTTCTTAAAAGCCTGTCTGCATACAACAACCACATTTCTAGTATAGAGAGAGGTGCTTTTGGTGAGCTTTTAATGCTCAGAGTTCTTGATTTACAGCAGAATGATCTACAAACCATTGTGACCGATACGTTCAGTAACCTCAGTAGTCTGGAGGAGCTATATCTCAACGGGAACAGGATTAACTACATAAAAAATGGGAGCTTTGCTGGCCTCATGCACTTAAAGATTTTGTGGTTACATGGAAACAATTTAACATCCCTTGATTTCACACTTATCAAGAGAATGCACTCTCTAAGAGAACTTACTCTGCATGCTAACCCATGGGTTTGTGGGTGCCAATTTGGTCCCATATTCAAGAGATGGGTGACACATGCCAACATCATCATGAATGCCTCTATGATCTACTGCAGTGATATCACACCCTCCTACAAGATGACTCAGTCAACCAACAACATTGGTTCAGCTCAGAATGGTACAGCAATTATCAAAACATTGCGACATAACCAGGCTTTGTTAGCAAGTGACTTCGCAAATTGCAGTGACCAGCCATCAATAGAGAGAATAAAATACATAAAATCAATTACGGAGGTTGTTTCACTTGCCACAGTGACTGTAATTCTCTTGATTATCATACTAGCACTATACAAGACTGGTCTGCTCCTGAGAGTGTGGTTTTACAACAAGTTTGGAGTACGTTTCCATGAGGAAGAAGAAGATAATGATGACAAGCCGTATGATGTATTCATTGCCTATGCCAAGGCTGATGAAAGAATAGTTGTACGTGAATGGTTACCTGAACTTGAGAGAGCAGGAATGTCGTATAAGGTAATTCAATATTAGTGTATCAGAAAACTTAGCTTATCATAAGAATATAGTCAGTCTAGCCCATCCATAGCCATAAATAATGGATTTAGGCTGATATAGCCGTTGATTATGAGAATGAAGGCAGTTTAGCCCATCACAGTATAGAAAATAGAAACACTCTTTAGTTGAGCCCATCATGATATTAGTCTTATATAGCCTTAAATCACCTAGTGATACAGTGAGTGAGCCAGATGCTAAGTGCACAATACTGATATACCATTTGTAAAGAGATTAGATTTATATTCTATGAAGGTGTGTCTTGAGTGTCGTGATTGGCCACCAGGAGCTACGACTACTGACATAGTCGTCCAGTCGGTACAGAAGAGTAAACGCACCATCGTTCTGGTATCCCAAAACCACCTGGACACCCAGTGGTGTGAATACGCCTTTGATGCAGCACATTACCAGGTAACCTATATATGAAGTACCGTAACTTTTTGCATATAAACCTAACTCGTGCATAAGCTGCGTATAAGCTGCACCCTGCAGCTGACTTTGTGCCTATCCTATAAGCCGCACTGGCGATCTGATTCTGGTAACTTTAGAACGGTACCCTTGTGACTAAAACTCGTGAATAAGCCACACCCTGGCCATGGGCTGATCCTATGAGCCACACTGCCGATCTGACCTTCGTACTATCCGCTGATTTTACACAAGGATTTATGATAGCTTTTCTCTGCATTGTAGATGTGAATCCATGTGTCACTTCTTGATATAAATTGTTTCCACTGTACAGAAGACAGGACATTAAGATGTTAGTCCTCAGTAACGTGTAATTCTGACCCAACTTTGTATTTGTTGCAAAAAGGATGGAATTAAGGTAGCATTTTGATAAACTAAGTAACGATATCATTGGTGGTAACCAGTTTTTGCATTTTCAGGTATTAACTGACAAACAGATCCGTCTTATCCTTGTTCTGACTGACATAGAACTTGAGGCACGGATGACTCCTGCAATGAAGCTGTACATGAAGACAAACACCTACTTGGTGATTGGAGAGAGGTGGTTCTGGAAGAAGCTGAGATACTACCTGGCCGACAACCCCCGGGGAGCTGATCCGGCCTTTGGGAGAGATTTTGATTTGCTAAATGTTTATTGAAATACAGCTGGAGTATGGTCAGTAATTGATTCAGGGTGCCTCTGACAGCACAGCAGCTTTCGCATGGTAGGTTGTGGCTGAGTAATCTACGAGAGGGAATCTACTGAACTCTAGATCATTGGTAATTGAACCCTTAATATGTCAGTTTAAGTGCATCAATGCATACATATGTCTTATTAAAGCCAAGGTTAAACACAGTCAAAGCTTTAGAAATTATTTATGTAATTACACATGATAAATATAATTATTTTTTCATGCGTCCTTGTTCAAATGGATATAATAACTACATCACTGATAATCATACATAACTAATAGCCATAGCTTCTATATATATATATATATATACATATATATATATATATATATATATATATATATATATGTGTTACACTGTTGATTTTGCGCTGTGTAAGACCATTGGTGTATGCAGAAATCATAATGTGATACTCATCAGTCTACCCCCCGGTCAAACAAGACCGGGTTCAGAAAAAGTCCCCTCTACCGCGGTATAACGCTATGGAATGGCCTGCCTCCTGTCAGTAGAGTCTGTGCGGACACTGTCACTTTCAAAAGATTAGTAAAAGGTATACTGGTGGCCCAACACCTAGAAAAATGGAGGAAGATTTATAAGCTTCCAACATAATCGCCTGTAAACCAATACTATGGCTATATATATTATCGACTGCTGAGTTGCTGCTATCTTTCCTTACAGTACATGTATATCTATAGACATTCACTGGTAACGCCATTGCTGCTGGTACTGTGATATAATGACATGATACCCATATTGTGACTTGAATTCCATAGCCACTGCCGTTCGCCTCATTTCGGAATATACTTATAAACATCCTGTTATATATATACGCTATATATGAGCTACTACATAACTATACTTCGATCATTACCATGACATAATTCGATTCCTGAAATGTACATACACTAGTGCTGCTTACTTGTGCAAATGGTGAATGCTGAAATGCACGGCAAATCCATATTGTACACTTGATGTATTATAATTGTATTTATGAAAATCATTTATGAAATAGATACTCTTACAAACTCAAAAAAAAGTCTCTGAAATTGTTTCTTCATTAACAGAATTAAAGCTTACGATATTCTGTTTTCAAAGGGTGCTAGGCAATGAATAATTTGGTTTGGCAACATGCCGTCTCCTATATGCGTTATATAAAATAATGACAGATGAAATGGTTGGTCACCCAAGTAGAGTGTGCAGGATTGAATAAACTCAATGACCAAATTCTACTTTTGTGACATTGGTACCTTTTAAACATTCTTATTGAAAACCAGCTGAGAGCATGGCATGATAGCTCACTCCAGCCAACAGACCGCTGAAGGAATCATTATATTATGGGGCACAGGAAGCACTTCTTCCCCACTACTTTATGTACGCACCAAATTACTATGGGGTGCCCCCCCCCCCAGATTTGTATATCATCTACCCTCCTCATGGATAGCTAACCAAGCCTGACAGATTTACACTGCAAACATGACGGTGCCCTATTAACATACACCAGTTCAAAACCAAAGCTGTACACTGTTGAAAAAGTGTTTGATGCAGGTAGGTGATAGGAGTGACGAAGCTTCTTCTAAATATTTAGGAATATATGTCAAGTATCTATGAAAAGGGCAAGTCAACTGGAGTTTTCCCCACTTTAATCAGAAGTGATGAATAGTATCAGTACCATTAGTTGTATATCATGTAAGATGTGCTATCAGTTAAAATTCCATATCCCCCGTGACTGTAGGCCCTTAACCCTTTAAGGACAAATATACATAACAGATATCCTATGACTTACACATGGCAAACGTGTGAAAAAAACATATGAAATCATGAGGAATAGTGTCAGGGGGAGATCTGACCAGGGGGGCCCTATGTTCAGTTTGGGGTTGAGATGGTGTATGATGTCGATTGTTTACTCTTATACTATGTATAGATGTATATATATATATAAACGACAACCACACACAGTTTAAAATCAGAAAACTTAATTGATACTTACATTTTCATAAGCAGTTAGAAAGTACACTGTAAATAGTTATTATAGGTACACAGCAGAATATAATGTAGATCTACACTAAAGTTTACTGTAAAATGGGTTTACATTAGATTTTACTGTTAACCTACAATAAACTGTACACCCACAGTAGAATCCATTGTCCACCTACAAAAATGGCAACTAACTTTTATAGTGAAGATACCATATTACAGTAGTCTAAATAATAGTGTATATTACAGTCAACATTTCTACTAGTGAACTTAAATATTCTTTACACCCTTTCTAACTCGGCATGATATGGCAGGGTGAAATTTATACAAAAATATCATTGTTTGAGGACAGTGGCCCATCCGGCAGTGGGCCTGTGCCACTGTGTACCGTTCCCTATGGCAGGTTAATACACTTCTAGCAAATCAAAGTCTCTCCCAACAAGATGATCAGCTCCCCGAGGGTTGTGTGCCAGGTAGTATCTCAGCTTTTTCCAGAACCACCTCTCTCCAATCACCAAGTAGGTGTTTGTCTTCATGTACAGCTTCATAGCTCTTGTCATGCGGGCTTCAATTTCCATGTCAGTCAGGACAAGAATTAATCGGATCTGTTTGTCAGTTAATACCTGTAATGTGTTCAGGGAAGAGTTTTATTCATCTAGTAGAATCCAGATTTCAATTCATACTATTATCTCAATACCGCAGAACATAAACAGCTTTGGTCGGATAAGAAATCACTAAAATCCCTTTCCAAGTTATGTAAAGAATTTGCTTGGGATGTATTTACAATGATATTTATTTCTGTCATTCATTGAATATACATGAAGTTGTTCAGTGTTTAGAGAATAGAAAATGGCGTGCTTCTGTTGGGCCGTAACACACAATGGTCAACATGCACTGTTACACTATAACGAACTGTACTTGACTTCTCTGATGATATAACACACGGCAAACCGTTTCATATGTGCACATATGATTTACTATTGGTTATAAGAACCAAAGTTTTCTGGAATCACATAGAATCCCTTCTCTATTCTTTGGGTTAGCACCAATGTACACTAAATGCTTACATATGAAATGAAAATGGATGTGGATAAACGTCCAAATAATAACCTGATAGTGTGCTGCATCAAAGGCGTATTCACACCATTGTGTGTCCAGGTGGTTTGGTGATACCAGAACGATGGTGCGTTTACTCTTCTGGACGGAGGAGATGACCATCTCAGTGGTGGCTGCTGCAGGTGGCCAATCACGGCACTCCAGACATACCTGCAAAGATTATAGTATAATGAATATTACTTAAATAGACAATATATCAACGTTTTTTTAGCATATTGATAGTACAAGGACAGATTCAAAAGTCGCTCAACAGGTACTTTCTACATGAATAAAATGGAAAAATATTCCACATAGAATTACATATGATATTAATATTTTTAATGTACCTTATATGACATATCTGCATTCTCCAATTCTGGTAGCCATTCACGTACAACTATTCTCTCATCAGCTTTATTATAGGCAATAAATAAATCATACGGCTTGTCATCATTGTCCTCGTCTTCCTTATGGAAACGTAATCCAAACTTGTTGTAGAACCACACTCTGATCAGCAGGCGGGTTTTGAATATTGTTACAGTAATGATTACCGATACAGCAAATACTGCTGCAAGTGAGGCCACCTCAGTAACTGATTTTGTATAATGGAACCTATCTATAAATTCTCTCTCACTGCAATTTGTGAAATCATAGTTTAATAAAGCTTGATAATGTGGTGATGTTTCGATTACTGCAGTTTTGTTCTCATCAATTTGGCCCGGGTCTGATACAATATTATGAGTTGTATTGGTTTGGCTAGAGAGTATGATATCATTGCAGTGGATCTATGTACTATTTATGATAATTTTGGAATATATAACCCATTTCTTGAATTTGGGTCCAAACTGACAACCACAAAGCCATTGATTACCATAAAGAGTGAGTCTACTGAGAGAATGTATTTCATCAATGATTGTAAAATCAAGGGATTTCAACTCGTTTCCATGTAACCATAACGTTGTCAACTTCACAAGGTCATCAAAGCTGCCATTTTCAATGAAGTGAATTCTGTTGTCCTTAAGATACAGCTCTTCCAGGTTACTAAGGTTACCGAAAGTATTCATTTCAATAGTCTCTAATTCATTCCGCTGCAGATCAAGAACCTTTAACATAGCGAGATAACTAAAAGCATGTGATTCTATTTCAGAAATACCGCTATTATGAGCAAATAGACTTTCTAGTCTGGGGAACTTCAAACTAGCTGACTGTAAGACAGAAAGAGTATTATTATCAAGAGTTATAGTTTTTGCATAGGTCGGCCCCTAATCAGGCAGTCTTGTGAGACTTCTGGAAGTACAGTCCATAAAGTAAATGTTTCCATGGTGATTATAATAGCAGGTGCATTCGGGGAAGCAGGAGGACTGACAAGGACATTGTTCTCCGATACAAAAACCTGGTTTACAACAGCAGTATACTTCGTATTAACAGACAAAGTCATCTGCTGTGGCCGTAGAAAGGGACACGCCTCCACCACTCAATATACTGGTACACTGAAGTTGTTCGAGGTCAGGCACCTGGAATGATATATGAGGTATATATATATATATATATAATATACATAATATGTTATTGTTATCCGGGTCAGATAACAAACATATATATATATATATATATATATATATATATTTATATATATATATTTATATATATATATATATATATATATATATATATATATATATACAAACACTGTAATATCTTACAATAGATTATGCTTCTTTATAGTTTACACTTTCTTTAACAATATGTAGAAGTGCATTCCTTATTGTCCAAAAATACTGAAAGCAATTCGTGTATTCAATTAATTATATGAATTATTTTCACTAGGGAAATGAACGCATAACACTGGGATAGTTTTCAGACCGCAGGTTGGACTTCCTTTACTATAATCGAAGTATGTGGTCTCATGTTGGTAAGTCTTCAAGGATATCAACATCTGTTGACGTTAGCAGACCAGTATGATGTACACACACACCACTAACTTCAAATTCAGGTGTCTGAATTAAGGTATGTCATCGACCCTACTTCATTTAACCCTACTTTACCTGTGGGAAATATGATCCAGCGCTACTGATGGCTCTGTAAAAACAAGATGAAAAATGTTCAAAAGGTCAGTAGCTAGGTTAGACAGGTTATGTCTCATGTTTTAATCATAATGATAAGTGTATATATGATAGGTTTAGGTTTGGTCGATTATGAATGACAGGTGTATCTACAATCATGCCTGTGTGTATTGGTGAATCATGTGTTTTAACATAGTCTTAATACTTTCATGCCAGCCCCCTATATATGACTTATAGTGAAAGCTGTGTGAGGACTGATATATGTGAAGTATAGTGACTCTATTGAGTTCCTACTCAGATTCAGAATGTGGATATTACTCAGATAAAATGCCTCAAAATGTAAGACCCTGTCTATATGGTTATCTGCCAGACTGAGATGGCTTAACCTTGGAAGTACATTAGCACCAAAGTACTTGATGTCATTGCTGTTCAGACGTAAATCCTCCAGATTATTGGGTCCATTGAAAATATGGTCTGGGATGATCTGGATATTGTTAAAAGCCAAGGTCAATTTTTTCAAGTTTGTCAGAACAGAAAGTTGATGTGGTTTGATTTCAGTTATGTTGTTTTCTCTCAACGATAGAGTGGAGAGCACATGCCCAGAACCAGAGACGACCGGGATTTCTGTGAGCATATTGACTCCTAGGTAGAGTTCTTTCAGGTTATGTAGACTGAAAAGAAATTCAGTACTTTTCAGGTAGTTTTCAGAAAGGTCAAGTCGGGTCAAATTTACTAGACTTTGAAAAACACTACTATCCAGAACGTGTATTTGGTTTTTATCCAGTTGCAGAATTTTTATGGAGTTCAACTGAGAAAAAGTATCATTCTCTATCAACCTCAGATTGCAGCCGGTACACCCAAAAGTTGTAAGTGCTCTCATATTGCCGATGAGAGTAGAATCTAGAGTTATGATTTTGTTATAGCTTAAATCAAGCTTTACCAGCTTTTCCAAAGAATTCAGTCCAGCGTTCATGAGCGTTTCCCTGTCTAGGTTGTTACTGGCTAAATACAGCTTTTTCAGGTGGCTCGTGCAGAGGAACAAACCAGGGACAAGCTGGTCAAGCCGGTGTTGCTGCCTTGACCAGATTTCTAGTTTGGGGCAGTCACAATGATCAGGATTATTTGCATGTATTGCAGTAAGATATATCAATATCTTGAATTCCCTTTGAATAATACAGAAAGCACTAAGATCAAAAGGTGAAAGTAAATAAAGCCTCATATTTAATTGTCCTTTCTTCTTAGAGAAGCTGACACTGAGGAATTTAATTGGATTTGACATGATATTGAGATAGGTAACATTAGGCAGACAAGGAATGCAATCCTCCTGTGACTTGTCACATATTATGCCAAGTTCTTCTGTGGTGCTAATATCCATATCGCTCAGGGCTAGTTGAGGTACATGACAGAACTGCATCATCGGAAAGTTGGTTTTATTTCAAGATAAAGAGATCCAGTTTGGTGAGCCCGATGAGTGGGCATGTCCACCCAGGCGAAAAACTCGGAGAAGATTCGTCCATGAAGGTCTTATTTGTAATAACTTGGTAATCGTTGTTACCCTCATAATTCCCATAATCAATGAGAAGCCATTGAAGCTTTTCCAGTCCCTTAAAAGTGCATCGGGATATGTGAAATGGGCAGTAGAATATGGGTCAGATCAGAAATTCATGCAGAAAGTGGGTTTTTTGCATTCCTACAGCTATAGAATAAAAATAAATGCTCCAATTTTTTTAATTTTTTTGTTTGTATTAGAAAACACATGTGCGGTGATTTTTCTCCGATATATGGGTCCCCAAAGGTGAAAAAAGGGCAAACATCAAGGTTTTTAGGCCTATACACATGTTTTACCAGGTCCCCATGTCACCCTAGACCTTGTCAACCTTTCCTAAACTACATTTCCCATTAGCTATATACCCCATGTGGATAATCAACCTTAGTTCAATGGGGTGGTGACCCTTATTTTTTCTCCTAGGCCCTAGATGTACATCAACTACTAGTCTCGGAGGCATCCGTAACGATATGGACTAACAAGTTAGTACGACTATTGATTAATAGTAATGTTTGGGCCTATATCTTCAATAATAATATTCACTACATTTACTAAATAGGTACAATAGAAAGGGTCTATATGGGTGGTGGCCTGACAAATTTTTCTTTAATATCTTACAATAGATTATGCTTCTTTATAGTTTACACTTTCTTTAACAATATGTAGAAGTGCATTCCTTATTGTCCAAAAATACTGAAAGCAATTCGTGTATTCAATTAATTATATGAATTATTTTCACTAGGGAAATGAACGCATTACACTGGGATAGTTTTCAGACCGCAGGTTGGACTTCCTTTACTATAATCGAAGTATGTGGTCTCATGTTGGTAAGTCTTCAAGGATATCAACATCTGTTGACGTTAGCAGACCAGTATGATGTACACACACACCACTAACTTCAAATTCAGGTGTCTGAATTAAGGTATGTCATCGACCCTACTTCATTTAACCCTACTTTACCTGTGGGAAATATGATACAGCGCTACTGATGGCTCTGTAAAAACAAGATGAAAAATGTTCAAAAGGTCAGTAGCTAGGTTAGACAGGTTATGTCTCATGTTTTAATCATAATGATAAGTGTATATATGATAGGTTTAGGTTTGGTCAATTATGAATGACAGGTGTATCTACAATCATGCCTGTGTGTATTGGTGAATCATGTGTTTTAACATAGTCTTAATACTTTCATGCCAGCCCCCTATATATGACTTATAGTGAAAGCTGTGTGAGGACTGATATATGTGAAGTATAGTGACTCTATTGAGTTCCTACTCAGATTCAGAATGTGGATATTACTCAGATAAAATGCCTCAAAATGTAAGACCCTGTCTATATGGTTATCTGCCAGACTGAGATGGCTTAACCTTGGAAGTACATTAGCACCAAAGTACTTGATGTCATTGCTGTTCAGACGTAAATCCTCCAGATTATTGGGTCCATTGAAAATATGGTCTGGGATGATCTGGATATTGTTAAAAGCCAAGGTCAATTTTTTCAAGTTTGTCAGAACAGAAAGTTGATGTGGTTTGATTTCAGTTATGTTGTTTTCTCTCAACGATAGAGTGGAGAGCACATGCCCAGAACCAGAGACGACCGGGATTTCTGTGAGCATATTGACTCCTAGGTAGAGTTCTTTCAGGTTATGTAGACTGAAAAGAAATTCAGTACTTTTCAGGTAGTTTTCAGAAAGGTCAAGTCGGGTCAAATTTACTAGACTTTGAAAAACACTACTATCCAGAACGTGTATTTGGTTTTTATCCAGTTGCAGAATTTTTATGGAGTTCAACTGAGAAAAAGTATCATTCTCTATCAACCTCAGATTGCAGCCGGTACACCCAAAAGTTGTAAGTGCTCTCATATTGCCGATGAGAGTAGAATCTAGAGTTATGATTTTGTTATAGCTTAGATCAAGCTTTACCAGCTTTTCCAAAGAATTCAGTCCAGCGTTCATGAGCGTTTCCCTGTCTAGGTTGTTACTGGCTAAATATAGCTTTTTCAGGTGGCTCGTGCAGAGGAACAAACCAGGGACAAGCTGGTCAAGCCGGTGTTGCTGCCTTGACCAGATTTCTAGTTTGGGGCAGTCACAATGATCAGGATTATTTGCATGTATTGCAGTAAGATATATCAATATCTTGAATTCCCTTTGAATAATACAGAAAGCACTAAGATCAAAAGGTGAAAGTAAATAAAGCCTCATATTTAATTGTCCTTTCTTCTTAGAGAAGCTGACACTGAGGAATTTAATTGGATTTGACATGATATTGAGATAGGTAACATTAGGCAGACAAGGAATGCAATCCTCCTGTGACTTGTCACATATTATGCCAAGTTCTTCTGTGGTGCTAATATCCATATCGCTCAGGGCTAGTTGAGGTACATGACAGAACTGCATCATCGGAAAGTTGGTTTTATTTCAAGATAAAGAGATCCAGTTTGGTGAGCCCGATGAGTGGGCATGTCCACCCAGGCGAAAAACTCGGAGAAGATTCGTCCATGAAGGTCTTATTTGTAATAACTTGGTAATCGTTGTTACCCTCATAATTCCCATAATCAATGAGAAGCCATTGAAGCTTTTCCAGTCCCTTAAAAGTGCATCGGGATATGTGAAATGGGCAGTAGAATATGGGTCAGATCAGAAATTCATGCAGAAAGTGGGTTTTTTGCATTCCTACAGCTATAGAATAAAAATAAATGCTCCAATTTTTTTAATTTTTTTGTTTGTATTAGAAAACACATGTGCGGTGATTTTTCTCCGATATATGGGTCCCCAAAGGTGAAAAAAGGGCAAACATCAAGGTTTTTAGGCCTATACACATGTTTTACCAGGTCCCCATGTCACCCTAGACCTTGTCAACCTTTCCTAAACTACATTTCCCATTAGCTATATACCCCATGTGGATAATCAACCTTAGTTCAATGGGGTGGTGACCCTTATTTTTTCTCCTAGGCCCTAGATGTACATCAACTACTAGTCTCGGAGGCATCCGTAACGATATGGACTAACAAGTTAGTACGACTATTGATTAATAGTAATGTTTGGGCCTATATCTTCAATAATAATATTCACTACATTTACTAAATAGGTACAATAGAAAGGGTCTATATGGGTGGTGGCCTGACAAATTTTTCTTTAATATCTTACAATAGATTATGCTTCTTTATAGTTTACACTTTCTTTAACAATATGTAGAAGTGCATTCCTTATTGTCCAAAAATACTGAAAGCAATTCGTGTATTCAATTAATTATATGAATTATTTTCACTAGGGAAATGAACGCATTACACTGGGATAGTTTTCAGACCGCAGGTTGGACTTCCTTTACTATAATCGAAGTATGTGGTCTCATGTTGGTAAGTCTTCAAGGATATCAACATCTGTTGACGTTAGCAGACCAGTATGATGTACACACACACCACTAACTTCAAATTCAGGTGTCTGAATTAAGGTATGTCATCGACCCTACTTCATTTAACCCTACTTTACCTGTGGGAAATATGATACAGCGCTACTGATGGCTCTGTAAAAACAAGATGAAAAATGTTCAAAAGGTCAGTAGCTAGGTTAGACAGGTTATGTCTCATGTTTTAATCATAATGATAAGTGTATATATGATAGGTTTAGGTTTGGTCAATTATGAATGACAGGTGTATCTACAATCATGCCTGTGTGTATTGGTGAATCATGTGTTTTAACATAGTCTTAATACTTTCATGCCAGCCCCCTATATATGACTTATAGTGAAAGCTGTGTGAGGACTGATATATGTGAAGTATAGTGACTCTATTGAGTTCCTACTCAGATTCAGAATGTGGATATTACTCAGATAAAATGCCTCAAAATGTAAGACCCTGTCTATATGGTTATCTGCCAGACTGAGATGGCTTAACCTTGGAAGTACATTAGCACCAAAGTACTTGATGTCATTGCTGTTCAGACGTAAATCCTCCAGATTATTGGGTCCATTGAAAATATGGTCTGGGATGATCTGGATATTGTTAAAAGCCAAGGTCAATTTTTTCAAGTTTGTCAGAACAGAAAGTTGATGTGGTTTGATTTCAGTTATGTTGTTTTCTCTCAACGATAGAGTGGAGAGCACATGCCCAGAACCAGAGACGACCGGGATTTCTGTGAGCATATTGACTCCTAGGTAGAGTTCTTTCAGGTTATGTAGACTGAAAAGAAATTCAGTACTTTTCAGGTAGTTTTCAGAAAGGTCAAGTCGGGTCAAATTTACTAGACTTTGAAAAACACTACTATCCAGAACGTGTATTTGGTTTTTATCCAGTTGCAGAATTTTTATGGAGTTCAACTGAGAAAAAGTATCATTCTCTATCAACCTCAGATTGCAGCCGGTACACCCAAAAGTTGTAAGTGCTCTCATATTGCCGATGAGAGTAGAATCTAGAGTTATGATTTTGTTATAGCTTAGATCAAGCTTTACCAGCTTTTCCAAAGAATTCAGTCCAGCGTTCATGAGCGTTTCCCTGTCTAGGTTGTTACTGGCTAAATACAGCTTTTTCAGGTGGCTCGTGCAGAGGAACAAACCAGGGACAAGCTGGTCAAGCCGGTGTTGCTGCCTTGACCAGATTTCTAGTTTGGGGCAGTCACAATGATCAGGATTATTTGCATGTATTGCAGTAAGATATATCAATATCTTGAATTCCCTTTGAATAATACAGAAAGCACTAAGATCAAAAGGTGAAAGTAAATAAAGCCTCATATTTAATTGTCCTTTCTTCTTAGAGAAGCTGACACTGAGGAATTTAATTGGATTTGACATGATATTGAGATAGGTAACATTAGGCAGACAAGGAATGCAATCCTCCTGTGACTTGTCACATATTATGCCAAGTTCTTCTGTGGTGCTAATATCCATATCGCTCAGGGCTAGTTGAGGTACATGACAGAACTGCATCATCGGAAAGTTGGTTTTATTTCAAGATAAAGAGATCCAGTTTGGTGAGCCCGATGAGTGGGCATGTCCACCCAGGCGAAAAACTCGGAGAAGATTCGTCCATGAAGGTCTTATTTGTAATAACTTGGTAATCGTTGTTACCCTCATAATTCCCATAATCAATGAGAAGCCATTGAAGCTTTTCCAGTCCCTTAAAAGTGCATCGGGATATGTGAAATGGGCAGTAGAATATGGGTCAGATCAGAAATTCATGCAGAAAGTGGGTTTTTTGCATTCCTACAGCTATAGAATAAAAATAAATGCTCCAATTTTTTTAATTTTTTTGTTTGTATTAGAAAACACATGTGCGGTGATTTTTCTCCGATATATGGGTCCCCAAAGGTGAAAAAAGGGCAAAAATCAAGGTTTTTAGGCCTATACACATGTTTTACCAGGTCCCCATGTCACCCTAGACCTTGTCAACCTTTCCTAAACTACATTTCCCATTAGCTATATACCCCATGTGGATAATCAACCTTAGTTCAATGGGGTGGTGACCCTTATTTTTTCTCCTAGGCCCTAGATGTACATCAACTACTAGTCTCGGAGGCATCCGTAACGATATGGACTAACAAGTTAGTACGACTATTGATTAATAGTAATGTTTGGGCCTATATCTTCAATAATAATATTCACTACATTTACTAAATAGGTACAATAGAAAGGGTCTATATGGGTGGTGGCCTGACAAATTTTTTTTTGGGCCAACTCAATTATTTCTATGCATTATGTCCCATATGCTATTTTGGAACTCGCATTACTGTTATGGATGCCTCAACACTAATATACTTCTATATGTCTTAATAAGGTAGATTGAAGTATTTCTTCCTCCCTGTTTTAACAATTGGGACATATAAGTCAATCGTCAACAGCGGGAGGAGCTCCCGCGGTACTGTGTGTATTGCAAGCGAGTGAATATTGGCTCAGCTTGCGGCGGTTGAGGCATCCGTAACAGTAACCCAATTTTGGCGCGGGAAACTTGCGAGCATCTCCTCGGCGAACCGGAAGTGACACACATTCGGGTCTTTCTTTTTGGCGTTGTTCTTTTCCATGCGAACACAAGTGGAGGAATACTCGCCGAAAAATTCGCTGTTTTTCAGCAGAAAAGGTAGGTAAAATGAAGAATTTGTTTTAAAATATGATGTACTTAGTTGCCGGGGGGTGAGGCATCCGCACGATTTGCCACATTTTGCGGGTATTTTAGGTTTAAAACATCGGTAGTTATCGTGCGGACGCCTCACGCCCGCTCGGAGCACTCCAATCGCTATTTGCGTTGCATTTTTTGTGAAGTTTATGAAACGACGCGCGCCCCGAGGCGTCCGTAACAGTAATGGGCCGGCGACGATTATTCGAATTTGATCTTATTTTAAAGGCTCCCCCATGGTCCATGTAGACTGTAATGGATGCTAGACATGTTTATCTGTCCTTGTATGTAGTTTGGTTTGGATGTTTAGAGTTTAGATGACCTTTTTGTTGTTTGAAAAAAAATAATGTTGAAAATTTTCCAAAAACTTGCCAGAATTTCTCCTCCCACACATAACAAAGTGTTGTAAGCATGGTAATATGTGGTTTATATCCTACCTGGTACCTTCCCTGATCATTTTAGGCCGTTTGATGCCCTATTGAGTGGGTTTTGTGGGCACTGTGGGCCATTTTAGTAATCTTTTGGTTACTGTTACGGATGCCTCCGACGAAAATGAAAATTGTCCCATAGACTGGCTATTTAATGGAATTGAGTCCTGTAACTTCACAGCATGTTCAAGTACCTTGTCATCTAATATCCTGATGAGGAAATATTTTAGTATTTCTATTTTTTCACAATTTCTTGGAGTATTTTATTAATGTTACGGATGCCTCATTTTTAGTTAATCGTAGAAAAAATATACTTCCCCTGCTCCGATCGGCCCCATATTTTAAGGCAGCATGCCCCTAACATGCACCTATCATGCCAGTAAGTGCTTTTGGCACTAGTTGGAACTTTTTTTTTCAAGTTGTCGGGTCCATCAGTGTTTTTAGCTAAAATTGGCATTAACAAGATCCATGAATGTTAGATTTGCTCAACATCCCCCACATTATTGGAGTACACCAATATGTGTTTACATATAACATTATTTTTGTATTACTGTACATTTATTGGTAATTATGCATTAAGGAAAATGATTAAAATAGGCCTATATTTCCCATATTAATTCATTCTGTGTCTGTTTTTTCAGATGGTACGCCCAAAGTTGCCCCCGGGGCAAGCCAAGACCGGCGCCCAGCATGCGGAAGAGTGTCGGAAGAGGAAAATAGACAACAAAGGGCTCGTCCAGTACAACGACGACGAGGCCAAGCAGATGGTGGGGTCAAGGGCCAACATCAAGGCCCGGGAGAACGACGACGAGAGGCGGGTCCGGCAGGAGGACTCCAACCTTCGGTTGAGTAGTACTTTTTTAG
Source organism: Harmothoe impar (assembly GCA_947462335.1). Taxonomy (NCBI): domain Eukaryota; kingdom Metazoa; phylum Annelida; class Polychaeta; order Phyllodocida; family Polynoidae; genus Harmothoe; species Harmothoe impar. Next base: position 77,395,344 of record OX381708.1, read on the forward strand.
AACCTCCAATATTTTTAATTTGTGTCATGATATTTCTCTATATCAGTTACTATTACAAATTCTCCTTAGTAATTGTACTCTCATTATTATTCTATTGGTTTTATTATTTATGTTGTATTCTCTTTTGTCTTCAAACAGACTGTGGCGTGGCAAGATCGATGCGACCAAGTGGCTGCGGCTGAGCGCGCTGGCCTGCCATCCCCCATCTTCTCGCCCGACCGACATCTCATGCTTGGTGGTGCACCAAAGGAGCCGGTAGCGGGGACGAGTGTGGGGACGAGGATGACGTGGAGCCAGCCCCCCCACAGCCGATGCATGTGTCCGACTCGCTCTTCAGTGCCGGCAAGGGCAAGGGGAAGGGGAAAGGCAAGAGCACCACTGTAAGTATCTTGAGTTCTTAATATAAAATTTCAATTAGCAATAAATGTACTTTACATTTTATCATAACCATTCACTAATGTAGATTACATCCAGATTATATACCATCAATCACCTTATCCTGCATTGTTCATTCTTAGTCCTTAACCTTGTGCTTAACCAAAATGTACCTTTGTGTGTACTTCAGACTGCGGCGTCAACCACCCCAGCCGCCACTACCTCGGCACGTCGGAGGAGGGCTGCCACCGTCACCACCCCAGCCCCAGCCGTCACCGCCCCAGCCGTCACCGCCCCAGCCGTCACCGCCCCAGCCGTCACCGCCCCAGCCGTCACCCGCCCCAGCCGTCACCGCCCCAGCCGTCACCGCCCCAGCTGTCGTGACCGCTGCAGTGACCACCGCTGCCGTGACCACAGCTGCCGTGACCACCGCTGCCGTGACCCCCCGCTGCCGTGACCCCCGCTGCCATGACCCCGGCTGCCGTGACCACCACTGCCGTGACCACCGCTGCCGTGACCACCGCCGCCGTGACCACCGCTGCCCTGACCACCGCTGCCGTCACAACCGCTGCCGTCACCACCGCTGCCGTAACCACCGCTGCCGTCACCACCGCTGCCGTAACCACCGCTGCCGTCACCACCGCTGCCGTCACCACCGCTGCCGTCACCACCGCTGCCGTCACCACCGCTGCCGTCACCACCGCTGCCTTTACCACCGCTGCCGTCACCACCGCTGCCGTCACCACCGCTGCCTTCACCACCGCTGCCGTCACCACCGCTGCCGTCACCACCGCTGCCGTCACCACCGCTGCCGTCACCACCGCTGCCGTCACCACCGCTGCCGTCACCACCGCTGCCGTCACCACCGCTGCCGTCACCACCGCTGCCGTCACCACCGCTGCCGTCACCACCGCTGCCGTCACCACCGCTGCCGTCACCACCGCTGCCGTCACTACCACCGTCACCGCCACTGCCCGATGCGACTATACTGCATCTTTCGTAAGTATTTAAATTGTACACATTTTAAAACCTTACCCCTAAAAATAGTCTAATATACATAGAGTCTGTCTCAAGTTGGTAAAAGTATTTTAAAATATATGGTCTACATATTTACTGTAAGTCTCAACTATGTAAAAGTACACAGTCACATATTTAAAATCCTGTACATCTGGGCTCTTTTGATTGGGGAAATGCTCATTTCACTTAATCTCACATCTTATCTTACCTGGTATGTAGGAGATCACTAAATAATTAATGGGTTCCCTGAATAGATATGTGGTGCCTGTGGATACCTAACGGTGACAACTAAGCATGGACCACATATTTAGGAACCTCTTAGATGTGTCAGTGTCTGAATCTCTGCACCCTACTACCATGGTTGTAATCTTTGCCTTGTGAGATTAAGATGAAAATGAGTATACAAATTCAATGTTTCTTAATTAATATGTACATGTACACACACCTCTGCTACTCGTAGCCCTCAAAGATTAATGTATGGCATCATTTATATCTTGCAGCTGGCCACACCCGTGACCACAAGAGTCACTCCTGCCGCCACCACCACCGCTGCTCCTGACCACCCACTGAGCCCCTCCGGCGCCGAGCCCCTCCTGACTCCTGCTGGACGGCCAGCCAGGCAGTCGGCTACAAGCACACCGGCGAGTCACGTGCGCGTCTCGCGGTCGTACCCGGATCCGCTCCTCATGGCCCTCGACCTTGAGTAAGTACACAAAGTGCATTGGTACTAAATTGTAAAACAAAATAGCTTCTCTAAAATATTCTTGTGTAGAATAATCTGTTTCAGAAAGATTTATAAACCCATTGACTATGCTCAGTATCAATCCTTAATTAAATTTCTATTATTAACGCCTGATTTGCAGTGATACGATCAGAAACAATCCAATCAGGCGCGACTCCGACACGGATGAATATGTGTCGTCAAGTGACACATAAAGTAAATACTATAGAAGAGTTTTGTTTAGTTGCCTGTTTATTTGCCTGTTTATTTGCCTGTTTATTTGCCTGTTTATTTGCCTGTTTATTTGCCTGTTTATTTGCCTGTTTATTTGCCTGTTTAGTTGCCTGTTTAGTTGCTTGTTTAGTTGCCTGTTTAGTTGCTTGTTCAGTTGCTAGTTTCTGCTAAAATTATATTGTAGTTGCTTGACCGAACTTCCATGATTAGAGGCATCCATAACGTTAACGTAAGGGAGGCATCCATAACGTTAACGTTAGCGAGGCATCCATAACGTTAACGTTAGCGAGGCATCCATAACGTTAACGTTAACGAGGCATCCATAACGTTAACGTTAGCGAGGCATCCATAACGTTAACGTTAGCGAGGCACCCATAACGTTAATGAGGCATCCATAACGTTAACGTTATCTATACACATATCTATAATTGGTAAATCTTTGCTAGATATTTTTAGCATCATTTAAATATTTTTTCCTTAACCTTTATTTACAGGAGTCCCGTTTGGCGAGGCGGCAAGCCAAAGAAGGTCCGTACACCCGTCAAGCAGGGCCTCTTCCGCAAGGTCCACAAGCAGAAGCAGGTTATCGAGGAGCAGGCAGCAACCATCCTAAAGATGTCTGCCAAGTACATCAGGCAGCAACAAAAGGCCTCCTCCCCAAACGTCAACACCATGCGCCGTTGACTCATAGATAGCGGCCCAACCTGCCCGTCCCCTAAGGTGTCAGCAGAGGAGGTCCGGCAACTTCGTGAAGACTCGACCAAGTACCAGATATTCACGGCTGGTGTATGCGAGATGCGGGGTGTCATACGCAGTCGTGTCGCGAGAAAGTTCTCTGCTCGCGACAAGCTAAAGGGAAGCAGGGTGCTCACGCGCTTCTGTGCTGACATCAATGTCCATCCAAGATCCCTCAAGCCCAAAGCACCAGCAAACAACTCGGAAGCAAGTGGGAAGCGCAAAGAGAGAATGCAGCACATCATTGACTTCCTGACCAGGCCTGAGCACTCTTACACTCTGCCTAGGAAGAAGGATGTGGTCACTGTGAGGAAGAAGGTCCAGAAGAACGTAAAGATCCAGAAGGTGGTGCAGATACTCCAAATTAGGTGAGAATGCACTATCAGCAAGAGAAATATACATCAGTTCTCGATATGCGGAGAGGGTCAAGTCTTTGATGAAAGGTTGCTTGATTTCATTCAGAACGATGGCTTTGTTTGCTGTTGTAATGTAGCAGTAATACTGGAGATTCTGAGAGTCCGGATCAAAAATCCCCATTCGATTCAATACAATTTTCATCAAGAAGATGTGTACTGCGAATATACATATTGTCACAGGATATGATATTACCTAAATGACCCTCAGCTTGTAGATAGGAACAGCCTAATCTGACCTTCCCAATACAGTCTTACCTGTCGTGATGAGCTGCATATGAAGACCCATAATGATACATCAGCAAATATTGCCTCCGTTAAAATGGGTAAGTTTGAGTAATCAGTGCTGGTTGTCCTTATGCCTGAGTACTATAATCAGAGAGGTGGTGGACATGGAGAGCTAGCTCTTCAAGGGTGCAAGTGTATAGTAGTTGGTTTTTGTGGAATTTCCCAAAATGCGTAACTACTACTGTATAGACGATGTAGGTTAGGTGGTAGTCATACTGTAACAACAAGGGGGGGGGGGGTGGTAAGCACATGAACACAGTTCTATTCTCCCCCCTCCCCGACCCTTTAATCCCACTGCCCAATTAGTCTGCAGTAATACTAAAGCATCTTTGCTGAAGAGGGTGACATTTTTGTAAACCACTCCTCGGCCCCCCACCGAATCAAACCCATCATTCCACCCCTGTTGTTGAACAATTACCACCCTCAGATTAATCTGGGTCAGGTGGTTACCGTGTTATGGTCCATCACCCATGTCTGTCTGTTGTACAGGTAAGCGTGCCACTTTTTTTGTCTTTTTTGTGCAAAGGGTTTAATCATATAGACTATTGCCGGCTGTCGGAGAATCAAATTCACATTTTACGATTAAGGATCTGGGAAGGTTGTAAATATCCATGTTTTTTCCACCCCGTTACATTTTCTGCACCATAAGCTTCAATTTGATACTAGAAAATGCTCATATTTCTCTAATTTTGTCATGTTGTTCCCATTAACATTTGAAAAGAAAAACCTCAGAAAGGTTGTTTTGGTGATGCACGCAGTTAAAAGAAACATGTATATTATTTGCAGTGGCTTAAATGTAGTCGAAGTCAAACTATTCAAATCGAGTCTTAGTAGTTTGAAATAGGTTATTTCTAGTGATTAAAAGACGCCAAAATTTGGGCAGGTGCGCAATTAATTCCGAGATATTGGTAAATGGACTACATAGATAGCAATTAAAAAGTTGAAAAAGTAAGTATTATATAAACTCTAGATATCTGCTCACAGCTCGTTCCTCCAGTGCAAAGGGATTGTGAACACACAAAAGAACACCATGGAAACTGAAACTCATCATATTGACGACCTAGGTTGTCATAACAAATTATGGCAGGTGGCAGTGCAGTCCTATATATAATGGTCTATGAAATAGTCTCTAATCAGTGCCCCCTCCATAAGGGCACCCATTTTATAGGCTTGGTGTATTCTTGGTTGATTTAAACCCGCAGTTCTTACTGCACATCCGGTAACAGTCAGAGTGCAGTTGGGACAGGTACTCAGCTCTATGTATAGGGGAGCTGGGCCTTTAAGTAGCGTAGCTTCTTATAAATTGCATACCAGTGGATGAAGGTAATGGCAACAAAAGATATTGAAGACATCTCTGCATTCTGTCACCACTAGTGTCTCATGATGAAAAAGTTGATCACTTTGACACTGGGTGGCAACTATGTGCCAACATGTGCCTAGGTGTGTGACATTGTAAAGTTGTCATTGCAACAACCCAGAGACTTGAAAGTTGTCAATATTTTAAGTCTTCATATTGATGATACCTAAATCGACAACCTTAAGGTAGTCATTCTGACATCCCGATCAATATAACTACCTAAGGTCGTCATTATGACAACTTTGGTCTAAATGGATCAGATGTGACTACGTTAGGTCGTCACAATGATGACTTAAGGTTGTCGTCTTGACTACCTAATTTTAGTACTGTCAGAATGAGGACCCTGAGATTTTCAGTGAATGTATCAGTTACCATTGTGGATTGTAACTCGTTTGACATGAGCCGATCCTAAACGCTATGCCACTAAGGTAATCTGGCTATCACCATGTTTAGCATGCAGCCCAGCGTCCTCGGGTTTTATCACATGACCTCTCTAACCTCATAAAATAACGCACACCTTGTACGTAGACACAACACTACCACAGATAGCGGTTATCTCAGTAATACTTCACTACTGCTGTTACATAATGCGTATCTAGCCCGTTAAGGTGGGTGGATCCTATGTACAGCTGTCATGTAAATGTAGTTCAGAGATAGTCATCAGCGGGCCTCTATAGGGCTCCTAGGGGTTAGGCCATGGGCACGGCCATGTCTAACCCCCGTGCCTCCCTAGGTTGTCTCTAGATGGGGCCAAAGTCGGGATAGTGATTGCTTCAGTGTGTTTTACCCTGAAGACACGTGAACAGCATCTAGACCTACTCACTGTAGGATCGAGTCCTGAAAACCACTTCAGAAACTCATTTAAATAGAATTTTGCTGAAAGGTTAATGGATGTTATAACTCTTTAAAATAGTTATTAGTTGCCCATTTTTATCATCATCTGCCCTAAATGAACCTTTTCTGTACAGGCCAGTCAGGGATGGCACCTGGTCAGAGATGGCATCTGGTCAGGGACGAAAACATTGGCCCAAGTTCGTGAGACACAGCCTTAAGTGTTTATTTAATTCAGCCCATGAGGACGACCCACCTTAACTGCTCAAGGGATAAGGTTAATGGCCGGTGATACCCGGGTACTGGAGTCCATAGCAGAGTCAAGTGTGTATCAGTAGACTTACACCTATAGAGGACAGAGAGAGGGACAGACGTAGGTTTGCTGGTTTTTTACTGATTTCTCTCAGAATCTGCCTGTAATATTAATGATAATAATATTATAAATATCCTTAGTGTTTCCAATAGGGAAATGAAATGGTATTTCAACCTCTGCTAAAAAGGTGTTTCTGTTAGTATGAAGCGGTACCCTTTGCTAAAGGGGCACTCTCACCACTCACACTCACCACATAGCGGACTAGAACAGTACTAGAAATGTGAGTGGGAAATGCTCGGTGACAATGCCACTTTAAGTCTTCTCTATGTATATAACCAAAGGTATACTTTGTTACTCACCGGTGCTCTATTGGTGCATCATGCCAACCTTTCTAGAGTGTCTCGACCCAGTAGGGTTGTCATGATGCTTGGATGCAGCACTGGCGAGTTACTCGCAGTAGAGCTTACTGTGGTTCTCAATGTAAAAGGATGTGTTCTTGGTATTGTGTAGACATACCTGCTCACAGACAGGCGACACAGCAGTGACAAAATGGGTCGTGCAACTCTATTCTGTATCTTACTAGTGGGTAGGTACGATATTTCGATGCTTGATCTTTCTTCAATCATTCAATTGAGGCAAAAGAAACTTGTTGATATTAGGTTGGAGCCGACATGTTTTTTCCACAATTTTAAAATTATTCTCCTACGCTCAGAGAAACTTCAAAACATTTATATTTGATCTTAAATTCTATCTGAAGGCATTTTCCTACTATTTTGCGCTTGTTAACAGTTAAAAAGATTGAATTAATATATATTGCCTCATCTTGTTAAGATAAAAAAAAATTAACATTTACTTTTATTTTTCTCAGTGTTAGTTCAACAGCAGATACTTGCGACTAGAGAAATTATAAGCGCTGGTTTTGAATACCGCAAAGACTGCCCCATCACGACACAAGACCCCGAGCGGTACGTCATTCAGTTCTTCACTGACAAAACTGAAGTAAAGATATTCAATCACAAGACTTCCAGTCATACCTTTAGACTGGTGTCTAATGGTACAACTATTGTGCCCACCATTGCCAACCAGACCGACCGGTACAGTGTGCAGGAGATTAATGGACGATATCAACTCAGTATTAAGAGTGAGTATTATTTTTTTTTTTTACTTTACTTAACTATAGGAAGGGCTATATTCAATGCCCCCTATTGAATATAATGTGGCCGTATTCAATGGGATTTTCTTTATTAAATGGCTTCAAATCAAAAATAAATGCAAATGCCAACTACATTGATACCTCTCTGCAATATTTCACTCATGAGGGCTGGGGCCTGTGGCTTCGTGGGATATGGCCAAGCTTTCCACCAGGGCGCTGGAACTATAAAGCCCCGACACAAACAAGAAAAACTACAGCTGTGGTGGGGAGGGGGAGGGGGCTTGTTGTTCATACCATATTCCTTTCCTACCTGTTCTATCAAGGCCACTAAAAAAGGTTATTCATCACCATGCGCATCATAAAAATCATGTTTTGAGGAAACTATTATCTTTTGCTAATCTTAGATCAAAAACATGATGAAAATTACATTTCCCCACTTTTGAGAATCAATTAATTCTTAACTACAAAAATGTGAAATTTGGTGATGAAAAACATATTATTTTCATATACATTTTAGCCTGTGAGTGAAAAAAATGCCTCCCTAGTCATATTTTTCAGACCTTGGTGATGAGAGGCCTTAGTTTATCACTTATCATTTTGTGGAATTTGATGTTCATGGCAAATCATTATTAATGGAGAAAATGAAGTTGTGCACGGTTTTACCTCGCCCATGGAAAATACAAGTGAAAAGACTGTGTTTGGGCCCAATGTAACCACAACCCATAAATAATTACCTTTTAACATATTTTGAACAGCTTTATGTATAAATGTCTGATTTAATATTCATATTACAGATGCCGTTGATTCAGACTCTGCCTGGTATGGTTGTCGTTCATTCGATTGGGAGCAGAATACAACCCATGTGTCCGTCGCTTCCACGGAGCTGCTAGTCCCAGGTAGGCATTGGGTTTCCATGTGATTAACCCTCTAAGAACTGCATAATGTCTTACCTTGGTGTGCCCTCAGAATGCAACAGTAGTGCATTACTCCCTTAAAACAGTAAACACTGAACATAATGTCATTATGTTTAGTGTTTAATGTTTTAATGGACTAATGCAGATTGTAATATTTATCATTATGATAAATATTACAACGTGAAGAGGAAATAGACAATATCTGACGTTTATCTGATTTTTCTCAATCATTTTTTCATCAATTGGTATTGTATTAATTAATGTTATTCTTTTTGCATCAACCTCTTCCGTTATTCTTCTTCTTTTAATCAAATCAATATACTTATGTACTCCTATGTAAATTAACTTCCATAGATGATATCTAAGGGTATATCCATTGGAAGATATTTAGTAGTAATCATGCAATTTATATACACATGTAGGAATTACTCATGCCTTGGTGAAAAACCCACAAGGGGGTATCACACGAGTAATCTCCCTCCTGTACAATACCAATCTAGTGCGTGAGACACAGTCTATCTGACGTGACAAGGGATGTAGCTCAGTGGTAAATCATCTGCTTCAGAGCGCGACCCCATGTTCAAGTCCCGGTTAATGAGCTATTTTTCTCATAGAAACATCCCTTTTTGAGAAACACACCCATTAGACTGATGTTTTCTTGTCTTACCTAATACAGGACCCTTTGAGGGTGTCTTCTGGACAACTAGATACTCTAATCTGAGATTGGATGAAGCCCGCAAGAATGAGATACCTGGTGAGATTTGTTTCATACTTAACTCTATTATCTGGAAATTGATGTAATATATCACAGTATTAAATCATTGACATATTGATTGATATCCTAAAAGCATCATGTATTATTTGATACCGACCATCACAGAATTGTACAGTATGTCCAAATGCTGTTTAATTCATTCATGCTACGGATCACTTGGCTTTATTAAATTCAGCTTTTATATAAATAGTTCTTCTAAAATGATTCGTTGGCACGCTTGAACTTGGAATATCTGATGATTTGGGTTCAACCCAGCAAAACGACCTTTCTAGTTAGAATCCAAGATGAAAAGTTTTTAAAATTAAGTAATTACCCCAGTAAAACCAAAAACCTGAAACAAATGAAGATTGGACTTTTTTAAATTGGTCTAAGCATCTTCATTGTTGTGACCTACTAGACAGAGGAGTAGTGTTGACGGATAACGCGTGGTATGGTCCTAACGTGGCGTGTGTGGTGCTTGTGTCCAACATGGAGCCTGTCGTTAACATCACCATTGGACACTACTGGGACCCCAAAAAGGTTGACATCACCGACCAGTTTGAGACTCGGATCTCATCAAAGTACGTCTTTCTACTAGAAATTGTCAATTATGTATGGGAAAATCAAAAACAATCTATTTCATCCCATAACTATGTTTCACGAGGGTCATAAGCGTGTATTCCACCAACGTCGGTAGCCGAAATTTGGTCATCCGATAAAAGTCTACAATGTTAAACCTATGGAAAAATGTTGTCCGATTCACAGAATTACGGCCGATTCCATCAGTGGAATACTGCCTATACACTGCAAAAAAAGGTGTTTAGATCCCGAACACAATCCTAAACACGATCCTGCCCCATTTATGTTAGGTTAATAATATGTGTAGTCCGGTGCCAAGAAATTAAAGTGTTTATGAGAATAAAGTGTATAGAAATTCAACTGTTTAGCATATTCTGGAGTTTACCTGTCAGGCATTTTAAACTGAAAAGTGTTTTGTCCATAGACATTTAGATATTTCATGTTGAGAAACAAAGTTACTATGCTTCAGTACTGGAATGGCCGTTCTCCACACCCCTGTGGAGAAACTGATGTTTATTCTCCATGGGCTGGTTCTCCATGATGATGTCACTGAAATAGCTATGAAACCAATTTATAAATGTCATTTTTAGATGTAATTTATCAATAATTACATGAAATAAACACAGAGATCCACTCTAATCAGTCTGAATGACAGGTTTCTCCATTCGTGGTACCTTGGATCATATCACACTCGGCTCCGCCTCGTGTGATATGATCCAAGGAACCACTCATGGAGAAACCTGTCATTCAGACAGATCATCGTGGACCTCTGTCTATTTATCCTGTTTAGATATTTTGTGTTTAAATTGATTTGTCATTCAATATATTTTCACACTGTTTCAAGATCCACTAGCAGGTCTAAAGGGAAGCAGTCAAAGTATATCATCCATATCTATTGCACACAGGCCCTTACTTTAACGTTGTCAGGTCTTAGGCAAATGCATAATTGAGAGGCCAGAGTCACAAAAATTAATAAAGTAACATTTGGCAAAAACTGTTTGGTTACCTATTAAGACCCATATCTAGGCATTTCGTTTTTTTACTCTATTATACTCTGGTAACTCTAAAAAACTGAACCGCTGGGCATAACCTCGTATAATGAGGTTTCCTGTTAAGCCTAGATATGGCTCCTTATGGGTAACCAAACTGATATAACCAAATGTTACTTTGTTAATTTACTTATCTGGAGCACACAGTTATCCATTTGCGTATCACCTGACCTGGCATCTATGCCAGATTGTTTGAGGATTGTGGTACTCAAAGTGTTAGCCATGTTTGATCAAATAGCTGTAAATATCTATTCCTTTTTCTAAGTAAATATGCTTTATTGATTTCAGGGTCACCATCGATGCTGTAGGCACAAGCTACAGGAAGTCTGTGTTTTTTGTGAAGAGATCAAAGTTTACACAGACAAGCCTTCGGGATGTGTTCTGCCGAGCATTTCTCTTACGTACAAGACATGAAAAGTCAGTCAATATCCAAGTCCCTTGTGAGTACTAGTGCATGATATAACATGTGGGGAATCTATAAGGCACTATATAATCCAGCCGATAATAGGAACTTTGGACAACAGTAAGAGTGGGTTAATAAACTTACTTAAGCAGCTTCAAGGAATTTTACTTAAGATTAAAGTTCCTTAAAATAGTGGTCATTGTTTAACCTTAATCAACTTTAATCTTACTTAATTCTGTTTAAATCAGATCGTTCATGCAATGACATTTCTCCAGCACACACACATTAAAATTCGTGTAATTTAATCGCTTCTGAGAAATAATGTTGTAAAGTTAGTAACTTAAATCACCAATGGACCCTTTTCATTTGATAGACTCCTCAAAGGTTTACCATTTAGGGAAAAATGCAATCTAAATTTAACAATAAATACGTACTTAAACTTACATTTACAGCAAAACCTCAGAATAAGGCCTGTGACCCTGTGACTGTGGAGGCCCTGGTGGGCAGTAAGGGCGTTAACCTAACCTGTCTCATTGAGGCACATCCCGAGCCGGACGTCGAGTGGAGACTCCCGGGCGGGCAGCAGATCAACGCTCTTTCTAACAACTCCAACTACGCTCTTACAAATGAAGTAAGCCCATTTCACTGCCTGTTAAATATTTATTATTATGGTGTTTTCTGTCATATATTGTTTCTTAGGCTATATAGGATTTCCTTGATTTGTTACATAATGTTATATTTTGTAAAGTGCTGGCGGCAGAAGGGCGATTAAATCCAATAAATGTACTTTTTTTTAAAGTGATATTTTACATTGGAATAGCATCTGAAGGGCCATCAACTCAAACAAAGTTTAAATGCAAGCTTATTTATTGGTATGACTCACAAGTGGTTAAAAACAATACAAGCACATGAGCCGGTGCAACTTCATACGTCTATCATTACTATTATCATGAAAAGAAAAGTGATTCAATAATGTCATCAGATACCCATTCCTAATTTAGGCAAGATTTGAAGGACTTTTGACAACGCTCACCATATCTGAGGTGACTGAAGAAGACAATGTATTTGGTCGTATTACGATTAATGCTAACAACACTGAGGGCAGTGGGGAACACTATTTGAACTTCAAACGAGGTGAGCACATACCATACCAGTTAGATCTTTCAAAACAGAGCACACTTGTGTATAAGAAGTATATAATCTTTCAACATCACTAATATTAACAACAGTCATGAGTTCAATTTAAAGTAATTATAACACCTACAGGTGGATGTTAAATGTCCTTTTAACAGTACGGGGTCTTTCAAATATGTATTTATATAAGTAAACAGTTATATGCTTTCAGGCAGCAGACCCACGAGTCTGCCATACTCATTGTCAATGTTGTATGTAAGTTTGATAAACTCAGATTACTCATTGCGCCATTTTGTATATTGTCTAGCAGCTGGAGCAGCAGGAGCTGCACGGCCATCTGCTGTCCTTATTGCCACCTTGATGTTACTGCTGCCCTGGACGCTGCACTAGGCCTGCTGCCCTGGATGCTGCACTAGGCCTGCTGCTCTGGATGCTGCACTAGGCCTGCTGCCCTGGACACTGCACTAGGCCTGCTGCCCTGGACGCTGCACTAGGCCCGCTGCCCTGGACGCTGCACTAGGCCCGCTGCCCTGGACGCTGCACTAGGCCCGCTGCCCTGCATGCTGCACTAGGCCCACTGCCCTGGACGCTGCACTAGGTCCGCTGCCCTGGACGCTGCACTAGGCCCGCTGCCCTGGACGCTGCACTAGGCCCGCTGCCCTGGACGCTGCACTAGGCCCGCTGCCCTGCATGCTGCACTAGGCCTGCTGCCCTGGACGCTGCACTAGGCCTGCTGCCCTGGACGCTGCACTAGGCCTGCTGCCCTGGATGCTGCACTAGGCCTGCTGCCCTGGATGCTGCACTAGGCCTGCTGCCCTGGATGCTGCACTAGGCCTGCTGCCCTGGACGCTGCACTAGGCCTGCTGCCCTGGACGCTGCACTAGGCCCGCTGCCCTGGACGCTGCACTAGGCCTGCTGCCCTGGATGCTGCACTAGGCCTGCTGCCCTGGATGCTGCACTAGGCCTGCTGCCGTGGATGCTGCACTAGGCCTGCTGCCCTGGATGCTGCACAAGGCTGACGGCCCTGGATGCTGCACTAGGCCTGCTGCCCTGGATGCTGTACTAAGCCAGCTGCCCTGGATGCTGCACTAGGTCTGCTGCCCTAGATGCTGCACATAGCCTGCTGCCCTTGATGCTGCACTAGGCCTGCTGCCCTTGATGCTGCACTAGGCCTGCTGCCCTGGATGCTGCACTAGGCCTGCTGCCCTGGATGCTGCACTAGGCTTGCTGCCCTCGATGCTGCACTAGGCCTGCTGCCCTGGATGCTGCACTGGGCCTGCTGCCCTGGATGCTGCACTAGGCCTGCTGCCCTGGATGCTGCACTAGGCCTGCTGCCCTGGATGCTGCACTAGGCCTGCTGCCCTGGATGCTGCACTAGGCCTGCTGCTGTGGACGCTGCACTAGGCCTGCTGCCCTGGATGCTGCACTAGTCTGACGGCCCTGGATGCTGCACTAGGCCTGCTGCCCTGGATGCTGTACTAAGCCAGCTGCCCTGGATGCTGCACTAGGTCTGCTGCCCTAGATGCTGCACATAGCCTGCTGCCCTTGATGCTGCACTAGGCCTGCTGCCCTATATGCTGCACTAGGCCTGCTGCCCTGGATGCTGCACTAGGCCTGCTGCCCTGGATGCTTCACTAGGCTTGCTGCCCTGGATGCTGCACTAGGCCTGCTGCCCTGGATGCTGCACTAGGCCTGCTGCCCTGGATGCTACACTAGGCCTGCTGGCCTTGATGCTGCACTAGGCCTGCTGGCCTTGATGCTGCACTAGGCCTGCTGCCCTGGATGCTGCACTAGGCCTGCTGCCCTGGACGCTGCACTAGGCCTGCTGCCCTGGACGCTGCACTAGGCCTGCTGCCCTGGTTGCTGCACTAGGCCTGCTGCCCTGGACGCTGCACTAGGCCTGCTGCCCTGGACGCTGATCTAGGCTTGCTTGCCTGGATGCTGCACTAGACCTGCTGCCCTGGACACTGCACTAAGCCTGCCGCCCTGGATGCTGCACTAGGCTGACTGCCCTGGACCCTGCACTAGGCCTGCTGCCCTGGAAGCTGCACTAAGCCTGCTGCCCTGGTTGCTGCACTAGGTCTGCTGCCCTGGATGCTGTACTAACCCAGCTGCCCTGGACGCTGCACTAGGCCTGCTGCCCTGGACCCTGCACTAGGCCTGCTGCCCTGGACGCTGCACTAGGCCTGCTGCCCTGGACGCTGCACTAGGCCTGCTGCTCTGGACGCTGCACTAGGCCTGCTGCCCTGGATGCTGACTGCTCTGAACGCTGCACTTGGCCTGCTGCCCTGGAAGCCGCACTAGGCCTGCTGCCCTGGATGCTGCACTAGGCCTGCTGCCCTGGATGCTGCACTAGGCCTGCTGCCCTGGATGCTGCACTAGGCCTGCTGCCCTGGATGCTGCACTAGGCCTGCTGCCCTGGATGCTGCACTAGGCCTGCTGCCCTGGATGCTGCACTAGGTCTGCTGCCCTGGATGCTGCACTAGGCCTGCTGCCCTGGATGCTACACTAGGCCTGCTGCCCTGGATGCTGCACTAGGCCTGCTGGCCTTGATGCTGCACTAGGCCTGCTGCCCTGGATGCTGCACTAGGCCTGCTGCCCTGGACGCTGCACTAGGCCTGCTGCCCTGGACGCTGCACTAGGCCTGCTGCCCTGGACGCTGCACTAGGCCTGCTGCCCTGGACGCTGCACTAGGCCTGCTGCCCTGGACGCTGATCTAGGCTTGCTTGCCTGGATGCTGCTTTAGGCCTGTCACTGGCTCAGGATATTGATTGATGAGGCTTGGCAAGTCTAATTGCTCAGGCAGCATTCAACCATGCTAATTCATCATGTTAATATTATAGATAGAGACTATATCAGATGAGATTTCTCAATTTCCGCACAGAGGAAAGTGTATTTGATGTTGTTTAGGTACGGAGGACTTCATTCTGATGATTTTCCTGCAGAGTGAAAACAACCAGTTAAGAGCGTCACAGTTGCCAACTCCTCTGATTTGTGTCTACACTCAGACACTGATTAGTTGTCTTCAATGAACTGGCCAATGAGGTACAATGCTATGATATCTATAATATACACATCTGTGGTAGTCCCCGCAAAAAGAATTTCCCAAATTATGTGTCTAGGTACCTCAACATTAAACATTTCCATAGGGCCCGTGGGGGGGGGGGCGGTGAAAAAAAATTGTACGCACCCCTGTTAACACCAAACGAGTTCAGTTCATGTTTACTAAATAACCACTGCATATAATGCAATATCTCCCAGAAGTTCTCATTCTTTGGACATCTGTGGTAGTCCCAGCAAAAGGAAATTCTCAAATATCATGTCTAGGTACCTCAAAACCTTAAAGAGCAGAATGCAGAATATTGTGAAAATCGAAACTAAAATATGGCTCCAAACAAATTTATCAACTATCACCTATCATAGAATTATCACCTATCACACTTATAACCTATCATATACTGATATCTACTTAAATCTTCCAACTTTAGGCGAAAAACGGTAGCCATTTTGATTTGGCATTTTCACGTGTAAAAACTGAAAATAGAAAATGTCATACAGCAGATTTGGATTCAGCATCCCCAAATTGTATAAAAACAACTGTAGGACAACTTCTACTCAAAACTGATTATCTGAAAAAGGCCTCTGACTATGTTTTGTCTGAAACGAAGGTGGTTGGTTTATCAGGGTTTGACTGTACCACCGTGATTACTGTGCCATGCAGTGCTGCCACCACCAGTATTAAACCAGAACTACCTTTATTAGTACCAACTAGGATGTACATAGGGAGTGTTTCTCAACCCTTGTCTCGTGTAAACTTCACCAGTATCATTATTACAAGTATGTAAAATATAGTTGATTTGATATTAATTCCTGACTTTGACATTCAATAACTTCACCTATCTACTTCTTGTGAGAAGATCGACCTATTTGCAAAACTTACAAAAATATTTTGTGCACTATGCGCTTCAAATCAATTGGAAGTAAACATCTAATTTACAATACATTTGAAACAGATCATAGGGTCGTAATGTATAATACCTCTATTACAATAAGGCGATCAGTAAACTACGACTGTGACCAATACCTACTTCTTGTTCAATGGGAAAAAGGAGTTAAGGTTTTATACCCTTAGCTTATAATAAAAGTCTAAAAAATCAATACATCTATTCAAATCACCGTGAATGCCATATTCATGGACCTATGTGGTATTGTCTACATTGGTTTCAAAAGAAAAAAAAACAATGTCTACAATTTATATGGTTGGAGACGAGTCTCTTGTTTCCGCTATTGGTCAGGTCATTCGAGCGCGCCAAACCTCTGTTACCCGGTAAGAGGCGCCCCCTATGTGTTGTATCTAGGCGGAGTGTGTACGTTGGTTACCACCTTTGTTTACGCCAGAGCGCCGCCCAGAGAGGTGGGACAGCTCACTGCTCGCTTGCTTTGTGTCATATATATATTATACTGTGGTTATTAATATTATTATTAACCATGCAGCCCTGCAGGAGCTGCGCCTTTGTTTATGACCATCGTAAATCAGCGTGTCCGCAATGTTCTAAACCCACACACTCTAAAGGTGGGTTGGACGAGGAGGAAGACGAAGCATTCGAATTGCGCAAGGCGGAGGAGCCGGGATCCCCAGCAATGGATAGGGATCAGAATGTGTCTCTACAGCTTAAGCTAGCAGAGGAGAAGCAAGCCATACTGAAGCGCAAACTCGAGATGAAGGCTCTGGAGGAACGACTGGCAGCGATTAATTTGCAGAACGCCAAACTGGAGGAGGAATTGGCTTCGAGCCAAGATGGCGGATCGGGGAAGAAGCCAAGCACGCAGAAGCCACCTCCAGGGTTTAAACCCAAGACCCCGGGTACCGGATCGACACCGGAGGGTGAGCCTGGTATCCATCGTCAACTGTCCTACGCAGACGGGTCATTGGCTTCGGCTTCCACGGGCAACTCTACAGCGGCGACTACTCTTCAGGCCGGCCTGGAGTCTGTTGGTTTAGGCCTTCAAGCTCTAGGGTTGGCTACTGGAGATGTCAACAACGCAGGATTACCTCTACAAGGTGAGGGTGGTGGCATGTCTGGCTTCCATTGGTCAAGTGAGTCGGCACGCAGAAAGCGCTCAAGACATTGGATACGTCAAGACTTTCATCTACCTTTAGATAAAAGTTATGAGGAGATGTCCTATAGAGAGCTCGTATACGGTATGGTGTGTGTGACTGAGTGCATCATAAAAGCAAACGACGCTCGGTTCGACGTCCAGGGGTATTTAGAACATTTTAAGTACATCACCCTTAAGGAAATTAGGCCTACCTACATGCCCAAGGCAGTGGCAAAGTATGAACATGATGTGACGACCAAGGTGGCTTCTGGAGAGGTGAGATACACAGCGGCAGAACACACGGCGAATGCCACTCACTTTGGTATCGAATCTACCAAGGCTTATGTGGAAGCCATGCGTCTCCTCCAAGGTCCTTCTCAAGCAGGGAAGCCAGGTGGCTCCAGCAAACCGTCAACACCGAGGATATGGTGCCGGGACGATGTCTGTGCGAGCTGGAACTTTACGTCATGCCAGTATAACCCCTGCCATAAACAACACGTATGTTGTGTATGTAGAGGCTCGCACAGGGCAAAGGGTGGTTGCAGTTACAATAATGGCGCCCAGCAAGCTCAGCAGCATCAAAGCAGGAATTTGCAGTCGTCCTTCTACTCACCGAACCAAGGCAACAATCAAGGTTACACCTCTTCAAACCCTCACCAGCAGCAGGGGGGGGGTACAGGTAGGAGCCGACGAAGGCCTCACCTGCGACCTGAACACTTATGGGTGGATTCGCGACGACAGAATTATATGTATGGACAATATTAGTGATTTACTATTTGCCTATATAGACTACAAACCACTGTGGGACATTAATTGTGTACATAATATCTCTAGTGTCCAGTCGCAGTTTAAACCTTGTGGGTGGAAGAATATGTTGTCAGGGGGGGATAATGATGTGTACGGTACTTGGGATCCAGATAGCTTGTTTTTGCTGGATGGGGATATGCATGGCTTCAAAATTGTTGACCCTATGTCTGATGTTCCCTCTTACGAATGTATTAATTATACCTCTGCTACAGGTGATGCTTTTGGCTTTATGAATGATATCATTCTGAAAGAAATTGGTACCGGTAAACTTAGTGTTGTAGATAGGAAGCCACACTGTGTACATGCGCTGGGGGCTGTTGAGAAGGCTTCTGGTGGGTATCGTCCCATCACTGACGCTAGCAGACCTGAGGGCATATCTATTAATAATTATATGTCGAGCACTTTTAATAATTTCAAATTCTGTAGCATCGACGAGATCTGTGAGAGTTTAACCCCGAATTGTTTTTTGGCGGTAACAGATATAGAGGCTGCCTACCGTTGTTGTATGATTCGTCCCAGTGACAGAAAATTTCAAGGTCATAGAGGATAATTTCTTGTCTTTTGGGGCTTGAGCCTCTCCATATATATTTAACAATTTAACTGACGCGGTTACCAGGTATATGAACGCTAATGGTTTCAAGTGTTATAGTTATTTGGATGATTTTCTGCTCATTGGTGACAGTTTTGAATCATGTAAAGAAGCTCAATTAGCTCTTCATTCTCTACTACGTTCATTAGGGTTTAATATATCCTACAAGAAAGTCTTATCACCCTCAAGAACCCAAAGGTATTTGGGTATCATTATAGACACTGTTCATATGAAGTTGTTACTACCGGTAGATAAAATGCTCAAGTTGAAGGAGGAGCTCGCGTTCTTTGCTGGTCGCCGTCAGGCGACACGCAAGCAAATTCAGAGGCTATGTGGCATTATTGGACACTTTTCAACGGTAGTGAGAGGTGAAAGAACTTTTTCCCATAGAATTATTGGTTTATTATCCAGTTTTACTACTGGTAAGAGACGTATCACCCTCACCAAGAATTTTTTTTTAGACCTACAGTGGTGGAGAGATTTTGCCACTTGGTTTAACGGAGAGGCCAAGATGGTGGGTAGGAGGGTGCAGGACAATGTGAGCATATACACTGATGCTTCTGGATCGGGTTTTGGCGCTCATTGGGGTGGAGACTGGTTGGCAGGCATGTGGAAAATGGACTTAGACGCTGCGAGTGACCGCCACAACCACCTCTCACATCACCCGGGCGAAGACATTCCCGATAATATAAACGTTCAGGAGTTATACCCGGTAGTAGAGTCTCTATGGAGATGGGGTCCTGCCTGGAAGAATTGTCGTGTTATTTGCTTTTCTGATAATACTCAAGTCGTTACAGGCCTAAATACCGGAAAGAGCTCTAATAATTATGCTATGTCCATTTTGCGTAGAATTTTCTGGTTGAGTGTATTATTTAATTGTCATATTGTAAGTATTCATGTACCAGGGAAAATGAATGTGATAGCTGACGCCTTGTCTCGTATGTATGAAAATAATATGAAAATTCCCACGGGTTTGTGCTGTTCCAGATGTACTCCAGTTGCGACGACAGCTAGAGACGAAAGCAGCCAAAGTTAGATCCTACTGTTGGTCAGAGTCCACTTGGCGTACAAAAGCTTCTCAGTGGAAGAAATATATTTCGTTCTGCGCCCTTATTATGGTGGCAGTGGTGCCTACTACTGTAGATGTTATGTGCAAGTTCATTGTCTTCTTGTCAGACTCACTGTGTTATGTTAGTATCGATAATTATGTGTCAGGGGTCATCAGTCTAAACAAGTACTTTGGCTATGATGTTTCTGATATTAGGTTGAATTTTATTTTTTCAACCACTTTAAAAGGCCTAAGGAGGCTATTAGGTGATCCTGTACCTACACGTGTAACCTTAACCCTAGAGAATCTATTGAATATGTTCATGCATGTAGACTGTTTGAGTGTCAATGAGAGATGTATGTGGGCTTGTATAGCCACTAGCTTCCGTTCATTACTAAGGAAATGTAACCTGGTACCAAATAATCTGAAGTTGGAGGGTCATTTTCTGCGCCGTAGTTCTCTTAAACCTTGGGGTGTTTTGCTTAGGATTTCCAGTTCTAAGACGATCCAGTATGGTCAATGCGTTCATTTGGTACCCCTCACTTATGCTATAGGCTCACCACTGTGCGCTGCAACTCTGTTAGCTAACCATTTCAATGATTGTCCGTCCATCACAAGGGACTCGCCTGTTTTCATGTTAAGGGTGTCGGGGGTTTTAGTTCCACTCACCTACCCGGTACTTAATAATTATTTGAAGAGATTGTTAGCAGCTATAAACATGGACATGAAAGGAGCAGGTTGCCATTCTTTAAGACGTTCTGGCGCTGCCTTTTTACATAGTTGTGGTGTTCCACTTGAAGACATTAGACAGACTGGTGATTGGGCTAGCCTCACTGCCTTAATTTATCTTGCTAAGCCTCTGTCTTCGAGAATTAACTTGGATAGGATGGTGGTAGATGCTATGTGTGTAAAATAATATGTATGTTATAGTAGATGTATGGTTATTCGTAATTCTGGGTGCTGGCAGGTTTAATCCAGCCCAAGTCCATATAATGTATTGTGCTTTATTCACTATCAGAATCACCTTTAACCAATGGTTGGAGACGAGTCTCTTGTTTCCGCTATTGGTCAGGTCATTCGAGCACGCCAAACCTCTGTTACCCGGTAAGAGGCGCCCCCTATGTGTTGTATCTAGGCGGAGTGTGTACGTTGGTTACCGCTGTTGTTTACGCCAGAGCGCCGCCCAGAGAGGTGGGACAGCTCACTGCTCGCTTGCTTTGTGTCATATATATATTATACTGTGGTTATTAATATATATATTTTTTTCTTTTCAATTGGCTTATGTCGAGTCAATACGTATCTAATAAATAGGCAGGTTTAATCCAGCCCAAGTCCATATAATGTATTGTGCTTTATTCACTATCAGAATCACCTTTAACCAATACTGCCGGAGTATTCTAATTTATATTTAATTCACAGGAATTTATATACTGCTGGAGTATTCTATTAAACATAGACAAAACGTAGCGACAGTTCATACTAATCACCCATCCCCTCTTGATGTACATAAATCCCCAATAAAAGATATTGACCCAACTCTAACTTGTCAGCTTTTTGGTGGAATCTTAATTCACTTTGACTAGTTTATACCTCAATTGGGAGATTCCCTTGAACCTTATCGTTTGAAAAGTGGTCATCTGATTCTAGAAGTTTTATGTCAAATTGTTGTAAGTCGGTTCTCAAATGTTAATCTAAAAGCCAGATTAAAAGCCTGTCTGAAATGACCTGAAATGTCCCCCTTTCTTACTGCACCAGTTGCTAGTGGCTTAGTGCTGCAGTGACTGCTGTGGTGACCTGACACGCCCCCTCACACGTGACCGATCTCTTATACAGAAACTGTGCCCCTTTTAAGGCCAAAAAGAATAAAAGGTGTTTTTCAGGTTACACAGTCTTAAAATCTAGGTAGGGTACGTCGGATTTTTTTTCTTTTAATTTTCTTTTACTTTGGCATGACAAATACCCAAAACTTGACTTGCAAACTTCAGCGCTGACTCGCAAACAACGATGTCGACTCTTGGACTATCAAATTGACTCTAAAATAGCCCCAAAAGTACTTTAGATATAAATATTTTCTTCAAATTGGATAAGAATTTATTCGGTCGGCCCTGTTTTGCTAGGTAGGGTAGGGTACCCTGAAAAACACCTTTTTAAAATTTGGCCTAATGGCCACATGGACTGAACCATATGCATATCTCTTACCGCTATCACCATTGCTGTTATGATCCATGTAGGGATGATACATTCCCGGAAGGGTCCACATGATGCATTAGTGCAGTTTTGGCAGGTGGTTTACGAGTAGTGCATCGGTGAAGAGGGCCAGCTGTTCTCTTAGAAAAATTTTACCGTGTGCTTTAAAGTTTGCAATTTAAAGTGTCAAAGAGTAACCTTTGTCAATGAGTGACATTTTCCTTCGTTCTGTTCACACATGAAAATTGATGTCTACGTTTTCCATTTGCTGCAAAAAGCTAATCTGCTTGAGAAGAGTGGTCCCGAATCAATCTTGACAAAATTAAAACATGTCATTATTTGTTAGTATCACAAAACTGGTATGGACCAAACACTATTGCTCTTACTCGACCCTTTATATAAGATGATGCATGTAATTTTTGTAATTTCTCAATAGGACTCAGGTCATTGATACCTTACAAACGCCTGCACAATGTCATTTATCATGATGGTGGCCCTCGGCAGATATTGTGGTGCGACCATGCATGTCTAGAAGTAACCGCATGAGCCATGTTTCTTTTAATTTCCTTAAAACAGGACCAACTTTATACATTAGAAGCTTGAAGTCTACACCCCAAAATTGAGAATGTATTGCAATTTAGTGAAAATGTAAAATAGCACATTCGAGGTTGCAAGGGAATGGTGGTGAATGCATAAGAACCATTGTACCCTGTTATTGGGGATAAGTTAGGGAGTGGGGATAAAATATCTCACAGCTTTATTGAAAGGGAATTCCAATGTGATAAAATATTGTCTGGCAACCAAAGGCTGGTTTCTTACATGGCTTATATAAGCGCCTCCCTATTGTCCCAAATAAATAGGTGTCACTTTGACGGAGGCACCTTTTATGTACATTCTGATACAGCCTGATAGAAATCTGATGGATATGTCCCAGTTAGAAACGGGGACTATACTGTATACAGCCTACCCTCCACCTCACAGGACTGCAGCCAAGGGCGTGAACCTACATCTCCAAGCACAGTCTTGGTGGTTGGGTGGGTATTAAGATAAGGGTAAGCCACTAGAAGTCCCCACACTCCTTTGAGCATTGTAATCTGGTGAGAATACATTATTTAAATTCATTGAAAGGTCACATATTTGTTATTAGGCATAATTAGTAATGTTCCTGATATCCAGAATTTGCAAATTTTTTAAAACTAATGATACAGCCCCTTCAGGGGGGACTTTGCTTAAAAGGGCAGTATTATTAGTCATTTATCAAATCTATTGGCCAATTCTGAATACCAGGAATATTCTTTATTTTGCCTAATAACACATATTTGACCTTTCAATACATTTAGATACATGTGTTCTCGCCAGAATGCTATACCACAAGAAGAAGGGGCACTACAAGTGACAGACCCTTATTCTATAGGCCTTTACCGGGATTGGACTTTTTCCCGCGGCCACTCTGG
The DNA here is from genome assembly GCA_947462335.1 of Harmothoe impar. Lineage (NCBI taxonomy): Eukaryota > Metazoa > Annelida > Polychaeta > Phyllodocida > Polynoidae > Harmothoe > Harmothoe impar. The sequence continues at coordinate 77,418,799 of OX381708.1, forward strand.
GTACACTGACACCAGCAATCTTGTGAGACCTTGGTTCTGCTCTCGTATTGCAGCCTGTTCCCCGGAAGCTATGGTGTGTGAGTGTCTGGTCACTGCCTAAGTCTCACGATAGATTGCGAGCTCAGAACTGACATGGCCGCCCATACGGAGAAAACCGAGTCATCGCTATAACCCATCCAACCACTAACACGGTGCTGGGAGAGTGAGATAGGTTCACGCCCTTGACACATAGTGAACACATACCTGGCACCTACCAGAAACCCCTGCGGCTTATAGAGGACAATATCACGCATTACCACAGTGATAGGTAAGTACACAGGTTGTCTCTTGATTAAAATGTTATTAGCTGGACACAATAATATGTTGTATGCTCTGCTATAAGCTGTACTCATTGTAAAGTATACAATCCCAGATATCGGTCAATTTAGTGACCCGTAAATATACATCTACTTTATGTGGGCCCTAAGTACCCCCATGGGTATATCACATCACAGTGGATCACTGGATCACTAGGACTCGTCTCCGAGCCTATATCTATACCATTTTAGAACACCATTATATATATACACCTATATAATGAATACATGATATGTATTCATATGTATAGTTGAAGTCTGGACATATCATATGAGTCCATAGGCCAAGTGTTATATTCCCAGGCGCTGAAAATGAGTTGAGAATGGGGCAAGAAACCTCTAATATACATAAGGGGATAGTGTTGTGAAATCCTTTTGCGAACTGAAGTCACCTGTCCCAATGTATAAATCATTTTTCGAAAAAATAATCCTGATGAAGGGCCTCCAACTGAACATGAGCATTTGCCATTAGGTCACTTTTTACTTTTTGATTTCAACTTTTCACTTTTTGATTTTCTCTGTTCACTTTTTGATGCTTAACTTTTAACCTTTCTTTCCATTTGGTCACTGTACACGATTAAAGAAAATGTCATTGTGCTTAGTGAATGATGGGCTATTTCCTTATAGATGGCTTATATAAAAGCCCTCTTATCGCCTAAACAAAAATCAGTTTCTTAGAAACATTGACATTTTATATACATTCTGATTCAGTCTGATGAAAGAAATGGGAAATGTCCTATTTATAACCTGGGCTAGACATCGTACTCAGACTGCAGTATAAACATACGTGGTGGGGACCACAGTTTGATGAATGAGTATGCTATAGTGTACCATGGGTAGGTGTCCATGACCATCTTTGTACTTTCCAATATACTCTACAAAGAGGTAGTGTGCACAAGATACACTAGATGGCACTACCTCTTTCTAGATTCTATTGGGAGGTAAAAGATGATAGCAGACTTTTGGTTGCACACCTTCCCATGATACCCTATAGCCTATTCACTCACCAAGCTGAGGCCTTGGTAAAACCTGTGGTGTGGACCTACCTGACAACTACAGAAGGCCTCTGGACAGGTGTGGAAACGGTCAGTAGTATCACAGAGAAAAGAAACAGCGTCAAAAGGGAGTCCACGCTGCCGCCAGAATGACTGCCCTCTTAAGGAGAGCCCATGTCCTCATGTGACTCCTTTAGGTGAGTCAGGGAGCTATGTGACTCCCCCAGGTTACTCCCTGAGGCAGACCAGGGAGTCACCTAGGGAAGTCACAGGCAGACTGGGCTACCTTAAAGAGGGGAGTCATTCTGGAGGCAACTTGGACTCCCTTTTGACGCTGTTTCTTGTGTGTCCTAATTGCAGACAGTGGATCGCTAAGATCCTCCTATAAAACTTTGAATCTATCAGGAGGGATACTATTCAGTACTGGTTATATAAGAGCATATATTGATGCCTGCGTGTGTTGAAACATGTATGAATGTATGTATCTATGTACCTATCAATTTAGATAGATTGATGGATAGCTTGATAGAAGGGAGGACAGATGGATAGAGATAGAATTAATGACTTATCTATTCTACTATCTACTTGTTTTCAGTTCATTGTGACATCTAAACCACCATTATGGCAGAGAATGGCACCAGCACCATCTACAAGACTTGGGATGACGGTTTCCTGGTCCGTAAGATGACTAGATCTGAAGCTTGCCTGGCTCAGCAGTGGTCTGCTGTAACAGAGGTTACATCATGTGACCTTGCCGTTATGCTTGAGTTGGACCTCCACGACAGTCGTTGTTACGTGGGAGAACTGAACGGTGAACCTGTCGCCTGCGCTGCTATCATTCCTGTAGCTGATGGTAGGAGACCCTTTGTTACTTAAAGTGGAATAATCAAGGAGCGTATGCCACTCACAATTCTAGTACTGTTCTAGTCTACAATGTGGTTAATTGCAAGTGGTGAGAATGCCCCTTTAACCTGCATATTGCTTTAATGAGATTTGCCTTTAATGGTTATGATGATAAAGTCACTCACCAGGCCTGCATTAATGAATCATGAAAATAAAGCAATGCATCTATGTGACTATATTTGTCTTTCCTTTGAGATTTAGGCGGCGGCTATACTCCCTTATTTCATTTTGTATTTATGTTTAAGCATTGAAAGTTCTGCTGTCAAGCGGAGTGTGCAATAATCGTTGAGCATACTGCATAACCAATGGGTCACACTCCCAGGGGATTATTCACTGTAAATGCTTTGTGGGCTGTGTCTCACGATATTGGGCCAATGCGTTTGTCTATGACCGGGTGCCGTCTATGACTGGTAGCTGTCTATGACCGGGTGCTGTCTATGACAGGCTATCTAAAAAAGTTGTTTGGAGGGATATACTTTTTTTTTTTAAGATTTGCAATTTTTATTCATAAAGTTATTTTTTTTCAATTTAAAAAAATCGTTTTTATTCCTCCAACATTACATTTTAAATAACGCTGTGATCACCAATGTTTTATGCTATACCATGTATGAACATAAATTGAAATGTTTTACATTTAACGATCTTTATCTTTAAATAAGCAAACGTTCCCAACGTTTTATAACATATTTTGTTCACTAGGTATGCTATTGGTGCTACCTGTATGACCACGTTCATATGAGTATGTTCCAGGTCATTAGCTCAATACCTGTAATGATCCATTTTTTCCCAGGTCTAACTGTAAAATTCAAAACTAACTCCATACCTGTATACACGTCCTAGTCTATGCTATGGACCCTATGTATATATATATATATATATATATATATATATATATATATATATATATATATATATATATATATATATATATATATATATATTTTTATATATATATATATATATATATATAAGAAAAAATGAACCTTAATCAACGGCTAGCTACTACAGACTGACCGAGCGGTGGGCCAAAGAGAGGTGAGGCCAGCTTGGGGCGCCCCCTGGAATATATATTTTGAACAACCATTTGCCGCCGCTTCCTAATATATTAATGTTATCCAGTCGAGATACCATACATATATATAGATGTGAAGACAGGACACTTATTCAAAACCTCTTTGTTCCAGGTTCTTGGATCCTAAAATTTAAAATTCTAATGTAACTCCACATCTGTATTTAAAAGCCCAGGTCTTTACTATGGGTAATACCTGAAGTGAAGGCTGAGTGGATGGCACTTATTACATACGTGTATGTTCCAGGTCTATACTACGGGTCATATACCTGTATACATGTGAAGGCTGAGTGCATGACACTATCTCCGTATCTGTCTACATGTTGCAGGTCTCTACTAGGGGGAAGGGGGCATGCGGCCCTTACCAACTACCCAGGGGGGGGAGTCAAGTGCTGTGGCGCCTTCTATACCGCAGAGCATGTATGCAGCTGCACCAGCCTGTAAGCGCCAGTCTCAAACCAGGGGAGGGAGGAGGTCAAACCGTACAGTCCAGTGTGGTCCAAACCTGTTGGAAGGTCTTTAGTATACATGATTGGCATGAGGTGACACTACTGGGCTGTAGGAGGGCCATGGTCATATAGGCTACCCTCAGTACATTTGCATTACATTGAGAGAGCATGAAGGAAACCCTCATATTGAGATAATGACAGAAGCTTTATAATGCTACATCGCAATATAACTTGAAAAAGGGTAAATCTTACCAGGAAAAAATACAACAGAATTTATACTTGAATAGCTCTTGTGTAATAACTGCATAAAATATGGTTAAAAATGACTGAGTGTAGTTTCCACTCCAGCCACTCCATGCGGATGGCGCTGCAGCACTTGATTCCCCCCCTTCCAACTACCCCTGCTATATACGCTGTATTTACCACGGCCATGCAGGTCTAGCGGTTTGGGCGCTCGACTCGCAGTCTTGCGACCCCGGGTTTGATCCTCAAAAGAAAACGTAGGATTTTATATATGTGGAAAAATGGAGCCAACCCTCCTCATATACCCAGAATCGTGACTGTATCAGTGGATATCAGCACGGGGATATCACCTTAAAGGCATGCTGAAACCATCAGGCTGTGTCTCACGAACTTGGGCCAATGTTTTTGTCTATGACCGAGTGCCGCCTATGACCAGGGGCCGTTTATTCCTCCATACAATTTTTTAGATAGCCATCAATGGTACAATAAACATGTATACACGATGCAGATCTGTACTATGGCTCCTGTTTCCATGTTGCAGGTCTATACCATGGGTCCTCTGTTTCCATTTTGCAGGTCTATACTAAGGCTCCTCTTTATCCATGTTGCAGGTCTGTACTATGGGTCCTACCTGTACGTGAAGGCAGAGCGCAGAAGTCTGGGGTTGGGGAGGCGGATGAGGGACCTGGCTAAGGAGCAGCTCGGGGACCATGTGCTGGCTCTAGACGCCGTCACTGAGCTGGTCGACATGTACACCCGCGCTGGCAGCCGGCGGGACTTCCCCGTCAGCAGGTTTAGTGGTCAAGTCCCTGCCACCTGGGATATGGCACTCCTGGGGGAAACTGTTCTGGTACGTAAATGGACCAATAGTTAGGGCACTGTAGTTTATTTGCATTGTTCCTAGGTTGTGTCACATTAGACCCAAGGTCCAAACAATGAGGAACAATGGTAACAGTCTGAATTGACCTTGCTGTATTGGTATTTGCATTTGCATATTGTGACAATGGTCTCACATAGTTTACGATAGTTTTTATTTTGTCTCATTACAGGCGACACTGTATTAAATGGGCCAGGTAATATGGCGAATAATGGGCTGAAGTATGGAGACTCTTGCACTAACTGTCTTTTTTCTTTACTCCCTAAAAATAGCATTTTTCTCCTGGATTTCCTCCTGGTAGATATATGTAATTCTGGGAAACATTTTCATTCCCTTATTATGCATAAGACATAATGGCAATACTATATGAAATTCATCAGAGGAAATCCTTTGACTGTTCTCTGTTACTACATTGATGTAATGACAATATCTACTAAAATCATTACAACTATTCATTACTATAATTTCAGATGTCACCTGACAACCTAAGCACTCTTATTGAGTATGACAATCTGTGTTTTATAAGACCAGACAGCACCCAGCGTAAATCTTTACTGCGGAGCTGGCTCTCCATACCGGGCAGTGCCTGTGTAGCGGCAGTGAATACAGCAGGAGATGTGATTGGTTACGGGTGTAGGAGGCCGGCTATAGAAGGGGATAACCACGTTATAGGGCCCCTGTACGCTAACACCTACCAGGCAGCTTACAGCGTTGTACACAACCTCTGTAAGGGTCTAGACGACGGATGTATTACGATAGATGTGTGGTGAGTGCATTATCATACGTCTAGTAAAATCTACAGCTGATAGTGCTCTAGACAGCCTCCGTGCAGGGACATTATCTCATGGCCTAAAAATAATGATACTTTCTGTATAAAAGCTGTGGGATCGGGGATCCCGTCCAATGGCAGCCTTTTATATGTACAAGTTTTAGAAAAAGATGTCGGTGGCACAATATCGATCCTATACAAGTAGTTCTTAGACCATATCTATAGAGTATTAGCTGAGGTATTAGTAACACAAAACATGCATTTATCTAGCTATATATAATGCAACACAGCCTAAAATAATTATCTCATTTTAAGAAAAAAAGTTTTTTCAACTGGTCTGGCGGACAAAGCACTTGTTTCTAGAAAAATATTTTCTTAAAAAAAGTAGTTTGTCCGCCAGTCGAATTTAATAATCTTATTTTCTTGAAATGGGATAAAAAAAAAGTCCTGTGGCATTACCAACAGTTAAATACATTAAAGAAGTAGGCTATTGGCATGGGTGGCAGACTTTGAGCCTGATATCACTACTTCATTGCAGCCTGCAGCACCAGGAGTCACAACAGCTGGTGGCCACCTTGCAGCTAAAGGAGGACCTTAAGATGGTCAGGATGTATCTCAATGGTCACCCGGGGAAACTCAGCCACCGAGTGTATGGCCTGACGTCTATAGATGTCTGCGGGTTCTAGGCCTCAGTATGGATTCACTTCTATAGACGTATGAGACTTCTAGTAATGGTCCGACTTCTAGATCAACTAATATAGACAAAGCGACAATCATCTAGCCACTTCAACGCAATGTACAAAAGTAATCTTTCAGAAAGATCACATATGCTGGTGAAGTGAAGCCATCGGTAGCGTGCTTGCCTACCTACCATGGGGCTGGTGCTCCTTCTAAGTTGACTCTCGCCTAGATTGGTAAGGTGAGAAGGACAATATATTTATCTCACTGTACAAAATAATCAGGACGCGGGGACAAAACATGAAAGTGTAGCAATTACAAGTTATTACAGTGGATATTCTGTATGTATCTTGAGAAGCACACCTCGTGAAAGCTGGTGCATTGAAAGGCCAAGCTCTACCTTTAATGTGCATTGACATGACCACTGATAATCTCTGGGGTTCTGACACCTCCATGACTAACACAGGGAAGAAAGTAACAAATTACTTGTACAATATGAAATATTGTTTTAGACTTATCTAAATAAATCTATACAATGAACATTCACAATTGACTAATTTGTCGTCTTAGCCATTCACATATTAAAGAAGGTTGAATAATTGATAGAACCATGTAGCATTGATTCAATTGAAAATAAAAGTTCAATATATGTCAAGCAATGTCCAAGTACATGTTTCAAATTAAACCTGTTTAAATTAGATATTATTGGGAAGAGTAAATAAAACTGTTTCCTGTAAATTCATCCATCTTAAATTCTCATATAGCATTAGCATTAACCATTTCAATTCATATGATCAATTGCAGCCATAATTATCCTTTATATAAAGTTAACTTCTGTTGCAAAGATTTCATGAAACACACACTATTTGCTTGCTCTAAGTCAAATTTCATGACAGAGGATGTAGCGCTTTATTGCCATCGGTACTAAAAAAGTACTCATCACTGATGGGGAAAGGGACACCAGACTGTCACTAAGACAGACCCGACAGTACCACTGCAGGGTGTGCGGCTGATTCAGAAAGAGCACCATGTTTGAAATTGTTCTCAAATCCTGTTCCAAATTTTCTCGTTGTTGACCTATTGTGTACATATCCACCTCCTCTGGGTAGGTATCCAAGGCATCATCACTGAAATCGTTTAGATGCTCCATTTGCTGTGTACTGTTCAGGGGAAAAATACTCTTACCAGGCAGACGATAAACTACCTCAAGATGAAGTGTATTCTGGCAGATAGTCCTTGTTTTATTGACAATGTTGTCAACCTGGTCTCCAGAGTCTACTTGCTGAAGGTAGGCCTATATAATCATCTCTAGCTGATCCAGATGTACCTTAAGTGACTCTGAGTGTTTAATATGAGTGTTTGATGCCAACCTGCAGCAGGACCTCCAACATTGTATTCCCTAATACAAAGCTAGTATTGCATGATGAGGTCACGTATGGGCCGTACCAGCCCGAGGTGCATCTGCCTTTATAAGGCAGATGCACCGAGGGCTGGTGCGCCCCATGCGTGACCTTATCATGCAATACAAGCTTTATTACACGATCAGAAGACAAATTCTCAGCCCCCCTACCTTTTAGTTGTTGTTTACATCGCCAATTTAGTTGTTTATATCGTTAATTTGCATCGTTCACATCGTCGTCTGCTTTGTTTACATCGCCGCCATTGTTGTGTCACGTGACCAACATGCTGGCTTCTGATTGGTCTAGAGCACCAAAAAGCGTACCACACATAGGGTTGGTACGCAAAAGCGTACCACACCTAGGGCTGGTACGTTTTTAATGGTTATACAAACACAGGATCGTATTGATAACGTTAGGTCGTGTAATAAATGCAGTTTACTTACAGGTCATACAATGCAGGTGGGCAGGAGGCCCCATGCCTGATCAACCATTTTCCATCTTAAAGGGTGAATCCACTGAGGCAAATCGGATGAACCTTCACAATGCTAAACCTATGGATGGATCTCGTCTGATCTGAGGGATATACCTGAGTGGATTCACCCCTTTATAAGGTTCACAGACTCCCCACTAATGAATGCACACCTCACAAAAGCACCACTCAATAAGTGCTTATTAAGCCCTACAGAGAATATGCAGAGCTTAATAAGCGCTTAATAAGTGGTGTGTACCCACTGGGTAAGTGCAACCCCTTGATTATCTTGTTATAATTGTAAACCATGCTTGAATAGAATATCTAGGTATTCTGGTACAGATGATTGCAAACCATGCAGAAACTCCTGTAGAATACTTTGTAATTGCATATCCCTACCCCACCTAAAGTTCCGACGATAAGTCAAGAGTTCATTGAAAACCTGTTTCCATTTTGTCTCTATAGGGCAAGACAGTGTTAGCATCTTCTGCTGATCTAGAACAACTCCTAGATAATCGCAGTCACATAAGTCTTTGCCATTTGTAAGCAAAAGTTTCACCATCTCTGGGTCTTCGCGATTGATTGCAACACACAATGGTGTATGCTGAGACACTGATTGATAATGGTATGAAGCTATGGGAGAAAGCATGCCACCCATAAAACACAGCATGATGAAGTACAGTCCTCTCCTGTCTACCTATCCCTGGTACATAAATTATCCCTGGTACATAGATTAGCATCATCTCATTCACATCCTTACCATGCTTAATGACCACTCCCAAACACCCAGCCTAATGGTTTTGTACTATGCGATCAATGACATCAGACCTCTGAGTACAAGCTCTCCTAGTGCTTATCTTCCAGAGAGATGCATTAGGGAATAATATTTCTCTTAATAGGTCATCATATATGGGTTGGCCCACATATTCATATGTATCTTTGTCAGTATCTCCACATATATATTAGAGATGGATCTCTGGATTGGTTATTATGTATGGATTGGCCTAAATGTTCATGTGTATGTTCATAAGTATCTTCCTCAGTATGGGTCCCAGAGCATGTGAGCCCCATACATCCTAGAACGTCTCCACATCTTAATGACAGTTTACATTCGAGACAGAAGAGTAAAGCTTTTCAATAAAAATCAGAGGTGCTTTTATGAAATCAAGAAATCACTTTTCAAAATCCGTGATCATTAGATAAACATGACTGTTACAGGTTCCAGAAAGGTTGTCCTTCATGGTGACTGATAATACCTGTTTCAAAGTATTTATATCTCAAACTTCACTCCGGTTTTCAGGACTGATGATTCTCAAGGCAACTGATATCCACCTGAATTTAACCACAGTTTAAGGTGGATCGCGGTCATTGCAGAATGGACTACTGCGCATCTTTCTGCGCATGCGGCTTTAATATGTCAGAATCGTGCAATTTTTGGTATAAGTATGCCCTGAATGATTTTCTACACCCATGAAAAATTTCAGGCAATTTTGAGCAAAATTGAGCAGTTTAGAGCAATATGTATTTTTGATATAATAATTATAGGTATTTTAGGCATTTTCTAACGTTCTTCAGGAGCTTTTATTTATGAAGTAATAAATGGTATTTGAAAGGGCATAAAAGTGAATAACTTGCTTATATATATCCAAAGCTACATAAAGAAATCATTTTATATGCAGATTGTTGGGATATTACCCACAATGCAATGCTGCAAAGGTTAGATTTAGTCCGGTTTTGCATTACTTTTTTACTTCAAAGGGCCAAAACCCTCAAATTATGCACAGCGCCCCATATCAAACTTACTCTTATTTATCAGCAAATGATCCAAGCAATCTTTTGGGGAAGTTTAAGAAAAATCTGATTTTATTACTATTTTTCTTTGATTATGTAAGGAAATAATGAAAATTTATTCCAACTTTTCACCAAAAGATGATATTTTTTCCCAGAATGCCGGTTGATAAATCTCCAAAAATATTTTTAGAATAAAGGTATATATCCTTTTGTTCATTGTGTGATGTTTCAGAATCCTGGGGTTATTTTTTGATAGAAAATAAAATCATAGAAATCTTTACATAATTTTCGTTTTTTTTATTAAAATTAAAATACTTTTATTTTTCAAAATTCCATATTTTAAAAAGTAGCTCGGCAACCCCTACTTTTCTTTTTGTTTTCTATTTTCAAATGATTTAGGGTACTCACAGAGAAAAAATTGGGAAATTCTGATGACTTTGTTTCAATGGGATCGACCCACCTTAACCCTGGGTCACCTTCTATATGGTAGAATGTAGCCCTATAGAGGAGACCTCCCTTCATATTCCTATTCCACGCAGGAGAGTTATATAGATCTATATGGCGGTGTCCTACCACATTGCCTCCACAGAGGAGAGTTCTATAAATGCATAGTCCAATCCTGTCCAATTACATAGCAGAGCTGTATTGGTGATACAATCCTACCTCAACGAAGGAGAGTTCCATGTGCGTTACATAACCTCATGCTGTCCGTATTCAGTACAATAGGCTAATTAGACCTATATACTAGCACCTATGTACACACATGGTCATGAACAGAGGGTAAGGTAGGGCACACATGTCTTTACATATGTCTATACAACTGCACATCCTATATATGTAATGTCTTGATAGCCTACATGTTTCTGCATGGGAGCAGTTCCATGAGGTGAGTTAGACCGTACACATGCCTGTCACTTCTATGGCAAGAGTCATACCAGTTGATTTTCAAAACACATCTACACACCTAATAGTCGTGATCCCTGCTCCTGCATGCCAGTCAAACTGGCATGAGACTGTTGAAACCTTCACTTAAATAGATGACCTACTTTCACTGGGTGGTTTCCAACTTCATTCTAACTGCATTCTATAATGTCAGGTGGTACCAGCATTCAGGAGCACTCTCTGAATGCCTCGTGCCATGTTTAGCTTTTGTTCAAAGTTCATGACAGAGGATGTAGCGTTTCAATGCTGCTGGTCCTGGGAGAGTCCTTATCACTGATGGGGAGAGGGACACTAGAATCTCACGGAGACAGACACGACAGTACCACTGCAGTGTCTTTGGTTCATTCAGAAAGTGCAGCATGTTTGAAATAGTCTTCAAAGTCTCTTCCCAACGGTCTTCTTTTGTTAGTTTGATCCACTCTTGCTTCTTGGGATAGCAATGTAAGGACTGGTCACTGAACCCCCTTAGATGTGCCATTTGCTGCTCTTTATCTGCAAGAAGAGGCTTTTTTTTTCTCTGGTCTATGTCACAAGTTTGTGTCTCTTCATCAATAATAGTATAGTATGTACAATGTACCTTCTTGATGAGGTCTTCTTCCTCTTCTTCCTGGTGAAGATAAGATACAAGTACAATCTCCATCTCAGCCAGATGTAGCTTAAGTCTGTCTGAGTGTTTGAGGCCAACCTGTAGGAAGAGCTCCAACGCTGGTAGCTTGTACTGTTGAATGGATGAGACTTCCACATCAATATCGACATAACTACAAGACAAGCTGATCAATGTAAGAATATGATTCAAAGGGAATGCACAGGAGGCCCCATGTCTGACCAACCATCTTGTAGTGTTCACTAATATATGTCTTCTCTGAAAAGCATTGGACATCGTACTTCCTTTATATTCTGGGTCAATATGAACACCATGTCTAAAAAGAACATCTAGGTGATCAGGAAGGAATTTCACTTCAAAGAGATAATCTTTTAGCAGACCTTGTAACAGCTCATGCAGATTTGTTCTTCCATGTTGACTGTTAGTTAAGAGTTTATCAAAAATCTCCGCATTTTGATAAAGTTCTAAATCAATGCAGTCACCTTTGTATCTCCATCTCCGTGTTTTCACCTTCAGCCGCTCCATATTAACCAGAACGTAATCACAGCAGCTCATCGACAAGTCTGCCCCATGTTGGAGTAAAAGTTTCACCATCTCTATATCATCACCATAAATTGCTACACACATTAGTGTATGATTAGTAGATGAGCTCTCTAAGCCGTGAGCCTCCCTCGACCATTTAAATTTGTCGTTGTGGTTAGCGCCTGCATTCAGGAGTAACCTTACCCCTTCGTGCCAGTGATTGAAAACAGCATCCTGAATCACTCTCCTGTTCTCCCTACCCCTCCCTGGTACATACACCTGCAGAGCCTCATTCACGTCCCAGCCATGCTCCAGAACACCTGCCAAATAGTCAGCTCTCTGCCTCTGTACAATACCCACAATGACATCAGACCTCTGAACACGACCTCTCCTAGGGTTTTTCTTCCAGAGAGCTACATCTGCTATAGATGTTTGTATGAATTGCTCATTATTGATTCTTGTTTCATTCAGGCTGTCTAGATCTGTACCTTCATGAACTCCCATTATTTTTCGAAGTGCTTTGGTGAACATCTTTTCATATGAATATATCTTTTGGGTTTAGTAAAAAGGGTTACCATAATATGCTTTAACTGGACCAATCATAGATTCAAAGTTGTTCGTTAAACGTAGTATGCAATATATATGTAGGAATAATCCTGCCTCCACCCAGGAGAGTTCTATGCTTGGTTGAATCCTGCATCCATGTGCAGGGAATTTCCGGAGAGTTCTATGTATGGTTGTATGTATGGTACAATCCTGCCTCCACACAGAAGAGTTCCATATATGGTACAGTCCTTCCCTCATTCAGGAGTTGGGCCTGGCATTAAGATATAATGTCATGAAGCTAGTGTACATACTGCCCTGTCTGTGCAACTGCTCAGCCTACATCAGGTAGTGCCATGTCAGCTAGCTGTAGCACTGTGTCATGTATGCAGCTTGTGACACCCAGCACAAACACAACATGAGGAGGATACTGACCGATGGTTGGCTGACCTACTTCTGCTGACACGCTTCCTACCCCATTCTGTAACAAGAGGTGGTACCATGGTGCTGCAGAAATCTATGTACTGCCAATGCCATGTTTATTCACCAGTGGCTTATGCTTGTATCTAGGTCAGGTCTTTGTTCTAGTTAACAACCCTTTTAAGACTACCACCTGGTGATCTATCTGTTGAAGGTTATAGCTAAGCAGAGATGTATAATTATTGGTACACATTGATCTCTAACAGACTGGATGTACTTCCTCAGTATGTGCTGCCACCTGGCGAAAACACATTACAACAGGCAATCCTGCTTGTGACAGCCCTCTTTTGGCATGGAGATTGGTAATAAAGTTAAAAAAAAGTGTTTTCTTATAAATGTCTAAGTTGTTTTCTGAGTTCTGGATAATTTACAGGTAGTGTACAACTCCATAGCCTGCATGCCTCTGGAAGCTGGTGGGACCACCATCATGTCTGTGGCCTCCTAAATGGTAGCTGTATATGTGTGTCCGATATCATCCCAACCTAATAATCCCACCCAGTACCAAAAGTTACCGCGAGATGCACCCTTTGTGAGATCAAACAAATTAAACATCTGTTCCTTTCACCAGGCTAACTGACCTACTTCTACTCGGAGGATCCCTGCTCCATTTTATAATGAGCTGTGCATGTGTTTTGATACGAATTTGTGTAACCTGCTGAACATCAGGTATACATGTTTAGGCAAATTGAACTCAATCTCTGTACAATCAGTACCATGTTTAGCCACAGGTAGCCAATGTATGTAGCTAGGTCAGTTCATTGCCCTAGTTTATCTAAGGGATTCTCATCGTTAAGGTTTGAGCTAAGCAGAGATCTCTATTCGAAACCTTTACTCTCAAGCAGGCTTGTTTTACTTCCATAGCATGTGCTGCCATAAAGTGAAAACACAACAAACCAGGAAATCTTAATTCTCAGTAGCCTATCGTTAAGACCCTTCCATAGGGTAGGCCAATATATTGCACAAAATTGCATTGAGTTCCAAGAAATCCAGTGGTGAAGGGGTAAGCGTAGGAGTGAAGTTGAAAAGAAACAATCCCTCTGTGATTATGTACCAGTCTAATGGACTTGTTAAGTGTTTAACTTTTTATCCTAAGTGTAAACAATTTAAGAGCTTCCCTAATTCTTCCTTCAATTTCACATTTTTGAGAACCTTGCCTAAGTGGTGAGTTCTGAGTCTCAGTGTGACATTGTCTTGATTCTCTATAACCAGATGGCAGCACAACATGGAGTAGGCAATCCACTCTGCAGGGGACCAGTATTTACCAATATACATCTCTGCTTGGTTCAAGCCTTCAGTAGCAGAATCACTTGTAAAACAGACTTAGTTGAAACTCTATGACTTGTGTTTGTCTCTGACCAGCAGTTGCCTTTGACCAGTGGTTGTATATGACCGGGTGTTCATCAATTTCTTATACTTGGTGAAATCGATTTATAACACCTGAATGTATAAATTCTATATATAAACAGTTACTTGTAAATTCAGTTCTGTGAAATCTATGACTGGCAGTTGTCTTTGACCGGGTGAGGTCTATGACCGGGTGACATCTATGACCGGCCCCCTGCAGATGACTACCAGCATAAAAAAAAAAGAAATGCTTTACAAGTTATGGGTTATTACTTTCTAAAGCCTGGTGAAATAACTCTATAAGATGTCTATGAACATCTGCTTTGAATATGCATATTTTCAAATCTACTGACCATTAATAACTGCCTGTAATAGACAACTGCCAGTCATAGACAACTGCCCATGATAAATGACAGACTTGGATCGATTTGGTGAGACACAATATGATGCCACCTCACACTATAGAATGGAATTGGAAGCCTGCCAGCAAAACTGGGTCTGCTATTGATTACTAGGTGCTACCTCACCTTATAAAATGGAGTTGTTATCCAGTTGGAAGCCTGCCAATAAAAGTAGGCCATCTATTCAAGTCAGGGTGCCACCACTAGCATTCTGGAGC
Source organism: Harmothoe impar (assembly GCA_947462335.1). Lineage (NCBI taxonomy): Eukaryota > Metazoa > Annelida > Polychaeta > Phyllodocida > Polynoidae > Harmothoe > Harmothoe impar. The sequence continues at coordinate 77,433,852 of OX381708.1, forward strand.
AAGGGTCTGGACCACTCAGTGTGTACATGTGTTTGGAGAATCAACTGGCAAGACTTTTGACATAAAAGTGACAGGAACAGGTAACTTTTAGCAAGCCTCATGGGACTGCTTCCATACAGATACATGTAGGCTACCAATACTCTATATAATTATAGGCTATACAGTTGAGACACCATGGGATATTTAACCAATATTGTATGGCTAACGAGTTCACGAGGGGTTGTATGGCTCAATATCGGCACGAGTGCGTAGCACGAGTGACGATATTGAGCCATACAACCCCGAGTGAGCCCGTTAGCCATACAATATTAGGTTTATTATACGATTTTTCAACTCAAATGTGATTAATTACCTTAAATTTGTCCTAATTTGGCCATTTTGAAGGATATATAGGTAGACTAGATCGAGCAAGGTGGGCGCCATGTTGTGGAACTCTTCAGTAGCGGAGGTGAGGAAACAGAAGCTAGGCGCGGGGACCAGTCATTATTTTGTTACGCTGCTTTCGCCAGCCTAAAGAATACGACTGTACTCCCGCGTCGCCACCTGCCGTTTTGGTTACTAACCGCTCCCCTCTAGACTTCAATATAGGCAGCGTTTCCCCAGCCCTGTACCATATCTACTGTGGCCGAGCGGTTAGCGCGTCTGGCCCACACGCAAGGGATCCCCGGTTCGAACCTGAGGGTGGACGAGTGGAAACGTAGCAATTTTAAAGGGCCTATATGTATGTGAACCCCCCCCCCCTAGAATTATTTTAACGACTAGGTAAATAAAGTCCAACTACTACCTTTATAGTAAAAAAAGAATTATAAAAAAAAATTGATTTTAGGAGAAATTACATCAAAAAGAGTGTTTTCTTCCATAACTCGCTAAATAATGCCCCTACAGAGCTGAAACTCCGTCTGTAGACTCCTTGTTTTGTACCCTACTATACCCAGCGCCCCCACGGCGTGGTACGTAGAGTGTGCGACTTCAAGTTTTGGGGTAGCGTGTTCGAATCACCATGAAACCCCGGATTTTATGGGGGATGAAATTTCGAAATGACTCCCGTCAACTGGAAGAGTGCCGATATCCACCGGAAGAGTGCCAATATCTACCGGAAGAGTGCCAATATCACTATATATCAGCACGGGGATATCACAGAAAAAGCACGATGAGTGGCCCGATCGTATAATAAACATATATACAGCAACCATAATACAGGTGGCCTATCTACCCCTTTGTGTACCACCAAGTGTGTACATAGCTGCTAGCATATAGGTCTATTTGACCTGCTATACTGACTTAGGACAACATTGGCTTAAGCTGCACACATGGAACTCTCCTGAGTGGAGGTAGGCTACCATCATCTGCTATATGAAGACAGGATTGAACCGTACATAGAACTCATCTCTTTGGAGGCAATGTTGAAGGTATCACAATGGTCTCCTGTGTGGGATTAAATTATACACATAGCTTTCGTGCACAGGGCTACATGCTGCCATATATAGATTTACATATGGTTTTACTATGAAGAATATCAAGAGTCCTGAAAAGTTAAGTGTGGTTCAAGATACTAATACTTTGAAGCACCTGTCATCAACCCCCAAGAATAAACATTTTTCTGGAACCTATAAAAAATAATTTGTTCAGTGATCTTTATCAGATGATTACAATTGATTGCAGCAGAATTCTCGAATACATCCAATCTTACTTTGTAAGGTTTACTCTATAATCTCAACAGAGACGTAACTTGTCCTTAAAATGTGGAGAAGGGCAGTTCCAGGAGGTATGGGATGCTGTGGAGGTACACAAGAGGATAAATATGAATTTGTAGGTCCACCCGTATATGATGACCAATTCAGAGATATATCCATCTCTAATGCATCACTCTGGAAATTAAACACTAAGACAGCTTGTACTCAGAGGTCTGATGTCATCGATGGTATAGGACAAAACCATCAGGCTGAGCATTTGGGAGTGGTCATTAAGCATGGTTGGGACGTGAATGAATTGCTGCATATTTATGCACCAGGGAAGGGCAGGATGCAAAGGACAGCACTTCACCATGCAGTATTCAATGAGTGGTATGAAGGGGTGATGTTACTTTTTGATGCAGGCGCTAACTGCAACATCAAGTGTAACTGTTTGTTGTCAGGGGAGGCTGGCCGCTTGCTTCTTACCAACCGTCAATACCATTTTCAATCAGACTTTCAGCATACACCATTGTGTGTTGCCATTTATAAAGATGACCCAAAGATGGTAAGGCTTCTGTTTCAAAGTAGCAAAAACTTAAAAGGCTGTGATTATGCAGCAGTTGTCTTTGATCGGCAGGAGGTGTTAACATTATACTTTTCTAATGGAACAAAACAGAAACAAAATTGTGAGGTCTTCAATGAACTCCTGACATATCGCCAGAACTTAAGGTGGGGTAGAAATATGCAACTGCACAATATGCTACAGGAGTTTCTGCGTGGTTTGCAACCATTTTTACCAGAGTACCTAGATATTCTATTCAAGCATGGTGTACAATTAGAACAAGATAATCAAGGGGTTACACTTACAGACGCATTCGCTAGTAGTAAATCTGTGAACATCATAAGATGGTTGATCAGGCATGGGGCCTCCTGCCCACCTGCATCGTATGATTTTCTTGTGCTGGCCTGTAAGTATACTGCATCTATTAGGAACTACAAACTACCCATGTTGGAGATTCTGCTGCAGGTTGGCATCAAACACTCAGAGTCACTTAAGGTACATCTGGGTCAGCTAGAGATGATCATCCAGACCTACCTTCAACAATATTCCCGAGACCAGGTTGATAACATTGTCAATAAGACAGAGACTATCTGCCAGAATATGCTTTGTGCTGAGGCTTATTATCATAGGCCTGGAAAGAAAATCCTTCCCGTGAACAGGGAGCAACAAATGGAGCATCTAAGGGATTTCAGCAATGATGTCTTGAATATCTACCCACATGAGTTGAATATTTACACAATAGGTCCAACACGAGAATATTGGGTCCTGAACTTGAGGATGATTTCAAACATGGTGTGCTTCCTGTATCAGCCGCATACTCTGCAGTGGTACTGTCGTGTCTGTCTGCGTGAGAGTCTGGTGTCCCTCTCCCCATCAGTGATAACGACTCTGTCAGTACCAGCAGCATTGAAACGCTACATCCTCTGTCATGAACTTTGAACTAAATCAAAACCATTTGGATTCATGAATACACAAATATATACATGGTACACAATTGCAGATTATCCTGCTGGCATCACATTTTGTATCATATCTGTATAATAAACGGTCATTAGGACCGATAGGCTGTTGTTAATAAACATTTGTGTTGTAAGCAGGCATTAGAACCCACAGAACCCAGATAAATATAAATTTTGTTCTCAATATATATATATATGAACATTTGGATATTGAATCTTCAGTTTTCTCAACCTTCTTATAAACAAACCATGGAAATCTGGACACTTTGAAACACAGGAAACCCTATTGTTATATAGTCCAGAAAAAATACCCTAAAGCAAATACAATTGAGGATGATAGAAATCACCTTTCTTCCTTTCCTTGTTTACTCGCTATACAAAATAATGTTATAAATGTTACATCTATTATTTACTAGCAAGCTGGGGTCTACCTCCCAGTATTATCTAATTTCATGTCTGTGATATGCCTATTTCATTTACCAGTATGTACCAAATGTACAAATCAGAAGTATACGCGAGTGACAATATACTAATAGATAAGACATCACATGAACGTCATGTACATAAATAAGAGTACTACCGATTTTCTCCTCCAGAAAAGTAAAACAAGTATTCTTATAATTGATAGTCCTCCCGTACCAATGTTAGATCCAACAGGAGGGACTCATTTTAATTAAAAAACGATCAAAATAGATCTCATCCATAAATGTGGATTTTGGCATTGGGGAAAAAACGAAACAAGTATTCTTGACCACAGTTCAAGGCGCAGGCCAACTGAACTTTGCACCTTGGGCTATAAAGGTTGGTATCTACCCTTGACTACACTTCTGATGGAAATAGACACTGGTTATAGATAATGGACGAAAGCAGGATATCATCAACCCACTTCTGTGCTTTGTAAAATGCTGTAGCCTGTGTCAAATCTTTTCAAAATATTAATATATTTTGTCTGTGAATGTGCAAATCGATAATATTGAATGGTAAGTAATAAATGTAAGTACAGAAAATATCTGTGTTTATGTGCTTTAAGGTGTACATAGCTTCTAGTACTTTTGTCAGAGACTCAAGATCTTCATAACAAAGTATGCAATATGGCCCCATCTCAAGAGTTGAATTATGACTCATGAAAAGTTAGAGCATTAAAAGGCAGAAGAGTGTCTTACTCTAGACCAAGGAATTTTCTCCCATTCCACAAAGATTGTGTTCTAGTCAGCTCAGGGTTAAAGTATATGTTTTCAATTGTTTAATATATATCATATGTGACTCAATCCAGCATAGTGGAACTTATGTCGCTCATCAAACATTTTTAGTTATCTATGTCATGTGATAGAACAGTTCATTACCTCTCTATAGAGCCCATGTGTGAGTCCCAATCTCACCCATACGTATCTAAAAAATATTTTCAAAGATAAAAACACCCGGAGTGCTAATTTGAGCTACGCGTGATCAAAGTGGAACGAGCAGGTCGCGACCTGCTCGCGAGCAGTCAGCGATCATATCACTCATTGGTTACCTTAGCAACGGGTATCTAGAATTGAGATATCAATCTGAAATTTTTACCAGGCATTCCCGATGGTTATATCTACTACATACTAAAAGATTGGTCTCTTTGGGGAAATATTTTCATTGATGCAACATCATTCAAAAACACGTTCAGTTTCCTGGAAAAATGACAGAGTTAGTGGTTTAGTGGAATAATTATAGATGCACAATACCTGTTCCTGGTGTAGTTTAGGGACAACTAACAGTTCCAAAACCTATTAAATGTAGTCTGTTAAGTCCTGAAAGTCCTTTCACATTATGTGAGCATTGTACACAGATAATTTGATAGGTAAAATCCAAGTGCAGTGGGTGGGGTCCTCCATGTTCATGTCACATTATTTCTCCAGGTCAAAATATATATCCATGGTCGCTGCTGATTGTGTATCATCATTACACCCTAAACCAGTAGCAGATTATGATTATATTAACAACACAACATCATAATAGAGTCTTGTGAGTTGGTATTCTGCCTGGAAGAGCAATGGCATGTGTCTCAGCATGGGATTTGATAAAGGCGAGAACTCTTTGAGTATCATCCAGGTCCAAAGATTTGCCCGTTTTCCTGAAGCCTCCAGCACGTATTCTACGTGTGACCACACCATTGGCCACATACCACTTAAGCACACGTTTCAGTTTGCCCTTCCTAATGCTGAAAAAGAAAAATGAAAATTCTAAGCATTGTATTCATTGTAGATCTAAAGAATATTCATGCATACTTCATGTCATGTTTAAAGTGCAGATAGCAACAATGGGTTGAAAGCTACATATATAGCCTATAAGATACCGGTATGTTACTATAGCCTACAATATACTGATATGGTTCTATACCCTACAACAGACCGTATTGTTGCTATAGCCTACAGCATACTGATATGTTGCTATAGCCCAGAAAAAACAGGCATGTTGCTATAGGCTAGAATATACTGGTATGTTCCTATAGCCTAAAAGATACCGGTAGGTTGCTGTAGCCTAGACACACCCTCTGGTTTGACACAAATAAAACTGGGTCGTAACCTGTCAGTTGGACCTACTTCTGGCCACTCACAGCTCCTTGACCTAGATATCATTGGAGCAGACACGGGTGGTAGAAGTATGGGTTAGTTCCACTGGGCAGCCAACAATGAATGGGATGGTCAATGTTACATCCTTGGTACTCATGTTGCATGAAGGTTGGCATGATGCTTGAATGCGGCCCTGCCAAGTAACACTCCAGTGCTGCATTCAAGCATCATCCTTGGTAATCATGATGCATGTAGGGTTGGCATGAAACTTGAATGCAGCCCTGTTAAAGTAACACCCAAGGGCTGTATTGAAGCATCATCCTTGGTGATCATGATGCATGTTGGGTGGGTATGATGCTTGAATGCAGCCCTGCTTCATTCATGCATCATGCCGCCCCGGCCCCCAAAAAAAAGAAAAAAAGAAAATTTTCCTGAAAATGGCCAAATTGGTGAGAAAATAAGGATAGTTAGTGCAAAAGTATACATTATGAACAGAATATAAAACACAATTATTAGTTGACATTTTAAAAAGCCTAGTCACAATGAATGCACATAATTATAATTTTTGGGATCCATGTAGGTCTGAATTATAAATTAAAAACAGATACAATATTCCAGACCAATGCAAAAATGCACTAATTAGTAATAGATATATAATGGTATTGATTTAATTCATTCACAAACTTAAAACTAATGAGGGGTAAATAAAGGGTGCATCGAACAGAACACCATGTGGTTTTTGCCACTCACCTAAAATTGGCACACCTTGTGCTCTTTTCATCCTGAAGTTGTTGTACCGGATCTGGAACAACCAGAGGGACATCTTCCTCATCTGATGATTCTGCAACATCCTCTCCATCATTCTCCTCAGTATCAGACTCACTATCCTGATCAGAATCATCAAAATTCTCGGGGAATAGGAAATAATCGTTTACAAGCTGACGCCATACTCCCTGCTCGGCAACAGCGGTTGTTAAGTTGGCCTTAGTTATGGCGTTAAGGGCATTGGCCACTGTGTCCAACTCAGCCATTTCATGTCCTGAATGTTTGCGTATTCAAAATGCACTATTTGGGTTAATAATTGATAATAATTCTGTGTTTAAACATGAAAATACACCCGTTACCAAAATTGTCTCTTGCCGCCGACTCGTGGTAAACAACTCAAACCGGAAGAGGACGCTGGGCACTCGGCCAATCAGCGGGTCGCATTTGTGTCACGTGATGTGTTGTCAAGGGATTGTTTGGTCTGATGCGATCCAAAGGCATTTGAAAAACACCCTGTGATTGGCTGACTGACAACTTACGATTGTAAGAGAGCCTGCCATTGGGTAGACAAGTTCGCGCCACACAAAAGCATGCCAAACATGGGCATGGGGCCTGGGATGGGGGGTTCTGAGAGAGCAACAAAATAGACGGAAAATGCATCGTGTATACCGTCTCGACGGCCTTTGTTCTTGACAAAACATCCATGTAGGGGTTCTTAAAATGTGAAATTAACAATGTTAGGAATTTCATATGGATTTAAAACTCAGGGAATGGCATGATAACAGTATAAATCAAACAAATCCATTGAAAACCCAATTTCAGTGAAATACATGTTTTACCCTTCAGACCCCATTTTCACGGCTCGCGCTAGTGCGACATAAGGTCTATTATGCTGGATTGAGTCACATATTAGAGCTTTGACTGGTTCCAAAATTGCATTTCCACAATTTCATGATTTGAGATACTATATACTAACTGTTCTGTTGTCTGTTGTCTCTATAGTTCAGTCAAACTGACACCTCCTCCCAGAAGGCTGCGATATATATGACAAAGGTGCACGAGTAGAGTTCCTCACTGAAGGTTATTTTACGAGGCGAAGCTGAGAGAAATAACCCTCAGTGGGGAACTCTACAAGTTCTCCTTTGTGTTAATTTCATGTCATTGTTGATAATATTTGTCAAAATCCCACTTAATTACTCTGAAAAGGCTAATTTATAGTGGTTAAATCAACAATTTTGATGATTTGACAGGCCGTGAAATACAAACAAAGGTTATTTCATTAGGGGTGTCAAATACGGCATCCCTTGATTAAATCAATAGGATTCACCATGAAATAAGATTGATGTTCTCACCTCAAGGTGTTTCCTTAATGATACTGCAGAACAAGTATGTTACATTATTAGATCTAAAAAAGGCATAAAAGCAGACTCCATTTCCTTTGCTAATGATTTATACGCAAGGTTTTCTCTGAGATATTTGACCAGCATTGTTCAACATTAATATACTTTAGCTGCTTATAAAGCAGGTATGTGTACAATGTTACTATACTGTCCGCAATAGTTGCGCAACGTAAAAAAATGTTAAATGGTCACTTGTCCCTAGTAAGTCCTGAGCAATAACTAAGCACATGCTCACTTTTACTAGGGAAGTTTACCATCATACTAAGGGTGCTAATTGCTAAGGACTTACTAGGGATCTAGGGATAAGTGTCAAGAAAGGATATATAGATCTTTCCCTTAATGCATACATTCATAAATAGTCTCCCTAGTGCAATGTACTGGTAGGGTCCCAATCTATTTCATGACTTTTAATTGTATTAACTTCAAAGAAAAAGACCAGGAAAAATAAGATGCTTCAAACATTCTATCTAGCACTAAATTGCACAAACAAGGTAGTGCCCCTAGTTATGATATGTCCCTAGTAAAATATGGCAGTTTAACATTCAAAATCACGCCACAGGAGAATAGTGTCCTCATCACACAACAGAGCTGCTGAAGGAGGCGCACCAGATGAACTTACTAGGTCTCCCATACATCCATTTACTATCAAATATGATGGCTAAAATGGGGGGATTTCAGTAAAATGTTGAATCATTTACTAAGCAGGTGAGCAGTTATAGTTCCATGCTTTTCACCCATGTATTCAGGTGTGCAATGCCATTGTCTCCCTATTGCACTGCAATGGCAGTTTATCACCCCCATAGTCTGTTACAGAGTCCATAGTTTACCCATGAATAATTAAAGAGATTCCGTGGTAGTCTTAGCCTCGATCTCCTACTACATCTTTCTCTTATTCATGGAAATGACTCTGTGGTAGTGGCCTTTCATACCTGTACTGCATTAGCTGACTGGGACCAGGTAAAGAGCATTGTATACATTCAGTCACCATAGCAAGCTTGACCAATTCAATCCGTCAGGTTCTGTTGACGGTGCAATATGGTCTGATTGAACTCATGTCTAGTCATTGTGGACAGCTACCCTACACTGAGTCACGTTCTAGGCCATAACACACACAAACTAAAACACAGGTGTTTCAGTTCAGAGGAGGGGAGGGGGAGAATTAGGCAAGATTGCTGCAGGATGTTTTTTAAGCATAAGAAAACAGTTATCACAATAAATTAAAAATGTTATACAACATTTTATAACATTATATAACGCTATATACCATTTCTCTATTGCTCCTTACTATGGCATAACGTTATATAAAGTTTTAAAGTTTTTTAAAGTTTTAAAACGTTACGTGAAATAACCTTTTTTTGTCAGCTGGGACTCCATTTATGAGGGGAGACAAGTCCTGGATGTGAAAATTTAGGCAGGTGATTGGTTACGAGGGGACTGACTCTGAAACATAACCCTTTCCATCCTAAGCCTGACGCCCATGCCAAAATAGAAAGCCTTTCAATATTGAATGAAGGTAACATCAGCAGTCCCGGAACTACAGGCAACAATCCCATCATATAACAGGTGAATCTAGCATGCAATGAACCCTCGACATAGGACTGCAATGTGTGCTGTGTAAATGTATAAAGGCATACCAGGGAGAGTTCTGTTTAGTGTAGTAGCTACACAACATACATGCAGACGCTCCTGTAGCCAATAGGAGGAAATTCATATTGATAAACTGTTGGATATTCTGTTGACATCACTCATTGAGTAAGTACTTTGAGCTTACTGTAAAGTGTGGATACTGTTAATATAGGAACTTATCATCATCAACTTCTGAAGGGTTGTGCCACAAATATCTCATATCAAGTCAGAGCTTGTCACCTCCAAGTCAAACAAAGGCTGGACAATGCTGGAGGAAAGACTGCAAGGTAACATTGTGAAAAATTCCAAGTCTCAGTGCCAGGGTGAGTGCACGCATGGCACTGGTAGCTGTTTGACAGAAGAGGACATAGACTTTTGGTACGATGCTGTTTTCCCAGATGATATTGAAGCTGTTGAGGTGTACTTAGCTTCAGTTGGAGAAACCAAGAAAGTAGCGCTACTAAATGGGCACATCTGTGCAGATAGGGTGGAAGCAGAGCTAGATTCAGTAAGAGGACTAAACCTAAAGGTTCCTAAGGAGATGAACTACACCCGTCTCATGAATATTGCTGCAGTATTCGGTGCAGAGAAGCTCATAAAAATGTGTCTCACAAATGGGGTGAATATTTTTGAGCGGGATAGAAATGATGACAATCTCATTCACGTGTTAATCCAAGCCAATAGACAGATCCCAGAATACCAGGAGAAATACATTAACACTATGCGTATGTTGGAGAAACATTTAACAACAGGTCAACTGAAGCTTTTGCTTCATCATGAAAACAAGTCTAGGTACAGGCCTCTGGAGCTTGCAGCACATCTGGGGACATTTCCTATTTTTAATGAGATTTTCAAGATCAATGATATTTACTTCTCAGGCAAGAGGAATATTGGGATGTTGTCACTATGTTATTACAATATAACTGAATACGAGAGCTATGCAAAGGAAGATGAGAATCGGAGAATGAAATCCCCAATGTGGTATCTCTGCCACCTTGAAAATAGCCAGCTGGATATAGAAGCAACGAGACAGTTCTTTAAAGAGGGTCCGGTAAAAATATGGTGTGAAATGAAGATCAGATCCAACCTGCTGCTTATATTTCTCTGGTTTCTGATGAGATTATTCATCGTCATCCTTTGTCAGTACTGGGATCTCAGTGGAGGCAGTCTGACATTGCAGAACAGGGCGGATATTGACGAAGTCCTGAGTGGGACTCTCTCTTTGAATGAGACAAGCTGCCTTGTTGGTACATATGTCACCCTGCAATCCTTCATTGCACCCTCTATTGTCTCAAAAACGTTACAATATATGATCGTCATCATCGCCTCTTGTGGACTGATCTTTGACATAACAGAACTCAGTACATGGGTCATATGTGGATGGGTGAAGAGATTCTACAGAGCTCCTGGGGGGAAAATGAAATTGATCCTCTCAAACGTCATTGAGTTCCGTATTGTGGCAGTTCTTTGTGCTATGTCATGTATTGTCATGTTTATTACAATGATAGTTGGTGACAAAACAATATTTAATCTAAGCTATCTCACCTTTCAGTCCTTGCTGGTCTGGTCACTTCTTTACTTTGCACAGATACTTCCATGGTTAGGCCCGACGGTCATCCAAATCCAGCAGCTTATTAAAGATTTGCTGAGCTTTGCACTCATAATCGGCCTGCTCATCATTCCTCTCAGCTATGTTATAGTTTCTCTCCTCACCAAAAACCACATTGGCCCTTGTCCTGACGAAATAGACTTCACGAACTTCCCGCAGACTGTGTACCGAGGCTTCATCATTCTGCTGAACATGGTTGACCTGACCGGCTACCCGCTAGAGGAGTACATCTCCATTTATGTCTACCACATCATCTTTGTTTTTTTTATGTCTATACTGATCCTCAACTTTGTCATTGCCAGCTTCAGCAGTAGCATTTCTACACTAACAGCGAACAGACAGACCATTGTGATGATTCAGCGCCTGAGTATAGCTATGCAGATTGAGTATAGAGTGGGCGCTGTATTCCCAGCTCTTGTGCACTGGCTCCACAAGCAGACCTTCCAGTATTGTCCCCACTCTAACACTTTCTACACTAATGAGCTTAACCCACGAAATGGGCCTTCAACTATGTAGTGATTTGTGTCCTTACTGTATTACTGTATGAACAAATTGATTTAGCCTCTTAATAAAGGGTCAATAGGCGTGCTTCATGACAATCTGATATCCATACATCGAAGTATACCATTGCAGTCAATTTGATTTACAATGCATTCAATGAGGATATAATTTCTTTTCCAACGTATACCTAAAGTAATAACGGGTCAACTGTCTTTACTCCAAACTGCCGCATTACTAGCTCATGAATTTCATGCCAGTCTAAAATGTTTTTGATTGAACTATCTGTATGTTTGCTATGTATTGAAATGCCATAGCATATCACTCAAAACATTAGCATTTGTATATTGTACAGTCAAAGTAGGGATCATAGTACATATATCAAGTATGTAACTGGTATTTGAACAGATTTAATCATTCTAAATTGGTGAATTATTGTAGGCTTGTATTTAGTTTCTGTGTAATATCTAAGCAATTCAATTTCATATACGTTCTTCATGCAGCCATTTTGTCAAATGTGTAAATTAAATGTGGTCTTGACTATGTAGTACTCTATTATGAGCCCAATAACACTTTTAACAGTTCTGAAAATATTGTTTCATGGAAATATGTACTTTATGCTCCTGCTGACAAAATGTCATATTTGTAAAAATAAGACCTTGGTATCTGCTCGATTGAACTCTCTGTATGTTGGTTATGTTTTGAAATGCCATAGCTTATTGCACAAAACATTTGTATGTTGTACAGTGTAAGTAGAGATCGTAGGGCATATATCAAGTATGTAACTGGTAATTGAACAGACTTGATAATTCTAAATTGTTGAACTATTGTAGGCTTGTATTTTGTTTCTGTGTAATATTTAAGCAATTCAATCTCAAATGAATTCTTCATGCAGCCATTTAGTCATGGTGTATAAATCAACTATGGTCCTGACTAGTAGGCTTTTACGAGCCCAATAATAATTTTTACAGTTCTAAAAATATTGTTACATAAAAATTTGCACTTAATACTCCTCCTGACCAAATGCCATGTCTGTAAAAATGAGAACTTAGTATCTGTTTGTAAGCAACATTTACATAGAGCAAACCTGATAGTAATAAAATGCTCTTGAGTTGTATTTGGGTTCGTTTTAATTTCAAGAAAAACATGCAGTTTAAGTTAAGAAAAATATTACAACACACATAAGTTCAGTTGAAATGAAACCTATGATAAAGTATTGATTCCCAAAAGTCAATGGGGAATAACCTGATATTCTGAATATGTATATATAAGACATTGTTCTGTGATGTGCTTGTAACCTTGTGCATTGGAGTTTGCCCATCCTTGAACACAAAACCTTGAACTTTTAAAACTTGATCAGCCACTTGCGATGTTTACATTATGATTAAGATAACCACTCCATAGTTGAATGGTACCTGGGTTGTGGTGAAAGTGGGACACAGAGGTCACTTCAGACAACCTAGTCTTACTTTGCTGTTGATAGAATTTACTATAAATAACAGGGTCAAGGATTTACTGAAATGCCAAGCAATGCATGTAAAAGTATGTATAGTCTGTCCCTTTAAATATACATCTTATTTCTTTAGCTTCATAAGTTGATTTGTTTTTTATCACGTAGAAGTTTAGTCTAAAAGGAAACAAGTGATTATCATGAAGGCCAAAAACAAAAGCTATTTCCACTATAACATTCTAGATACAGATAATATCATAAGATTATTACTCAACTGGTCATTGTTCATCCAAACATACATCAGTGTTCACCTGACTGCTATTTGTAGCCACAGGGCCTCAAAAAATTATGTATTCATTCAGCTTATATGATTATTGTGTGCAAAGCTTATGTACAGTGTCCATCCTTAGTATGAGAAAAGCTGTGGAAAAACAGAAAATCTTAGAACACATGAGTGTATATGTGATGATACCAACTGTATAACAAGACCTCAACAAACATTGAGATTTCATGGGAGGTTGGTTTTAACTGACAGCAGAAAGACATGGTTCTCCCACACTGACTCATCAGTTAGGTTGATCCTCAACAACTGATGTTGACATGGGACTAACAAGTAGGTTTTGATCAAGAAAGGCATCGCCTTCTCAAGAATGAGTCCATCCCGCACTCTGGCCTCAATACATAACAGGGACCTTTTTTTTATCCAAATTCACATATGAATCAGTCATTGCTGCAATAAGTAAATTTAAGACTAGGATGTTTAGAAATATCAGGAATGCCACATACACAGCTAGGAACATTAAATTGTCATAGCGCATGTCATACAAGCCCTTGTAATCTGAAATGCCATTGCACATTTTAGTGAAGCTCAGTATTATTTCAGAGAATTCACTCAGCTCTGGAGACGCAGCTGCTATGATTAAAGTAGCTGTTGAGAATGACAAAATAAATATTGCAATCAAAAGTGAAAATCTCAATACCTCAGCAATGAATATATGTTTGAACATGAGAGTAAAGAAAACAGTAGATTCAAATCCTCGAAGAAACAGTATCAACTGGGACCATCCTAGGAAGACTGTAACTGCAAGAAATGTCAGTGCATTTTTGTTATCAAGTACCTTCAGGATCCAGTATATAAGGTAGCATAGCCCAAATAACAGCATCACAGCTGGCCTATCTTCAAGAATCGTAAGTAAACAGTTTTTGAGAAATGCATTTTGATACCTGCAGACCTTCCTTATTTGGAGGACTAGGACTTTGATGGACCAAACAAAGTACATCAGTGCCAATGGTGCAAGTGGCAGGTCGCATGCCCAAAAGGCACTCAGTACCTCCCTGGTAGAATTCCTGGGCGGCATTGATGTCAGTGATGGTATTGTGTAGAGTATTGCCCCTACTGTTGCAGCTTCAAGAAGCACAATGTGGATAGTGGCCCACATGGCATATATAGGCACAGACTTCTTGAATTTTATACCAATTATATTCAATATCGGGGTTGTGTTCAAACACTCAGCACTCTCTTCAGCATCAGTGGAGATCATGAGTAACTCTAAGACTGAGACAGATCCAGTTGATGTGACTGATATGCTGGGGTCCAGTTCAGATATGTCATATGCCTTTCCTGTCTCAATTCCGGTTGTTGGGTCAGAAAATAGATAAACACTTTCTGTATCTAACATCAGTTGCAAGACACTTTTCACCCCTAGCCTTGCTGCTAACTTCAGTGGTGTCAACTTGTTCTTGTCGGTTGACTTCAGAAGGTGCCACAGAGCAACCTGCCTGGCATTTTTTGATGTCATCCCAGACAGAAAGGGCAGTTACTTTGTTCTGCTAATCCAACATGGGAGCATATCAACCAAGACGGTATACATCCCTTGAGCTTTTGCAGGGAAATATTTTCCCATGAAAACAAGTGCATGAAAAACATTGTAGCCTTTGCCATCTTGTTCATTCATTTCTGCGCCATGTTGAATCAGAGTCCGGGTGATTTCAATATTACCAACCACCACTGACAGGTTAAGTAGCAGCTCCCCAGCCTGCAGAGCACCTGGTCCCACTGGTCTCCCAGTTCTCAATATGAATTCTGTTATCTCAGACGGCATCAATTCCAAAAGTTTTTCCAAAAGTTTACACTGAGAATGAAGCACAGTGAGGTGCATGACAGTTAACCATGTAGTAGAGGGGATGTTCATTCTCTCAATACCAGCTGATGTCCCTAGAAGTAATAGCACTAATTCTGCATGGCCAGATGTGATCGCTTTGCACACAAGATCAATCGCGAAATGCCTTGGATGTATTGGTATCTCATCTCTCAGGAGATGGTCTTGCCATATTCCCAGTCTGATGATGTAGTTGTTATTCAGACATTCCCCAACCTCCTTTCTTAAATAGGTATATCTGGTACTGGTGGAATCACATTCAAGGGAAAGGAAATATTCCTCAATTTTGGAGTTATACAATCGTCTGTCTTCAACGGTCTCTATATCAGAAGACTCTCATCGAGAGAAGAAAATACTCTCATCGAGAGAAGAAAATATCATTGTAAGCTATATGCCTTCAAAAGGGCTCAACTAGATAATTATTTACAAGAAAAGACACGAGTAACGAGGTTTTCTACAGCTCCTGTATTAAAATATAATATCATACACTGCAAAGCCTATGAGGATAGTCCAAGAGTGGTGTTAGCACAAGCCTGGAATGCCCTGAAACCAGAAATAAGGAATGTTAATGAATTTAATGAGTTTAAGTCAAAAAAGTCAGAGGAACTTATTAAGACAGTGCCCGTCATACTTGCATAAGTCTCGCCATGACTCAGCATATTTTCAATATAAAAGGGTCTTTTAAAAGGTTGTACATGCGCTGTTAATATTAAGATATGATGCCGCGGCCAGTTTTCCACACAAATACTTGTTATCACTCTATAAATCATATGTATTACTTTACTCATATATGGACAGTCCCTAATAACTGTTTACAGATAGGCTGTCCATGAACTTATTTGGTCGACCAGTATATTTATCTGATGAAATTTCAATCACTCTATGTAATATTTTAGACCAAATAAAAGTTCGAATTTGTTCAGAAAAAAGACTTCCAGAATTCTGTAAAGTCCTCAACTGTGACCATGTTTTCTGATGGCAGGTTGCAGCAACTCCTGCTTGAGACTGGAGAATAGAAATAATTCAAACTCGTCACCAAAAGAATAAAGGGAAATTCAACAACAGCCATTAAGATCTGCCAATGAGAATTACTATATCAAATATAGTGACTTTTCTATGACTGTTATTGATTCCGTTATCTCTATTTGGATTTCTCCTCTGTTTGATTCTGCTGAGTATATGGTATAAATAAGTTGAGGCACTTCCATCCTTATTCTGATGTGTCCCATTTTGAAGCTGTAGTGATTGACTCATCTTTAAAGGTTGGATGACATTCTATTTCAAAATATATTTGCCAAAGATTAATTTGTCTTCACAGTTCTTTTGCTCAATGTGGAAGAAGCTTTCATCTCATTCCATTGTCTGTTCACACATCAAAGTTTAGCACCTCATCAGTGTTATCATATCTGATATGTGAGATGATGTACGTATAGCTTATTCTCCTGTACCTGGATCTGTATATGTAATATAGCAGATACCTGGGTCAGCATTAAAGTGGCCTATGGGCCTGGTATTCACCTGTGCATGCTGCTACAGTGAAAACGCTAGAGTAATATGTGTCACTAGTAATTCCTTACAGATGTAATGCCATCCCAGATCCCAAGTATTATCCACTCCTTTTCCCATGTGAGGTATTTGACTGTGATACACTGACGGACTGCAAATATGATAACAGGTTACCTAGCGACTAATGCCACCTTGTTTGCAAACAGTTATGGTGCCTCTGTTACAATGGATCACATGCAGGCTGCTAGTTTGGACTGTTGATGTTATAATAGCCGTGCTATGACTAAACACATCAATCAATCATAATTATCAAATAGCATCAACACACACTGTCTATATTGTTCAACAAATCATTGACATCCAACACAGCAGTGACTGACATCACTAGCATGTCACACTCTCTTGTGCCTTGCAGTAATCAATGACTCATTTCTGTCAACAGACCATTAGTCATGTTATAAAGGTTGAAAAAGCTGGACTGCTCTTTGTGATGTAGCATGTGTAGCACATTCAGCAGATCAAGTTTTGCCTGATTGATGTGAATGACAAGCATAGCGGCATTGCATGCCTCCTAACTGCCCTTTTGAATCATTCATAACTATTGGTTCTACTGACCATACAGCTTTAGCTTTTGGCTCTTTCCCATGCTGAGAGTGTGCATTTATATGGAATATTACAGTGCTTTAATAAATTGGTAAATTTGAAGGGAGAATCAATCTAGATTGGATTCTTGACCTCAAATTATGTCTATCTGTTTTTGAACAGACAACTATATCACTCCTACCTCCTATCACTCCTACCTCTATACAAGTTAAGTGCTGTCCTTTGACAATTAGGCAGTGGTCATTTTTTCAACAAATGAGGAAGGGGTGATTCCCGGGGGGGATGGGTATTGACCCATTCTGACAGTCTTTACGAAAACATGCAGGACAGTGGCAATGTCCTTCTAAAATGCCACAAGTGAAGCAGTGTAGAATGTCAAGTCACATGTTAGGCTTTTCTGTACTAGAAGAATTCAGTTGTGCTTCTAAAGTTGAAATATGTATACAATATACTGTGTAAAACTATATATCTATCCTGATTTGGCAATTCATATTTATAAATAAATTGTATTTTTAATGGACAAAACTCTTTAATACAATGTACTTAAAATACAGAAATCATCAGATATGTGGCTATCTGGTCCTCCAAATATGTAGCCGGTCCTTTAATATGGAAAATTTTCAGGACCGAATGTCCTGTGGTATGAAAACTTTTTCGCAAAGACTGCATTAATATTCCCATTGGGCACAAAACCTTGATTCAACATTGACAACTGGTTGATATAGGGTTGCAGGGTAGATCAACCAGTTTTCAACGTTGATGCAATGTTGCAATATCAACATTGTCAACCAACACCTGTTTCAACATTGATGCAATGTTTGGATATCAACCTTGAATCAACCATGGGTTTATGCAACTTTCCCACCTGGTGCCTCCACAACCTACTCCTTAGCATTTCTATCTCCATGCTACATCAATTTTCCCTAATTGTAAGCTCTTATTTTCTCATCAATGTATACAATTGATCAAAATGTCATTCATTTTCATCGACAATTATGGTATGTGCATTTGGTTGCCATTTGGAATTAAATTGTGGATCCTGCTAGAATTTGCATTTTATCTTAGAGAAATGGAGGAGGAGGAGATGTTTATTGTATTGAAAATATATAAATTGAAGGAATGAGTCTACATAAGAATACTGTATCTGATATACTGAATCTCAAATTATGCATCAGCAGTGAATATTAAATCAATGTAAATCATTTTATCATGTTTATGTGTTGTTGGTTCACAATGGCCATATCAATGTTGAATCACTGATGAATGATCAACGTTGATGACCTCATCAATATCAACAAATCACAACCCTGTATCAACTGTTGATATCATGTCGCTACACACATTCAACCAACATTGAATCAACTGAAGTTTGCCCACTGGGTTAAAGGGGGGACCAAAATAACTTGGACCCCTTTTGCTGGGGGTCTAAAGATATTTAGACTAACTCACCGGAAAGTCCCCCTCTTGTTAAAAAATGACCACTTTCCTTGTCTGAATTGTGGCATCATATTTCTATGAGGGCGAATGAGGGATGACTGCTGACATCTTGCTGCATAATCCAGTACTACCACAGGCTTTACCTTCCACACTCATGATGGCTATGGAGCGGGCACGTATCGCTCGGGGCAGCCTGAGCGTGCTTGGAGAGCGCATTGTCCGCCTGTGGTAGCTCAAGTACCGTAGCAGAGCAGTGAGAAGCAGCTAGCCCTGTGGTGTAGCGGTAGCATTCTCAACTCCGGAGCGGAGGGGCCGGGGTTCGATTCCCCGTGGGGCTGTCACGTTTTCCGCTGCCTGTTACAGCTACATCTTTCATTGTACATTTAAATGAGACTTACCAGGGTAAATCAGTTACCCGTGATTATCTTCTGAATAATTCACTCTTGGTTTTATTATTGACATGACAAGAAATAGATTCTCCACGATTTAATCTTCATAATTTATTATTTTGAGCTCCTGTGATGTATTGAGAGAGTCCCAAAGATGGAATGACATCTACTGCATTCCATGCTTAGCCCAATAAGTGTATAGGTTACTACTCTACCACTACACATAGATTCTCTTATCTCTTCTTTTCATGTATCATTAACCCGAACATGATCAACATACAATTACCCTAAAGCCCCTTCTATAAGACCCAGATAATTTTACATGCAGTAAGGACTTCTCACACCAAACTGAATCGCTGCACAATGTATATTATACATCATTTTTCTAATGGGAGGGGCATTTCAAGAGTAACCACAAGATGCAAGAAATTGAATGCATCTATTTGGTGAAGCCTCTTAAAACACAGTTACAAGTCTGCCCTCCACTTTGGTAACATATTTCCATGGTCATCTAATGGAATAGTAAAGATATAACTAGTGTGTGTAATATACTGCTAGAGAGTGCAATGGTCTGTGACCCTGCCTGAGTAGCTGTGTTGATTTCTCCTAGATGGCAGCACTGGGTATCACCAAATACTTTACCAGTCTAAGAGCACAGACCTGGATCCATGCACTATCCCAGTGGGCACAAAATTCAGTTCAACGTTGAATCAACGCTGGATCAACATTGAATCAACATTGACAACCACTATCAATGTTGATACAATGTTGTGTGCCCACTGGGATGCTAATCATAATACAGAATCATACTTATCTATTCAGACAAGTCTGAACATATTCCCACACAATATAACTTATTATGCTACCCGTCACTGTTTCTGGTCACAGCACCAATGTGGTGGTTTGTGGTTATTCTAGGTTAAGGAACAACAAGAACAGCATTTTCCAGGTGTGAGAATACAACAGACTTTTATTCCTGAGTGAATAAGAAAGAATCAGTATGAGGTTTGTCCGCACAGTAGGACAAGTGAAGTTTGTTGCCAGTCCGGCCTGCACTGACGCCCTCTGAGTTGATAACTTGCTGCCCGAGTCACCTGGACAGGTAAGGGTCGACCTCTCAGGCACAGGGTCAGCTGGAGAGGACCTGAGTCCTCTCACGGAAACTGTGTGCGCTAGCTTCCAGGTAGAGAAGCGGAGTAAACAGTAGGTGTTACTTGGAAACACCATAGAGATACCGTATATACCCTACACTAGTATTATTTTATTATTTAGATTGCTTGCTGCTTAACTTGGATACCTTACTGTCTATATCAGCACCAGCCAATATTAGGAGGTTCCATTGAATAATAAATAAATACGTATACTCTACATCATTACTAAAATGGGCAATCAATAGAAAAGGCCCATACTAACCCAATGCAAAAAGAATTATTTAGTAGTAAATGCTGGAGAGCCATTAGAATATGGAAAAGTTTACCCTGCCAGCCGCCTGCTGAGCCTATGAGGCCGGTGTACTGGGGCATGTAGCACAGTGAGTAATTACCCTGCCTACAGCCACAGGGCCTGGTGAAGGAAAATACAGGATATTTGGATGTTAATATGCTAGCAACTATATGACAAACATGCCTAATTATTTTATCTTTATAAAATGGGATTCAAGGTATTTCAGGAGAGATAGCTTTTGTTACTGTAATGTATTGCATTGATAACTGTAATGTGACCATTACTAGGCCTAAAATCCTGGAAAAATGGTAATAATCAAGCCAGATTTTATTTATGCAATCTATTCTGTTATATCTAGACTATAAGAGGACGACACCCCTCTTTCAATTTTATTATTCCTTCTCCTTTGTATAGCAACATATAATTATATTTTAACCATAATTTATGAACCAAACATGGCATAAAAAAGGGGGCGGGATGTGGATGTGCCTCATAATGTATAGAATAAGGCCATGGCTTTTGATTTAATGAGATATGCATAGATTTCCCCGGATTTTGCATTAACTGAGAGGTTCCTGTTACCTGCCTATACATAAGTAGGTGCCACAGTCGGTCCATGCACACAGTAGTAGCACTGGGGACACGCTCTTCTGACTGGTTGGAACCCCCTACCAATATCTCTTATGTATTAGATCCACACATATTGTCGAGTAGACATATAATATTACTTACCAGCAACAAGCCATAGCCACAGCGCAAGCCATAGCCATGAGTTTGTGCTATTCCCCATTCGATCAACTTTATACTTGGTATCATGCCTGTCACCCTTATTTTATGCATACAGTGTATACTTGTTTATCTCAAATGATCGAGTTGTATGAAATAAAAAAGGTCTACTATTTGTAAGTATGAATGCAAGATCCAATTTTTGCAAAAAAGGCAGAACGCTTTTAAAATCATTAGCAGTGCTGATATAGTTGGGGTAGTTGAAGCCTGGCTATGTCTAATGCACAATGGCATCGACCTATATATACCAGGGTATCAATATGTGAGACTTGACTTGTTACCACTAAATGACAAGGGTGCCAGCGGTTGTATGTTATATTCAAGAGATCACTGTGTGGCCACTGTCGACTTACAAGCAAAGAATATGAGATTAGTTGTGTTGATGTAGAGGTAGGAGTAAATGTAAAATATGTACATGCCATAGGCCTCCTGATACCGTTAACAAGAAAAATGCTATCTATAATAAGTGTGCAGAGCTTAAACTTCCTGTTATAAAATATAGAAAATTTATCATGATGGGTGATTTTACACCAAATCATTTAGATGACTCGCAGGTTGAATCTTTCTGTTCATATAATGGGTGACTCATGGGCGTAAGCACCCAGGGGTGGTCATTGGTGCCAGCTGGTGGCGAGAAATCCCCTCAACCCTACCACCACTCCACCTGTCCACACAGGTATACACTAATTACTACAGCCACCAACCGGCCCCCCCTTCCTCACCTCCAGACCCATTCACCTCTCCGCTCCGTCACCGTCAACATCTCTTTTCCCCACCCACCCACACCTTTTATAAATAATTAAACAATATATCTCAATAGTTATTTATCATATATCAGCTGTGTACGTACAGGATTTCATCCATTACAATACTAGGTATTGCTCAAACGGTTACAATCAAATGTCAAACAATTGTAATCCTACTATTCATTCAATTTTAAACATGTGTATTAACAAAATGTTAATTGTTATTATTTAACAATTTAAATACATTTTATTACTCCAAGTCCTGCCTCCCTCCTTCATTTCTCAGCTTACAGCGTGTGCAACTATGACTTAAAAATATTAATTTATGAGGTAACTCGTTCTGTGTCAAGAACGTTAATAGATCATAATATTTTCACCAATGTGCATAATGTAACTGAGTCTGTTATAATTAGTTTTGGAATATCTGATCATCTACCTGTATATATATGCTTTTAAAACGTAAACATATGATACCAAAATCAACAAAAAGATTGTGATGGCAAAAAATTTGTCTTCTCAAAATATGAACAAAAGCTGTTGACTGGAAACCAATCGTTGCTATAGAAATATCAATGTTATGTGGGGAAATATTAAAATATGAATGAGTGCACTGGACTCACTAGACCCTGACTGAAGTTTATACTCAGTGGTTGCAAATACCATAAAAAAAGGAGGGATATCCACTTCTCATTCTATGCGGCTAGAAACATCAATTGACAAAAGGAGACTCCCCAGTAAACACCCTACGTAGTTCCAACGTAGCTCAGAGGTTTCTCTAGTTAGATGTCCAATCAAAAGGTTTGAGATTGGTAATTTTGGAAGGTTTGTAGACATCAATACGTTAAGGTTTATTTACGTTCAACAGACGTAGAGGTCTGATTTACGTTTATATACCTCATTCAGATGTTCATATACGTAAAATATCTACATAGATCTACGTTAGAAGACGCAACTTTACAACTTCAATTGGGTAGATGACTTTTCAGTGTCACACTAGGTGGCAGCACTATCAATTATTGAGAGAATATTACAGCTCTTTAACAAATCTACCACATTCAAGCAGTAAATTCTCATTAATTATGAATTCAATATCATGCAAATAAACCATATTCAATAGAATATTTATATATTAAGGACAGGCAATTTAAGTATTGTGCATAAATAGGTGCTTTGCTACACTTTACTGTGAGGTGACCACGAAGATATATAAAGCCAACATATCAACATATCAACAAATGTCAGGCTGTTCAATGGAACTATAAGAAAATACAATGCAGAATGAAATGAGATTGAACATTATAGTAGTTGTTTTGTATGAATATTGTTTGTTAATGTCAATTTGTCTGCAATATTTTACAAGTCTTTGCCTGAATCCCACTATGTAGCATTATATGTAATTTGTTAAATGTAGACTTAAGTCTGAGGTACATAAATCAGACCTGCCGGTTTGAGATTGGTAAATAATGTTGACATTGATAGACCTACTAAAATTATGTAGTTCGGACCAAAAATCAACGTAGATTTACACCTGTCCAACGTAGTTGTGTTTACTTGGTCCCAACCAGAAGGAATGAGGTCTTTTAAGCCAATCGTATTACGCAGTGCCTTCAATAGAGCAATCATCGCTGGAACATATACTAAGATTCAGGATCTTAACACTTTCATAATTCAAATCAAGAAAACCTATGTTGATTGTTTCATATAAAGACTGTTTATTCACTGGTTGTATCATACATCCCCACACATGTACACCATATACACCCCCTCTCATCTCACTCATCACCTGAAATGGAAGGAAATTGTCAATAATTACTCATTATGTCTGTATACATTACTGTGATATTACTGCAATTTTGTTACGCCATATCCGTTATTATGAACATATTACTGTAATACTAATGCATGAATAGGGCCGCTATAGACCAATGCACCAAGAAAGGGTGACTTTCTCATAATAAAGTTGTGTTTACTTTGGTTTTAGGAGAATCCTCATAACATTGTCTGTAGTGGATATGTTTACTTACATCTCATATCAGAAGATTCCCATGACAATTAACTTTCTAATAGTAAATATTGGAATGCAGGATTTTGAGGTTATATTTATGTATTTGTCGCTCATACTTCAGAAAAGTTCAAAAACTTTATCAACAACTTTTCTGAAAAGTCACCCTTTCTTGCTGCATTGGTCTATAGTGGAGGCAATTCAAAGCGCACATGCTAGGTGATGCATTTACTCTTGTATCTGTTATCTGTTATCCGAATAAAACACTTAAAAAACAAAAACAAAACATTTAATAACATAGCATACTTTACTATCATGACTATTATGTTTGGCCAGACATGGCTATTTCCCTTCTATCTGTACCAGACCAGATGACTGGTCTGGTGTAGACAGAGCACTTGTACCACTGTATAGGTGCATTGTATATGCCACGTTACATAAAGAATATCAAATAAAATACCACCTAGGATGTCATTGGATGTCACTCAGTATAAATAAAGGAATACTATATTATATATAACAAGAAACTAATTTGGCAGAAGATGACAGAAATGTTAGAATAAACTCACCATGGCAGGAGATGTATACATCTTCACCATGCCGACAGTAAAAGTTACCTATACCGGAGTGGGGGCAGTCCAACAGACGTGTGTGGTAAGGTCTACAATGAAGCATACCCAGCCAAATGGGGCCCATGCCAGGTAACTTTATAGTGGACTCGTATGTACCATTGCCAAAACCAAGCTGTGTACAAGCAACCTTGGAATAGAAAGTCTAACATTAATCTTGTATAATGATGGATGTTGTATGTATTATACAAGGAATGATTTGTCTATCGTCTGTATTTATTGTATAAGGACTAGTGTGTCTGCTTACCGTAGCATCAATGTCATCAAAGTAATCATCACATATCGTTCCCCATGTATTGTTCAAAATTATCTCCAGTCTGCCTTCCATGTTGTTGCCACTCGGATGAACAAGCCGAAGATCTGAAAAGGTGCATTTAAGGTATTAGGTGAATGAGGATTGCACATGGTGGTCATTTCTAGATAATCAGCAGAGCTGAAGTCTTAGTAAGGTGCATGTTCAACAGGGTCTCACTTGGTCATTCAAATTAATTTGTGTTTCATTTATTTGCACTGCTTGAATTAATTCAGCCAATGGTGGATAACTCTTGTGTGGCTAGATCAGATACATACATGTATGCCATATCTTAATTTGAGTTATGCAGATAGCTTACCACCATCAACATAAGAACTATTGAATTCCGGAGTATCTGAAAAAATGAAAACACTATGTAAACATGGTGCACATATGAAAATAATGGAATAGAAAGTATTGCATGATATACCTGTACACCTTAAAATGGGTTAATTTATTTATTAGTCATAAGCAAACTCTCTCATATTTCATTATGAGAAGCATATTTTACTACAGTAAATTCTCCCATAGAAGCCGCAGCTAGCAATGGATCAGAACCCTATTACCAAAGTCTAGGTGTGGCTAATATGAGGGGCTTTACTAGTATAGTACAGCACTAAAATATCACTTTTTGGACCCCATGTACGGCTTATAGGATTATGCCAAGTTAGAGGTGCGGCTTATACACGGGTCAGGCTTACCTATGAGAACTTACAGTATATCAAAATTTCTGCTTCAAATATAAATGATTTATTCTTAGATAGAAAGATATGATAAAATCCTGACACAGTCAGTGAGACAACATAAGTTAGACAGAGACAGACAGAGAAGAACATATCTATTTTATTTGATATTACAGAAGTCCTAAGCAGGGTTAAGAATACAACTCACCATGGCATGAGACATACACATCTTCATGATGACCACAGTTATGGTTACCAACACCTTGGTGGGGACAGTCCAACAGACGTGAGTAGTATAGTATGTATCGGAACGGGACTATAGTTAAGTACTGTTTATTACTCAATCGACATGCAGCCAATCAGAGGCCTCCATTTGGTCACGTGACCCGTTGCCATGGTAACGTGACCTACTTAGGGCTCTCAGCCAATCAGAAGCCAGCATTCTGGGTGACCTACTGACCTACTTAGAAGCTCTCAGCCAATCAGAGGCCGGCATTCTGGTAACCATGGTAAGGTGACCTAATTACGTCACGTGACCTACTTAGGCTCAGCCAATCAGAAGCCGGCATTCTGGTAACTAGGGTAACGTGACCTACTTAGGGTTTGTTTGTAAACAACACCACGTGGCTTTCTTGTTTGTAAACAACACCACGTGACACGTGACTGTTTGTAAACAAACAAACAAAAAAAAGTTATGTAACTTATATATAGAAATAAAAACACAACAAGATAATTTCTTTTCTTTTCATTTTATTCTTTATTTCTTCATTTTCAATCAGAAAAAACACACAAGTTTATGCTTTTTTTAGCTCGCTTCTTCGATTTGCAGCAACTCAACAGGCCGCAAAGTCTCACGCCGCCGTCACTCGCACCACCACACCCCGGACGACTTTTCTCCAATAGACATTGCACGACTTTGGATAAATCCAACACCATTTCGGCAAGGCAGAGAATCTTTGTCTCCATGAAACGGCCGCCATCGCAACAACCCGTCACAACAGCATCATCGATAGCTTCTGACTCACGACCCGGTCGCTCAGCTTTGGGATTTTGCTCATGCGCCTGACGCACTTCTTGGGGTTTCTTGTTCGACATGCTTCAATTAGGAAATGAACGCAATGAGGTCCACAGGTGTCAGCAGAAGTGTCTTGTAGTTGAATGCGGTTTCTTTGCCACTTGAACGGAGCAGAGCGTTCCACGAAAGACAAGAACTCCGCACTCAGCGGCGGTAAGCCGAAGGAATCAAAGTAGTACACTTCACCCGTGCTCGACACGTAAAACGCCACCCAATGCTGACCTGGTAAATGTTGCGGATCTGTGTTGCTCACGAAACAAGTGTCTTTGATAGGGTGCTTCGGAATAGTGTCACAAGAGAAAACGCCCAGGAAACGATGTTTTGTGTGAACGTTTTCCTTCAACACTCTGCTTATTTCAAGCGTGTTCATACGATACGCCAAGTACCGCCGTCTTGTCTTCAGTTCATGTGGTAGTCGGTGACGGGGTGTCGATCTCGGGTCAGCTCGACGACGTTGTCGTACACCAAGTAGAGTAGCACCGTTGTTGTCGCTTGTAGCGCCGAGCGGAAACTGACTTCCACCCTCAGCTGACCCGCTCTTATAAGGTTCACGCGACACCCGTCGTGCGATCTGTCTGGGGTTAAGTCGAGGGGGAACACCGTGTAACCGTTCAGGAATTGTTCGTATGAAATACCGCAGGAGCGCGCGCCCTCGTACATCCCCGTTTCCGTGTGTAGCGCCAAGTACTCTCTCACGGCCGCTTTGGTCTTAAAGTCGGGCACGTAGGCGTCGTTCGGCACTTTCTGATCGTTCACTATCACTTGAAGCGAGCTGATGTCGTAATGCTTCATCTCGAACGGGTTCTTGGTGTAGCTACCGTTGAAGGCGTCGTGGTCAAGGAAGCAAATCATCATCGACTTGGGAAGCTGGCCTGTGTTGGAGTGCGTGTAGCTGTGATCTCTGTTACCTTGAGGGATGGCGTAGGTCGTCACCTCCACTCTGTTCACCGGGTAGTCGAAGGGCCCGTGTTCTATCACCGCTCTCTCGTGCGTTTCCGCTACAGCGTCCGCCACCAGCACGCGTCGCACGTAGAGCTTTGCTTTGTAGATCTTCAAGCTGTAGCCTCCGTCAGCGGCGCACATCAGATAGAAAGAGGGCGCCGCTTGTTTCAGAGTGAGATTGATTTCTGTCTCTCCAACGATGAGCTTCGGTTGATGAGCCAGGTCAAAGTGCAGTCGCGCCATCAGCGAAAAGCGCTTGTTGGAGATTAGCTTCTTGCGCGCTTTGTACCCCGCATTCGCGTCAGTCAACGTGTCAAACTGACCGGGCGTATCTTCATGCCACCCCTGGGCGCTCATGACGCCGTCCTTCACGTCTTTGTTGTAGTTGAGTAACCCTTCCAAGTAAGCTCGGTAAGGGTAGGTCTCGGTGTTGCCAGACACTTTGAAACCGCCGATGGAGACTTGGACGTCTTTGAAGAGCGAGTGAGCCAAGTTGTTCACCGGAGCTACCGCGTCGGTGGCCGCGATCGCCGCTCCGTCCTTCAGCACTTGACATTCCAGATGAAGGTAATTCTCGTTCAGGTCTGTGTACTCTTGCGACTTGTTGATGGTGAAATTTATGTTACCTCCATCCTCTAAAGAGTTTTTTGTTTCTATCCCCAGGAAAGACGACTTTAAGATAGTAGTCTGAGTCGGCGCTACGGTGTGCAGGTCGAGCTCAGAGAGCGCGCACTCGTTACTGCTCTCGTGTACGTAAGCCATTGTGTTCTCTCTTCACGCGGCCGACAGACTGACGCCGGCCCCCTCCAGTCTTTTTATTTATACCTGAACGCCTAGGCGCTTACCGGTCGAATACATCCCCTCTACGTCTCTTGCAAGAGCCACCGCCCGTCTGAGGGGAATGCCCACGACGACGTTTCGACCCTTTCTTAGACGCGACAGACGTCTTTCCTCCCGAGAACGCCGTACTCGCCAGTCTCTTCAGAGCGCCTGCGCCTCGGTCTTTCACGCTGCTCTTTAAAGTCCGACCCGCCAGCACATCTTTAGCTACGCCCACACCGGCGCGGAGCAGCGTTTTTCCCACCGACTTCAATAGCGGGGTAGCCGAGCGCATCAGACCTAACAGAGCGCCGCCCAAACCGTGCCCGCTCTGGAAAGAGCGCCCGCTGTACACGGTCACGCCGTTGCCCAGCTGCGCGTTGTAGTAATCGCTGTACCCTCTGCCGAAGTCGGTGCGCCTGGGTGGAAAGTACGGAACGCGTTGACGCATCATTTTTCTCTCTTTCAGCGCTCAATAGGTCTCAGATGAAGTGTCACGGTCACCTCGCCTCTACCGAATGGGATGGAATGACCGGATCGGTCTCTTAAATAGATGCCGACCTCGGTAAACCTCTTGGATTTCAAGGGGAAATAATCCAAATGGGGAAAACTGATAGCTTGCACGCCACCTCGACGCTTTCCGCCTCTGTCCACCGCCACGCAGCGCAACAGCGGCACTTGCATGTCGCCCACACGTCTCTCCTGGATCATGTCGGTGTATATGTACACAGAGTGCACGTCCCCGTAAACATCCATCGAGTAGGCGCCGGTAGTCGGCGACGCGAAACACGTCTTCTCTCCGAAGCCTAGAACGCATGCGAGATGCTGACTCAGCAGGACAGCACAGTGTCTCGGCGGTTTGATGGTGACGCGTTTCGTCTTGGCGTCGTACGATAAGATCCGCATCGGTTTGAGCAAGAAGCTGTCGCCCTCTAGTCTGTCATCTCGCAACGTCTCACTCAAGCGCTCGACTAGGGTGTGGTTGCTTCCGGTGAAAATAGGAGGTATCTCGAATATGTTTGGCATGAAACTGCGCACTCCCATGTCCTTCTCCATCTTTTCGATCATCTGTCTTGCTTGATGGCTGATCGTCTTCTTCTTCACCGCCGGGGACAAGAACTGCTTGTATACGGCATTCGT
This sequence comes from Harmothoe impar, assembly GCA_947462335.1. Taxonomy (NCBI): domain Eukaryota; kingdom Metazoa; phylum Annelida; class Polychaeta; order Phyllodocida; family Polynoidae; genus Harmothoe; species Harmothoe impar. The sequence goes on from OX381708.1 coordinate 77,463,588, forward strand.
CTGTCTCAAGTCGACCTCTCTCTTGAACCTTTTTGTTTCCGGTTTCAATTGCTGCTCTTCCGACGTGTCTGATATCTCTTCCACCGTTACATAGCTCGCTTCCTTCCAGTTCAGCGGGAATTTTGAGCTGAACGTTAGCTTGCTCAGACCGTTCGCGTTTTTCATTCTCTTCCAGTCTACCTGTGGTTTTTTTCCTTCGGAGAAATTAGTTTCTTTTAAAACCTGGATCGCCTCCTCTAGCGAACCTTTGGTGCGCAGAGGAACAACGATGATCAAGTCGTCGTCGTGCACGTTAGTCCATTCTGTAGGGAGGATGATCTCAGTCAGAGCCGCTTCGTACGCTTCGGGCAGAAGGAGCGGCGAGTCGAAGTGAGTTCGGAAAGACGTCAAGCTGTTGTCAGGATAATACTCCATAGAGCTGTTGCTAGGTAGAGTGATGTTCATTTTGTTACGTTATTTTTTTGACGGGGATCCACTCGTTGAACTTGTCGTCGTAACCTAACCAACGTACGAAAGCTAACTCTTTACCGTCGACGGTCTTGCGGCGCAACACCTCGTCTATCAGGTAGTTCTTGTCGTAACGACTCTTGTACACCTTCTGAACCTCTTCCGGGTAGAAGACGCCTTTTATCTCCTCGCCCTTGTCGTCTTTCAGCTCGAACCCTCTGCTTCCCAACGTGTTAGCAACGTCCACCACTTCCTCGCGCCAGTTTCCCTCGTACCCTTTGTCGAAGGCGCCTTTGGTTCTCAACATCCTCACTCTGTCACCCGGAGCGATGACGTCGACGGCGGACGTCTTTGTTTTTTTCTTCTTTTTCCATATTTCGTCGATTTGTTTGTTAGTTGGGAGATCTTGTCGGTAGAAAACTGTTTCGCTGTTTTCCGAGCTGACTTGAGCCGGCGCCATTTTCAACGTCTTGTGGTGAGTGCGATTGTAAGAAGACACTACATGGTGCAGCACGTCTACGTAGCGATACGTGCGCTTGTGTGTGAAATAACGCCACAGCTTCTCCTTCAGACTGCGGTTCAAGCGCTCCACTAGACTAGCTTTGATGTCGTCGTTCTCGCCAGTGAAGAACTCTATGCCCTCGCTCTTCAAGTGATCTTGAAAGATCTTGTTCAAAAACTCTTTCCCCTTGTCTGTCTGAACAGTGCGCGGTCGTCTCTCGCCAGGGCCTGTCATCTCTCGGAAGGCCTCGGTGACATCAGCGCCGCTCTTGGATTTAATGGGAACGGCCCACGCGTACCTAGAGAAAACGTCGATCGCCGTCACCACGTACCGGAAGCGGTCGTTGTGAGACGCCAAAGCTTGCATGTCCATCAGATCTATCTGCCACTGCTGATCGATTGCGCCGGTTATAGTCTTGTTCCTTGCGAATTTTCTCCGAATGGGTTTATGTTTAGTGTAGGCGTCCAGCGACACTAAAGCGTCTCGGATGACGGCCGGGTTCAGGTGGCGAAAATGCTGTTTCTGGAGTTTAGTCACGCTAGTGAAACTGGAGGGCGCTTTGACGTCGGTATATCTAGCTACTACGCGCTTCTTTTCTTTTTCCTTCTTGGTCAGTCTCTTCACTGGTTTGCCCATCGCGGGTCTCTTGAGGGCGTGAAAGACGAGCTCGCCGCTAGGCGGTTGCGCGCTTTCCTTTTCTTACTACGCGGCGCGCTCCTATAGGAAGTCGGAGTTTGGAAAAGTTCACGGTCGTCCTCCTCGTCGTCAGAGGATTGATCGTCCACCACCTGCAGAGAAGAGTCTGCTGCTGCTGCTACTGCTGCTGCTGCTGCTGCTGCTTCTCCTTCTTCCGATTCGAAGCTCGGTCGTTTCCGACCTCTGTCAGCAAGCCGTGTGTCCAAACTTTGGCCAGGTCCGCTCGCTTTATACAGATGGTTTCCGATCAAGGCGTCTGTGGTGGGAACCGCTTCGCGCAGCGCTTTCGTGAACGGCGAGTAGCCCGCCGGTCTGGGCGCCGTCTTCCTGAACCTGGCGGCGTCGTTCAGTAAGTCCACTATGTTGATGCGCTGCTCAGGTGGTATTCTCCGACCCGACATCTCGCGCACCGCCCCGTCCTCGTTCCACTTGATCACTCCGGATTTCTCCAATTGTTTGTACAGCTCCACGGTCCGGCGGCGACTCCTCTTGGGAACTTGGTTCGCCAACCGCTCGAGTAGGGACGCGCTGGCCTCTTCAGCAGACTGACGGAGGTGAGCCGGGGGCGAAGAAGAGTAGGACGAAGAGATGTTGCTGTTGTGGGGATTCGCAAGAAAAAATTGCAATCTATTCAACAACCTTCGGTATTTCAACATTTTCTCGCGCGATTCCAAAGTGGGGTCGTTCAACACTAAATCCAAGTCCCTGTAGATAAACTGTAGCACCTGGTGCAAGGCCGCGTCGGGATGAAGGGACTGCTCTGCCTGCTTGTGGTAATAGGCCATGTCGGCGGGTAGGCGGGCGGCGGTGGCAGGAGCGGAACTCTCGTTCTTTTCAGTGCGCTCATCAGGAAGAGGAGGAAGGTTTGGAGCAGTAGAAGTACTAGCAGCAGCGACTGCAGTAGTAGCAGCGCTAGTAGTAGCAGCAGCAGCGGGCACATGATGAAGTAGACCTGCTCGTGATGATTTGTAGAGCGTCTCAGGATCCACGAGCGCTAAACGTTTGTAGTGTTGTTGCTGCTCTGAGTCCGTCATGGGGACGCCGGTGGCAATGACGCTGGTGGTGGCGGTAGTGGTGGTGCTGTCGGCGAGTAGGTGTCGAATGACGTGTCTCATATACGGAGAATGCTCTTTATAAGCGGTAAGGCCATCCCTATGAGAGCCGGAATGAGGAAACCTCCCTCTTGTACCAAGACGCGTCTCTTTTTTTTGATGGGCGTAGATTTTTTGCCGACCTCCCTCAACACGTCAGCCGATTCTCGAAGCTTGTCCAGTTGTTTGTCGCTGAGCGGGATGTTCCCTACCAGTAAATTGTGACAGATCTCACTCAACGCTGCGATCAGCTCGTCGCTTCCAGAGTCTATTAGATGCGAGCAGTCCTTTGGCGAGCACTTAGCTAAGTGCTTGAGAGTACCAAAGTGTCTTTCGAGTAGATGAGAAGACATTTTTTTTTTGCTACTGCTTTCTGTTGTTCTTTTTTTTGTCTAGCGGTACGAACACTAGCTGAGAGTGTATGGCCGTCAAAGAGGAGCGTATTCTCAGATCGTCAGGTGTTGACTGCTTGAAGTCCAGGAGGAGGTATGAGTGAGGTCGCTTGAGTTCATGGGTAAATATACTAGAGAGGGCCGCCGCGTTGGACGGAAACACCTGGCGAGACAGACTAGCTATTTGCCCCATGTCGCGCGGGTTCTTGAAAACGATCATGTAGTGAGCGTTCAGACTCATAGTTCGAAAGTCGGGTGATTTCTGGAAGAGGTTCTGAGTGATGTATATGACGCTCACGTTCCAGTGATGCGAGTATTTAGTAAAGATGTCGGCTACCACTTGCTGATTGGAACTGCTCATCAGATCGTCCAATATCAGTAGAGTGTGGGGTCGTACAGCGTCTTCTGCTACTTCCACGTCTCCCGCTATAGACTCTTTGCTAGGAAGACCTTCTCTGAATTCCACACCGTACCGATTTGCCATTTTTTCAAACAGAGGTTGCCACTCGCCGTAATGGTAAAAAGTCTTTTCCACCGGCGGCGTGACCAAATTGTTCACGTCGCTCAGAAATTGATCCACCAAGCGCGATTTTCCACAACCCGACGGACCGCTAATGATACAACTAAAGGGTCCTTGTAGTCGAGCGTCGAAATGAATTTCTGTGAAGAGTTTGCTTTTACTACTGGACATTTTTTTTTTGTTTTTTTTTTCAGGACGCGTCAGAGAGCGGTTGTGTGTCTGACTGTCTGCTGTGTTTCTCACTCGAACGGTCGGTGGTGAATGGTTGTGGAGAAAAGTCCGCCGACCTTTTTATTGATTCCGGCCGGTGTCACAGTAGCGGCGGCAGAAGTGCTTTTTTTTTTGCGATAAAATTCTATTTTCACTCAATAGTCATAAATGTTTGTATCAGACTCCAGAGGAGTCTGATACAAATATTTATTTTTTTTTAAAAAAAGAAGAAGAGGAGGAGGAGGAGGAGGAGGAGGAGGAGGAGGAGGAGGAGGAGATTTTTTTTTTTTTTTTTTTTTTTTTTTTTTTTTTTGATCATTTAGGCAAAGCTCGTCGCTTTGCCGTTTTTTTTTCTATTTCTGTGTTGTGACACGATCGTCTCGAAAAAGCAATAAGGCGTGTGAGCGCGGCGGTGACAAATACATATTGGAGCGTATGGTTTAAAATAGTGCGTCCCTATCTTCTTCAATTCGGCTGCGTTGCAATATGCGGGATAACAAGTGACGACGTCGAAACGTTTAGAGACCGTGTTCACGTCGGCCACAACGCGCGCCCACCGAGTGGGAGCTGCAGTCGCTCCCAAGAAACCGATCGGCTTGTCGAATCGTTTCATAGCACTTATTCTCACTTTATAAGAGGAGGCAGGGTGAGGAGAGTAGCGGCGCTCTTTCTTTTCATGAAACGCCCAACGAGTGGGGGCGCTGAGAGCAGCTGTTATGCAATAGTAGAGTAAATGCTGTTCTGAGAAGACGGCTCTCGGCCATGTCGCTACGTTTTCCTTTTCCGCTCTTGTATAACGACGATGGCGCTCAGCTTTGCATTTCTCGAGAATTCGGTACGCCTCAAGAGAAGCGTGAACCTCAACTACGTGACGCTCTCTCCTTTGAGATAAAAAAATAGCCGGGCAGTTGAGGAGAGCGCTTTGTTCGCGCGACCGTCTTTTAGAAACTCGCGCCCTCTGCAGCGCCATATTTCTTTCCTCCGAAACAAAAAAGCCTGAGTGAAAATACAAATTTAAGAAAACAAAAAAAAGCTCAAAGAAAAAAAATAAGCAATAAGCAGACTCAGCTCGAAATTCCCTGCTGGCGTGATGGCGGTGACTGCAGGCGGTGGCGGCGGTCGGCTGGCCGGCCGGCGGTGGCGGTGTCGGCGGCGATGGTAGAAGGGTGTGTGGAAAGAGAGACGCATCTCAGTCTTTTATAGGAGCGGCGAGTCTGACATTTTCAGCTGTCGCATGCTGACCTGCTGCTAGCATAAGAGAAACAAAAGCCCTAATCACACTTTTCAGCTGGATCCTTCCACCCCGCCAGACATGGATCCCAGATGGGAAGGCGGTTTAAAATTAAATCCGTGTACCGACTGTCATACAATAGGGTAATTAGTTGAACGCGTGTTACCTGTATAAAGGATTAACGGGTCATGGGCTCAGCGTGTGTATAGAAAAACAACTACAGGTAGCGTGAACAAAGCGACCCCCTCCCTTTCTGTCACTCTGTCTGTGACTAGAGGGTGCGCGTGTGGTAAGCGGCTTATATCTAAAGAAAAAAACAAATCACCCTCGCCTGTCATCAGCAGACAGCCGGCTGGCGGCTGGAAAATGCGATTAGAGGGATGATGAGCCACGTAGTAAGCGACTTAAGGCTGATCTAAAGACCTGCCGTGAAGGGGCAGCTGGCCGGTGGCTTGAAAAAAGGCGGGGCGTAAGGGTATATAAGGGGAGTGAAACCACATTCAGCATCGTCATCATCGTTCACGCTACTACTACTACTACTACTACTACTACTACTACTACTACTACTACTACCACCAGCACCGCGCCTCAATTTGCAGATCCTCGTGATGGAAAGTTGCTACCGTGACATGAAGCGGAATGACGAAGCGGCGCGCGAATGTGAAGCTGATGCTGTAGCCTCTGCTGCTGCTGCTGCTAGTGCTGCTCAGCGTGCTACTGCTGCATTTACTGCGGCTGTTAGTGACGCGGGTCGTGATGACGTTGTTGTTGTTGCCGCTGCGGCTGTGACTGCTGCTGTTGCTGCCGCCGATGCAGCTACTCATGCCACCGATGCCGACGCTGCTGCTGCTGATGCTGTTGCGGCTGCCGATGACGCCGCTGATAACGCTACTAGTGCCCGCTCTGCCGCCCTTGCTACTGTCGCTGCTGCTGTTGTTGCTAATGCTCACGCTACTGCTGCTGCCGCTGCTGCTACTGCTGCTACCGCTGCTGCCGAGGCTGCTGCCGCTGCTGCCGATGCTGCTGCCGATGCTGCCGATGCTGCTGCCGATGCTGATGTTAGCAGTCGCGTCGACAAAGAATCGTCATTTGTCACTCTTAAAGCCGCTCCAGTGGAACGCGCGACGGGTAGTAGGGCTACCAACGCGACGGCCGGATGGTGCAAATGGTGTCGTCGCTTCTGCTCGTGCGCTTGCTTTTCTTCCGGTCCTACCTGCTGCTGCTACGGTATGATAGTGTTATAGTGTTTGAATGAGAACGCGCGTAGTTACAGATGTGCTTTTTTATTCGAAAATATAATTTTAACATAAGATGGAACTTGTTGTGTTTTTTTCTATATATACGTTGTTTGTTTACAAACAGGCACGTGTCACGTGGTGTTGTTTACAAACAAGAGAGCCACGTGGTGTTGTTTACAAACAAACCCTAAGTAGGTCACGTTACCCTAGTTACCAGAATGCCGGCTTCTGATTGGCTGAGCCTAAGTAGGTCACGTGACGTAAGCAGGTCACGTTACCATGGTTACCAGAATGCCGGCCTCTCATTGGCTGAGAGCTTCTAAGTAGGTCAGTAGGTCACCCAGAATGCTGGCTTCTGATTGGCTGAGAGCCCTAAGTAGGTCACGTTACCATGGCAACGGGTCACGTGACCAAATGGAGGCCTCTGATTGGCTGCATGTCGATTGAGTAATAAACAGTACTTAACTATAGTCCCGTTCCGATACATACTATACTACTGACGTGTGTCATTGGGCCTGCAGCGCAGACCATCCAACCAGATAGGGCCCGTACCGGGGAACCGAGTAGACTCAGATGTTCCATTGTCAAAGCCAAGTTGTCTGCAGGCAACCTTACATAGAAATTAGTTAATAGACATAGAATAGTTATTGACGTTTAACTTTTTTTTAAAATCTGTTATCAAAACTCGTCTGCAACTTACCTTGAAATAAATAAAACCAAATCTCATTGTGCCATAGGCAGAGTGAAATGCAGCCCAAGGGTAAAAAAATGAAATAACCCAGTCAATAGAATCAATTAGATGGACCTTTGTGTTCATTTTCTACACTTTTCGATTCAAAATTTTCAAGCTTTTTTCTATGCCATCCAAGTGTAGAGAAACCACCATTTTGAATGACATCAGAGGCTGTGAAATACGGAAGAAAATTATTCCACCGGAGTCGTGAATTATGGCCTTCCTTGGTTAAGCCAATGGTGATGCCATATTTCATGAAAAAATGAAAAGTTGGTCATATTGCAGATCTAGCTATGATTGTGTGACGTATATATAAGTGCATAGCTCTCTACTTACCATTGCGTCTACCCCGTCAAAGTTATCATCACAGATGCTGCCCCAAGTATCATTCAACATGATCTCTAGTCGACCCTCAGTGCGACTTCCTTTTGGATGCACTAGCCGTAGGTCTGGAAGTGTACATTTAATCAATTTGAAATCTTGGATACCTAGAGTAAGGAAGAGTGTATTTATTGTGCATTAGTTATCAAAATGATAATTGCAATCTTGAATGGTTGTATATGAACTATATATTATAGGTAACATGTTGACTATCAGATTCTTATGGATCTACGCTTATTAACCATGACAAGTCCACTCACCGGGGCTTGATTTGTACATGATGCAACCCTTCATGGTTTAGTTCATACACTGTTGTTTGCATCCGTAAAACAGAGCAAGAAGTTGTATGTGGCCTTTAACCCTTTACGTACAGCAGTGTGCATGCCTTGGTCATCATGATGCGCGAATGCAGCCCTGGCAGGTAACTCACCATTGCTGCATTCAAGCATCATCCTGACCCTGTGGGCTCAAGACCTGAACAGTCAGCATAATGCACAAATGTAGCACCTATAGGTTACTCGCTGGGGCTAGATTGGTGTATCATAAAGACAGATATAATCTTTTGGAGATATGCGTCTTAAAGGGTTAAAGGGTTACGTATACATTTACACAGATATCTCAAAAACAGATCAACACTGATAACTCACCACCGTTTACATATGAACCATTGACCTGTGAGTCAGCCCCCTTCACCATCATGGTGACGCTCCTCAGTGTGTTGGAGTAACCGGCCCAAGACTTCCAGAACATGCCATTCTGGGTGCGGCTGGTGTACACTCCATTAAGGTTGGATTTTGGAGATCGCTTGTGCCACCAGCCACCTCCATGGATTGCCGCACAACTGTCACAACCCGGGGTGTTCTCAGCATCAAAAGTAGAGAAATACTGACCATCATGGTCAGAGAGGGAATCCCCTGATAACAGAAAAACAATGGTTAGTGGTGGCCTTAGGATATTTTCTCACTGTATTGAATTGTGTATTACAATACTAAAGACCTTGCATTAAGAATTGTAGCATTTCCAGGTTCTATTTGTCATGAATATCTTAAGAGAGAAAAATGTTTTTTAATAAGACAACCCTTTTTGGAGACTCATGGCCTAATTTGGCTTAAAGGTGTTTTTTTTTACCCAGCGATCGTAGTTTAAATTTGTTTAAATGACCAAGATTTGTCCTACAAATTGTTCTCTGACTGAGGGATTGGTCTATAAGAGACATCAGCTTTTCAGTTTAATGATGCATACATTTATATGTCTGTGCCTATAAACATGTGTGTTCACAATAACTTTGATAGGCTATGGAGTTTATGAATTGGTTCAAGCATAGCTCTTTTCTTTGCTTGATCATGTATCCCATATGATTGATTTCTATTCCAAAAAGGATTTTCTATTCCATGAAACCATACTATTTTACTGTTACACAAATTGATGTACAAATTGCAACAGCCTGAAATTGCAATTGCCTGAAATACAATCTGGAAACTAACCTGCAGTCTCACTCCCTTGGTACCCTGACACCTTAAGACCGAAATTCACCCTCTCATCTCCGATCGAGAAATGGTCATAGACAACTTCGCTGTACCCATCGCCTATGTATTCTAGCACCACCCTCAGTTTGGTGTCCTGTCTGGACGTCAGCTCATACAGCTTTTGGTTGCCAATCCAATGTTCCCCTTTAAGATCCCCGAAACCGTCACGGTAGTCCGACCAGTCCCGTCCAAAGTTCACACTGCCATCCAACCGGCGCTGAATGACCTTACAAGAGATAAGACACACATATATAGCAGACTGCTTCTAGACATTTCATAGACTAACTATGATAAGTATATATATATATATTGAGATTTTGAATGGTGAATATGCTTTTTTATATTACTTTTCATGTCCTCTACATTTAGTAAAGTATCCCAGATTGCCGATAAATGTTGATGCTTCAGACATACCATAGATACCTGTTCTCAAGACCAATGTCAATAATTGCAATTTCTCCGATAATTTTTGTGTAGTTTCAACCTAAACCTTATACTATATGCATATTTCAGTATTTCTTCAGATCTATTCCAGATAATCTGTCTTTTTCGCCTCATGATGTTAGATATTCCCCAGACACTTACAACCCAGCCCCCGTTTGAGCCATCATTATCACAGTACACGTCAAATTCAGTTTTTTCTGGGACTATCCTATAAATGCCGGAACTTGTCCATCCAGAATCATAGGCGTCGCGACAATCGCGGTGAACTAGAAGGAAATACATTTAATTCTTAATATCATTGAGGAAGGTAGGTCTAGTAGTCATAATAAGATATCCTGAAGTAAGGTTTACCCTATCAAGCCATTATACTTCCCTGGCCCTTTTCTCATCATAAATGCAGCCTTACTACTGCCTAAAACATTATAATTGTGTAATGTACAAAGTGAATATTTATTGCAAAACATAATTTTGATTTCAGATTTTAATCTACCGCTAAAAACTGTATACCTACCTTTAGGCAAATCATCATCGGTATAGTTTTTAACAGGTCGGAAGTCTTTGTATTGATCCTGGAATGGAATAGATAAAAGCTGTCTTAAGCCATATATGATAAAACAAAAAGAATGAACATAGCAGTAACTATCAAATTTGTATGCACTATAAGAAGATGAATTGTAGAGAATGCACATAATCATGTGTAGGATCAACACATTTCTACAAAGTGCACTGTCAGAAGTTAGTGTAGTTGCAGAGTGAGTAATACGATAGATTTACAGTATAAAAGGATGTAATTTCGGTTTTGGTGTAGACTGAAAGAAGTGAGTTACAATCAACAATTTACGAGCCACACAGTGTCCTATGTCCTTTATCATCATAATACAGTTATTGCGAGTGAACTTGTTTCTTGAGAACTAAAGATGTTATAGAAGCCCTTAACCCTTTAAGGGTAGCATAATGCATTAATGCATCATGTCCTTGGTCATCATGATGCATGAATGTAACCCTGGCAAGTAACTCGCCAGTGCTGTATTCAAGTATTATGCCGACGCTATGGGGTTGAGACACTCCTGAAGGGTCGGCCTGATGCACTAATGTGTCACTGGCAAGTTACTCAATGGGGCTGCATTGGTGCGTCATGAAGACAAATGTCATCTTTTAGCGACATCCGTCCTTAAGGGGTGAATGGGTTAAAATAAGCTTCCAAGAAGAGAACTCACTGCAAAAACAAACTGCATCCATCCAGATGGCCCAGCTGGTGGTTGAATGGTTGAAATCTTGTCTTCAATCTCCTTCAAGCGCTCTATTATATCTCGTTTCAGCAACTCTTGATCAGCCCGAACATTGTAGACATCCTCCAGGAGGAGCTACAAAAGAAATGTGTTTATGGAGATAATATCTACCCAGTGGGCATAAAATTCAGTTCAACATTGAATCAACGTTAAATCAACATTGAATCAACATTGGCAACCATTTATCAATGTTGATTCAATGTTCTGTGCCCACTGGGTAAGGCAGGCACTAAGTCTTTTGAAATTTTAATTCTATTAATGGCTTTGATAATCTAATCTGTATACACTGTAAAATTATTGTACTCTGCCTAGTAAACAAAGCCTTTGTTCTTTATAAATATGATAATGATCAGTCAGTGTTATGTTAAAATGTACCATATATACATTTAATGTATTACTAATTGCTTCATTTATATAGCTTACGCAATAGTGTGAAAGTGTTTAGACCTACATTAACGAGAACCTCAAGTCGCTCAAGCCGGTCAGTCGTGGAATTGGTTGTTGGGTAACCCTGGATTTCAGTTTCAAGCTTTTGGAGCTTGGATTCAAATTGTCGTAGTTTCCGGGTCGTGTCGTTTTCTGATCTCCGTCTGTGTGCACCGCAGGCACCAGACAGCACCAGGAGGAGCAGCACAAAGTGGAACGCAGCCATCCTGTTATAGACAACACAGAAGGGTGTCTTTTAAGGGAGAGGTTAAATATCAGATATTGACTAAGTGATCCTTAGATGAATATATAGACAGAGGTCAACGATGATCCGTCTGAATGACAGGTTTCTCTACGAGTGGTACCTTGATTCAAGGTATCACAAGTGGATAAACCAGAAATTCAGACTGATTAAAGTGAATCTCTTTGTTTGTTTCATGTCTTTTTTGATAAATAATATCTAAAAACGACATTTAAAAATTGGTTTCATAGCTAACTTAGTGACATCATCATGGAGAAAAACCTAATGGAGAATGAGCATCAGTTTCTCCATCGTGGTGTGGAGAATGGCCATTCTAGAACTTAAGCATTGTAACTTTGTTTCTCCACATGATATAAGAAGTGAACCCCAAGCCACTATACTCAAATATAAGGCCATCTTTTATTGATAACTTGGATTACAGACTTTCAGAGCAAATATTTTTTGGGGGGGGGGGGCGGGAGGAAAAAAATATAAAAATAAAGCTGCCCTTCAGGAGGAGCTAGGTACTAACATTTTCCAGGGGGCGAAACATTCAAAAGTCTACTTTTGGCTATCAAATGAAGGTATTTTGAGAAACATTCCCAATCTAGAGGGTCTAATTTTTGGTGTTTGCCAGTTTGCATGTATTTTTTTTTTTTTTTTGCTAAAATTCCCAAAGAAATTACAAAATGCCAAAATTTTCATCACCGGATCCGTTATCCAAGTTATCATAATAAAACGGCCTAACAGTTAGTTGGACAAAACCCCAGCTCCTTTAACAGCTTTTCATGACAAGTGACTCCCCAATGGGTAATTGTTCAAACGCTGCACAGTGTTTTAATGAATTATGCCTTATGTTCATACGATGCATGAATACAGCCCTGAAAAGTAACTCACCATAGCTGTATGCAAACATAACTCCTATAGGGTTGATTGACTTCCAAAAAGGTGGCATGGTGCATGCGGGCATTATGCTAACAAGGACCTCGACACATTAAGTTACTATGCAGCCCTTAAAGCCTAAGACTAACTAAGCTTTCTACTGATTTTCACCTTGAAGCATAAAAAACATGAACTTTATAAAAATGCAAAGAAACTGTGAAACTATGAGATCAATGAGTCATATATCAAAAACAAGTAGCATTGCGGTAAACGCCTTAGGATATACCCAACATAGAATCAACATTCTACCAAAGATATCACATGTTAGTGTCAATTGAGTGCATGAGATAAATCAAGTTGATGACAAGAGGGCTGATAGTGCTAGGTACAATCTCTGTATCAGGGGAAGGGAGATAGGAGTGGGACAAATATGGCGGGTGTTATGGAAGGCATGGGCCGCTGGTGCAGTACATGTCACTACTCACTGTGACACTCACTTTGAAAGTGACATGGCCCGATTTTTTCCATATTTCAAATCCTATTTGAATGTGTTCAAAATATTATTACAGTATCATATCTTCGGGATGGTGTGCATTAAAATATCATGAATAGGCATTCAAAGCCGATATAGAGGGTCCCATAATCATATAGGTAGAGGCTTTTACAGTGTATTTTCAATGGATGGAATTATAGTGTGCATTCCAAAAGTTTTAGATTTCTCACAAAATTAATAATTAGCTTAATCCTGAACTTAATTTCGGGGAATGATGATTTAACTAGATAGGTAGGACATGAAGTATTGCCATATTGAACCTTCTGGTTCATTTTTGAATCCAAATCATAGGACTAAGTCAACAAGAACAAAGATTTTCATCAACATTCACGATCTCTAAACCTAAGGGAACTAAGCAAATATCACAGCTAGAACCATATGTATTATCTATTTCCACATCACAGATGAAAACCATCACCAGAATACACCAGAAAAACAGCATGTATTTACTTCATTTCCAAATGTTTAATGATAGCAGAAGAGCTCACTATCAAATATGTCCATAATGTAAAAAATCTACCATAATATTATTGTGTCAAAAAGAACCGGAAATCTCTATTTGGAGTATTTTTGAGACCACGTTCTAATTCTTTAGGCTTATTGAACTGGCGGGTTTATGCACCTAAACAAATGATACATAATAGGGACAAAACACAAATGCACAAGACGGGCTCTACTGGTCAAAGTTCAACAATACTGGGAGAAGCAAGGGTTGTTCAGACCAAAGGATAATTGGGGAGCGAGGACACGGGTCTGTGCAGAGGTAGTGATATTCGGGGATAATAAAAAAAGATATATGCTGCTTATAGATGAAAGGGGAGGGTGGACAAAGGAGCAATGGAGATAAGAGAAGTGGTTTTCGAAACAAAGAGGCATCAATCATGTGTTAAAATGAAGATAGCAGGTGAAGGGTTGATTAACGGAGGAATAATTTCTACTGGGGATGAAACAAGACTAATATATAGAAGATAGGCCTTTCAAATGCATCCAAAATATAATGGACATTTAACTTAAGCTATCACACGTAAGTGTTTATTGAGTGTCTATAGGATAAGTCAAGTTCACAAACCCGGTTACAATCTCTGAGTAAGGAGGAGCACACTGCACAGAGATGATGCGTAATGGATCAGGACAAACATGGTTCATAATACAGCAACATGACAGGGCCCTTTCTACGATTTCTATTCTTTCAAGTACCGAAAGACCCCTACCATGGTTGCTAATAGAGATAGGTAAATGATAAGGGAGAGAAAGGGGTATGGTCTTCAGAGGAAATATTACATAGTGAAATGAGCAAGACAAATACCAGAGGTCATAGTGGTCAAAGTTAAACAATACTGTTAGAAGAGTGGTGTAGGGTCCAGAGGAGAATTCTGGAGTGGAGTCACAGGTAAATATGGAGAAAACATTAGAACACATCCCCTAATAAGTGCACATCCCCCTTTTAGGTCCGATTTTAAATTGTAAACCCCCATAAAATATCAGGAATGTATGTCCTTTGATACTTTGTTATTGAAGTTCATTGTGGGCTGGTCATATCAAATACTGGATTACAATAGCAAAATAATCAGGGAAAATCGGTGTGGAGGTGTGTGCTTAATAGAATAAAATTTTGCTTTGGTTTCTATAGTTTAATTTTTATTTTTTTCAAATAATTCAAGCGCACTGTGCACTTACATACTGAATATAGTCATGATATATGTGAAACCCACAGGTACCCCGGACACCCTGGAGGAAGTGCTATTAAGGATATATACAAAAAGGGTACATACAGGGGGGGGGGGCATAAAAAGGGAGAGGAGAGCAGTGTGATTATGATATGGGGGACAGGGGCTGGGATCAGAGGATAAAAGGGAGAGAAGGAATGTGATTTTCAAAAGACATAAATATATGATATGGGGGGGGGGGGGGGGGGGGTTAGTGAATACAGACAAAGTGAGAAAAGTGAAAGAAGGATGAGATGAAGGGGGAGGGGTAGACGGGGGGGGGGGGGACGAAAGGTGGCTAGTGAAAGGCAAACACTAGAACTGACATATAAAGGTGTAGATATGGTAGATGGGGGTCTACAGATAAATGGTGTGCCGAAGTCAGCACAAAACTATCATTGGCTATCATGTCGGCAAGCAGGGAGAGTCAAGCAAGGGTCCAGGGGGTGGGAGAGAAAGCAGGGGTGAGAAAAGAGTGAAGAAATAACACATGTAAAGCCAAAGGAAATAGACAAAGTACAAATCTGGGATAGAGATAGCCTATGTAAAGAAAGAGAATTGTAATAACGATGTCAAAATCGCAATTAATCTATTTTTCTGTAGGTGATTGTGTGTGCTGCAGTGTTAGTGGCAATGCTCCTATGCTCTGTGTAGCTAAAAGATGACATTTGTCGTCATGGTGCACCAATGCAGCCCCGGCAAGTAACTCACCGGTGCTGGATTGGTGCATCATGCCGACCCTACGGGAGTGCCTTAACCCCGTAGGGTCATCATCATGCTTCAATGCAGCACTGGTGAGTTACTCGCCAGGGCTGCATTAATCACGAATAATGACGCCCAAGGGATTAATGCATTATGCCGTTCTTAAAGGGTTAATATGGTCTCTGCATGAATACCAAGTTAAGATGATAAACTTTCACGAGTATACCTCTTACAGAGCAGAAAGGACCCACTCCACAAATCAAAGAGGTAGGCACAAGTACCCAAACAGACTTACCTTGTACCGAGTAGGAACAGGGTGAACGGATTGGTGCGTTGCCTGTCGGTCCTCACTTATATACCCGCCCTGGGGTCACGTGCCTCTAATAGCCTGAATCCACAAGATATCATAAGCACCAGGCCATTTACTACTATTTGCTTCATTGTTAGCCCAGGGCAGGGGTAGGGGTCCGGCCACTCAGTGTTTTCACTTTTATTCTGATACATGCAGACATGGTGCAGTTGGAGCTATAAGAACTTTTAAATCTAAGGCGTTCCAACGGGCCTTGCCCCCCCCCCCCCCCCCCAAAAAAAAAAAAATTTAATAAAATTAAATTAAAATAAAAGAGGGGAAGATGAGAGGAGAAAAGAGGGGGAAAAGGAGAGAAGGGGAAAGTACTATATAGAAACAGACCATCGGGATTTTCTTGGGGAGACATGCCCCAAAACCCCCCATGTATGGCTGCTATGCGCAGGAACAAGCAGTCACTCAATGGTTGGCCAGGTTTGGGCCCCCCCCCCTCTGGAAAATCCTGGATCTGCCACTGACAACATTCCCAAAATTCACCAGTAAAAAGTCTTGTTGTTAAGAACATTTCTTTACCATTTCTGTCGGCCAAAATAATATAAGTGAGTAGTATAGTATGTATCGGAACGGGACTATAGTTAAGTACTGTTTATTACTCAATCGACATGCAGCCAATCAGAGGCCTCCATTTGGTCACGTGACCCGTTGCCATGGTAACGTGACCTACTTAGGGCTCTCAGCCAATCAGAAGCCAGCATTCTGGGTGACCTACTGACCTACTTAGAAGCTCTCAGCCAATGAGAGGCTGGCATTCTGGTAACTATGGTAACGTGACCTACTTACGTCACGTGACCTACTTAGGCTCAGCCAATCAGAAGCCGGCATTCTGGTAACTAGGGTAACGTGACCTACTTAGGGTTTGTTTGTAAACAACACCACGTGGCTCTCTTGTTTGTAAACAACACCACGTGACACGTGACTGTTTGTAAACAAACAACGTATATATAGAAAAAAACACAACAAGTTCCATCTTATGTTAAAATTATATTTTCGAATAAAAAAGCACATCTGTAACAGCGTCTATGTGTAACTACGCGCGTTCTCATTCAAACACTATAACACTATCATACCGTAGCAGCAGCAGGTAGGACCGGAAGAAAAGCAAGCGCACGAGCAGAAGCGACGACACCATTTGCACCATCCGGCCGTCGCGTTGGTAGCCCTACTACCCGTCGCGCGTTCCACTGGAGCGGCTTTAAGAGTGACAAATGACGATTCTTTGTCGACGCGACTGCTAACATCAGCATCGGCAGCAGCATCGGCAGCATCGGCAGCAGCATCGGCAGCAGCGGCAGCAGCCTCGGCAGCAGCGGTAGCAGCAGTAGCAGCAGCGGCAGCAGCAGTAGCGTGAGCATTAGCAACAACAGCAGCAGCGACAGTAGCAAGGGCGGCAGAGCGGGCACTAGTAGCGTTATCAGCGGCGTCATCGGCAGCCGCAACAGCATCAGCAGCAGCAGCGTCGGCATCGGTGGCATGAGTAGCTGCATCGGCGGCAGCAACAGCAGCAGTCACAGCCGCAGCGGCAACAACAACAACGTCATCACGACCCGCGTCACTAACAGCCGCAGTAAATGCAGCAGTAGCACGCTGAGCAGCACTAGCAGCAGCAGTAGCAGAGGCTACAGCATCAGCTTCACATTCGCGCGCCGCTTCGTCATTCCGCTTCATGTCACGGTAGCAACTTTCCATCACGAGGATCTGCAAATTGAGGCGCGGTGCTGGTGGTGGTAGTAGTAGTAGTAGTAGTAGTAGTAGTAGTAGTAGCGTGAACGATGATGACGATGCTGAATGTGGTTTCACTCCCCTTATATACCCTTACGCCCCGCCTTTTTTCAAGCCACCGGCCAGCTGCCCCTTCACGGCAGGTCTTTAGATCAGCCTTAAGTCGCTTACTACGTGGCTCATCATCCCTCTAATCGCATTTTCCAGCCGCCGGCCGGCTGTCTGCTGATGACAGGCGAGGGTGATTTGTTTTTTTCTTTAGATATAAGCCGCTTACCACACGCGCACCCTCTAGTCACAGACAGAGTGACAGAAAGGGAGGGGGTCGCTTTGTTCACGCTACCTGTAGTTGTTTTTCTATACACACGCTGAGCCCATGACCCGTTAATCCTTTATACAGGTAACACGCGTTCAACTAATTACCCTATTGTATGACAGTCGGTACACGGATTTAATTTTAAACCGCCTTCCCATCTGGGATCCATGTCTGGCGGGGTGGAAGGATCCAGCTGAAAAGTGTGATTAGGGCTTTTGTTTCTCTTATGATAGCAGCAGGTCAGCATGCGACAGCTGAAAATGTCAGACTCGCCGCTCCTATAAAAGACTGAGATGCGTCTCTCTTTCCACACACCCTTCTACCATCGCCGCCGACACCGCCACCGCCGGCCAGCCGACCGCCGCCACCGCCTGCAGTCACCGCCATCACGCCAGCAGGGAATTTCGAGCTGAGTCTGCTTATTGCTTATTTTTTTTCTTTGAGCTTTTTGTTTTCTTAAATTTTTTTATTTTCACTCAGTCTTTTTTGTTTCGGAGGAAAGAAATATGGCGCTGCAGAGGGCGCGAGTTTCTAAAAGACGGTCGCGCGAACAAAGTGCTCTCCTCAACTGCCCGGCTATTTTTTTATCTCAAAGGAGAGAGCGTCACGTAGTTGAGGTTCACGCTTCTCTTGAGGCGTACCGAATTCTCGAGAAATGCAAAGCTGAGCGCCATCGTCGTTATACAAGAGCGGAAAAGGAAAACGTAGCGACATGGCCGAGAGCCGTCTTCTCAGAACAGCATTTACTCTACTATTGCATAACAGCTGCTCTCAGCGCCCCCACTCGTTGGGCGTTTCATGAAAAGAAAGAGCGCCGCTACTCTCCTCACCCTGCCTCCTCTTATAAAGTGAGAATAAGTGCTATGAAACGATTCGACAAGCCGATCGGTTTCTTGGGAGCGACTGCAGCTCCCACTCGGTGGGCGCGCGTTGTGGCCGACGTGAACACGGTCTCTAAACGTTTCGACGTCGTCACTTGTTATCCCGCATATTGCAACGCAGCCGAATTGAAGAAGATAGGGACGCACTATTTTAAACCATACGCTCCAATATGTATTTGTCACCGCCGCGCTCACACGCCTTATTGCTTTTTCGAGACGATCGTGTCACAACACAGAAATAGAAAAAAAAACGGCAAAGCGACGAGCTTTGCCTAAATGATCAAAAAAAAAAAAAAAAAAAAAAAAAAAAAAAAAATTAATCTCCTCCTCCTCCTCCTCCTCCTCCTCCTCCTCCTCCTCCTCTTCTTCTTTTTTAAAAAAAAAAATAAATATTTGTATCAGACTCCTCTGGAGTCTGATACAAACATTTATGACTATTGAGTGAAAATATAATTTTATCGCAAAAAAAAGTCACTTCTGCCGCCGCTACTGTGACACCGGCCGGTATCAATAAAAAGGTCGGCTGACTTTTCTCCACAACCATTCACTACCGACCGTTCGAGTGAGAGACACAGCAGACAGTCAGACACACAACCGCTCTCTGACGCGTCCTGAAAAAAAAACAAAAAAAAAATGTCCAGTAGTAAAAGCAAACTCTTCACAGAAATTCATTTCGACGCTCGACTACAAGGACCCTTTAGTTGTATCATTAGCGGTCCGTCGGGTTGTGGAAAATCGCGCTTGGTGGATCAATTTCTGAGCGACGTGAACAATTTGGTCACGCCGCCGGTGGAAAAGACTTTTTACCATTACGGCGAGTGGCAACCTCTGTTTGAAAAAATGCAAAATCAGTACGGTGTGGAATTCAGAGAAGGTCTTCCTAGCAAAGAGTCTATAGCGGGAGACGTGGAAGTAGCAGAAGACGCTTTACGACCCCACACTCTACTGATATTGGACGATCTGATGAGCAGTTCCAATCAGCAAGTGGTAGCCGACATCTTTACTAAATACTCGCATCACTGGAACGTGAGCGTCATATACATCACTCAGAACCTATTCCAGAAATCACCCGACTTTCGAACTATGAGTCTGAACGCTCACTACATGATCGTTTTCAAGAACCCGCGCGACATGGGGCAAATAGCTAGTCTGTCTCGCCAGGTGTTTCCGTCCAACGCGGCGGCCCTCTCTAGTATATTTACCCATGAACTCAAGCGACCTCACTCATACCTCCTTCTGGACTTCAAGCAGTCAACACCTGACGATCTGAGAATACGCTCCTCTTTGACGTCCATACACTCTCAGCTAGTGTTCGTACCGCTAGACAAAAAAAAGAACAAGAGAAAGCAGTAGCAAAAAAAATGTCTTCTCATCTACTCGAAAGACACTTTGGTACTCTCAAGCACTTAGCTAAGTGCTCGCCAAAGGACTGCTCGCATCTAATAGACTCTGGAAGCGACGATCTGATCGCAGCGTTAAGCGAGATCTGTCACAATTTACTGGTAGGGAACATCCCGCTCAGCGACAAACAACTGGACAAGCTTCGAGAATCGGCTGACGTGTTGAGGGAGGTCGGCAAAAAATCTACGCCCATCAAAAAAAAGAGACGCGTCTTGGTACAAGAGGGAGGTTTCCTCATTCCGGCTCTCATAGGGATGGCCTTACCGCTTATAAAGAGCATTCTCCGTATATGAGACACCTCATTCGACACCTACTCGCCGACAGCACCACCACCACCACCACCACCACCACCACTACCGCCACCACCAGCGTCATTGCCACCGTCGTCCCCATGACGGACTCAGAGCAGCAACAACACTACAAACGTTTAGCGCTCGTGGATCCTGAGACGCTCTACAAATCATCACGAGCAGGTCTACTTCATCATGTGCCCGCTGCTGCTGCTACTACTAGCGCTGCTACTACTGCAGTCGCTGCTGCTAGTACTTCTACTGCTCCAAACCTTCCTCCTCTTCCTGATGAGCGCACTGAAAAGAACGAGAGTTCCGCTCCTGCCACCGCCGCCCGCCTACCTGCCGACATGGCCTATTACCACAAGCAGGCAGAACAGTCCCTTCATCCCGACGCGGCCTTGCACCAGGTGCTACAGTTTATCTACAGGGACTTGGATTTAGTGTTGAACGACCCCACTTTGGAATCGCGCGAGAAAATGTTGAAATACCGAAGGTTGTTGAATAGATTGCAATTTTTTCTCGCGAATCCCCACAACAGCAACATCTCTTCGTCCTACTCTTCTTCGCCCCCGGCTCACCTCCGTCAGTCTGCTGAAGAGGCCAGCGCGTCCCTACTCGAGCGGTTGGTGAACCAAGTTCCCAAGAGGAATCGCACTCGGACCGTGGCGCTGTACAAACAATTGGAGAAATCCGGTGTGATCAAGTGGAACGAGGACGGTGCGGTGCGCGAGATGTCGGGTCGGAGAATACCACCTGAGCGTCGCATCAACATAGTGGACTTACTGAACGACGCCGCCAGGTTCAGGAAGACGGCGCCCAGACCGGCGGGCTACTCGCCGTTCACGAAAGCGCTGCGCGAAGCAGTTCCCACAGACTCCTTGATCGGAAACCATCTGTATAAAGCGAGCGGACCTGGCCAAAGTTTGGACACACGGCTTGCTGACAGAGGTCGGAAACGACCGAGCTTCGACTCGGAAGAAGGAGAAGCAGCAGCAGCAGCAGCAGCAGTAGCAGCAGCAGACTCTTCTCTCCAGGTGGTGGACGATCAATCCTCTGAAGACGAGGAGGACGACCGTGAACTTTTCCAAACTCCGACTTCCTATAGGAGCGTGCCGCGTAAGAAAAGGAAAGGGCGCAACCGCCTAGCGGCGAGCTCGTCGTTCACGCCCTCAACAAGCCCACCATGGGCAAACCAGTGAAGAGACTGACCAAGAAGGAAAAAGAAAAGAAGCGCGTAGTAGCTAGATATACCGACGTCAAAGCGCCCTCCAGTTTCACTAGCGTGACTAAACTCCAGAAACATCATTTTCGCCACCTGAACCCGGCCGTCATCCGAGATGCTTTAGTGTCGCTGGACGCCTACACTAAACATAAACCCATTCGGAGAAAATTCGCAAGGAACAAGACTATAACCGGCGCAATCGATCAGCAGTGGCAGATAGATCTGATGGACATGCAAGCTTTGGCGTCTCACAACGACCGCTTCCGGTACGTGGTGACGGCGATCGACGTTTTCTCTAGGTACGCGTGGGCCGTTCCCATTAAATCCAAGAGCGGCGCTGATGTCACCGAGGCCTTCCGAGAGATGACAGGCACTGGCGAGAGACGACCGCGCACTGTTCAGACAGACAAGGGGAAAGAGTTTTTGAACAAGATCTTTCAAGATCACTTGAAGAGCGAGGGCATAGAGTTCTTCACTGGCGAGAACGACGACATCAAAGCTAGTCTAGTGGAGCGCTTGAACCGCAGTCTGAAGGAGAAGCTGTGGCGTTATTTCACACACAAGCGCACGTATCGCTACGTAGACGTACTGCACCATGTAGTGTCTTCTTACAATCGCACTCACCACAAGACGTTGAAAATGGCGCCGGCTCAAGTCAGCTCGGAAAACAGCGAAACAGTTTTCTACCGACAAGATCTCCCAACTAACAAACAAATCGACGAAATATGGAAAAAGAAGAAAAAAACAAAGACGTCCGCCGTCGACGTCATCGCTCCGGGTGACAGAGTGAGGATGTTGAGAACTAAAGGCGCCTTCGACAAAGGGTACGAGGGAAACTGGCGCGAGGAAGTGGTCGACGTTGCTAAGACGTTGGGAAGCAGAGGGTTCGAGCTGAAAGACGACAAGGGCGAGGAGATAAAAGGCGTCTTCTACCCGGAAGAGGTTCAGAAGGTGTACAAGAGTCGTTACGACAACAACTACCTGATAGACGAGGTGTTGCGCCGCAAGACCGTCGACGGTAAAGAGTTAGCTTTCGTACGTTGGTTAGGTTACGACGACAAGTTCAACGAGTGGATCCCCGTCAAAAAAATAACGTAGAAAAAAAAAAAAAAAAAAAAAAAATGAACATCACTCTACCTAGCAACAGCTCTATGGAGTATTATCCTGACAACAGCTTGACGTCTTTCCGAACTCACTTCGACTCGCCGCTCCTTCTGCCCGAAGCGTACGAAGCGGCTCTGACTGAGATCATCCTCCCTACAGAATGGACTAACGTGCACGACGACGACTTGATCATCGTTGTTCCTCTGCGCACCAAAGGTTCGCTAGAGGAGGCGATCCAGGTTTTAAAAGAAACTAAATTCTCCGAAGGAAAAAAACCACAGGTAGACTGGAAGAGAATGAAAAACGCGAACGGTCTGAGCAAGCTAACGTTCAGCTCAAAATTCCCGCTGAACTGGAAGGAAGCGAGCTATGTAACGGTGGAAGAGATATCAGACACGTCGGAAGAGCAGCAATTGAAACCGGAAACAAAAAGGTTCAAGAGAGAGGTCGACTTGAGACAGACGAATGCCGTATACAAGCAGTTCTTGTCCCCGGCGGTGAAGAAGAAGACGATCAGCCATCAAGCAAGACAGATGATCGAAAAGATGGAGAAGGACATGGGAGTGCGCAGTTTCATGCCAAACATATTCGAGATACCTCCTATTTTCACCGGAAGCAACCACACCCTAATCGAGCGCTTGAGTTGAGACGTTGCGAGATGACAGACTAGAGGGCGACAGCTTCTTGCTCAAACCGATGCGGATCTTATCGTACGACGCCAAGACGAAACGCGTCACCATCAAACCGCCGAGACACTGTGCTGTCCTGCTGAGTCAGCATCTCGCATGCGTTCTAGGCTTCGGAGAGAAGACGTGTTTCGCGTCGCCGACTACCGGCGCCTACTCGATGGATGTTTACGGGGACGTGCACTCTGTGTACATATACACCGACATGATC
The DNA here is from genome assembly GCA_947462335.1 of Harmothoe impar. Classification (NCBI taxonomy): domain Eukaryota; kingdom Metazoa; phylum Annelida; class Polychaeta; order Phyllodocida; family Polynoidae; genus Harmothoe; species Harmothoe impar. The sequence continues at coordinate 77,486,998 of OX381708.1, forward strand.
CAGGAGAGACGTGTGGGCGACATGCAAGTGCCGCTGTTGCGCTGCGTGGCGGTGGACAGAGGCGGAAAGCGTCGAGGTGGCGTGCAAGCTATCAGTTTTCCCCATTTGGATTATTTCCCCTTGAAATCCAAGAGGTTTACCGAGGTCGGCATCTATTTAAGAGACCGATCCGGTCATTCCATCCCATTCGGTAGAGGCGAGGTGACCGTGACACTTCATCTGAGACCTATTGAGCGCTGAAAGAGAGAAAAATGATGCGTCAACGCGTTCCGTACTTTCCACCCAGGCGCACCGTCGGCAGAGGGTACAGCGATTACTACAACGCGCAGCTGGGCAACGGCGTCAACGTGTACAGCGGGCGCTCTTTCCAGAGCGGGCACGGTTTAGGCGGCGCTCTGTTAGGTCTGATGCGCTCGGCTACCCCGCTATTGAAGTCGGTGGGAAAAACGCTGCTCCGCGCCGGTGTGGGCGTAGCTAAAGATGTGCTGGCGGGTCGGACTTTAAAGAGCAGCGTGAAAGACCGAGGCGCAGGCGCTCTGAAGAGACTGGCGAGTACGGCGTTCTCGGGAGGAAAGACGCCTGTCGCGTCTAAGAAAGGGTCGAAACGTCGCCGGCATTCTCCTCAGACGTAGAGGGGATGTATTCGACCGGTAAGCGCCTAGGCGTTCAGGTATAAATAAAAAGACTGGAGGCGGCCGGCGTCAGTCTGTCGGCCGCATGAAGAGAGAACACAATGGCTTACGTACACGAGAGCAGTAACGAGTGCGCGCTCTCTGAGCTCGACCTGCACACCGTAGCGCCGACTCAGACTACTATCTTAAAGTCGTCTTTCCTGGGGATAGAAACAAAAAACTCTTTAGAGGATGGAGGTAACATAAATTTCACCATCAACAAGTCGCAAGAGTACACAGACCTGAACGAGAATTACCTTCATCTGGAATGTCAAGTGCTAAAGGACGGAGCGGCGATCGAGGACACCGACGCGGTAGCTCCGGTGAACAACTTGGCTCACTCGCTCTTCAAAGACGTCCAAGTCTCCATCGGCGGTTTCAAAGTGTCTGGCAACACCGAGACCTACCCTTACCGAGCTTACTTGGAAGGGTTACTCAACTACAACAAAGACGTGAAGGACGGCGTCATGAGCGCCCAGGGGTGGCATGAAGATACGCCCGGTCAGTTTGACACGTTGACTGACGCGAATGCGGGGTACAAAGCGCGCAAGAAGCTAATCTCCAACAAGCGCTTTTCGCTGATGGCGCGACTGCACTTTGACCTGGCTCATCAACCGAAGCTCATCGTTGGAGAGACAGAAATCAATCTCACTCTGAAACAAGCGGCGCCCTCTTTCTATCTGATGTGCGCCGCTGACGGAGGCTACAGCTTGAAGATCTACAAAGCAAAGCTCTACGTGCGACGCGTGCTGGTGGCGGACGCTGTAGCGGAAACGCACGAGAGAGCGGTGATAGAACACGGGCCCTTCGACTACCCGGTGAACAGAGTGGAGGTGACGACCTACGCCATCCCTCAAGGTAACAGAGATCACAGCTACACGCACTCCAACACAGGCCAGCTTCCCAAGTCGATGATGATTTGCTTCCTTGACCACGACGCCTTCAACGGTAGCTACACCAAGAACCCGTTCGAGATGAAGCATTACGACATCAGCTCGCTTCAAGTGATAGTGAACGATCAGAAAGTGCCGAACGACGCCTACGTGCCCGACTTTAAGACCAAAGCGGCCGTGAGAGAGTACTTGGCGCTACACACGGAAACGGGGATGTACGAGGGCGCGCGCTCCTGCGGTATTTCATACGAACAATTCCTGAACGGTTACACGGTGTTCCCCCTCGACTTAACCCCAGACAGATCGCACGACGGGTGTCGCGTGAACCTTATAAGAGCGGGTCAGCTGAGGGTGGAAGTCAGTTTCCGCTCGGTGCTACAAGCGACAACAACGGTGCTACTCTACTTGGTGTACGACAACGTCGTCGAGCTGACCCGAGATCGACACCCCGTCACCGACTACCACATGAACTGAAGACAAGACGGCGGTACTTGGCGTATCGTATGAACACGCTTGAAATAAGCAGAGTGTTGAAGGAAAACGTTCACACAAAACATCGTTTCCTGGGCGTTTTCTCTTGTGACACTATTCCGAAGCACCCTATCAAAGACACTTGTTTCGTGAGCAACACAGATCCGCAACATTTACCAGGTCAGCATTGGGTGGCGTTTTACGTGTCGAGCACGGGTGAAGTGTACTACTTTGATTCCTTCGGCTTACCGCCGCTGAGTGCGGAGTTCTTGTCTTTCGTGGAACGCTCTGCTCCGTTCAAGTGGCAAAGAAACCGCATTCAACTACAAGACACTTCTGCTGACACCTGTGGACCTCATTGCGTTCATTTCCTAATTGAAGCATGTCGAACAAGAAACCCCAAGAAGTGCGTCATGCGCATGAGCAAAATCCCAAAGCTGAGCGACCGGGTCGTGAGTCAGAAGCTATCGATGATGCTGTTGTGACGGGTTGTTGCGATGGCGGCCGTTTCATGGAGGCAAAGATTCTCTGCCTTGCCGAAATGGTGTTGGATTTATCCAAAGTCGTGCAATGTCTATTGGAGAAAAGTCGTCCGGGGTGTGGTGGTGCGAGTGACGGCGGCGTGAGACTTTGCGGCCTGTTGAGTTGCTGCAAATCGAAGAAGCAAGCTAAAAAAGCATAAACTTGTGTGTTTTTTCTGATTGAAAATGAAAAAATAAAGAATAAAATGAAAAGAAAAGAAATTATCTTGTTGTGTTTTTATTTCTATATATAAGTTACATAACTTTTTTTTTGTTTGTTTGTTTACAAACAGTCACGTGTCACGTGGTGTTGTTTACAAACAAGAAAGCCACGTGGTGTTGTTTACAAACAAACCCTAAGTAGGTCACGTTACCCTAGTTACCAGAATGCCGGCTTCTGATTGGCTGAGCCTAAGTAGGTCACGTGACGTAAGTAGGTCACGTTACCATGGTTACCAGAATGCCGGCCTCTGATTGGCTGAGAGCTTCTAAGTAGGTCAGTAGGTCACCCAGAATGCTAGCTTCTGATTGGCTGAGAGCCCTAAGTAGGTCACGTTACCATGGCAACGGGTCACGTGACCAAATGGAGGCCTCTGATTGGCTGCATGTCGATTGAGTAATAAACAGTACTTAACTATAGTCCCGTTCCGATACATACTATACTACTTAAGTGTAAAAGCGTTTCGATTTCTGACAAAATTGTTCACAACAGCTGTTGCAATAATGAATTGTTTCACGATTTTTCATATTTTGTGAGCCAGTAAAATACATGGACTAGAATGGATCATGGCCATACAGTACAGAATAATTATTCAAAGCATGACGAAAATATATCTATTTTTGCGTATTACCTGCCATTCCTGCATTCCTGCATTTCTATGAAACAGTTTTCTCTAGGTTTTTGTAAAGGTAGAGGGACAGTTAGAGACAGGGCTAGCTACCCATGTGTCCATCAATTATATGTGATATGGTGTCACCACCCGAAATCGGGTCACTTTCGGGTTTACTGGCCAAAGAGTCCCTTATGAACTTTGTTATTTTGCGGAATTTAGCCTATAGGGGAGGGAAAGAAGTGTAAAATACATGGTTATTTGTTATAAGGGTGATCAGAAAGTGTTTATTTATAGTCCTAAAAGAAGGATTTGTCTACTTCCTATAAACAGTGTAGGCTTATGGGGGTGAAACGGCCCTATAGTGTATCTATACGCTGCATAGGCCTCACTGTACAAAAGCATTACCCCGTTACCATGGCGATTCATGCAAAATCTAGCCTGACTTTTTGGGGTCACACCCATTATATATTTTTCTGCATGTCATAAGCTAAAATTTGATATAGGTGGCTAAACACTGTGAGAGTTTTAAGTGTCTCAAATGGCAGGTAGAGGGTGGTCAATATTGAAATTTCCGAACGCGGCCTAGTGCTTTAGGGTGGTGACACCATATGAAACGAGGCCTTAACGAGAAGCACCCGCATGTACGACATAACTGGCTCTTTGTCTCACACTAAGACGTCATTCCCATCTCACCTTCTGCATTGGACCAATGACAACAGAGCAATATTGTATCCATCTTTTAACCCTCTAAGGGCAACCCGTTGCTGTCATAATTTTTTTATATTTGTCATCATGATTTATGAACACCATTGCCGTGCTACATGCAAACACATGCTGATGCCACAGAATTCACAAACTCACAAAGGGATGGCATGATCTAAGTAGAAGCACTCCCCGAGCTTGCATCCATGCATTGTGGCAATGAAGGACAGAGTGTATTAAAACATGACGATGCCCAAAATGGTTCATGAGATAATGTTTCATTCATAACCAGTAGAATACAGAACACGTGTCAATACAAAAGGGCTAATGTATAGGCCTGTGTTAAGTGTTTGGTGCACACAGATTCATGACTGTCTCATCAGTTACACACAAACACTATGACTGTGTCTATACACCTGATAATTGTCTCCTGTTAACTGATATCAAGTGTAGATATAGCCAAATACTTGTCATTACAAGATGCCTTCTGTGTTAGAGCACATAATCTCAGTTGAGTATATGATTGTTTATTTGGTAACCCTTGAAGGGCATTCTCTGATTTATCTTTATGATGTATGAATGCAGTCATATTGAGTAACTCGCCAGAGGTACATGCACATACTATCACAATTATCAATGCTGTAGGGTCAGTTACATTAATGCACCATGTGGACAGGCGCTACAGAGTAGACTGGCCAGGACCATAGTCATGCACTATAATGGCCAAGGCCGAAAATGCATTGAAGTTCTTTGCTGCTCTTTAAGGGTTGATATCCACTCTCAGCACAGTATATGATTCAGCATTGTTTACATGAAGCCGCATCCACTCCTCTCAGGTACCTTATCAAGCACACATGGAGTGGTGATCATGTTGACAGACAGGTATAGAGGCCTTCATGTATCTTCTAGTGCCCATTCAGATAACAACGTTGTAGTCAGTATTGTTCAGTATTAGGACTCCTTGTCTGTTAAAGTGGCATTCCACCGAGCATTTCCAATTCACAATTCTAGTACTGTTCTAGTCTGCTATGTGGTAGGTGCGAGTGGTGAGAATGCTCCTTTAACCATTTAATCCCTTGAGGACCTATGTCAATAAAATGGTTCATTCGTCACCATGATTTATGATTGCAGCCTTGTTGAGTAACTGACATATGCATGTGTGCATCATGCTGAACTTTTGAGAGTGTTAGCCCCATATGGGGTAAGCATGATGCGTGAATGCAGCACTAGTTGATGTTAATCTCCAGGGCTGCAATCATGCATCATGATGACAAAGGACATAGTAATTTGACGTCCTGAGACTTGATTCTTGTTCTTAAAATGCTTTTATGATGCACAAATACAGCAATAGTGAGTAGAAAAAGGAAATTCTTGGATAAAGGCCTCACTTGTATATAAGGCTTTTTTTGTGGCTCGTTTTCCCCATGACAGGCTCTTATTCAGTTGTAAGTTGTCAGTAGGCCAATCATAGGGTGTTTTTCAAATGCCTCTGAATCGCACCAGACCAAGTATCCCTTTGGCAACACATCATGTGAGGCAAATGTGACATGCCAATTGGCCGAGTGCCCAGCATCCGTTTCCGGTTGGAGCTGTTTACCAGGAGTTAATTACCAGTGTATTCTTATGTTTAAGCATGGAATTATTATCACAAATTAACCCAAACAGTGCATTTTGAATACACGAACATTGGCGATATTATACTATATTATACTATATCATAGTAATTAACATGCATATACTATGCAGGGGCGCAGAATAATCCTTTCTGCAGGTTTATCTGGACACTCCAAGCTGGGGTCAACAAAAGCATATGGCTGTGTCTCATGAGATGGGGCCAAGTATGAATGTCTTTGACAGGGTGCCAGCTTTGACCAGGTGCCAGCTTTGACCTGCTTGATAGAAAAGGGTATATTTAGGGCAGATTGAGATGTAAATGGGCTACTAACTACTAATAATGTAAAGTGTTGTAGCATCCATTAACCTTGTCAGCCAATTTTTATCTTCACCTGTTCAAAGCTGGCACGCGGTCAAAGACGTTCACACTTGGCCCCATTTCATGAGACAGCCATAGTCCTGACCTGATGAAACATTATTTGCATTTCTAACTTTTGGGTCATCTCATAGATACGATTTCTGCCTTTTGGCTCATCTCATAGATTCAATCATCCTGGATAGGGAACTGGTAAGATATCTACTGTCTGTGTTTACATACAGTCTTTATCAGATCAATAACCACGGACTAATAACAGTGTATCTGGTATTCGTTTATTAATAGATTATCCTACACAACGAAAAATAATCATGAATCAATTCACGAAAATATGTTATCTGTTAAGACAGGGAAACATTGATATTACAATTACTAAACATCCCTGATAATCCTAACATGATTGTGTATCGAATTCTAACAGCCGCTGACCATTGGGCCGCTATCTTAAACCTTAAACGTGTATATGAAAACGGTAAAAAAAGATTAACCGTATCCGACGTAATAAGCGCCCTGGGCGCTTAAAATATTATTTTAAGTGGAAAAGTCGACCCCAAATAATCATTTTAATAAGCGCCCCCCATGGGTGTATTTTTTCCACCCCAGCAGCCTCTACAAGGTTTGTACTCAGCCCTATACCTGCACACCTGGCTTGGCCTTAACACCTGCACAGGTGTGAATTGTTTCAAGTCATAAAAAGTGCGAAAAACAGTAACAAAATCGGAGGAACCTGTTAAAAAATGTGAGGAAAAAAATCTGAAAAGGGGGGGGGCGCATTTTAGGGGGAGGGCGCTTATTAGGTCGAATACGGTATATATACATATGGCCTGGTACATGAGTGAGGTCTTAAAGACCAGCAAAGTACTTTGATGCAATATGCCATTGTTTGTCTTTGTGCCTAATTGCAGCCCTGGAGGAAACGTACAAAGGCTGTAATCATGCAGTATGTGGACTTTACTGGCAAAGCATACTGTGAATTGGCAATTCCCCAGCATACTGCTGGTGAGTTACTCACGCATGCTTAGTTGCTGCAGGATCATGACCAATAACCCTGTTAGGCCTCATGCAGTTCTTAAATGGTTGAAGACTAGAATGCGCAGTGCAATGATCTAATGAAAATGTAAATATGTTAATTTTTTTTGCTTCGCACAAAGATTCAGAAATTTGAAGGGCAATACGTTTTAAAAGTAATGTATCCAAGATTTCTGCAGTGTCAAATATATATAAATTTAAATATGTCACTACCATACAATAATCAAATTAAACTCTTACACGTCTCATCTTTTCCAAGGTTACATTTTGTCCCTTCTGCCTCATATTTTAAGATAAAGTTTGAAATATTGTAATATGTTTTTCTCCTCTTCGGATATTACCACCCACCTTTATTGGTATATTTTCAGGTGTTGCTTTATCTATCACAAAACATAACCAATGTCTGTTGTCTTTTTCCCCATGGATCATCCGTCCAGTCAGTCGGGAAGATCTATGTCCCTGTGACAGGGGGTAAGCCATACAGCCACAGTGATTGATACATTGATTTCTTATCACTGACTTTTTAATCAGTGCGTGGTGCAGCTATACTTTGTGATTGGGTAAAGAGTAGAGACATGAAATAGGAGAGTTTAAATGGCAAGAAAGGCCATATGATAATGCCTAATAAGATAATTCAGTATGGCTAGGCCACTTGAAAATAAGTGTTTCTCAATGTTCTGTATCAGAATATCTTTCTGAAGAATTCTTTCAATTTTAGCAATAAACATGGAAAGTATAAAATTATGTCTGATGGTCTCAGAAATATGAAGAGCTATGAACAATCAACCTTTTCATAGTCTTCACATGAAATGGTTGTATTAAAATGTACTAAAACAGGATTATTCAATCAGTGGTAGCCTGGTCAAGCATACCTGGTCATATTCCTCATAGCATTTTTGGAGCAGTCTCTTAAGTAGCTAGGAATGAAACAACCACTGCTTCCACATTTGTCTATCCTAAAACTCCTATCTGACTAGTAGAGACAGCAGTAGTCACTGCACACATGGACAGTGCCTCCATCTGGAGGTAAAACCAGTAACCACCAAGTCTCCAAGCCCTATAGCCCAAAGTCCACGGCGACAAGAACCTAAAATGGAATCGCACCTCTGCCGCCGCTATTTCGCCGCTATTTCGCTGTGTCGCCGCTATTTCGCCGCTATTTTGCCTGCGTCCACAGCGAAACTGACGCAAAATGGGGGCGATAGTGTTTTAACACAGGATATTGTGCATTCCTGCCGCTTTGGACTTAGGGCTTATGGTCTTATCTTTGTTTTTAGAAGGTACTGTAAAAATAATTTTAGCGTAACTTAGACAAATCATATAAGCCACAGAGAGGGTATGAAAATTGTTAGTTGAGTACCGTACTATAGTTGTGAGGTGTATAAGCCACACCCCAACCTTGGCCAGATCCTATAAGCAGCACTGGCAATTTGACTTGCGTACTAGCTGCAGTAATTAACGGTAATTGAAAACCCTAAATAATATAATTGATTAAAGGAATTCCTTTTTTTGGTCATCATAAGAGTATTTATTTTACTATGTTACCAGTGTGTGGACAATAACTGGTGCGCAATCAATACCCGACAGTTTGTCGTGGTCAAAACCCTGCGTGGTCAAAAGTGGCATAACACATGTACCTTGTATGACTAATTAATCAGCATAAATCACATATACATCTTATCTTATCTTATAATGTGTTCTAGAGTTAACGATCTGTGCCATTATAATCGAGACCCGAAGATTCATAAATAGTTTTTCATAATGGTCAACGAGGGGACTTTCAGATCACCCAAGAGGAAATGTATACCAGACTACAACATGTGTTGCATTCAATAAAAATAAATATTACATGACCAAAGCATGTATATTTGCTTTCTCTGTACATTTTGTGGGCTCGGAATTGTTAATTTGATTGTTTAAATCGTTAATTCCTCTGTTTACATCGTCGTTTGCTTCGTTTACATTGCCGCTATTGCACTGTCACGTGATCCAAAATACAGCCTCCTGACTGGCTAAAGCATCCAAAAGCATACCACACGTATGGGCAGTATGGGAAAAACCTACCACCCGGGGTTGTGGTACATTTAGCTTGTTCTCATACAAGTTTGTACAAATATCGTTAGGTCGTGTAATAAATACTAATAACGTTTAAAGAACAGTAACAGTATCAATAGCGTTGGCATTTCGAAATATCAAATTAACAGGTACACGTAAGGAATGTTCGGATTAATCTTAATACCATTCTTACCATTACTTTCTACAAATAAAGAACTATTTGCATTTTCTATATTCGACAATCTAGCCTTCACTCTCCAGCAGATGTTTGGCCATGACAGCGGCCATTATCTACAGGTAGATGATATTATCTCCAAGATGGCTTCGACGCAGAGAGATAAGATTCAGCGCCACGGTTGGAGCCATCTATTGTCGCTATCTCACAATAGATTATGAAGGTGAATGAAACTGCCATCTGATGAGAGAGGAAGTAACCTGGAGCAGGAGCTGGCTGATGGAGTGCATTGGCTGGGCAGACACAGTGTCATAGTATCTACCCCTATTACCCTAATTCGGATTTAGGTAATTCAAGATGGCTAAAGGTTAATTTAGTCCATTTCTGTTTCATTGTATTGTCGTGAGTGCGAAGTTATTTGAACCCTGTTATTTGGACAATATGTTCTATGAGTAGCAGAGGTGACACACCAATGCCAGGATCTGGTGTACATATTATAGTTTTTTCTTGATACCTGTTCGAATCAATCAAGGAGACCACTGTAATTTACTTAAGGGTATTACCTCTATTCTCTTGTTGTATTTTTCCAGTTTCTCCTTAATTCAAATGACAGTGTATTACTGTTATTCAATTCATGGTATTACTGTAATTCTGAAGGTGTATAGCATCATTTGTTTTGTCATTGATTTGTAATATGTTCTAATAATCAACTGTGATGTCTACCAATGCTGTCATGTGTATCGACTACATATCATGACTCGCCATGTGAATGTGAAGTGTATCAAGAAAACGTTATCTGTATAAAGTTATGTGTTTCAATATGACATTATCTATATCAGAATCAGAGAAGACACAAACATAAAAGAGAGACAGAGAGAGAAGGAGACAGATAGGGAGACAGAGAAAGACATACAGAGAGACAGAGAGAGGGAGAGAGACAGACAGACAGACACAGGGATAGACAGACACATAGACATAGAGATTTAAGAGATAAAAAGGCAGAGATAGAGATATGAAAACAACAGGGACGACTCATGGCTGGGACTAAGGCCAAATTAAAAAAAAAAATTCAGGTACCAAACTGACCCTAGCAAAACAGGGCCGACCCTACGTTTTTTTTGTCAATTTTGAAGATCTCATATTTCTATTTTATAATGCTAGTACTTTCATGTGCTAGTTCTTTCATGTTACAAAAATAAATGGAGCAGTGCAAAGTGCATGTGCCCCCCCCCCCCTCCCAGCCCCCCCCCTCCGCCTCCCTTACCGTTACCCCCTCCCTCCTACACTGTGCATGCATGCGGGTCATGGACCAACGTGTGCATGTGGGTTCTCCATGGTTATGTGCCAATAACCTTACCCAGGGCCCGGATAAAAGTGTAATGGTAGAATAAACCCTACAAGGTACTACATGTAGGTTGCAGAAGACAGGTATGTTAGAGCTTCTTATGCTAGTTGTGTTGATATATTTTTATCCTGTAAAAATGCGATCCAGTAGAAGAATGTGTACGTAGGAGTATGTTGTCCATCCCTCCCCGAACCTCCTACATCCTACGCCCCTGTATGATTCACATGTTGGCAGATCAGCAATCTTTTCCATTGTAAACTCAGATGTAGATCTGGTATACACCACGGATATGGACCCCTTTCCTCAACTCTATGAACTAACCACTGCAGCATTCTGCAGTGTATTCTGTATATTCGCTGCACAACGCTATAGCTGGGGCTCCAGTAACCAATTTTCTGGTTCATTCTTATGAGAGCATATCTGTCAGGTCATGGTAACATTAATGAGCAGATGTCAGTTTTTTTTAATATTTGTATTCTTTTAGATCTGTGTGGGTCGGATTTGTGAGAAAAGCTCCGATCTGATGACAAAATCGGGTAGTAGAGTCCCAGCCTATACATTGAGGATGAACGTTTATAATTTTGCCTTTGGAGATATACATGAACTGAGTGGGTCAACAGTATATATGTCTACTCTTCTAATCTGGCTTCATTAGAAGCATATACTCTCTGAGTGTATTGGCCACATGGCTACTGCTATGTCTAGTTGTACACTTGTCTACCCAGCCATTCAACCGTTGTGACTATACATGGGTCCAAAATAATTGAATATTTCGCCGTGTCGATTTTTTAGCAAAGGGGCAGTGTCACCATGTCGATTTTCATCTAATGCATTATGGTCTATTTGACTGTGTCCGTCGATTTTTAATTGGGCCGTGTCGCCGTGTCAATTTTTAACTCATGTATAGTCACACCATTACTAAAATGGCAGTGTCACCATTTTCAACAGTCGTTCCCTAGACATACAAAACATGTCCATTATTACACTTGTTTCGCAGCACACAGAACAGCCCAGAAAAATAGACCATTTATTAACTATTTATGCCTAGTGTGACGATGTAACTAACATAGCCATAATCCCAATTTCTAACGCAAGTAGAAAAACATGTTATAATGTTCTTCCATGACTACTTTATAATTGCAATTAGAAATATGTGATTAAAGAATAGTGTTCTGGATTCTTTGCCTGCACATACATAGTATTAAAAAACATTAATTATTATGTACGTGAATAAGATTGGCAGTGCGGCTTATAGGATTGGCCCAGGGTCGGGGTGCGTCTTATATGTGAGTTTTAGCCACAACAGTACTAAATTTGGCATGTTCAGATCACCAATGCAGCTTATAGGATCGGCCTTAACTTGGGGTGCAGCTTATACGCGAGTGGTATAGTATGCCAGTCTCCCACTCTTCTGAATTATAACCATCCCTATACCCTCCAGTAGTTGTTCTACCGGTCCGATAACCTGGGACAGTCCAGTGTGCACAGTTTGGCGGCATTCGTGTCGCTAAAAGGGATCGGTAAACACACAGCGCTCATCGACTCCAACATTGTGCAGATATATGCCGCAAATCCTCAATTCTGCTTAGTATTTTCCTTGAATGTTTCAGCGCTGAGGTGCCCATTGACACATTCCATACAGTGACCGATCCATGCAGTACCCAACACTGACAGAATTGGTGATCAATGGTAGGTGTTTGCGAGGTGTTTCTATATATAACAGATTGTTGTCTAATTTCCATTTCAGGGTTTTTTGGTCTACAGTTTGATCAATTCGATCTTTCAAGTATCACATTAAAATTATCAATATTATTGAATAGAATTTCTACCAGCCCGCCAAGAGAATAAGAAGTCCCGAATCATCATTAAACATTTTCCCAGTCTGTTAATCAATATGTCAGTGGCTGTGTCTCACGACCTTGGGTGCCATCTCTGACCGGGTGCCATCTCTGACCGCGTGCCATCTCTGACCTTGTGTTGGAGCAATTTTTTTTTTGTAATTGTTAACCTATACTCACATATATAAGGATTTGTAATAACGTTACGGCAGTTATTATGTAACTATAATTAGCCTCCTGCTGTTGGTAGAAGGTAGCTAAACTCCCAAAGTGATGTCCGGTCAGAGACGCCACCCAGTCAGAGACAGCACCTGGTCAGAGATGGCACCTGGTCAGAGACGGCACCCGGTCAGAGACAAAAACTTTGGCCCTAGGTCGTGAGACACAGCCCAGTGTTAATTAAATAGAATCGTCGGCCTTGCTATGAAAGCAGGCCTATTTCCTGTTCCTGGAATAGTGATTTCAGGATACTGATGCGAGCAACTGATTGTTCCCATACCCAGTTGTAATACCATTTACATGTAAATATATGTAATATTTTGGGATTCGTCCCTTACGACACTGTTATTTTCTGTTGTACTATCTATATTTCCATTTTGCTTCTTGTTTGCATAGACCTGAATATGAAAACCATAACTGAAAATGGCTCCAATTTGATCCTCTCTCCAAAACTCTAGTACTTTTGGATGCTCGAGTTCAAGAACAAGGTCAGCCTGCAAGTGATATATGCTAAAATAATATTTTTTCAATCTGTCCTTTTAGAGCTTGCAGTTGAGGGTGACATAGTGCAATAATGCAGCATGCATTTCGGCATCATACTGACCCTCTGGAGTTGATACACTCCCAAATGGTCGTGATAAAACGTAATAAAAACAAAGTAATTAATACCTCAAAGTGAAAGATTTTGATATATTGACATTTGAAGATAGGACACCCTTAACTATGACCGTGTTAAACCAAAGAGCAAAAAAATGGCCAAGTTTTCGCTTAATCAAAACCTTAGCCCTCTGAATTTAGGATCAAAAGACACAATTTACAACTAGACAACAAGTGATTCATTGTTAAACAAAAACAGTTTGGGATTTATTCAGATATTTTCTAGTCAGCCTAGACACCTAAGATAGATTAGAGCACTGCTTTTTGAAGCAGAGAAAAACACTCACAAGATGTGTAGAATACTGTAGTTGGTCTCTTACTACAAGTGTAACGCATGAGATCAAAAACCAGACAAGGTAAATTAGGCTTTAATATACGGCGACTTTATTACAAAGGAAGCTCTTAAGTATTATAGCACAAGTATAACCATCGGATATACAAGAATCAGAACAGATTATAATACAGGGAAGTAACCCTACAGCGTAGTGTTAAGCCCAGAGTACAGGGTGGTCTTGCCTCGACAGTCCCAAACCTGACTGCCTTCCAATGGGGAAGTAGTCACCTTATATACACCGCTGCGTAGGCCACGTGACCGTACTAGCAGCGCCACCTAGTAGGTTTAGTTATGTAACACGATTATATAATTACTACCGAATAGAACCGAGGGTAGTACCGGTACATTACTGTATACAACCGAACTAGAGTGAGTCGGTATATGTAACGAACCGACAATACTCGTTAGATGAATAAAACAGTTTAGTATACAATAGAACCGTGTCGTTTTACATCATAACAACATATAATAGATATACAACGATAACAGATAGACTTATAGTCAACCCGTTACAATACCATGGTGAAGCATTTAAAGGGTTAATAAAGGTGATTAAGGTCATATGCAAAAGGCAGATTTGCTTTTCACATGGGTTGGGATGGTTTCATTTTTTTGTCATGAGGTGCCCTATGTGTAGAGCCTGGTAAATACCTTTAAGGGATGTGTATACATGAAGGTCCCCTATCCCCTTCTAAATTCCCCCACTGCATTCATTTTGGTCTGTGCCGGTGATGGTTTTAGTTGTCACTGAGTAATCAGACCTGATAGGAGTGGCTTCAGAAATGAAAGTGAGCCGATCCTCCGACCCTAGCCCTGTACCAGTTGAAGTGTTCACATACCACTCCTTTCAGCCTCAGCAGGTCAATTAGGCTCTCACTAAGTAAAATAGGATGTGTGGGACATTTTTGAGGCCACAGTGCTTTAATGTTGTTGGTTGTCATGATGCACTATGCACTAAGGTCCCATTTGCAAATCACGCCACATCTGAGTCTAATTGGGCTTCTTATGAAGAATAAATTGAGCAGAATGATTAATTAGTTATTTTATAGGTCGTTTGCTGAATCTAACGCATAAAGTGGGATGACTAGATGACATTTGTGATTTGTATGTACATCATCTTTCAAAATGACATCTTGTAAAAATGTGTATACAACTGTCTTCAGTTGCAACGTTATGACAACGCACCTCTGCTTATACGGCTCAGTCATCATAACCACGCATATAACCCTCCAAATGCATGGTTCTTCTGGATGGACCGATAACCAGCAAAAGCCCAGTCTGTGCAGTTTAGCTGCGTTCATCTGGCTGAAAGGCATAGGTGAACAGACGCTGTACATTGATTCCAACGTTGGGCAGATTTATACCACATAAAAACCAGAAATCTGCTTAAAACTTTCTTCAATTTCTCAATTTGCAGGTATTCATGGGAACACCTCCTCCAGTGACTGATCCATGCAATACCCAAGACTGACAGAACTGGTGTTATAAGGTAGGTGCTTTAATATTACAGACCATACTGAAAAGCGCAATCATAGGCACAGCGAGTAGGATTTAATTCTGAATCGGAAAGCTCCCTGAATGTTAGCTACACCAGTGTTGGAAAATATCAATCATATTACAGACCAGCGTTAGAATTCTATTTAATGGGAAGCATTCAATCTCATTAGCAAATTGTAAAAATTTAAAGTGCCTATTGATTGAACACCATTCTAACATAATCTTACAAATCACTTTTTTCTCAGTTAAGAAGGTATGAAAGAATACGGAAAGAAATATGGATGAATGTTATGTTAATCAGAAAAAATCATCTGTGTTACTATTGGTCAGAATTACGAAATGATATTCAAAAATGACTGAGGCAAAACAAAATATGGCTAAGGCTCAAAGGAATGGAATGGCTATGGTGGGTCGGTCACTAGTGACTATACCTGATAGTATTTACTAACAGTGGTTGGTCGTAAAAGGAGCCAAGAGTTATACATCTTATTTATGTATTTACACTGTCTCTAGGTTGTATTCAGAGTAATGAGAACCTGCATGGGTGTATAGTGATTACGGCCAGTCTATAAAACAATGGGGGCTGGGATTGAACAGGTAGGGGACAGGAAGAGATCGTTGATACGCACTACTACTGTGGTGCAGTCCTTTAAATTAGACCATACCAATATTCTGGTATCGAACATGGTTCTGAGCCGTACCATTTAAATGGTACATTTGGTGTGATCATTAGTCCATGACCATTAGCCCATGGCCAGGTCTGCAGCCCCCTCAGTACCTTATCTGTAATCACAGAACAATGGCTGTTATCTATACCAACACAGAGGGTATGAGTTAAGGAGAGAATCCCATATTTTCTCATACTCTTCTCTATTTATGACCTTACCATTCCATTGGGAGATAAAACCAAAACGCAGAGTGATAGATCAGTGTCTATGCTACTACTCTGTATGGCTATTTCTATCAGCAAATCTACCAGAAAATTCGGAAATGGATTTTGCTGGGTCTTTAAGAGAGGATTTTAGGCAGGTGGCATTTTCAATGCATTATATCTGAATAAATATAAATCATTATAATTTGTAAATTGGCTAGTGTATAGATTGAAATGTCCTCTTTCCAATGCTACCATACATGACATATAGTATAGTAGGAGTATAAGAGAAATCTTGTGTAAATACTCAGATACACTGATGCAGGTGGGTTGACCATTATACTGGTACGCCCTAAATGGCAAGTACACCTCATTTAGGGCGTACTAGAACAGTGGTTCTGTCTTCAACCTGTTGAAAGGGTACATCATAGATTTACTAAATAGTTTGGCACTTGACACAAGCTTATATCCATGTGTGAGGGGATGTGTTTTATACACTGGGTTCATTTCGGTCTGTGCTGGTGATGGTTTTAGTTGTCACTGAGTAATGAGAAGTGGCTTCGGAAATGACCCCACAACTCTGTCTGTGCGTTCACATTCCATTCCTGTTAACCTCAGAGTGTAATTGTAGAACTCCACACCCGGGGGTTACTATGTGCGTACACAAACTGGAGGAAAAGGGGCCCATTTTGGGCCTTGCAAATGTGCATGCAGGCCATCTCTAAGGGGTACCTTTCTGATCATTTAGGCCAAAAGGGGTACCTTTTTAGCGCACATAATTGGGAATTTCAATAACATTTACTGGATCATAATATTTTAAGTGTTTCCTCATTTGTGAAAGCAACTTTTTGGCAGTTAAAGGGGTGCTTTTCTGATAATATTGCTTTAAAAATGATGAATTTTCCTGGATTTCCCCTATAAAATTGAATTATATTTTGGTGTTTTAGGTAATTGCCTGTGGTAGGGTTCTTCTCCCCACGAGAAACCTTTTTTTGAGGGCTACCTTTTTCATAAATTCTCGCTGTTATAAGGGAAAACATGGCGGCAACGGGCTAAGACGGTGGAAAAGGCGCTCCGCAAAGATTTGGACATTCACATACTAAAACTAAGTCGAAATTCAAAATTTCTTCAGCCCGCTGAATTATAACAACATATAGAACCAACATAGCCATGTCGAGAGGAGGGAGAGGAGCCAGAGTGGATATACAGACGAGAAAACAACCGCCCCGAGGACAGCTCGACATGTTGACAGGGGACGCGTCTCCGGCTGAGGTCATAGCGGCAGTGAACCAGCTGTCACAGCGTATGACAGTGGTTGAAACCTCAAATACCACTATGCAAGGAACGCTGACGGAGATAAACAAGACTCTACAAGGCCTAAATGATACGAATGTCACTACACAGCAAACCATGACCAGTCTTTCTAAAAAAATGGATGGACACGATGAACGTCTGGAAGGCTTTCAGAACGCGTTGACAGAGACGGGAGCCACTATGAAAAAGATAAGTGACACCGCTATGGCTCAGACTAGAATGCTGACAGCTCACGGTAATCGATTTGAAAAAATGGACTACCAGGACAAGCGTAAGGTAGTTATAATGGAAGGCTGCCCAGAGGATCAGGCCGAGAACCTACCAGTGATTATGGTACGCTTGTTTAAAGACGTTGGATTGGATTGGTCTCAGGATGTTCTAGACTCGGTGGAGAGGGTAGGACCGTACAGGCAGAACCAAGATGGCGGAAAACGTAAACAAAAAGATCGAGCGGTAAAAATTGTCTTCCTCAAACCCACAAATAAGTCTAAACTTATGAAGTCTCTCAAATTCTTAAAGAAGAAGCCATATTGGTTTGGAGTATCATTTGGGGATGAACTGTCCGACACAGAACACAGGCAATTTCTGGATCTGAGGACTATGTATTTCTATGCCAGAGCGAAGGGCATGGAAGCCAAACTGCGACAGAAATTCATCATCATCAACAAAGAAGCATATCCACACTATCGACTCAGAAACATGCCGTACCCTGAGCTAACGATGAAAAATGCCACGACGGTAGATACACCTGACGGGATTCTGTTCAGATCAGAGTACAATCCTTTTTCCAATCTTTACCCGTGCAAAATTAAGGTAGAGGGAGAATGGTTCGAATCAGTGGAGCAGGCGTTCCAATGTAGAAAGGCTTCTATCTGTGAGGATCCTAGAGCCTGGGAGGTGATCAAAGCCATGGACTGCCCGTATAAAATCATGAAGCAGGCAAAAAGGATAGAGTCCAATGCTGAATGGGCTAGGCTAGCTGAGGGAGTACTCTATCAATGTAACAAGGCAAAATTCACCATTCCAGAACTCCGAGAGCTGCTCAAAGACACCAAGGGTAAAAGGATGTATGAGGCCAGCTATCACCCTGTGTGGGGATCTGGTTTCCACCTAGGACAAGGAGCAGAATGCAAACAGAACAACCTAAGAAACGAGAATGGACATGGCAGGGTGCTTGAACGGGTGAGACGAGAAATCTATGCAGAGGATGGTCTGCCAGAACCGAAGCTGAACGAAGCACCTACAGCAGCAGCAGCGCCCCCTCCTCCTCCTCTTCAAGAAGATCAACAAGAACAACAAGATCAGAACCAACCCGAAGCTGCAGCGCCAGCAGTAGAACAGGGTGAAGACCAAGGATGAGATCCTCGGCATACAAGAAAAACTGTGACAATAGGCTCATGTACTCCGCCAGCCCCAACGCCTAGTGCTTCGCATCTACAGGTCCAGCTGTGTAAATTCAAATGTATTAAGTTCATATTTTAATTTAATTTATAAATCATTTTTACATTTACTTTAATATTTTTTTTTTTATGTTAAGATTTCTTGATTCGCCACCAAAGTTGCACTGGTCTTCTGCATATCGAAGCTAAGTCAAACTCCAGTAATGCTAGTTGGGGCTGGGGGGGTATAGGGGTACAAATTTAAGTTGTCAAGAGATCTCTGAACAATGTATCAGGTCTCGAACCTAAATCAAATTGAAAATGTGTATGTGTATGTTGTCTGGGTTTACCGGTAACATGTATTGCATTGCCATTGTGAGATTGGAAACCTAGTATAGATACTATATGTGGACTTGATTTGCTATGTAAGATTGTAAATCGAATGTAATACTAGGTGTGGTTTACTAATCTGAATTTACCGGTAATATATATTTAATAGTTATTGCAAGATTGTAAATCAAATATAATACAGTATGAGGTTTCACTTATTGTGAATCTACCGGTGATTTACATTAAATTGCTATGTAAAATTGTGATTCGAATATAAACGCAGTATGAGGTTTATTTATTCTGAATTTACCGGGAACATATACCTGAATGCTATGTAGAATTGTAAATTCGTCCCCTCAGGGTGTCTTTAAAATGTTACCTTTGTACTTGGATTTATTTCTTAGTCGAAGAATACTTTTTTGACTGTGACGTATATGATACAAAGGTTATTCTAAAATATACCGGTTGGCAGGGATTATGATGTGGTATAGGTATATGTGGATGAAGGAGGTTTATTTTGTCTGAATTTACCGGTAGTCTATATGTGATTTAACTTGTATGATGGTAAATTTTCCCATAAGGTTATTCTAAAATATACCGGTTGGCAGGGATTATGAAGTGGTATAGGTATATGTGGATGAATGAGGTTTATTTTGTCTGAATTTACCGGTAGTCTATATGTGATTTAACTTGTATGATGGTAAATTTTCCCATAAGGTTATTCTAAAATATACCGGTTGGCAGGGATTATGAAGTGGTATAGGTATATGTGGATGAATGAGGTTTATTTTGTCCGAATTTACCGGTAGTCTATATGTGATTTAACTTGTATGATGGTAAATTTTCCCATAAGGTTATTTGGTGGGACTTACCGGTGGTCTAAAAACAATGATTAGGACATACTAAGATGTAAGATGTATGAGATTATTGTAAACCTTTTTTATTTTTTATTTTTAAGTGTAGATGTAGAATGTGTATATGGGCTTTGAAAATTCTCCGAGCACTTACCGGTATCCTGGTTTATTTCTTATCTTTTTTTGGTTTTCTGATCTAATTTTAAATTCAAAATTGGAACTTTTTTCATAAACTATTTATAAAATTATGGCTACATGTGGACTCTGACATGTGTTGACATGGACTGACATGGGTTGACATGAGTTTCTGGAAATTGCACTTAGATACGACCTAGGTCGATAAATTAAACAGGAGCTATGCCAAAATCTGCACGCCAGCTCATAGAATTTATCTGAGCATATACATGGGAGGCCACAAGTGCCGACTCCTATTGTTGGGGGGTAGGGATTTTTTTGGGTTTATTGTTTTTTTCTTTTTTTGTCTTGTATGTGATATGGTACATGAAATAATGTGGGAAAATTGGTACAAGGCGAAGACGTGAATTTTAAGAAGGGATTCTCTGTAGTCCATCTTAATGCAAGAAGCATCAGAAATAAAATGACAAATTTAAAACTTGAATTAGCCAACATAAATATAGATATAATATTATTTTCTGAGACATGGTTAAATGATACGGATGAGGATGGCTTGTATACTTTTCCGCGCTATAATTTATTTAGACAAGATCGTATTAGTATTTACAGGGGAGGTGGCCTTTGTGCGCATGTAGACGAGGGAGTCTCTTGTTCAATAGATAAATTCAAGCATCTAAACAGATGTAATGAGAACATAGAGGTGCAATGGCTACTATCAGTCAAGGGCGAGTGTAAGAAGGCTCTAATATGTAACGTGTACAGACCCCCTTCTGGCTCGATTCAGTCTTTTTGTGACACTATGAGAGCCCTGCTACTACAAGTTGATGACCTCAGCATCTTTGATGTATTTATTCTAGGGGATTTTAATGTAAATGCACTTAATGCCACGAATGAGAAACATGTTTTATATGAATGTATGGATCAATTTAACCTAACCCAACTAGTACATGGTGTAACAACAACATCAGGAACTAACACATGTATAGATTTAATTTTTACAAATTGTACGAAAATTGTCTCTAGTGGTCCTTTAAATGTCCATTTAAGTGACCATTTACCTATTCACCTGATAAGGCAACATAATTATGTTAAACCTGTGTTTAGGAAATTTAAAGGCAGATCGTATAGAAATTTTAATATGGAGACGTATTTGTCTAGCCTAGAGGAATGTGATTGGACTTATTTTGAAAATTGTAATAATGCATCAGAGTGTTGGGAAATATATGAAAACATGCTGAAAAGAATGTTGGACGTACAGTCACCAGTAAGAGAGTTTAAAGTAAGAGACAAGCCAGACCCCTGGATCACAAACTATCTAATAGAAAGGATTGCTGATAAAAATAATTCTTTGAAGGAGGCAAGACATTCTAAATGTGTATTAACATGGTATAGAGCAAGACGCTTGAGAAACACAGTTAATCTGGAAATTGACGAAGCCAGAAATAAATATTTTTCTGAGCTAAGCCAGGCAATGCTTAATGACTCAAAAGGCTTTTGGGCAACCTTAAAAGAAATTCTACCCTCAAATAAATCAGGTTCCAAATTTATAAATTTAATTGATGATTTAGGTAATCAAATTTCTCAGGATAACACAGCGGATTTTATAAATTGTTTCTTTGCAGAAATTGGTCCAAAATTAGCTCAAGCCCACCAAAAAGATTTTGAATTTAATGGGACTAGATGCCTAGAAGATATGCCTGATGTCTCTTTCTCGGACGAGGATATAATTAACTGTGTTAAGAATTTAGATGTCTCAAAATCATCTGCTCTTGATTATTTACCCACAAATATTTTTAAAAGGGCTGTTCTGCATAATCCCTCACGTTTTATAAAAATTATAAATTTGTGTGTTACTTCATGTAAGATACCAAATAGCTGGAAAATTGCAACAGTGACCCCTCTACCTAAGGGGGGTGACTCTACGAACGTATCAAACTTGAGACCAATTAGTGTCCTACCTGTGCCGGGCAAGGTGCTAGAGAGGCTTTTACACACTGCTATCTCAGATCACTTAGATGCAAATAATATTTTGTCCCCTCACCAAGGCGGGTATCAAAAAGCTAAGTCAACTCTGGATTCCATAAGTAAACTAGTAGATAATGTACTAGAAAATAGAAATAAAGGTAATATAAGTATGGCTGCATTTATAGATATAAAAAAAGCCTTTGATTCCGTAAATTATGTTATTTTAATTTCCAAATTAGAACAGTATGGCATTAGAAATAGAACTTTAACTTTGATTGAAAACTATTTATCCCAGAGACAGCAGTGTACAGTAGCTAATAATGTCAGATCTAGTACCCTTCCTTTAACATGTGGCGTGCCTCAAGGCTCAATTTTGGGCCCCTTATTTTTTCTTTTATACATAAATGATTGTATAAATGTTGAGGATGATCACCAGACTATACTCTATGCTGATGACTCAGTCCTATATGTGTCTGGAAAAACGATACCAATTTTAAAAAATAGACTTTCGACTGCTTTAGACAAATTTTCGAACTGGGCATCTATAAATAAATTAACGATAAATGAATCAAAAACCAAAATTATGACTTTTGCCTCGAACATTAAATTAAAAAGACTTGAAAAACCAAAAATTGTAGTAAATCATAAGGAGATAAAAAATGTGATCTCATACAAATATTTGGGGGTCATCCTCGACGAGCAACTAAATTTTAACATGTACCTGAGAAATATGATAAAGAATCTCAGATTCAAGTCAATATTGTTGTATAGGACAAGGCTGAGTATGGCCAAAGAAGCCAGATTGAGGGTTTACAAGAGCCATGTGTTGCCAGTTATTGACTATTGTGATGTGTTGTACTCTCGATCCTTAGCTGGCACTCTTGAAGAGTTGCAAAGAGTCCAAAATAAGTGTTTAAAGACCTGTCTATCGAAACATATCTTGACACCAACTGAAGAAGTACATAAAGAGGCTAAATTACCGGTACTAGAGAAGAGACGTCTTTATCATACTAAGCTATATGCCTATAAAAGATCCAAAGAGGATAAATTTTTAGAAAAAAAAACAAGAATTACAAGGGCTAGTACAGCACCTTTGTTGAGGTATGATATCATACATAGTGCTTCATATGAAAATTCGGTGGGTGTATCATGTGCGCAAGTATTTAATGCTCTTTCTGCGGACTATAGAAATATCCCAGATTTCATTTCTTTTAAGCGTAAAGCTAAAGAAGAAATGCTGAATACTATACCGGTACTCTAAGACATACATAAGACATGTAATCGTATGTTCTTTTCATAACTTTTTCTTTTTAAATGGGGGGATATTATATCATATCATTGAGATGTTAAAACCAAATGAAATTGCTGCCTGTAAGTTTTCCGCAAAAGGACTCATAGTTATTTCATGTATGTATTATGATGAGATTGAATATATGATGATACCACTATACAACAGCTAGCCTGACAGTGGGTCATCGGCTTTATTGATCAAGCGCAGATATTATGTACACTCGACTTCATGTATAGTGAAAAATCGATTTGCTGGTCATAGGGTAAAAAAATTACCTTATTCCATATACGAGTGTTCTACAAAAAGCAATCATGTTAAGCCTTAAGAACTTGTGGTCAATAAAGTCAAATTTGTTCATAAAAAAAAAAAAAAAAAAAAAAATAAGGCTACCAAATTTGGGGTGATGTACGCACATAGTTACTATAATTATAAAAGATAGGGAGTGGACCCCTTGATCATTGCTTGCTTCTTTAAGAGCCACAGCATCCTTTATTCTTGTTTATCATCATGATGCATGAATGCAGCCTAGACAAGTAACTCGCCAAATGATGTTTCCAAGCCTAATGCCCATCCTATTAGGTTGCTACAAGAAACACTTAAGAATCATGCATTAAAGAAACATCTAATCTTAAGGGCGTCTAAAGACAAATCAATTGAGCAGAATGATCAGAAAATTAGTTTCTAGGTTATTTGCTAATACTTACATGTAAAGTGATATGGTAACAATAGATGACATACCTGATTTATATGTACATCATGTTTCAAAATGACATATGATGAAAATGTGTATACAACTGTGTTCAATGGTGGAGTTAGCAATACCCCCATCCCATTATGCTGCATGGTCATCATAACCACTCTTATAACCTCGGTTTGTATGGTTGTGCGGACCGATAACCTGTGAAAGCCCAGTCTGTGCAGTTTAGCAGCGTTACTCTCGCTAAGAGGCATAGGTGAACAGACGCTCAACATTATCTCTGATATTGACCAGATATATGCAGCAAATAAACCACAAATCGGCTCAATTTTTTTCTTTCAATTTTCAATTCTCAGGTGTCCATGACAACACCCCCTCCAGTGACTGACCCATACAGTGCTCAACGTGGACAGAACTGGTGCTAAAAGGTAGGTGCTTTGCATATTGGCAGCTATGGTCAAAATCCTATTTTCTGGAGGCAGGATTCAATCTTCTAGCAACTTTCAGAAAATTTACAGTGCCTATTAATATAACACCATTCTAACATGATCTCGCAAATCAATTCATAGTATTTTCCCTGTTTGAGAGGCAGAAATGAATTAGTTAAGAAATATGAGTTACAGTAAGCTATTCAGACAAAATCCTCTGTGTTGATATGATTCTGTTGCTGGAGTGGGGATTATTCATGAAAACAATAGTTTGAGGATACCGTTGCAGAGTGACCAATTGTTTCCATGATTATAGCCTACTTTGTGCCATTTACAAGAAGACATAGATAATTTTCCTTGTATTAATTTGATTTTCAATGGGCTTTTTTGTGATAGTATACCTGAATACACAAAGAAGCAAAATGGAAAATAGTGTTTATTTGATGTTCCCTGATATGCAACTGGTGGTTGTACTATTGGGCTGGGTTCTATGAACTAGGTGAATAAACAAGGGGTCAGGTTTAATAATGTTCCACTACAAAATGTAGATTCTGAACTTGTCATGATCTAGGAGGTCTTGGAAAATCTCAAAAACTTTAGAGTCTGTCAGGGAGTTAGGTAGTATCTCATCTCCTGCTTCCCCCTCCCCTCTCCTGGTCGCTAATCTCCTTTAGAGTTAGTAAAGGCATTTTCGCGCAAGCATATTTTCGCGCAGCTACAATCAGGTGATCTTTAGCTACATATCAGTTTTTACGGTTTTTCAATTGGACAGTTATCAAGGGAATTACAGGCCAGAATCATTGTTCGAATATTTTGCACCCCAAGCCCCTTCCACCGCTGTGTGGTGGTGGTGGAGGGGGGGGGGGGTTAAATATATACCCCCGTGTCGTCATATCAATAGTTTTTTTGTACACAGGTGTCAGAATGTAAATTTTATATATGAAGGTCCCCTATGCCCATCTGATTTACCAACTGCATTCATTTCGGTCAGAGCTGGCTATGAATGTGGTTGTCACTGACTAATAAGAACTGAGAGGAGTGTCTTCAAAAAGGAAAGTGCAGCTGATCCCCCAACCCCGGTCATGCACGTGGGTCATGTTGACAGCTGAAGTGTTCACATCCATTCCTATGACTTACCTCAGAGGCTATATGGGTCCTTAACTGAGGAGGTAACATAGGATGTGTGGGATTAGGTAAAACACAATGCTAATCATGCTGCCTGAATCATGCTGCCTGAAACCAAAATTAGCGATCAGCGGGCATCTGGACAGATCCAAAATTGTCCGCAGCCAGGTATCCTTTTTGTCGGGATATATTGCAGAGTGTGCAGTAGGGTACCCAATACTTGTCAAAAGTACCCAACAAATCATTAGCTGAGAGATATGTGCCCTGTCTGTGGTTTGGTTTATACTGAGGAATCAGGTTATAGATATCTAAAGGGGAGTGCCTTGAACCAGGAGACCAGGAATGTGAAGGGGAGGGGAGGGGAGGCAGCAAGACCTGAGGTACTGAAAAGTCCCTCTGTTACGGTTGACACACCTAATTGCTTTTCCAAAGAGGGGGAAACTCACTGCCTGATATAACAATAATCCACATCTTAAATGTAGGCTACATAAATAGATGTTGCTATGACAAACTTTCTGCTAGCTGAGACTCTATTAGAACAGTTAATGTAGACACAGGAGGGTTGGGAGAACATATGTAACATAAGAACCCAGTCTTTTAGAGTCGGGAGGTGTGTGTGAATGTCACAAGGTAGTGTGTAAGAGTTGAGTCTTGATGTATAGCAGGAGGTTCTGTAAGATACTCATGTTTATTTTATTTTATTTTACTTGTGTTTCATTTCATTACAAGAAGGGCCTAAACTAATATCATGAATATAATGATTGTGAGAATGTATGACGAATATAAAATGGAAATACCTGACAGTGATCTTCACAATATAGATCGGATTAGTACTACTTGGTACACTTAACATCGTGCTTTTAATCTGTGAAAACGCAATTATGGTCATTTTTTAATCATTGCGTCCTTATCAAGAATGAAAAAAAGGAGGGTAAAACCTTCTTTTCAATTATATTTTTGGACCAATGATTTTCCTAGGGCCAGTCTTCGATAAGCATATGTTTTCATTACTAACATTAATCTTACTTCTATAACCTCATGGTATGATATATTGATTGCCATTGTTGACTGTTTATCACTCCCCCTAGAGGGATCTTGAAACTAGTTCTCTCTGTGGCGCCACCTACCTTCCCACAGGTCAAAATGAATATGTTTAGTTTGATGCTCCCCCTTCTGGTATCCTTTCTGCCAGTCCCCACACAATATAATGATTAAATAGCTTAAACATAAGTATCATAATGTATGTAAACTTGCCTGGCAAAAAGCATGTTTCTGTTTCATACAAATATACATGTATACAAGGTAACTTCGATTAATCAGTCAGTTGGATAAAAGAAATCCGAACAGATTTTGGTCCGAGGTGGTTTAACCTCCAGCTATCTAGGCACCTCACAGCCTGAATATCTTCTTTGGAAGAGTTTCTTTTATATTTGAGAGTTGGGTAAAGAAGGAGTGTGGGCATATATATATATATATATATATATATATATATATATATATATATATATATATATATACATTTTCATAATATTGGTGAAGAGCCTGGTTTCGTACGCTGGTCTTCTGTAAACATGGGGGAGGGGGATTTGGGGGCCTCCTAATGTTTCTTAAACCCTAAAACCTAACATTGAATAAGCGCCTCAGTTGGTACACACACCTGAGGGTAAGAGCTCTGCCAAAGTAAAAAAGTGACCCTGCACTTTTTCGCGAAGTCGGAATATTTAGTAACTCACATTCAAGGGGGGGGGGGGGGGTGGGATGTGTGATCAATTCATCTTTTGATGACTTGGCATCAGCACAGGTTCTTCTCACTGCGTTTATTTCTGCTGGTCAGCGCTGGTGGTGGTTTTAGTTCATACTGAGTCATCAGGTTTCCAGGACATTGACGGAGTGGCTCGGAAACTAAAAGCAGGCTTCCCTGTTCCTAATCCCCATATACAACCACACAACCTGGCAGTACACCAATGGCTGAACTGTGTTTATTCCACTCCAAAAAGTGTAGGGTTAACAGTCCCGAGCCAGGGAACTAAAGCAGGATCTAGTCGGGAGCTTACACAGTCATTGGTACCAGGGAGAAGGGCTATGCCAAAGAATAAAGGTGTAACATGGAGAGGGTCGGTAGGTCAGATAATCATTTCATTTTGCTTCATTTATTACTAGCCAGTTTCCTTGTAAACCCTAAACTTGGCGACAGAGCTGTAAATATATGGAAATTTCATAAAATTGCATTAAAAAAACGTGGGATCGACCCGGTTTTGTCCGACACGGTCGGCTGACCTGAAACAAATAAAAATAAAAAGTTAAACTTACACTGGAAAGCCTGGATAATGAGTAACATATCTGATTCCTTTTATGACCTCATTGTACATAATTAGAGGCACCGGAAACACGACAGAACCATGGTGATGTATTTCCGCTGGTTGTTTGAACTGTCAAAATAGTCCCTCATAGGTCGTGACTGAAGGTGACCACATTTTTGTTGTTACTATATCAAGTCGGTCATATAATCATTCATAGCTATCAATATAAATCCTAAGGGGGAATGTCCAAGGAATATAAATATATATATAAATGAATATAGAGTATGATATATATAGATTTGGCCTTAGTTAATTGTGGCTGGGCCTACGCCCCAATTTATTCAATATGTCATAAACTAGTCACCGACAATAAACTGAAAAAAAAAATTAGAGTCAACCATAACCAACATGTTGTGTATGGTAGATGGTGGGAGGCACTGGCTTGTTGGTTGCCACAACTTAACCAACACAGTAATAGTTCCAGTGGTGTAGGATAGGTGGAGGTGTGGTAGGTGCATTGGGACATGCCCAGGGAGTCTTTTATACTACCATACAGCACACAGTATACTACACACAATTAGTCTGGTAGGATCACATAAAAGGCATGCTTAAGGGGTATCACGAATAAGCATCAATTCGGGACATTACTAAGTCTAGAAGCTGATGCAATTTCATATGTTTCTCTTCTTTTCTGTTAAAAGCTATTGCTTTCTTATAAATATTGAGATTTGAGAGAGCACAGTTTTAATTGGAATAATGCTCAGTGACCATTTCATTGATTTTTAATAGAGTCAGATTTAGGTCATGTACCTCAACTCAATGTAAACACAGGCGTTATCTTGATTATGTATGAATCTGAAATATAAAACAGAAAGACAGTTTAAAAAGTATAGGAACATCTATCACACACACACACACACACACATATATGTATATATAGTGAATAACCAATGACTGCTACCTGTAGCGTCATCTAGTGGTCAGTAGTTATGTAACCAGTTATGAAACCCTTAATGATAATTAACGTTGGTAATCTTGGTATGGAACCCTACATGATAAACGATGGCAGTACTCATTAAGGAAACTATAAAGACGTTATGAAAAATAGTAGAAACGTCTTATGTTAAATCATAACAAATATACAAATAGATACCCGCTGCAGTTTATACAGACAGATTGAGGTCATATACCTCAGCACAATGTAAACTCACGCATTGAGTTTGCTCATATATATATATATATATATATATATATATATATATATATATATATATATATATATATATATATATGGCTCAAACCTCTGACTTATGTTGTTTTAGCTATTTCTGGCCCTTTTCAGGCTAATAGCCCTACAGAATAACCAGTTTTGCACCAATTTTTTCAGAAATTTGGTATATGTGAGAAAACATCCTGACAATTCGGGATTTTTCTTTTTTTTGTGTATTAGCCCAATATTTTCCGTTTTCTGGTCCTCCCAAGGCCCAAAAAACCCTAAAAACGTCAAAAACCCTAAAAATAACATGATTTACATGTCTCACATGTCTACTGGGGCAGTAACAGCCTATCCCTAATATCATTTTCTATTAGCCCTATGGTATAGTCAATTGATTCACATGGATTTCACTAGATATGTACTGTATTTTTTTCACCAGAGCCTTTTAAGTATGTATTGTCAGCACAATTTTCAATGGTCCTTTTATCTTGATACCCCTATATAGTAAAAAAAGAAGATACACAGTGTATCCATTGTACCCCAGATGGTAAGGTAACTATTTTGTCTTATGCTGGAGAAAAATAGATATGTGCAAAATCAAATAATCTAGCTACCAGGAGCGGTATACATATTTTCCGTCTCGGAATCACCAGGTGATTCCGAGACGGAAATTCATGAAATGTGATACATATTAGAAGGGATAGCATGCATATGTGGACTATATGATTGCCTTTGTTACTGTTTAACCTGATAGAAGACATGTTAATCTTATGCCATACAGGTATTAGAGTGCTACTATGATGATATTATTTTTGTATCTGGTCGCATAATATCAGGAAAGTTAGAAAAATAAAGGAAATTTATTTTATAAGACATGGTGCATATAGGCAAATGGTGCCAAATCATGGTAGATATACCCAGGACTCAGCCTTCACATGTTATGTACATGTAGAGATAGTTTGGGGAGGTTGGGTGGAGTTTGGTTGTGATGGGAGAACTTTATGTCCAGCGGCTTGATATGGGTGATTCCGAGACGGAAATTCAGAATCTGGGTTCATATTAGAAGACGCGCATAGTTAAAAGGTAGCAAATGTTGTAAAATATACCCAGGACTCAGCCCACACATGTTCAGTACATGTAGAGATAGTTTAAAGAGGTTGTGTGGAGTTTGCTAGTGATGGGAGACCTTTATCTATAATTTAATTGGTGAATCATATGGGTGATTCCGAGACGCAAAATCAGTGATCAGGCCATACTTTAGGTCAGTACTGTGCATAGTAGGTACAACCAATGGTCTTAATGCTCCATATATATTGAAGTATATATGATGAGGATATGGTAGATTGATTTTGAGGACTAATTGAACCTTTTTGAGGAAGATAGTGTGAAGTTGAGAGTATGTGATGGAAATTGTCGTAATTTCGGCTAATATTCAAAATTGATCGGGCTACAACTCAAGAAGTTTTTTTTTGAGGATATCGATTTTTTTGTATGCTTTTAGATACATGTTGTACCATGTTGTAAACAAAATTAGGAGTTGCTATGATGTAATTAACACCAAGAAATCAATATCCATGTATTTTCCGTCTCGGAATCACCCGAAATAATGACGATCGGCTTTGCGAGGCAATAAAAACTGAACCGGTAGGGTTAGAGATGTATCAAAAAGTGTTCCAAGGAGCCAAGATATATACTTTTCAATATAATTAACTTGTTTAAACATATAAAGAACTTTCTTGTTTGACCCTCCTCTGCCCCAAAACTGCATAACTCAGGAGTTTGTGCCATATATGGCTGTGTCTCACGAACTTAGGCCAATGTTTTTGTCTCTGACCGGGTGCCGTCTCTGACCAGGTGCCGTCTCTGACCAGGTGTCAGAAAAAAGGTGTTTTAGAAAGAAATATACTCATATATATAAGGATTTGTAAAAACGTTATGGCGGTTGTTATATGATTGTAATTATAATTATAATTAGCCTCCTGCTGTTGGTATTTTTGACCTTATTATTAAATGGGTTTGTCAGATATAGGAAGCCATTCACTTACAACCTACATGTCGTATCAAGCTGCTTCCGGCCATTTTGGCCTGTATCAGTATAAATTCTGGGGTCACCGTATCAGGTGGCTTCCGGCCTCTTCACCAGCGTATGTACATATGTAAATTCTCCCTACCTGGACTATTTTCTCCCAACTTTTTTTTTACCGGTATATGAAATCGTTCATTCGCCATGGATCTCTACATGAAAGCAACAGCCATTGACAAGGCTAAAGAGCACAGAAGCGTGGTATGTGACTTAGTCTGGCAATTTGAAAGGACAGTACTCACGCCATTAGTCCAAGAAGTGATAGACGAGCTCCAGGCTGAATACGATGCCACGACATTTGACGCATTTGACGATTTCTTCAGCGACGACTTTGTGGATATCAATGGAAATGGCGATGTTCCTGCCGTCTGCGAGGTTGATTTAGACGACCTGGACGAGCAGAGGCATCGTATTTACGTCTCCGAGAGACGTAACAAGAATACAGTCCGGAAAACTGAAGCGGTAAGCTAAAATACGACCCTCCAATGTTTTTGTCGTCGCCATGTTTCCGCCTTGTTATGGTCTGACACGTGCTTCTTCCCCAAACGCCGAGGAAGTAGGGAGAATTTAAGTTGGGAGAATTTACTATATACACGCACGTTTTTCCTCAATAACTTCGTTAATTCTTAATGGATTTTATTTTTTATAGGTCCTGAGGAAAGTCCATGGCTATTTTAAGGACGTGTTACATGAAGAACGAGATGTGCTTGATATTCCGCCCAGAAAACTTGCAAGTCTCATGGGCTCCTTCGTCCTCGGGGTGCGGAAGCCACTCCCGAAGAGAGTCACTATGGACTCGGCAAGCGACGAGCAAAAGTATCACCAGCCGGAGACTCTCACGGGCTATTGGACCGGAATAGCTAGGTAAAATGGATGAAATTGATGACTCATGGCCCTTTTCTATGTCTCCCATTAATCCCAAGTTGAATATTGACCGCTAAGTATTCGAAATTTGAATTTTCCCACACGTCACATTTCCAGGAAAAGTTATCCAATACTCAGTCTAAGCCTAGTTTCACTCGCTGTCAAAATGACCGGTAGTGTGGAAATAAAAATGTATCATGATTACAGCAGGTTTATGGAGTAAACTGTCCTATCAGTCGATAGGAAATATAATGAAAGAAGTTAAGAAGCAGTCAGGCATGGCCTCCGATTTGCATATCACTTCTCATTCTGTGCGTTCCACCATGATAACCAACCTGCTTCACGCTGGAATAGATCCACTGGGCATTGCCCAGTTGTCCGGGCACAAGAACCTCAACTCGGTCAGCAGGTACGGAAAACTCAGTAAGCCCCAACAGCGTAACCTTTGCGACATCTTGGTTAACCGCAATCCCAACAAGAAAAAATGCTCGGAGGAGGCCCGTTCCATCCTTAGAAGGCCCATTACGCCAGACCCATCTGACCCACCAAGTCCTGTGCCGTCCACTTCGGAGGCCCCAAGTGCTGATACAGCAGCTTCGGAGGCCCCAGGTGCTGATACATCGGCTTCGGAGGCCCCAGGTCCTATCAGATCAGCTTCGGAGGCCCCAGGTCCGGAGGCCCCAGGTCCGGAGGTCCCAGGTCCAGTCGGACCATCTTCCAAGTCACCAAGTTCTGTCCACTCTCCTACACTTGGTTCCCGTTCCAAGGCACCAGCTCCAATGGAACAACCTACAGGCGTACGACAACCCGATATGGTGATTGATGCGTCCTCCATGCAGGGAGTAGGAGGCGGGATGCCCCTGGCACGACACATTGTATCCGGGATGTTCAGTGGCGCCACTGTCTCAATCAATGGCTCGTTCAACCTGCATGTCCATTATGGGTCGTCAAATGAGCTGCACATGAGCCAGAACGGACAAAATGGTCAAAAATAATGTTTAAATTACTTGGCCTCCTAGAGAGTTCGGTGCGGATTCTCCCTTATATGACCCAAGTTAGCCTGTAATATGGCCAAGTTTCAAAAGGCTCAGTTGTGCCTAGACATTACGGATGTCTCGATCGATTTTTGTGACAAACATTTTTTGATCAATTTGATCTCTCATGATACCGTCCAAAGTGATATATATTGACCTAATTTACTGTTATCGTTATATCATCTAATATATCGTTTTTCTCAATTATTAAACCTTGTGATCCGGTGGAGGGAGAAGCTATAACGTTAATAAATATTTTCTTGTTCTGTTTATTTGAATCGTTTTTAAAATTATTTCTTATTAGTCATACATTTACCACCCACAGTACACAATAGATTTAATATATTTAATAGATTGCAGTACCGACGAGTCTAGACTAGATCTAACCTCGGCGCTCGGCGAGCCCAAATCAGCTGATCCACTTGTTTTCATATTTTCTCGACAGGTCATAAATTTTAATTTGGCCGATTCAAACCTTAATTTACCTCCATATAATATAAAAAGGCCACCCATACCTAAAAAACATCCTATATTTGGACGGACATTCTCTAATTATATGTTATCTGCCATAATCATTTTGAATCGAGCACACAAACATGCCGAAAATTTAATTTCCACGAAGCCATTCCTCGCAGACGAGCATCGTCCCAAAAAGTGATGACGTCACGGGTCTATGTGTATGCCGCCGGAACGAACTCTCCAAGCAGATACTTTATCCCCATACATAGCTATATGAAACCAAACCTGTGCTGGAGAGGCCTTCTTCCCAAATACTGATGACGTCACGCGTCTCTGTGTAAACGAGACGAACATGGAGAAGAACCATGCGGCACGGTCATATTCTCAACATTTTAGTTGATTTCTGATTGATTTACGTCATGGCAACCTCCTATATTTGTACAAATGGACCATAAAATACATTTGAATCGAACAATGTGAACAATGGAGCTTCGGATTAACCATAAAAGGCTATGTCTTCGATGGGATTATTTTTCTTCGCCGCCCAAATGGATACGGTTCACGACCGGATATGACCTTTGCCGAAATCCAAGATGGCGAACTCTGCAACCTGATACGTGAGTAACCTCTCACAAAATGTCTAATTTCTCACCGAGGACGCATTTAATAATAAGTACAGGATTGTTAAAAGGGAGTGTGGGTCGTCGGTATCACGTATCGATTTTTTCAACATTCTCAACGTGATACCGACGACCCACACACCCTTTTGTCAATCCTGTCTACTTATCATGCCAAAGCGGTCAGAGACGGCACCCAGACAGAGACAGCACCTGGTCAGAGACGGCACCCGGTCAGAGACAAAAACATTGGCCTAAGTTCATGAGACACAGTCATATATATATATATATATATATATATATATATATATATATATATATATATATATATATATATATATATATATATATTACTGAGCGCTAGAATGAGATGACATAGACATGGATGACAAAGACATGGATACACTTTTGCCTAAATTCCTGACGTACAATTCTGACAAGATAAAGGCCTCTTTATTAAACAAAAGAAAAAATTGAACCTTATCCAACGGCTAACTATCACAGACTGACCGAGCGGTGGGCGGATATGAACAGGTGGGGCCAGCTTGGGCGCCCCCTGGATTATACATCATGAACTACCATTTGCCACCGCTCCAAATATATTACTGTTATCCAGTCAGATACCATACATATATTACTGAGCGCTGGATTGAGATGACATAGACATGGATGACAAAGACATGGAAACACTTTTGCCTAAATTCCTGACGTACAATTCTGACAAGATAAAGGCCAAAGCCCAAACAAACAACACTTTTGCCTAATACCATGAACCCCTATGGTCTGATACTAAGACATCCTTGATTCTACGACATTTGTAATTATCAGATATGTAATATAATACAGCAAGAGACTTCCAATCACCATAACGCTTGACCTCATGAAAAGGAAGAAAGGAGGCTAGATAAGTAGCAGCCCCCCTCCTATGCGTAGCATAATCTCCTGTGAGACCTGCTCGCTTACATGTAGACTGAAGTTCAGTGCAAAAAGCACGGTATGTATATGGGAACAATTGGTCCTCCTTAGATAACCCTGTCCTGTCCAAGTAGGATTTGATATGACCCACTGGACACAATGGCGAGTTACCTGCCTTCAATACTGGAATAAGGAGGACACGCTCCTTGAACTGAATTGTCTTAGAACTGGTAATGAAAACATCCTTGTCCTGACCCCTGAATAGTGAGTCTTTGACCCTGAGGGTATGGGGTGACGCGGTCACATGACCTGCTCTCAACAGACATCTATAACATAAAGTTAGGGCACACCGGAGCATTAAGTCCGACCCGACTGACAAGTCCAAAGTACGATAAATCAACAGTAAGTCCTCTGGAGACAAAGGGTCTACTTGGCGCACCTGACAGCCCAATGACCTCTTTGCCGGCCAATGTTTCCTTCATCAAGTAGCAGTTTGGGTCAATATGCGGTACTCCTTGAATGTCATGTAGTAACCAAACTGATGAAACATAATTCCTGATAGTAGAAAAGGTCAGTGTTTTAGCCAGGTGTGTCACATACAAACACATGGTTGTCACAGTAGCTGGGAGGGGGCACAAGTAATGATCCTCAGAGAAAGTCTTGAACCGGTTCCACCTTGACTTATAAGCCCTACGTGAGTTATCAGCGGCCGCGTTCTCCCTCAGGACCTCCCAGTCGTGGATCAGTCCTGACAACCCTACAACAACATTCGGTGAAGTCAGGCAATGTAGCTGAACAAATAGTTACACAGTCAGGATTGTTGAGATGAGACAACGAGTCAGCTACCACGTTGTCGACTCCCGGGAAACATTTACAGCGTATATTTATGTTGTAGAAGCAGCATGACCAGAATAATTCACGTGCCCAAGCCATCGCTGTGGCATTGCTACTCTTACCAGTGCGGAGCACACCCAGGACCTGAGTTTTGTCAGTGGTAACTTGGACTGTAGAGTTACGCCAGTTACCTCCCCATTTGGACAAGCTAACCAAGACTGGCCATAACTCT
Organism: Harmothoe impar; assembly: GCA_947462335.1. Taxonomy (NCBI): domain Eukaryota; kingdom Metazoa; phylum Annelida; class Polychaeta; order Phyllodocida; family Polynoidae; genus Harmothoe; species Harmothoe impar. The sequence continues at coordinate 77,523,171 of OX381708.1, forward strand.
TGAAAATTGAACCTTATCCAACGGCTAACTACCACAGACTGACCGAGTGGTGGGGGGATAGGAACAGGTGGGGCCAGCTTGGGGCGCCCCCTGGATTATACATCATGAACTACCATTTGCCGCCGCTCCAAATATATTACTGTTATCCAGTCAGATACCATACATATATATATATATATATATATATATATATATATATATGTATATATATATACCGATATCACCCGTGTTGTGAGGTCTCAGCTGTAACCCAGTGATGTGGGATCCCATAGAACTATCAGACATATAAAGAAATTAATTACAGTTTTGTATACCTCTAAATTAATAGAAACAGAATCTGACAAAAGAATTTCGAAATTTTCAATTTTTTAAAATGTAATATTGTGGGATCCCCTTGTGGGGTCCCGGATGACCTTGAACTATGACCTCTGCCAGGACCCCACAAATGGTTGAATTATATGTATCATCTGACATAGTGGGATCTCTTTGAAAATTTACTTCATAGAATTATTTGGGGACACATTCACCATTATGGACTAACCAGATGCATGCATGCAATATATATATATTGATGAAAAGCACAAGAATGTGATGGTTGACATAACTTTCTATTCTGCTCTTGGGTTATGGGGTCTTGTATCTGCTTTAACCCTCTATTATGGGGTCTTTCTTATTCATTTATTCTATTTGAGTTTTAATAGTAGTTGATACTAATTACCATTTTTGGTGACAAATTCCCTTTGTTGGTATGTACAGAACACTAAACTAAATTAATATGTTGCTATATTTGATATGGGTAGATATATCCTGCTGTTGCCAACTCTATTTGTGAATGTAAACAAATGCATATAGTATCTAGGTCAGGCTGTTTCCTAACAATAAGAGCCCAAAGTGTGGTGGTCTTTTAGCTGCTGTCCCTTGACCTAATTAGGCCTAATACAGGGGTATGTTTACTTAGTGTTGGTTTTGGATTAGCAAAGGAGGAGAGGGGGGAGGGGCAGAACTCCCATATGGGATACTTCCTACAGCTGTAGTCACCAACCATCTCTGTCTCTACTTAGTAGATGCATAGTCAACTTTGGATTCAGGAATATAAATTCAAGCAGTCTATTTGTAAAAGGTGTGTCTCATTTGATTAAAACAAAGAGAAAATTGTGTCTACTGGATCTTTGGGTCTTTTAGTAAGTGAGTTATAACCCAGGCCTATGGGATCCTTCTATACTTGATACACCCCCTGATATCCTAAAATCGGCATCTACACCCTGCCACATCCCCTGAAATGTCTGTCGTCATCTACACCCTGCCACACCTCCTGATGTCCTCAAATCAGCACCTACACCCTGCCACACCCCTATTGCCCTAAAGTCTGCATCTACACACTGCCACACCCCTATTGCCCTAAAGTCTGCATCTACACCCTGCCACACCCCCTGATGTCCTAAAGTCGGCATCTACACACTGCCACATCCCCTAATGCCCTAAAGTCGGCATCTACACCCTGCCACACCCCCTAATGCCCTAAAGTCGGCATCTACACCCTGCCACACCCCCTAATGCCCTAAAGTCGGCATCTACACCCTGCCACACCCTTTACATTTCTCGGTTGTCATCTACACACTGCCACACCCCTTGATGTCCTAAAGTCGGCATCTAGACCCTGCCACACCCCCTGATGTCCTAATGTCGGCATCTACACACTGCCACACCCCCTGATGTCCTAAAGTTGGCATCTACACCCTGCCACACCCCTTGATGTCCCCAAGTCGGCATCTACACCCTGCCACAACCCCTGACATTCCTATGTCATCATTTGCACCATGCCACACGCCCTACCACCCCCCCTCTGTCGTCATCTAAACCATTTCACACCCCCTGTTATCCTCAAGTCTGCATCTACACCCTGCCACACCCCTGATGTCCCCAAGTCGACATCTACACCCTGCCACACTCCCTGGTACACTATGATTTGCATGTTCACCCTGCCACACCCCCTGATACCCTATAGTCGGCATGCACATCCTGCCACACCCCCTGATATCCTCAAGTCAGCATGTACACCCTGCCACACCCCTTGAAATTCCTCAAGTGTGCATGTACACCCTGCCACACCCCCTGATATCCTCAGGTCTGCATGTACACCCTGCCACAGCCTCTGATATCCTCAAGTCGACATATATGAATTGAAGTCACCATTATACACCCCCAGCCACACACCCACCTCTAATATCCTCAAGTCAGCATGATACACCTTACTATACACCCAGATGTCCTCAAGTCGGCATCTACAGCATGCAACACACTCTGACATCTTCTTTTTTGTCATATACACCCTGCCACAACCCCTGAGATTTCTATGATCATTTGCACCATGCCACAGCCCCTGCCCCCCCCCCCTCTGTCGTCATCTAAACCACACCACAACCCCTGACATTTCCCAGTTGTCATCTACAGCCTGCCACATCCCCTGATGCTCAAATCGGCATGTACACCCTGCCACACCCCCTAAAATCCTCAAGTTGGCATGTACACCCTGCCACACCCCCTGACAACCTCTGTTGTCATCTGCACCCTTCTAAACCTCACTGCTTTTGACCTGAGCTTGTGGGATTCTCAAAAGGAACCTAGGATCCCACAAAATATATATGTGCATATATATTAGTGATAATGTCAGCATGTACACCCTGCCACACCCCCTGATGTCCCACAGTCGGCATGCACACCCTGCCACACCCCCTGATTCCCCAAGTCGGCATCTACACCCTGCCAAACCCCTGATGTCCCCAAGTCGGCATCTACACCCTGCCACACCCCCTGATGTCCCCAAGTCGGCATCTACACCCTGCCACACCCCCTGATGTCCCCAAGTCAGCATCTAGGCCTACACCCTGCCACACCCCCTGATGTCCTAAAGTTGGCATCTGCACCCTGCCACACCCCCTGATGTCCCCAAGTCAGCATGTACACCCTGCCACACCCCTTGATGTCCCCAAGTCGGCATCTACACCCTGCCACACCCCCTGATGTCCCCAAGTCGGCATCTACACCCTGCCACACCCCCTGATGTCCTAAAGTTGGCATCTGCACCCTGCCACACCCCCAGATGTCCTAAAGGCGGCATCTACACCCTGCCACACCCCCTGATGTCCCCAAGTTGGCATCTACACCCTGCCACACCCCCTGATGTCCCCAAGTTGGCATCTGCACCCTGCCACACCCCCTGATGTCCTAAAGTCGGCATCTGCACCCTGCCACACCCCCTGATGTCCCCAAGTTGGCATCTACACCCTGCCACACCCCCTGATGTCCCCAAGTTGGCATCTACACCCTGCCACACCCCCTGATGTCCCCAAGTTGGCATCTGCACCCTGCCACACCCCCTGATGTCCTAAAGTCGGCATCTGCACCCTGCCACACCCCCTGATGTCCCCAAGTTGGCATCTACACCCTGCCACACCCCCTGATGTCCCCAAGTTGGCATCTACACCCTGCCACACCCCCTGATGTCCCCAAGTTGGCATCTGCACCCTGCCACACCCCCTGATGTCCTAAAGTCGGCATCTACACCCTGCCACACCCCCTGATGTCCCCAAGTTGGCATCTACACTCTGCCCCACACCCTGATGTCCTTAAGTCAGCATCTACACCCTGCCACACCTGTCATTTCCTAAAGTTGGCATGTACACCCTGCCACACTCCCTGATATTCTCAAGTTGGCATGTACACCCTGCCACACCCCCTGATGTCCCCAAGTCGGCATCTACACCCTGCCACACACCCTGATATTCTCAAGTCGGCATGCAGACCCTGTCACACCCCTTGATGCCCTAAAGTCGGCATGCACACCCTGCCACACCCCCTGCCACTCCTCACTTGTCATCTACACCCTACCACACCCCTTGAAATTCCTCAAGTGTGCATGGACACCCTGCCACACCCCCTGATATCATCAAGTCAGCATGTACACCCTGCCACACCCCCTGATATCATCAAGTCGGCATCTACAGCATGCAACACACCCTGACATCTTCTTTTTTGTCATATACACCCTGCCACAACCCCTGACATTCCTATGTCATCATTTGCACCATGCCACAGGCCCTACCCCCCCCCTCCTCTGTCGTCATCCAAACCACACCACACCCTGTTATCCTCAAGTAGGCATGTACACCCTGCCACACCCCTTGATGTCCCCAAGTCGGCATCTACACCCTGCCACACCCCCTTATGTCCCCAAGTCGGCATCTACACCCTGCCACACCCCCTGATGTCCTCAAGTCAGCATGTACACCCTGCCACACCCCCTGATGTCCTCAAGTCAGCATGTACACCCTGCCACACCCCCTGATGTCCTCAAGTCGGCATGTACACCCTGCCACACCCCCTGATGTCCTAAAGTCGGCATGTACACCCTGCCACACCCCCTGATGTCCCCAAGTCAGCATGTACACCCTGCCACACCCCTTGATGTCCCCAAGTCGGCATCTACACCCTGCCACACCCCCTGATGTGCCCAAGTCGGCATGTACACCCTGCCACACCCCCTGATGTCCTAAAGTTGGCATCTGCACCCTGCCACACCCCCAGATGTCCTAAAGGCGGCATCTACACCCTGCCACACCCCCTGATGTCCCCAAGTTGGCATCAACACCCTGCCACACCCCCTGATGTCCCCAAGTCGGCATCTACACCCTGCCACACCCCCTGATGTCCTAAAGTCGGCATCTGCACCCTGCCACACCCCCTGATATCCTCTAGTCGGCATGTACACCCTGCCACACCCCCTGATATCTTCTAGTCGGCATGTACACCCTGCCACACCCCCTGATGTCCTCTAGTCGGCATATACACCCTGCCACACCCCCTGATGTCCTCTAGTCGGCATGTACACCCTGCCACACCCCCTGATATCCTCTAGTCGGCATGTACACCCTGCCACACCCCCTGATGCCCTCTAGTCGGCATCTGCACCCTGCCACACCCCCTGATATCCTCTAGTCGGCATCTGCACCCTGCCACACCCCCTGATGCCCTCTAGTCGGCATGTACACCCTGCCACACCCCCTGATGCCCTCTAGTCGGCATGTACACCCTGCCACACCCCCTGATATCCTCTAGTTGGCATCTGCACCCTGCCACACCCCCTGATGTAGGCGGCATCTACACTCTGCCCCACACCCTGATGTCCTTAAGTCGGCATCTACACCCTGCCACACCTGTCATTTCCTAAAGTTGGCATGTACACCCTGCCACACTCCCTGATATTCTCAAGTTGGCATGTACACCCTGCCACACCCCCTGATGTCCCCAAGTCGGCATCTACACCCTGCCACACTCCCTGATATTCTCAAGTTGGCATGTACACCCTGCCACACCCCCTGATGTCCCCAAGTCGGCATCTACACCCTGCCACACACCCTGATATTCTCAAGTCGGCATGCAGACCCTGTCACACCCCTTGATGCCCTAAAGTCGACATGCACACCCTGCCACACCCCCTGCCACTCCTCACTTGTCATCTACACCCTACCACACCCCTTGAAATTCCTCAAGTGTGCATGGACACCCTGCCACACCCCCTGATATCATCAAGTCGGCATGTACACCCTGCCACACCCCCTGATATCATCAAGTCGGCATCTACAGCATGCAACACACCCTGACATCTTCTTTTTTGTCATATACACCCTGCCACAACCCCTGACATTCCTATGTCATCATTTGCACCATGCCACAGGCCCTACCCCCCCCCCCCCTCCTCTGTCGTCATCCAAACCACACCACACCCTGTTATCCTCAAGTCGGCATGTACACCCTGCCACACCCCCTGATGTCCTCACGTCGGCATGTACACCCTGCCACACTCCCTGATGTCCTCAAGTCGGCATGTACACCCTGCCACACTCCCTGATGTCCTCAAGTCAGCATGTACACCCTGTCACACCCCCTGATGTCCTAAAGTCGGCATCTACACCCTGCCACACCCCCTGATATTCTTATGTCAGCATCTACACCCTGCCACACCTCCTGATGTCCTCAAATCAGGACATACACCCTGCCACACCACTGCTATTCTCAATATTCACTATAATAAATAAACATTCAGTATAACAAACAGTTAGATTGAAATTGAATTGAAGTCAGCGTTATACACCACCTGCCACTCCCCCCAATATCCTCAAGTCAGCATGATACACCTTGCGAAAAACCCTGATGTCCTCAAGTCGGCATCTACAGCATGCCACACACCCTCAAGTCAGCATGTACACCCTGACACAGCCTCTGATATCCTCAAGTCGACAAACTGTGAAAGCACTTATTTTTACGGGTGTAAATTTTCGCTTAAAAATCAACAATTTCGAGGGTATTTACCCATACTTAAGCATATAAAATATTCGCGCATTTTTCATGAAAATAATTATTATATACCCTGCGAAATAAAGTACTTTCACAGTATACACCCTGCCACACCCCCTGATATTCTCAAGTCGGCATGTACACCCTGCCACCACCCCTGATATTCTCAAGTCGGCATGTACACCCTGCCACACCCCCTGACAACCTCTGTTGTCATCTGCACCCTTCTAAACCTCACTGCTTTTAGACCTGAGCTTGTGGGATTCTCAATAGAAACCTAGGATCCCACAATATATATATGTGCATATATATTAATGTGTGTCAGTTCCGCTCCTGGATAGTGGGATCCTTTGTAATTTTTCTACATTGTTTGTGGGATCCTGACATTGTACCATAATTATCATTCATTGAGTGTTTATGTGTTTGGCAAAATGATACTTAACCAGTTTAATTTTATTTCTTATTGATTAAGTCCATATCTGATGGTATTAGACTGTATATATGATATTTGTGATATCTCCCTCTATTATGAGATCCTGATGTACTACCCTCTCTGAGGCAGCTTGACCTTCATGTGCTCACTCAGGCATGACCACACAGGATGTATATATATATATACTCTAGCTGTGGTTTGTGATGGGTAGAGACACCTGGGAGCAGGTTAGGGAACCAATAATAAACTTGAAAACATTGTGGGGTTTTCATAAAAAAATGTTTTTAACCAAAAATCTTTTCATATCATAGAACATAGGATCATTTTAGCCCGGGTGGGTTGTGGGGTTTTGTAAAAGATCCCACAATTTTGGAATGACCCCACTGTGTGGGTCTGAGAACAGCGAAAGATCCCACAAACCGGGTTGCATGTATGTATATATATATATATATATATATATATATATATATATATATATATGTATATATATATATATGTATATATATATAGTCAAAACTCCACGCCATTGGCATACGTGGACATAATATTTCACGAGTTGAAGCTGGGTCATATCACACGATGCCGAAGGCTGAGTGTGATATGAAGCAGCTTCAACAAGTGTTTTATGATGTCCACGTATGTTAGTAAGTGGGGTTTTGTGTTTATTACATGGCCCTACAGTCTTTAAAAAGAAAATCAACAAATTTTGAGACCATTGAGTATGGCTACACCGTACTCCATGGGGGCATGGAGTACGGAGCTGCCATAGGCTTAGCATAGAGAAGGCCGTACCACCATGTAATAAATATATATATATATATTTATATACCGTATGAGAGATAAAGAGACCTGATATCTACCCTATACATACATTGGTGGTATCTATTCGAACCGGCCCCAAAGAGATAACAGTTTAACGTGTTGATCTGCGCATCTATTGCAAACTCACCCTTATATATTTACCTATACCTGTCTACTTATCTACTTATCTAACTATCATTCTAGATAGCTATCGGTGTAATCATCTATCTATATTATATAGATATGTTTCTTTTTTAACGTACTCTCTAGCCAAACCCAGCATAACTCTAGCCAATACAAAAACAGAAAGCCAACAGTCAATGACACCCGGGGTATGAAACTGTTCTCTGATATTACTAAAGAATTATTAGGCCACGATTTACCCTGCGTTTTGCTCTCATTTTCACCAACCATATTGGATAAGGGTACTTTCCCTTTTCTATGGCTCTCTTGAAAAGCCACCCCCCCCCCTTCCCGGCCCCGACACCCTGCGTTTCCCAAAACAAGAATGATGGTTGCATGTCCCTCATACGTATAGAAAATGTGGATTTTTCACTTTAATACTGAGCTCAGTTGAAGTTGAGAAAAGGGTATTTTTCCCAGACTGGGTCAGTATTTTATAAAGTAGTTATCAGGAGGAGAGACAGATATGGTGTGTAAACACAACAAGACGGCAACCAAGTAGGCCTCAGTCTAACGGTCTGTAATCCTGGACATAAAATCAATATGTTATCATCTTGTTTACACCTGAAGTAAGCAGTGGTATCATTAATTAGAGTCATAAGGTGTAACTGGAGAAACGCAATATACAGCAGATAGGCCTATATTTAAACCTGAATAACATCTAAATTCCCATCACTGATAAATATAGTAGCATAGACATATTTAAAAATTGAGGACTGACCGGTCTAAATCACTTTCTGCACTGTGTGCAAATGGCCAATTAGTTGCCACCCCAGCTAAATAGCAGAGATACTGTTTCATTGCCATCAGTTATGATAGGCACAATATCAGTGGAATTGCCTCAGCCTAATTAGTCAATTTTTTTCATTTTCATCAATGCTCTATATTGTTGTTTTTATTCATAAATATGTCTGGACTTGGAAAGGTGATGTCGCACAGACCCTGACACCCCCCCCCCCCACCCCCATGTATGTACCCCCTATCTACGCAGTGCTGGGCCCATGGACTTTCCCCGCCAAATTTATGTTCCTTTGCCTATTTCGTTCATAAGATAACACACAGTTACATTATAGGGGAAGGTTCGAGAGTCAGCTAGAGTGCCCTCCTTGCATATACTGCAAGCCTTTACAATGGCACCTAAATCAACAATAACATTTACATTAAGGCCATTAGAGTTGTGGTATAAGTGTACCGTTCACCGTCCGAATGCTTTTGAAGTTCAGTGTTATTTCATTATCGTCAACATTAGATAAAAATGTACCACGATTTCAGAGAGTCTTATAATCATGGACATTGAGTAATAAAACGAGGCCGCATCTATTCTCAAAATATCTCGAATGGTAAACTCACTTGTGTGTTTCCCATTGCCTGGTCGGCCTTATTATTAATCTGTATACCATGACCCCCCCCCCCCCCCCCGCACCTCCTCCTCCAGTTGCTGTGGCCTATAGCTACCAGTAGGTCTCACTGAGGGTAATCCCGCAGAAAACTGAGTCATATACAATTCTGGTCAGAAGTGAATACTGCAGTGGCACTGAATGGTCCATAATTAAGTTGGAAATGATGCCAATATTATGAAAACTTGTACACATGCTGCTGAATGTCTGCCATTTCAATCAAATAAGGGAACATTCACAAATGACGTCACCTTTTTTTGGGCCATTTTCAGGACCCCCACCCCCTTGTCACCTTTTGTCACCTACCAGCAATAACCCCCCTTAAAAAGACAAGTTTTAGAACCCTAGTGAGACCTCGAAGTGCATAGTCTTGCGATGATCATATTTAATACTAGTCATTTGTGCCTGACAGATATAAAGCTGGGATATAAGCACCAGATCCTGTATAAGTGCCTAGTTCATTTTTTGATAAGGTGGAATTAAATGAATTTAATGGCAGAACTTGGTGATACTTATATATGAGAGTACAGTTTGAATTTACCGTAAATTCTGCTGTATAATCCTATTTGCGTATTAGCAGCACGTCGATTTGGGGGGAATTCTATAAGGCTCATAGGGGTATGAATATGCCAAATTTAGTGCTGTACTATAAAGTGTCCAATCCCATAAGCCATACTAACGATCTGACTCACATACTAGCCACAGCCTCTAAGTGAGAATTTATGGTAATCATTCATAAATGCAGATAGGCCTATATTAAAACCTGAATAACCTCTAAATTCCCATCACTGATAAATATAGTAGCATAGACATATTTATAAATTGAGGACTGACCGGTCTAAATCACTTTCTGCACTGTGTGAAAATGGCCAATTAGTTGCCACCCCAGCTAAATAGCAGAGATACTGTTTCATTGCCATCAGTTATAATAGGCACAATATCAGTGGAATGCCTCAGCCTAATTAGTCAATTTTTTTTCATTTTCATCAATGCTCTATATTGTTGTTTTTATTCATAAATATGTCTGGACTTGGAAAGTTGATGTCGCACAGACCCTGACACACCCCCCCCCCCCCACCCCCATGTCACTTTTTGTCACTTAACGCTAAGACCAACCCACCCCCTAGCTGGTGACGTCATTTGTGAATGTTCCCTAATAGGAAAGGGATTCTCAGTGACTTTACTTTTTTTTCAAAGGCTAGATTGGGGATCAGTGAAAATCATTCAGTGCAAATTCAGGCGGAATTCAGGTGGTTTTACCCTACAGACCAGTGCTCAAATCTTCCCTGGTCACTAGCTAATTTTGGTTGGAAATGTTTTGTAGGAAAGATGTATCATTTAGGTCAAGGGTGATTTTCAGAAGTTGTAAAATGTCCTGGTAGCTGTTATTGTGTTTTCCGCTATATTAAAGTATACAGTAAAATGATTTCCTTCACTGAGACCTATAGCCACCAGTACCACGTATATACAGTGCTAAACCATGGTTATAACCACAACCACGGGCTTTCTGTGGTTATATGGTGAGCACACTGTAGACTTGTCCAACCACCCACGAACATTCCGGAATGGCAAATGCATGATTCATCAACCTTTATCATGGTGATGTAATGTTTATTTGATGGGTTGTGTATTGAACGTGGGAAGGCCAGTCAAGGTGTTTCTGTCCTCAACTCCCGGCCTCAACTGTGCTTTTTTTCTGAAGCAGGATACATGAATAACCTATGTTAGTGGCACGTCAACAGGTCCGGGAAATGAAGGGAAACCCTCCCCAGTGCCGTTATTTACACCAGTGTTAATTTTCACAACGCAGTTAGGTGTGAAAACACTGCAAGGCTCATTGCCTCCTGGGTGAAGTGGAGGATCACAGAGGGAAAGTCTATAGAAAAAGCTTATTTATATGTGATTTCATGGCAATCCCATGTATGATTCACTATTCCCCATGTATGATTCAAGAGCATACACTAATCTATCTTATGGGATACATACATTTAACAGCAAATTGATAGAAAATTCAGCAAATGGGTTATAAGAAAACCATTGCTAATTTTAACCCTGTAGTGTTTATGCTACAAGCAAAACCGTTGCTAATTCTAGCCCTGCAGTGCTTTCACACCTACCTGCGTTGTGAAAATTAACACTGGTGTAAATAATGGCTCTGGGGAGGGTTTCCCTTCATTTCCCGGACCTGGTCAAGGCTTGTATCTACTTATTCTACAATGTACCAGACCAGGCGGAACTCGGCGGTAGACTTTAGACCTATTTACCACTAGAGGGGCAGAGAATGACATTCTGCACGGACGTTGGAGCATATATTTACCACAACCTATCAACATAATGGGGGCGTGAGGTAAAGGCACGTCTCTGAATCAGAATACGCCCCTGGGTCAGTGCTGAATACCGAGTGACTAACTCTCACAACGTACATGAGACTTAGACCTACAGCATTGAGGGGTGAACAACAGAGGGATAGGACCGTTGAGAGAACAGCCTTATATCCCGCCATTACGTCCTATATTCGTATGACTTGTTAGTCCAGTGGTACACGTATGGACACACAACAAGCAGGAAGACAAGTATCTATAAGAAGCACTCTAAAGCTGTCTAACAGTTACACAGAACGTTGGCCTGGATGAGAATACAGGTGAGGGGGAGAGGCTCGTATTGGATCGGTGTATAGGGGGGGGGGGGGTTCTCATATCGCCCTGTCAATTTAGGCAATGCTCATGCATTTTACCCTGAATTGCCCTATCGCTTTTAATAAATTCCTCTCTTGTCCTATCGATTTTAGGAAATGCCCGGGGCCCCTATCAATTCTATTACGGAATACCTGTGTTTCCCTGTCGGTTTAAAGAAATACTTATGTCTCATTACCAGCTGATTACAGTTATATACCATTTTTATGTCTTAATTCCCCATGTCCCATGCTAATGTTCTTGAAGACCACACAGTGGTGCTTGACACAGCCAGCCGTGAAAAGGGGTTTTCATGAAAATATAGGGCGGTCAAATTTCCCAACTCCTGATAGGTCGGGCAGAAGTGACGTTTTATTAATGTAAAACTTTTTCAAAATCCTGGATCCGCCACTCAGAAACTTGCATATCATATATAAAATGGCCGAAACTTGCATGTCATACAAAATGGCCGAAATTTGCATGTCATACAAAATGGCCAAAACTTGCATGTCATACAAAATGGCCGAAACTTGCATGTCATACAAAATGGCCAAAACCCGCATGTTATACAAAATGGCCGAAACTTGCATGTCGTACAAAATGGCCGAAACTTGCATGTCATACAAAATGGCCGAAACTTGCATGTCATACAAAATGGCCGAAACTTGCATGTCATACAAAATGGCCGAAACTTGCATGTCATAAGAAATGGCCGAAACCTGCAAGTTATACAAAATGGCCGAAACTTGCATGTTATACAAAATGGCCGAAACTTGCATGTTATACAAAATGGCCGAAACCCACATGTTATACAAAATGGCCGAAACTTGCATGTCATACCAAATGGCCGAAACTTGCATGTCATACAAAATGGCCGAAACTTGCATGTCATACAAAATGGCCGAAACTTGCATATTGTATAAAATGGCCGAAACTTGCATGTCATACAAAATGGCCTCAGTCATGGCTTGTGATCAGCCTGTATAGAACGAGGCCAACGTAATACATTTATTCTACATCCGTGATTATACAGACCACATAACTCATAATAACACTAGCCTACATAGGCATGGTGCGTGAAGCGGAGTGTACATTATGTATACGTGCATGTACTTAAGGGGAGACAGCGCATAGGGATGAGGTCGATTTTGCAAATATCACACCCTTCTTGCACTAAAAACGTATGAGGAAGAGGTAGACTACTGAAATAGAAATAGGGAAATTAACTTTATAAAACTCACAAGGAAGGAGAAGGGAATATATATAAATTGTTTAAAATATTGCTGCCGGAAAAATAGATCTCAATCTATTTACCTTACTACCTGCTCCGTGGCACAGGCATACCCCTTACCCCAGTGGTCACAAAACATTGGATCAATATTCGCAAACGGCAGTCAATGTTGATTCAATGTTGATTCAACATGTAACTGACTTTTGAGCCCACTGGGTATCCCCCTGTGCTGTTACAATAACATACGTACCCATGTTGAACTCAGAACAGTATATATAGTTTAAGGTAAACATTGTCCAGTGTTATTAATAGCAAAGGGAAGGAAACTATATGTCAGAGTTTAGGCATGGATATGAGGTGGGAAATGGGAAATACTGTTGAACATTGCTAGATACATTTATAGGCAGACTGTGAGAGAATGACGCAAACATGTGCTGATGACCACTTGGAACTCACCCAGCATCAGCATGACTAACCAAACATGTTTATACCTTGTCTGGCATATCCTGGCGATGACCCTGACTTTGAGGGCATAAGTACTTTTATTAGTGTTGAGTTTAGGCTTATCCTTATGGGTCATAAAGCGTGGGGGGAGGAGGTGAAATGTCACTAGGACTGCAATTAAATACATCCGAGGAGAGGTATGATGGGGTGAGAACTTTGGTCCTTCCTCTAAAACTGTTTTCAGGGGGGAGGGGGGGAAGAGGGGATGGCAGGAAGCTTTTCACCTTCAACTAAAATGCACCTTTTATATTCCCAGTTCCTGCAGTAACCATGACTACAGCACTGTGGGACAGACAGCACCCGGGGCAGCAGGGGCTGCTACGTATGGACCTCCAGTACAAGGACATCCTCAACAGGAACATCGTTGATCTGTGTCAGCTCATGAACCTGGACCTACTGTGGCCACAACTACGGCGGCTGGATGTTATATCAATGAATGAGGAGGAGAACTTAAAGGTATGGTGGGAGCATTTCCTTTTTTACATTGTTAAAACCATAGCATTTGTTTGATCTATTTGGCCATTACACATAGCATAATTAGAAATATATACTCGAATTACAGGTGACCCTCTCTCTCACAAACTGTCCGAACATTTGATCCCTCAATATACCTTAGGGGATAAAGCATAAAACAGGCCAATCTGTATGTATAAGACAATCAATTCAAAATATGGTGAATCACTTTTTGAAAAACAATAACCTCTGTTTATTATGAATTTGCTTCCCCAGATATCTTTCTTTGCCATGTCCAAATTTGCAGTAGTGAGGACTGGACTGTATAGTTTTTGAAACTAAAAACATTGGTTCCTACTTATTTTCTTCTACAGTTCAACGGTACTAGGTCTGACATGGTTCGTCGGCTCATTGACCACATCAACAGAGGGCCTATGTGGAGATTCCACGCCCTGCTCCGTGCCTGCTTTGTGAGTGACCATGGCTATGTGCTGGACATCCTGAACGTGGACCCTGAGCTATATAAAGATGCTCCCCAGCCATCTGCTCCTCACCTACAAGGTTAGATATCTTGATTTTTATTTTATTTCTGTTTTCTCTTAGGCCAAAAAAGGTGTGTTTCAGGGAACCGACCCTACCTAGCAAAACCGGGCGGATCATAGGATTTTTAATCCAATTTTGGAAAATAATGAAGTAATTTTTGGGGTATAAATAGTATGTGAGTCGAGGCTGTTGTTGATGAGTGGGCGCTAAAGTTTGCAAGTCAATTTTTGCCTACTTTTCAGGCCAAAGTAAGAAAAAAAAATTCATAAAAATCTGGCCTATCCTACCGAGACTTTCAGACTATGTAACCTTAAACACACCTTTTTTTGGCATTATTGATATGTTATGTACTAGAAGAGCCTTCATTCAGTTGGTTTGTTCTCTGGTCTTGCATAACCATAAACCTTAAACATGGGAAATACCCACAAATCAACTTTAAAATATTGGCACTGACCCACAAAACACAGCATTAAATTGATCATTACTGTAAATTTATATATTTTCATGTGTATACATTTTCACGAATTTTCTAAAAAGGACATTTTTGCTGGTATCAAAATTTGTGACTTTCAAAGATTTGGTTCTTCACATCAATACTGTATAAAGTTTTGCTCTGTACATATTTTCGCGGGTATTTGAAAATAACGAAAATATCGATGTTTACAGTATATTGAGTGCAGAATTATATAATAACTGCTGAGATCTATCTTTCATTGCTAGGAATAACAGAGACATAATGTAAGGTTGCTACTTTTTAATCTTCACCCTCCTATTTCCTAGACATAACAAAGGACCCTGGAGACATGATGGAGACATCGTACGTTGCCTTACAAGATGACGAAGAGGCCAGCAACATCCGGATAAAGCTCGTTACACCCTCGACTCTCCTCATTGACTCACTCGCTGAGAAGCTAGAGGTACGATTCTCATACTCCAATACCCAGCAATCCAATGTTAAAGGGGCATTCTCACCACTCACACTTACCACATAGTAGACTAGAACAGTACTAGAATTGTGAGCGGGAAACGCTTGATGAGAATGCCACTTTGAAGCACTGATTGATTATTGATTACTATTTGATGATATTAAGAGAATTGGGCCAACATCGGCAATAGCATGATAGGTAAATATCTCAACCAGATCATTAACCAACATTGCTGTTCCAGCCAAGGTTGGCATGAATTTTTGCAGGCAAGTATTCACAGTGATGACTGTTACCCTTTGCACTTATACCCTTCCCTGTGCTAACTTGAGGCCTTTTGCAGGGAGATATCGGGTGTCAGTGTAGTCCTACACCTGCGCCCATATGAGACCTGTGCTCTTTTAAGAACCGCACATCTCCAAGGGCAATTTTGCATCTTCAAAACCAGTGCAGGCCACTCAAAAAATTGCTAATTTTTAATGAGAAACATGATAAAAACCGAAAAAATATTGGCATATTTGGTATAAAATTGGTATAATATTGTCAGCAATGCAGTAGGACAGAAATAACTTGCATTTTCCCCAGTTTTAAATATCAATAAATGCTTGAATACCTAAATGTCAATTTTGGTCATGAAAAAAGAAGTTTTAGCCCGTGAGTAAAAAAATCCTCCCTCGTCATATTTTTCAGTGATGAGAAACAAGTTTTCTTTGAGTGGCCTTACCACTTCCTGATTAAATAAATCTCATCTTTCTTCTAACAGATAGTGGATGCACCACCAGCAAGCCCATCTCGGGTCAGCCTGTTGTTACAGCTAGCCCTTGTCATCACCGACACCGAGGCAGACCAGGTAAACCTTACATTAGACCTCCATGATTCAACAATATTGTACTAGGAAGTAGCTCGCTGGCAGTCTAACACCGCCTCATGTAACTCTTGACAATGTTGACCCTTATATATTGGTTTAATGGCTGCTAATTTTAAATATCATTATTTCTCGCATATGAAACTAACTTACGTATAACTGCAGCCCGACTTTGGGCCGCACTGGTGCTCTGATTATGGTGACTTCTATGCAAGAATTCACAGTGCTTATTTGTATTGACAGATATTGCAGATAATCTCCTCTCAATACCTGGGAATTGTGGTTAATGTATAATACGTCCAACTTTCAAAATGCGAAACAAATTTGTCCCCCCATTAACGGCTATGGCTAAAGGTGTCTTATTTTTACTTCTATCGCTTTGTAATATATCAAACAAATATTATACTAACTGATTTAGAAAAAATGTTGCCTGAAAATGGTCTGAAAATCCAGCTTTTTTAGAGATATCTTTTATACTAAGAACGGACGTGGAAATATCCTGTCAATGCAACATTGAATAATGAACCATATGAAAGGCTAAAAAAACTCCAAAAGGCACAGAAATTCCTCCATTACAGTCACAAGCGTGGGATAGGACATGAGAAAAAAAGTGAACAATAAGGCTTTCATTACTGGTTCCATTTAAGCTGGACCTGTGCTATTTTACGTAACAAGTACCCATGATAATAACTCACATGTTTCCATACATAGCTCGGTCATGTATGGGTATCTGGCAATACTACCTTTTACCGAGTTCCACCAGAGCCTGAAAGTTATCATTACTCTTTTATTTCAGGTACAGGGGCTGCACAGTGGGCAGCAGAAGGCCTCCTACCTAGTACAGGTGGTGAGCAGGAAGGCAGGCACCGACCTCAAGGTCTTTGTCGACATCCTGAAGGAGCACTGTCCAGCCGCATACAGAGCCTTTCAAGGTGAGGCTCTAACAACCCACTTATTTTAAATGATATGCCAATCTTTATACCACAGCTGGCACAGAGAAAAAAGCATTTCACACCTCTTGTATACTGCATACAGCTAGTGGTATAAAGTAGTTATAGTCCTTGTAGCAAGCCTATAAGGCTCCCTTCACTGTATTTCGCGAACAGCATGGTACTCGTCCTATAACTACTACATAAAGCAGTTAATGGATTACTTAGAACACAATAGTATAAGGAAACACCAAGGCATGAGATATATTCATCTGAAGCCAAGAGTTTATGATGTTTTGAATCTACAGTCCCATATGTAAAGAGTTCTCGGTTAATGAAATCCCGAAGCAAAAATAATCAATATTTTGTAGCAAGCAAAATTGACCTTCATGTTTTTACTGTCTTCAGATAGAGGCATAGCTGTCATGTCACCCAAACACAAACCAGAAAGTGTTCCAATAGATGAGGCAATAAATGCAAGACCTACACCCACTGCCAGTAATCCAAACGAGGCTTCAGCGCAACTTCTGACCTATGTGAACGATACCCAACATGGTGGTTTTAAGTTCTACTCTGAGCTCAAGTCAGTTGTGAACAGTGGCATTGATGTAACATTACTGACCTTCGGGAATGGGTTTAACCTCTTGCATGAGGCGATCAGGATTGGACAGCTGGAACTCCTACTGCTTATCCAATACGCTGGGCTCTGGGTGAGACTGTACAGGCAGAGGTCTGGTCATGATGTGGGAACATTCTCCAACCTAACACCAAAGGAGTACGCTACCAAACTGGGAGCAAAGGGTAAAGCAGCCCTTGACAAACTTACCGAAATCAATGACCATGAACGCCTCCTGCAGGACGAGGATAAGTGTGCCAGGAAGGGGAATGTGAGAAAGTTTCGGGAGCTGAAAGCGAGACTTAAAGACTATATCCTGAAATCAGCACATAAGGAGAGCTCGGTGTTGGTGTATGCATGCCAGTCAGGGGTGCTGGAGATGGTATGGGAGGTGATCAAGACAGAGAGGGAGCTGGGATACAGGAGAAAATCTGCTGATAAAGCTGTGGCCGTCTGTGTGGATCTAGGACATCATGCACTCATCCAGACTCTCATGGAGTATGTTGAAGGTAAGTAGTTTCTGGTAGTTTTCTCCAAAATGCATAACGAAGAGAATAAAATAAATGGGATTTCTTAATTATATTGTTCTTCTGTTCTTGGCCTTTCTTAGTGTCCAGGGCCTGCAACCCAAATTTAAGAAGAGTGTGGCCTTAGACCCTTTTGGTGTTTCAGGTTTGTCCATATCAGAAATAACTGTTCCTCTAAACGATTGTAATTCCGGAATATATATTACCCTATATTGTTTTAAACCTTTATAATATCAAAAAGAGGCTGCCAACTGATAACAATCATGACAACCTTTACATGTAAAGTTGGATTGATATAATGGTCAGTTTCTTATAACTTTAAAGTTTTCAGTGATGTGACTTAAATGTTCTCTCACCTCTCTTTACAGTGAATCTAAATGAGATCAGGCTGGATAAGCGGACACCTATAGAGCACACAGCAGTTAACGGTGATGTGGCCACCTTCCATGCCCTCAGACAGTTAGGGGCTCAGGTGGCGTGTGCTGTAGTGGCCCTAGCAGCTGCCAAGAACCGACTCCCCTTCCTGAAGAATGTCCTCAGTAGTGGTGTCCTGCCCTTCAACTACATCAACTTTCAGGACAAACGTGGAAAGACGGCGGCTCATTTTGCAGCTGAGAAGGGCCACTTAGAGGTGTTGAGGTTAGATTTTCATTATTTCTATCACCATCAGTATCTCTTGTTATATTTTCTGGATTAAATGTCATGCTCAAATCATTTTAATTGAGAACACTTATAATCCTGGTTGTGATGTTTGTTGTAACTATACAAAAATATACAATGAATGTTAATGGTTGACCGGTCTGATTACCTGATTCATATCAATGGCCCCATGCCATGAATGATTCAATTTTAAACTTGTTAGAACCTTGTTAATAATTATTTTGGTGAAAATCTGGTATAGACACTTTTGCCTTTTTCTAAAGGCAGCATACCGCTGTGCTGAATTGGTCTATTATGACTAAAAAGTGAATGATACTCTTTGTCTTGGCCCTTGAATGAATGTTAGCTTTGCTCGCTTACTCAGGTTGTTGCTGGGAAAGGGCCTGGACCTGACGGTCAGAGACAGGAGGAAGTTCAGCCTCCTCCACTCGGCTGCAAGCAGTGGCTGTCTAGAGGTCGTTATGCTCGTCCTGGAAGTCAGCCGGCAACAGCACTATCTACACACCATCTTAACGTCCAAGGACTGCTACCTTGGGGCTGACCGCTGCTACTGTGTAAAGGGCAACGATGGGTCGAACCCTGCCTGGCATTACGTCATGGTGGACAGAGCTCTGATTGAGGTTTTCAAGAAAAAGATGACCGAAGGAGGGATTGATGTGACCATCTACGGCACCATCCTGAGGTCCGGGTGGGGCAAAGAGCCATCTGCAGAGGTGGTTAAGGAGATAGAGGGGCAGTACGATGTGGTGAATGCTTCCCCTGATACCCTGGTTGATGATATGCAGCCCTTGCACCTGGCCATCTTGAAGAACCATGAGGGGGCGGCTTTAACACTGATCAAGGAGATGGGGGATGTCAACCAACCGGACAGGTTCGGACTGACACCACTGCATCTTGCTGCGATGAGAGGCTCTCTACCGGTAAGATATGAATCATTAAATCATGCCATCATATTGAAATATATTGAATGTGGTCATGGGATTTGTTCGGTGTGTTTTTAGCCAAAGGTGGCCCACCCACCCTACCCTCCAAGCAACATGTTTTGCACCGGTGAAATTCCAATACTATCAGGGAATACCTTACTAGGAAGGATGTGATCACGTCTGTACCGAGGGGCAGACATGATCACATCTTTCCTAGTAGAGAATTCCCTTCTTATTTGATGTTTTTTATCCAAATTCTTGAAAAATACAGGCTATCAGCTTCTCTTTTGATACAATAGGACCATTTTAGTATCACTTACTTAAATTAGTGTGACCTACTTACAATAGCATGTATTTAGTCAATATACGGACAAACATTGAATAAATCCCCGGTCTGCTGTTCAAATATATATATATATTCAATCAGGCACTCGCTTATTTTCTCACAGGTGATAACAGCCCTGACGCAAAAAGGTGCCGATCCTGCGGCTGTAGATGCGGATAACAGGATGCCCATTGATGTGGCCAGGGCCAATGAGAAGCACGAGGCTATTCACTTCCTGATGCCACCCGCCTGTGACCAGCAGAGAGAGGTAGGGAAATGAAATATGCAGTGCCATTAATTCAGCCAAAGAACGCTGTATTTCACACACACTATGAGATAACTTGTGCCCATATTTCATGGCACTCATCAGAATTGCATTTGGTAGGCATAGAAAGAAGCTATCATAATTTCGGTATCTCGAATAGAAATAGATGAAGAATAAACACAAAGGCACACTTATTCATATTTCTTGACTGGGTTATTTCATTTGTTGACCCTGAAGCTGTATTTTACTCGGACTAGAGCCTCATGAAATGTGACCCATTTTACCGAAATGGGTCGGAAGTCACACTTTTACAAGCCTAGATATGGACATTTTTAAGGAGCATAGGCTGTGTCTCACGACCTTAGGCCAATGTTTTTGTCTCTGACTGGGTGCCGTCTCTGACCGGGTGTCATCTCTGACCGGGTGCCGTCTCTGACCGGGTGCCGTCTCTGACCGGGTGCCGTCTCTGACCGGGTGCCGTCTCTGACCGGCTTGGCTTGATAAGGTCATAATACCAATAACAGGAGGCCAATTGTAATTATAATTATACTTACATAACAACCGCAATAACAAATCCTTATATACATGAGTATAATTATTTTCAAAACACCTTTTTTCTGACACCTGGTCAGAGACGGCACCTGGTCAGAGACGGCACCCGGTCAGAGACGGCACCCAGTCAGAGACAAAAACATTGGCCCAAGGTCGTGAGACACAGCCATAGTGTGGAAAATATATTATTTTTGAAAAAGGAATTTTTGACATTTTTCTAGCATATGAATAGTTTTCTTCTGGCAAACTAAATTAAAAAACTAATTTCTCCCTCCATTTTCCCCAAAATGATAGACATAGGATCGCAAATTGTACTGTATGATATAGATGATATCTAATTATAATGTTAATTATGTTATTTTAATTAATTTCCATTTAAATCAACAAATATAATATCAAAAATATTGCCTAAGACTGAATATTGGGCAATATAACACTTGTAATAGATAAAATGAAAACTCTCGATGAGCTGTACACGAATCTGGCAATATCACAACATCTTTGATATGCGACTTGCGACCTATTTCGTTAAAACGGGGCACAAATAAGGCTGTCAGTCAACATGTGAATAACCCTGTCATCAGACTAAAACTGATGCAGCTTGTCTCTCTATGCCTTAGCCTGTTAAATACTTCATGATCTATAAGCCACACCCGGTCCCTGAGCTGATCCTATAAGCCACAGCAGCCTGACCCTTGTACATAACTGCGGCTTCTACGTGAGAATTTACAGTACCCGTTCAGTTGATTTCAAACTAATTTCAATCTTTCCTTGATTTCGCTGCATCAGAAAACTCAAGGAATAAGGTCATTTATGTAGGCTTATGTATTCAACACTAGACACTTATCAGGTGGCATTACTAGTATATATTTGTATAGAGGTTTTTTGTTTTCATTTCACATGTAGCCTTACTTTTTATTGCCATTTCCCACAGAATTTACGAGAGAAATTAAAGCAAGCTTATCTAAGCTTGTCAAATGAGAATCTTTTGGAGCAGCGGGATCCAAAGCAATATGAAAAAGATGTTTGTAAGTATGAAATTTACATAATCTATAAAAACAGCATGTATGTTTTTGATTACAGGTCATGATACAAGGGTGTGCCGAATAAATAATGCTATAAAGAGGAGGGCCCTGGTTGGCAGGATGCCTTGATTGTAGACCCTGGTTCAAAGGGCTTATTTTGGAGACCACGATTCTCAATCCCTCAAATTATTTGTTCTGGGAGCCACTGTTTTGGGGTTTATTGGATATGAGGTCAATAATTATAAGGTATATGGCTGTGTCTCATGAGCTCTAGCCATGTGAACGTCTTTGACTGGATGGGCTACTAATTACTGATTTAAAGTGTTATAACATCCATTAACCTTTTCAGCCCATTTATATCTTCATCTGCCCTAAATTAACCATGTGCTATCATGCCGGTCAAAGGTGGCACCCAGTCGAGACCCCAGTCAAGACGTCCACATTCACGAGGACTCGCGAGACATATGATTCCATTATCTTGAAAGCTGTAATGTAGATCAATACTTCAAGATATACTATTGATCATACTTGATTATACTTCATACTGCAGAAATATATTTTTTCATGTATAGAATAGCCTGCCCACTGCTACGCAATGGGTTTATAAACGAATCAATCCTATGGAATAACATGAACCTTACATTTGTATTAAATGTACACAAATATATTTCACAAATCCAACAGTGAGGGACTTGGAGGCCGACATCAAGGAGTACCTATACGACTGCTGCAGTGATTGCCTTGGGGTCGAATCTTTGGATCCATTCTACTGAGGCAGACGTTGGTGCTGAGAAGAGGTGGGTGCTATTTGATGTCATGTTAAAATGATGAAGTGTTTATTGCTAGACTTACATTTCACTTCAGTCATGAGGCCAGTCTATAAGGCAATTAATTTGTAATTTTTTTCTCCCTCCCTCCCTCCCTCCCTCCCTCCTTCCCTCCTTCCCTCCCTCCTTCCCTCCTTCCCTCCCTCCTTCCCTCCCTCCTTCCCTCCCTCCCTCCCTCCCTCCCCCCTCTCTCTGTGTCACTCTCTCTCTCTCTCTCTCTCTCTCTCTCTCGCTCTCTCTCTCTCTCTCTCTCTCTCTCTCTCTCTTTGTCTCTCTCTGTCTTGTCTTTACAGATACAATGTCAGGGTAATTTACATCACTCGAATATTTGATCAGTCTTCTTGAACAGATAGTTCTCCTTCATTGCAGGGACTCCTGAGACCTCCATGCATCAGGTTACAGAGGACCGGTATGTTCAAGGCAGGCAGACCAAGTACAGACAGGCTCCAGCACGGAGAGGGTCCAGCACGGAGAGGGTCCAGCACGGAGAGGGTCCAGCACGGAGAGGGTCCAGCACGGAGAGGGTCCAGCACGGAGAGGGTCCAGCACGGAGAGGGTCCAGCACGGAGAGGGTCCAGCACGGAGAGGGTCCAGCACTGAGAGGGTCCAGCACGGAGAGGGTCCAGCACGGAGAGGGTCCAGCATGGACAACGGTTCTACTGAGGTTGTAGTCACACTACCCGGTGAAAAACGTACAGTTCCTGTATTTTTGTGTGGTGTAGCCGGGTCACATGGACAACATCCCTCTGTTCAGAATGACTAGCCAGACTCTCGTCCGAAGGAAGGCTCTGGTCACTATGACTTTGAACTCGGGTTTTGCTGAGTTTAAACTCCCTTTAGAAACCCTTGCTTGGAGCCAGTAAACAGGAACCACAATGTATGATGTTTCCATCATATTTACTGGTTCCATTTCTTGTTTCTGCATATAGTTGCAAGCTAACCGCAGGGATTTCATAAACCCAGCAAAAAGTCAAGTTCAAGGTCAAAGTGATGTTGGCAATTGTCATTTTGGGCCAGAATGGCGTGTGGGACAAGTGTAGGCTGCCCTATGCATGCAATGTGTAAAGTTTGAAGACGGCACTTTCTGGGCTCCCCTGGATTGGAGTGTGTAGCTCTGCATAAATGTTTACAATTAATCAAATCTAAGATGTCCTAAAGGAGCATTACGTTGCATTTAGGCGAATATACCATGCTAAATGTGTTCCTTTAAAGTATGTTTAATTTACTTGAATGTAAACTCCCATGCAGTGTAGGGTTAGGGTATTGTTTAGCTTTGTGTGTTAAGTTATATGGTTCAGGATGTGACCTGTTGGTAAGGGATTTCAGACATAATATTATATAATTTCCCTTCTGAACCATACATGGGGTAGAGCATGGTGCTTGAAGTTTTATACCATTCATATCATTTTATATATTCATATATGTATCTAATTTTGACACATGTCATGTTTCATAGCGATTATGCAGTACTGTATTTTCATTTATTTTCACCAAGAAAATATATAACTTTACATATGAACTAATACCATCCAGGAACCATAGTGGACAATAGTATAGTGACTCAGGTTGGCTACCAGGGGGCAGCACTGTCCCCTAACATGCCATAGTGATTCAGGTATTAGTGGTTATCAGCCCAATCTACATATCTCAATGGTAGAACATCCGCTTCAAAGTCTTGAGGTCCTGGGTTCAAACCCTGCTAAGATAAAGACACTTTTCGACCACCATTGCCATTACAAGAGTTTACATAGGGGAAACGATCACCATGATATAGATCTACCATTAAAAATAATACAATATAGGAAATGTAATTGACAGTCTAAAACAATCGTTTCATATTATATTCTGTATCTCTGAAGGTTGACAAAATTGCATATAAATCAATTCAATTGCATTTTTATTTCTTAAATGAGTTTTGTAAAAGAGTATGAATCCATGTCTGTTTCAAATTGAGATAAGCACCCAATAGTTTCTGATTTGTGTTCCATGTAAATTGATACTTCGATGCTCCTTTCAAATGAAAGTGTACTAATTGTGCTCTATAACTGGGCTATATTTTGGTATCCACATCTCCTCGGCCCTCCCAGGTTCAATGGGACCTTGTGTATATGTAAAATGAACCCTACACAAGGGTGATTATTTCACAGACCAATGGTGAATATTGCCCTAATTGGATCGGGTGCATATTGTACATTATGACACATGCATATGGCCACCTGGCAACACACTAATGGGGCAATAATACAATTGACTCATTATGACATGACCTCTGGAATGGGTGCCCTTTGCGCCAGCATCCTTAGTACAAGGCCATTTTCCCAGAGCCTGGAGGTTACTCTGACACCGACTGGCACTAAGAAGAAGACCCAGTTAGGACACCCCAGTGGCCTTAGTTCAGCTGAACTACCAGAGGCATTGAACATACTGTATATATCTTTATTATTTGGATTGACCTTTTTACTGTCATATCTCTTTGTAATTAAATATACATACACCATTATATAATATGGTATTCAAGAACAAAATATAAATGTAATTTACATTGTAAATACATGTATCTACATTGATCTCTGCAGAGTGTTTCTGCCTAAAAGCAATGCTGGCTCCTAGCTTGCTGAGGGCAAGGTGCATAACCTGTACGGTCAGCATGACGTATGAATGCAGCACTAGTGGCTATGATGTTGCATGTGTGTTGGATTTGTGTTGCATGGCGACGAAGGCCATAATGCTATCCATTTGAAATGATGAAGATGAAACTGTATGCGTGGTGATGCGTAAAGTAAGACCAGCACTCGAAACAATCTACATTTTGTAAGACTCGATTGTCCTCAAGGAAAGTATTACACATTGATGAAGAGTAAATCATGAATACATTGTAATTGTTCTATTATTATATGCTTATTCTGTATTTTTCAGTTTCTGCGTAGTATACATATGCACTGCTTTTGTTTGATTGATGTGGATTTCGATTTTTTTAAATGATATCCCTGCTACTTACAGCACAACGCTATTTAGTATTTTTGTGTTTAATACACCCAAAATCCTTTTTTAAACCCGTGGCTTCGGCCCTATATTCTGTCGCGTGGGCCTACTGGATAAGATGCTCAATGTCCTTCATTACAACATGATTCCTAGCACAGTTAAGAGGGATAATGATGAGTCGATTCTGTAGAAAACAGAAACTGCCATGTATTCATGTACATACATCTATATAACATGTGAATGACAATTTGATGCGGTAACCATGCCCACACCCACTGTTGCAGCTGATAATATGTTGGAATGGTCAATAAATGTTTTCATTATAAGTATCAATTATCATTATATTAGTACACTTGTTTGATTCATCTCAAGACTTATCTTTATTGTCAAGGTGACATTGCATGACCCCTAGCTAGTCACCAGGAATGGCAATTACAGTTTTAACACTATGAGAGTCCTCAATTGGTTTCTGCCAAAGAATTCTCGGTATTATTGAAGACTCCCCACGTGTGTACGACCGTTGAGGCCAGACCCTGAATTCGAATGCAACAAAAACAACAGATATTATGGGAATAAACACAGGTGTTCCCCAAAGACTTTTGAATAGAAGCTATGTAAAAGGTTTGAGCATTTCCAGGCATGCATAACGTAATGTGACCAAAGTTTGATTTTGGGACCAAAACGATGAAAATGTGAATTCCAACAATTCCTGCTGACTTCCTTGTGCGTGAGTGATTGTTTAATAAAGCTGGGGCTAAGGCAATAGTCAACAGATATTGTGGATGGCTTACTTTGTGCATAATGCTACATAGAAACTTATAGTAGCAATAATCAAGTCCACGTGACCTTTTGGGTGTTGATATCAAGCATTCTCAGATAGAGGCTGAATAAGGACTACCTCTTTTAGTTGTCAAAATGGCGTTAAACATCCATTACTCACTACTACTCACTCACCTCTCTGAGAGGTTCAAACCTCTCCGACTAGATTCCTCGTCTATACTCCAACCCAGTTATATAAACTGTGCATTTTGTATACCATAACAGTTATACTATATGTAAAAGGTTGGGGTATTTCTGAGGCATGCAAAAGCTGATGTGGCCAAAGGTCGATTCTAGGCCCAAAATAGGGCGAAATGGGACTACCTGTGGATAAAAGTTACAATTTTGAGGTTTTCATGGTCATGCCCATTATAGAGGCTAAAACATTGTGTGTGAGGGATTTTGTTTAATTAGACTAGGGCTAAGACAACGGTCAACAAACCTTGTGGATGGCTGATTTTGTGTATTATGTAATATTGAAACACAGAGGAATGATAATTACTTCCTTGTGACCTATACCATGGATCCCAAGCTGGCACAGTGCTGCCGCTCTGTGATAGAACATAGAACTCTCCTCGTAGAGCAATACGCTGTTGGCCATCGGACCTGGCGGCTCCAAGTTTATATACTATATAGCGGGTTGTAATCAAGATTATATCCTTCAAGATCCATTATAACTACAATACACAATACATTATAGATGTACTACTAAGGACTGTATCATTAGGGTTGTTGTTTATTGTAGCTTTAATGGATCTTGAAGGATACAATCATGGTAGTAGCCGTTTGCATAGTCTATATAGTTATGTACAGCTGGAGTCGCCAGGTACGATGGCCACTAGCCTCTTGCCCTTGTAGCTAATATAGGTGCCTCCATCTGGTGTAACGTTTTGTTACTAGACACTAGTTTGTAGTCACGAGGAAGCAATTATTATTCCTCTATGTTTCTATATAGCATAATACACAAAATCAGCCATCTACAAAATTTGTTGGCCATAGTCTTGGCCCTAGTCTAGTTAAACAATCCCTCACACACAATGTTTCAATAAACGGGTTGACCATGAAATGCTCAAGAAAGTCACTTTTATGTACAGGTAGTCCCATTTGCCCTGTTTTGGGCCTAAAATCGACCTTTGGCCACATCAGTTTTTGCATGCCTCAGAACTTCCCCCACCCTTTACATAGCATAAAACTACATGTACTATTCTATCGAGAGGGTACTTGGGAACACCTGCGAATGTTTTCAAAATTTTAGCCAATTTTGTTTCATCTGAAATATAACCCAAGCAGCAGACAGAAAACCCTTCAATGCAGACCAGAATACCATATGACTCGGTAGATGGCGCCATTCACTTCCACGTGACCTTGTGTTTTCTGGTAAACACGGCACTAGGATGCATTGCAGCTTTATTCAAGCCTTTGTAGTGGTTTGTACGTTTCTAGTTTAAAGAATAAGACAAACAACAGTTTCCAAGTGTGTCAGTAACAATATGTTTATTCAAAATAAACCGGGAAAAGTCTTTTCCTGGACCAGGAACTGTCGGCACTAAAAGTACTTCCACATACAGAATATGTAAATGCTCTGTCTGCGAAACTGGACTAGTGGAATAGAGTCAACCGAGCCTGCACTGACCGGGTAGCCCAGGTAACAGGGGCGTTTATATACCATTACCTAGCATGTGCCAATGGGTCACGTGATACAAGTAGACAGTCGGCTTTCCTGCCTAAGAGTGGCATCCAATAACCTAGTGAGAAAGCGGGTTCTCTCCCCCGATACCGGCTGCAATAACTCCAGACGGAGAAAGCTGAGTAACAGAAAAGGTGTTTACCTGGGAACTCCGTATCGAGAACTCGTACTTGCTATAATACCGTATCCCTACACCTTTACGGGCGCTCCTCTGCTAAAAAAAACTCTTTCCAACTACTGGGACCATTGCAGATGAATGTGTTCTACTAAAACCGGCACTACATCAGAGGTTGTAGCATAATTCCTTTGCAATTTTTGTTTTATCTATATTTTGACCCACATATTAACGTGCATTGTTGGTTTACTGGAGTGTTTCTTTGCCAAATATGGTATCTTACATATTTCAGGTGTAATTCGAAGTATTATTTGTATGCTATGCCTGAGCTAATCTGGTACTGCCTAGGTAAAAAAGACCAACCTATTGAAAACCACATCTGGAGGTTTTCAAGTGGTTGTTTGGCTATTATAAACGGGCACCTTGATATATTTACTGATTGTGTCATATGAAAATCAACTCCTGGGGGGTATATTTCTTTCTTTATTGTTTGATTAAACGAAGACCACTTTCAGTGACTCTCATGCTCAAAATACCAGTGCTGTCCCCAATGAGAACCACATGAAATACAGTACCAAATACCCGATGTGACATCACATTTGGTGACAACAAACCCAATGGGGGGGGGGGGGGGACACTCTCCATATGTCTTACAGTCATAACATGTATGTAGAAACATCACCTCAAGTGTAGTACCCCTAATACGAGAGGTTGCTAAAAAAACTAGACAGGCAATTCTCCATGAGCCCTTGCCCATAAATGGCCCTATAATGGAGCCCTTCCCTTGGGATCATGTTCACACATGGCAACAGATATGACAGAGTGCCCCCCCCCCCCCCCCACCCCCCCTCCCCCCACACAGATTTTATCTGGACTGCACCCGGCGCAGGGCACTGCGTTTGTTTGATCCCCAATTGCCCATAAATAGCACTGACTGGTAACTCCTTATGACCATCTGGTCTACCATGCAGTACCTACACCAATGAGGGTAATTAAAATATGTTCTGGGTGAGTGGGCCTCTTCACCCCCCGCATACACATCACACATGGACTCACAGATGACCATACACTAGAGTGCCCCCTTGTGTATAGGAGGGAAAGCACACACTTATCAATTCAATATTTGGAGAGATTCACAACTTTTGCTAGAAATATCACTGTATACACATATCAATGCAATGGCAATCGAAGGATTATTTAAAACATTATTTTTGCAGTGGCATATTCTGGTTTTCTCAGATTTTTTCAAAACCTCCGGGTGTGGTCTTCAACAATGGTAAACCATGGTTATTTTACCCTGGTCATTTGGCCAAACCATGGCTTAATTACTATAATAAGGCCTCTCAAGAAAAAAACATTGTTTCTCATCACTGCGCGCATTATGAAAATTGTGTTATAGGAGAACCTTTTTTTTTCTTTACTTTTAGATTTCTGATGAAAGATCTGTTGAAAAGTGGACAAATATAGGCATATCTGGTATCAAATTAAAGCTTGTACTGTCAGTAAAGCATACAGCTAGGAATGACTTGCATTATAACAAATTCTACAGATCCACCAAAATGTGAAAATCTC
Organism: Harmothoe impar; assembly: GCA_947462335.1. NCBI lineage: Eukaryota > Metazoa > Annelida > Polychaeta > Phyllodocida > Polynoidae > Harmothoe > Harmothoe impar. The sequence continues at coordinate 77,553,354 of OX381708.1, forward strand.
ATGCAAAAACCCTGAATTTCCCCAAAAATTTCAGCTCTTAGTAAAAAAATAGAATAAAGAACGCCCTCGTAACATTTTTCACTGCTGAGTGATGAGAAACAACGTTGTGGCCTAAACTATGATATTGATTATGGTATATAATAGAATAATACATGTAAACATGGGTTCGTGGTGTCAAGGCCGGAAGGGCATCAACTCAACGATAGGTGGCAACACCTAATGTCTTATGCCATGTCATAGTTTGAATGTCCGGTTGCGAGGTCAAGCAGGGCACTCTCGATGGCACCCCGGTGGAGTGCCACATTGACACTGCTTAGTCCGCAACCCGGGTATATAAGAGGCTGAGGTTGACCACTTCTGGCAGTTCGTCCCAGGGCGAGTTTTGACCCACACCCTTCGATACTTTCAACCACGGGGCACCTACACCCCTCCTACCTCTGGCTCTTGCACCAGCCCCCCGCTGGGACAAAACCATACCAACCAGCTTTGCTGACTTGGAACCAGCGGCAGTGCTGCCTGTACACTTCAAACCTTGTTTATAGACAACCTGTACATTGTTGAATCTTACCTGTGAGGCCATGTTTGTATGAGAACCTAAAGGATCGAGAAACTGAATAAAACCTGTTGCATTCAAACCGAATTTGGAGCCTGTGTTCGCTTCATACTTTCACAACACCTACATTGGTGTCGTGACCAATTTGGGTAGAAAGTTGAATAGTACAGTTTTGTTTGGAAAAACATGACTGAACAGACAACTGGTGGAGCCTCTCTCCCCCCCCCCCCATTATGAGTCTGGATCCTGGGGTTGTAGCAGCCTTAGAGAAACATTATGGCCCAAGCCGTACCAGTTTGACTCCAGAGCCAAGAAGGGGCAACCCTGATGCCATTCGAAAGGATCTTGGTCTGATGTGTCACGTCGTCACTTCGCAGATGAGAAAAAGCTGATTCGAAGAGGCAAGAATTGCTGAGATGGACAGGATGAATGCTGAATTGGAAGCTTTGAGCCACCGAGTTTCCCAGCTTCACATGAAGAATGATGAATTGGAAGGGGAAACACTCGAGAAGCAAGGTCGTCTGGACTCGACAAGAGTGGAGCTCAATTAGATGGAAGATAAATTCTCTAAACAACAAGATGCCCTTCGTTGGAGAACTGAAGTCCTAGAACGATATCACCATCAGCCTGTGCAGGATTTTGATGAACTCAATGTGACGTTGAGGGAAACAACCAAAGCCATGCTAGATAAACTTGAAGCAGTGGCTAGAGAGTTGGAGGAGATCCAAGCAAGAAGAAGGGAGGAAGAACCTTGACCCAGCCTTGCTGGAATCTACAGATCAAGGACCAGAAGGGTGACCATCAACACAGGTGATTCAGATGGGGTTGGCAGGTCTGTTATATGGAGATGGCAATTCAAACCCAGGCAGCTGGTCAAGCTCTGATGAAAGATCCAGCCGATTTGGTTCTGGTGAAAGATCTACGTTGTCTGATCCCAAAGAATATTCGAACCCCTCCCATAGGAGGACTGGGAGGCCTCCTGTCAGTGCTGGTAGAAGGGTGTACCAACGTGAGTCAAGGTCCCCAGGGATAAGACTAATTTACAATTCCAATCCCTGCATCGTGGACATGGGAGTTGATTGTGTTAGCAGACATACTGATAACACCAATATTGTAGATAGGAGCATTGAACAGTCACGTTTGCTACACAGCGACAACAATGATGCAGCAATACGAACAGCGAGCACTCCGACTCCTTTTACTGGCAGACAGCCATGGCAGGAGTGGTTTGCGGACTTCATGGACGACATGAGGTTCAACCATTGGTCCCAGGAGTCTTTAGATGAACTGCTTCGAGTACTCAGAAACGGGCCAGGGAAGTTAGCAGTTTCGAGGTGGAGAACTAGACATGCAGCAGGATCACTCACCCAGTTGGTGGAATGCGCCAGTTATCTTATTGGTAATGTGGGGAATGAAAATCAACTCCATCTGTTTCGAAAAAGGACTCAGAAGCCTAACTAGTCACATTGACTTTTCTTTGCCCCGAGGTCGGTCTACCCTTCAAACTCTTCACACCAAGACTCCTGGGAACCTGAGGAGTAAGGAGGAATATCCGCCTATCGACCCCCCGGATCCGGAAATGCAGACGCAGAAAGATCAATACAAGGATCTTCCCTCCAGCATACCTGTGGAGGACGCTGTTCATCGTCCGGAGATGTGGAGATGGAGGACAAACCGAGGAACTATATCCTTCCAGGTAAACTGGATAGAACAGTGTCAGCCACTAAAACTGAAAGTGACGGTCCCCGTCTCTGTTCCTCCGACTTTGAGTAAGGTGACTGGCACTGTGAAGACAGAACCCAAGGTGGCTCCAGTCCCAGTGACTACCTCCAAACAGGTACCTGTCACCACAACGCCCTCCACAACAGCTCCTGGAGCCGGAAATTTGAACACTTCGACTAAGACCACAAATTTGACAACTACCACCCCAACTACCACTCCGTTCAAACTGGTGGTGAAGGTGGTTCAAGAGGATTCTGTGTCCGTTGCTAATCCGCGTACTTGGTATGAGCTGATGAAACGTGATGATTACCTCAGACTGGTACTGAACATTCTTTAGGATTACTTCAATCCTGTTACCACCCCACGGAGCTCTTCATTGAATTCCTCTGGCAGCAACATTCCGCTATGCGTCAGTGTGCCAGCAGCGTGGGCAGGGCATCCACCAAATTTACAATGGTGATGCAATGCTAGGAAGTGGATAGACTGAGGGCTATCTTCAAACAACAGCGATTGGATGACCAGGCCGGTCCCGGTCAAGTTGCCAAATTGGAAGAGGCCTTGAGAAAATCCCAGAAAGAACTGAAAAGGTCACAGGCCAATTTGAAGGCAGCTGAGCAACAATCATTGAACATGCCACCACCATGCGAGAAATGAACGTGAAGTTCATCACTGTGTTTGGTATTAGACTAGCCAATTGGGATGGTACTCTGGACGGCATCCAGAAAGATGAGTAAAGTATTTGCACATTCCTTGTTTCATTAGTATATGTGAACCCTCATAGTATAGAGTATCACAAAGATTATCTCAACTTCAGTTCAACAATATCTATGTAACTACCTCTCCTGGGACGGTTTGCCCCCAGAGACATTCAACGAACCAATTCTTCTGTGGAACGGCGTCCAAAGACACTCAAAATGCATATCTCCTACCTACTACTATAAATTATATGATAATGTATCCAGATCTTGTCAAAACCAACTGTGATCTCAGTAGTATTAGTAAATAATAGGAGTAGCACTCACATATATTCTTATATCTTTATCAGGGATTGATACAAACGTGTCCCGTCTTGTCGTTAAAGTTGTTGGGTCCTTTCAGATCCCTGTTCTGTACACAAAATGTATAAAAAAATTTGATGTAACAGATCTATATCATCGTTCATTACTCTCCATGTTATTTTTGAATATATTCAAACCTATATTGTTGTGGTTACTGATGAGTAATTATGTGTACACTGATATTATTCACCTTTTTAATTGTATATTATATCAGGAGTTTTAGCACTTGGTATAATCTGGTGGGGGTGATGTATGGGCAAGAAAAATACGTGTAAACATGGGTTCATGGTGTCGAGGCAGGAATGGCATCACCTCAACACTAGGTAGCAACACCTAACGTCTAATGCCATGTCCCCGTTTGATTATCTGGTTGCAAGTTCAAGCAGGGCACTCCAGATGATGCGCTGAAGGAGTGCCACATCGACACTGCTTGGTCCGCAACCCGGGTTTATAAGAGGCCAAGGTTGACCACCTCTGGCAGTTCATCCCAGGGCGAGCTCAGACCCACACCCTTCGATACTTTCGACCACGGGCACCTACACCCCTCTTGCCTCAAGCATTTGGGGCCTGACCCCAAATTCTCCGATACAGTTTTTTTCTCTGCTGATTGTTTATCTACGGGTCTGGGTGACCAGTTTCTGTGTGATGTATTTGTGACGGTTTTTGGGAAATCAAGATATTCGAGATGGCCACCAGAATTCACTAAAAATCTTTAAAAGTGCATATCTCTACTTCTAATCTACTTAGAGACACAAATAAAAGGTCTAAAAGTATGTTTCTGTGGACGGGGAATCTAATCATGTCATTTAAAACTATGTATATGGCAGCCATTTTGTGTTATATCCAAGATGGCTGCCAGAACTAAATAAGGATCATTAAAGGTGCATATCTCTGCCTCTAATCAACATAGAGACACAATTTAAAGATCTGAAATACATTTCTGTAGTCAGGGAATCCAATCATGTCAATAACCATGTCACTCCAGATTCCATTGAATAATCCTGTCTTGTGAGGCCTGGTATGTTGGCCTTTCATGAATGCTTTACACAAATTATCAGGCAAATCATTCATGGGGACAAAGAACAAGGGTATCATATCCTTGACACAGGCTTGATCCATTGGCCACACTCTTGCTCAGCTCTTACACATCTCATAACTATGAGAATGGTTTCAATATACCTCTGGATATATACTAGTTTCTTTCCACTAGCATTCAAATTGCTCTGACATTCTATGGCAGATCTTTCTCTGTAACAATATGTTAAATGCCACCATAAGGAAACCTGCCGATCAGCTATATAATCCATGCTAGACCAATGTCTGCCTTCAGCCTCCTTATATTAAACTCATGAAGATGTATATATGCATTCCACCTAAGCAAAGAAAAAATATTGCCAAACATTGCCTGCTTCTCATGGCATACATTGACAGCTATACAATGCAGAGCTCTGTTGATCTGCAGTAAAAAAACTATGTATGCTTGGCTTTAATAACTTGTTTGGATTCCATCATGGCTGTTATTATGATATTTCAGTCTGCAGGTGATTTGTCCATTGGTGAAAGGGATACCACATTGGTCTTAGATTTAAGGGCTTGTCCTTAACTTCTGAAAATCCCTGTACACTGGGAACAATATCTTTTAGCCATGACACTCAGCCAGCCCATTTTTCTGACTGGTTTATGTCTTTAGAAAACTGAGAGTCCAGCTCCATTGTTCTCTCAAATGCAACTTTCTGCTGGCTTTAAAACTCTCTGAAGGTCCTGGAATGCACTTTTGCTATCGGAGGATTTCTTGTGGATGCATGTCACCTGTAGTGGGCCAGTGTATTATGTTTTGGGAATTACACACATCAGATTGTGTTCCCTCTGACAGCTATCTGTGGTTCATTAATTTAATAGTTCATATTCCATCCTGAAAGGTGTCATCATGATAGATGATCTTACTAAAAATGTTATGTCTTTTGTTTATTTAGGGATGTCATTGACATGCAATTTTTGTCAATGATGATTATCAACACATATTTGTCGATATGTCAATGCATTGCAATATAATATCAACATAAGATTATATAACTATAGTGCACTTAGAACACTATTCAGGGCGTTAATATGCTCAGAGAAATATCCAAATTAAATGTTAATAACAGCAAAAATAATTTAAAATAATTTACAAAGTCAATCTGAAGATCCCTGATGATGAGACACCAGTACACATTTTAGTAATCTCACTTGGGGTCAAAAGTAGAACTCCATTACGACCCACAGAGGTCTGTCCATTCCACTGTAATCACCTGAGCCAATTAGAGCCACCAACTTCTGAGCCACTAACTAATTGGCCAATGTAGTTGACATGCCAACTGATATAAATTGGTACTTTAACTTTGAGTGTACTTGCAATGACGTGCTTTAACTAGAAGCTATAAGTGGCCATGCTTGTCTCCCTTCTGAAAAAGTGGGGCTTTGAATTACACATCTCTCTCAGTGCACACTCCAGTGTTCTAATTGTGTGCTAATCACCTCATCCAATATTAACCATATGATTAGTAGGGACATCCGCCTACACAGTCTGCACTGACCCCACTTCCCACACTACAAGCCCTTCTATAATATATAAAACACAGAAGTTATTAAACACTTTGCAACCCACTGTTGACTGCCCTACTTGTGTGGCCTACTCATAGTCTACCTGAGCAGTGCTACTAGTTAAACTAGAATGTACTAGGCAGTTTGGGGTTTAAAAATGCACCTTTTAACTGTTCTTGCTCTTTACAAAGATAATGTTGTTTCTTCTTGGTTGTAGGAATGGTTTACTTCTCCAGATTCCAAGATTGTATTATGTTTTTTCTTATAAAACTATTTTCGTCAAACGTGCCTATTAATAGCAGTTTTACCACAGTTTATAAGAATAACAATCCAATGAGTTTCTTCCCCTATGCCTGTTGACCTGTTACATTGTTCATATGGGTTTCTAGCCCCTCATACTGAACACACCATGATATAAATTCATGCATGGATTTTGTGACAGGCAAAAGACACTTTCTCATAATGACATAGGGTAGATTTACCATAAGTTGACTTTTTAGCAGATTTTTTGAGTAATAAATCAACTTTATTCACCAGAGAGATGTCGTCGTTTTACAGCGAATTTTCCTTGTGTTTCATTTTGTCGATTCCTCTGTTTTATAATACACATATTTCTTTGCTTAGCACTTGTAAAATATTAGTTTGACATAAACATTTCAACATACGAATGCTAAAGTTTATCTGAACTTTTCTCATCATAGCACATTATGATTTCATACAGAGGAAAATTAGACATAAACAATTCGGTGAATAATAGTTAATGATTGTAGCGGTCAGTAAAACTGTTGCTTGCTACAACCATTGTATGAGAAACTCAACATACATTAGCCATTTTAATGAAATAACAGTCTGCTTGAGAAGAAATATGCGGCACAAATTTTACATTAACTTTTGCTTGTTGTAATTTCCCCCCATGAAAATTTAAGATAAAAAATATTTAAGATGCTTCCTTGCATTAAGAAAAAACACTATTGGCTCATATCTGTTGTACCAGACATTTGGGGATGATCCAGGATAATGTTTGATAATTCAACTAACAATATTATATACAGATTATTGCCCTTAATTTTGGAAATCTCATAAGGTCTATTTTCACTTAATGTCGACCAAAATTAACCTAGAGTCGACCACTCTTATCCCATTAAAAAACAATATGAATCATTTTTAATTCATATCGAGATAAGTTGGATTCACTCACTAGAATAATGTTAGATCCATGCAGGTTCATTTATGTTGGGAAACAACCCATTGTTTCGTGTATTGGTACATAGAGATCAACTTACGGCTCAGTGAGTCCCCCTGCAGGCATGCCGGGGTACTATTACTGGGTGGGAGTGCTCCACCCCACCACCACCTGGTGGGTTATATGGGAACCAGGTTGCTAGGTTACCCACTGTGTGTGTATTGTTTATTGCTTGCTTGACACCGCCGGGAGCGGTCATGCTTCTGCAGCTCTGCTTATACTTTGCTTTTGTGTGAGTTTTTTGTCGCAATGTGAGTGCGGTTTCGAGTACGACGGACGGAAAAAGAAGTGTCCGCAGTGCGGGATTCCGACACAATCTAAAAAGTCATTGTTAGACGAAGAGCAGAGCGAGCAGGGAGAGAAGCCGGCAGCCAGCATGCAGGAGCCCAGTTCGCCGACCATGAATCGCCAGGAGCAGTTAGAGCAGCAGATCGCTCTTGCTGAGGAGAAGAAAGCGTTGTTGGACCAAAAACAGGACATTTTAGCGCTAGAGCAGAGACTGGCGGAGATCAACGCGGAAAATGCGGAGATTGAGGGGAAATTTGCGGCGGCGTCGGGCGGGAGCCCCGGCACGAATCGGGTACCAGCGGCAGGTCAAAATGGCGGAACTTCCGGTGTCAACAAAAACAAAGCAGCTGAGGGACCTCCACTCCTGTTCTACGCGGATGGTAGTCCCTTCGATCCCGGGGATAATCCCTCCTTGGCCGCATCGACCCTACAAGCAGGCCTACAGTCTGTGGGAATGGGACTACAGGCCCTGGGCCTAGGCGGGGGCGCCTCCTCGTCGGTACCGGGAGCAGGTGAGCAGTCTATGTTTGGTGGTACCGGTTGGGCGGGTGAAGCCACTCGCAGAAAGCGCTCTAGGCACTGGATACGGCCGGATTACCATCTCCCCTATGATAAAAGCTATGATGATATGTCATACCGGGAGTTGGTCTTTGGCATGATCAGCGTCCTGGAGTGCATTTTGAAGTCCAATGACTCCAGGTTCTCACCTACCGGGTATCTTGAACATTTTAAGTACATAGCTTTGAAGGAGATCAGGCCCACATATGTAAACAAAGCAGTGGCCAAGTACGAGTACGACGTCACGTCTAAGGTGGATGCTGGGCAGATGGGTTACTGTGCAGCAGAGCATACGGCCAACGCCACTCACTTTGGCATTGAGAATACCCGGGCATACGTGGAGGCCATGAAGGTGATGCAGGGTGCCCAGCAGGGGGGTAGGCAGAGCACGGGTAACCAAGGGGGCGGCGCAAAGGCCCCGAGGATATGGTGCCCTGACGAGGTGTGCGCCTCATGGAACTTTACAAACTGTCACTACAATCCCTGCCACAAGTTACATGTGTGTTGTGTATGCAGGGGAGGGGATCGCGCCAAGGGAGGATGTGGAGGACAGAGCCAGTCTTCACATCAACCACAGCGGGGCTCGCAGCAACAGCATCAGTACCAGCCCAACTAACAGCAGCAACAGCAGCAACAGCAACAGTTCAACCCCTACAGCGGAGGATACCAGGGGGGGGGGGGGCAGCGCCCCGCGTAGAGGGGTCCACAGACTTTGATGCCTTTGGTTACACTGATTGTGAATCTATTACATGTATGTCTAGTGTAGATGAAATCTTGTCAGTCTATGATTCTTATGTTCCACTGTGGGACGCGTCATATGTACATGTAGTGGAGGGTGTCAATTCTCAATTCAAACCCTCGGGTTGGCGCCGCATGCTATCACATTCATGTAATACAAATGCCGCTGTTGTATGGGATGTAAATAGTTTATTTTTGTTGGACGGTGTCCTACATGGATTTAAAATTGTAGACCCGCATGCAGATGTTCCTCAGTATGAATGTAAAAATTATAGCTCTGCCACAGAGGGAGCTGTTCAGTTTATGGATGAAATTATTACTAGGGAGATTGATGCTGGAAAATTGTCGGTGGTAGATCATAAGCCACATTGTGTTCACGCTTTGGGTGCCGTAGAAAAAAGTTCAGGGGGTTTCAGGCCCATCACTGATGCCAGTAAACCTGATTATATCTCGATTAATAATTATATGTCGGAAACTTTTCAACATTTTAAGTTCCATAGTATGGACGACATTTGTGCAGAATTAAGTCCTAATTGTTATCTTGCGGTCACAGATGTGTCGGCCGCATACAGGACCTGTTTAATCAGGCCAACAGACAGAAAGTATCAGGGTTTATGTTGGAAGGTAGATGGTACAGACGTTTACATTCAAGATAATTTCTTGTCATTTGGTACACGAGCGTCACCGTATATTTTCAATAGTCTGACGGACTCTGTCACTAGGTACATGAGGAGCTATGGTTTTAAATGTTACAATTACCTTGACGATTTCCTTTTGATTGGGGAAAGTTGGGAATGTTGTAGGGATGCGCAGTTGGCCCTGCATTCTACCCTACGGAGTCTTGGTTTTGACATTGCTTATAAAAAGGTTCTCTCACCTTCTAGGGTACAGCGGTACTTGGGAATTGATATAGACACTGAACAAATGAAACTGATCCTGCCTAAAGATAAGCTATCAAAACTTGAGAAAGAGCTTGCGTTTTTTGTCGGTCGCCGCCAGGCGACGCGGAAGCAACTTCAAAGGTTGTGTGGCATCTTGGGCCACTGCTCTACAGTGATCAGGGGCGGAAGGACATTCTCCCACAGGATTATAGGACTACTTTCAAATTTTTCACCAACCAAAAGACGTATCACACTCAGCAAGTGTTTTTTCCAAGACTTGGAATGGTGGAGAAAATGTGCCTGCTGGTTTAATGGTGAAGCCCGCATGATTGGCAGGAGGGTTCAGGATACCGTATGTATTAGTATGGACGCGTCTGGTTCAGGCTTTGGTGTGGTCACTGACTCAGACTGGATAGCCGGCTGCTGGGACAAGGACTTACATGCTACAAGTGATTATCATTCTCATCTCCGTCATTCAGTGGGAGAAGAGATCCCAGACAATATAAATGTTCAGGAGTTATACCCGGTAGTTGAGGCCCTGTGGCGCTGGGGTGAGAGTTGGAGAGATTGTATGGTTGTATGCTACTCAGATAATACACAAGCGATTGCATGTATTAATTCGGGTAAAAGTGATAATGTTGTCGCTATGTCATTGATTCGTAGAATTTTCTGGTTATGTGTAATTAATAATTGCTATGTAACTGCTAGGCATATACCGGGTAGATTGAACAAAAATGCTGATGCTTTGTCTCGTTTGTCAGAATCTAATACGGTGGTACCCTTTGGTTTCTGTTGTTATAGATGCAGACCAGTTGCTACAGAAGCTGGATGCTAAGGCTGCCCTAGTTAGGTCATATTGCTGGGCTCAGTCGACCTGGAAGACTAAGGCTTCGCAGTGGAGAAGATATATTTCGTTCTGTGCACTGTTGTTAATACCCATAATCCCTACTACGGTGGCTAACATGTGTCGTTTTGCTGTTCATTTGTCAGAAACTTTGTGTTACGTCAGTATTGATAACTACATTTCGGGTGTAATAAGTCTAAACAATTATTTTGGTCATGATGTGTCTTTTATTAGAAGGGACTTCACTTTCAATACTACGCTGAAAGGTCTGAGGCGCATGTTAGGTGACCCAGCTCCTCGGCGAGTTACTTTAACTATCCATAATTTACTTAGTATGTCTCTCACTGTTAATTGTCTAAATGTCAATGAAAGATGTATGTGGGCATGTATTGTTACCAGCTTTAGGTCGTTGTTAAGAAAGTGTAATCTGGTGCCGGATAATATGAAGGGGGAGGGGCATTTTCTAAGGAGGAAATCTGTGAGATTCATGCCTTGGGGTATTTTGTTGTCAGTCTCCAGCTCAAAGACAATCCAATATGGACAGCGCACACATCAAGTACCCTTGACTTATACGCCTGGATCACCCTTGTGTGCACCTACTCTGATTAAAAGACATTTTGAAGATGTACCAGCGGTTTCCCGTGAGGACCCAGTGTTTATGCTCAGGAGGGGTCAAGCTACGGTCCCTTTGACTTACCCGGTACTCATGAAATACCTGAAGAGACTTTTGAGATGTGTGGAGCTAGATATACCGGGTTCAGGTGTACATTCTCTGAGAAGGGCAGGTGCTGCTTTTCTCCACCACTGTGGAGTGCCCCTGGAGGACATTAGACAGACGGGGGACTGGGCTAGTCTTACTGCCTTGATATACTTGGCAAAGCCCCTTTCGTCTAGAATAGACTTGGACCGCATGGTGACAGACGCCATTCTAAATACTAAGTGAGACTGTAATGTTTAGGTTATGAACCTGGATACTGTTTGATTCTGGGTGTTGCCGTTTATATTTTCTACATGGCCCAAGTCCACTCTACGCCTTGTCTCATCATTGTATAAAATGCCAGAATCTCGTCACAGTATCAATGTTGGGAAACAACCCATTGTTTCGTGTATTGGTACATAGAGATCAACTTACGGCTCAGTGAGTCCCCCTGCAGGCATGCCGGGGTACTATTACTGGGTGGGAGTGCTCCACCCCACCACCACCTGGTGGGTTATATGGGAACCAGGTTGCTAGGTTACCCACTGTGTGTGTATTGTTTATTGCTTGCTTGACACCGCCGGGAGCGGTCATGCTTCTGCAGCTCTGCTAATACTTTGCTTTTGTGTGAGTTTTTTTTTTTTTTTCTCTTTCAATAAATAGGCCGTTTATATTTTCTACATGGCCCAAGTCCACTCTACGCCTTGTCTCATCATTGTATAAAATGCCAGAATCTCGTCACAGTATCAATATCTCATTACGGGTGTATTTTCCTGAACTTTGGAGCCTTTGTAAAGAAGGTATAGAGGTAGTATCTCCTACCAAATAACCATTGTTATAGTGGTATTGCTAAAACCTTGTAGACTGAGGTCGTCTTATGGTGATATTCTGGTCAGCTAAAATTAGTAAGTGCTAGCTTATGAGCCCTACTACTTTAGAATGTGGATGTTTTATTATAAAGAAGCATGCTATATATTTAAAAGATGTGTATTCACTCATTTAACATCACAGTTATTATATAAATCGACTGAGGTGTATAGTTAAGTAGCACCAACGTCAAACATTAATTTTATGAAGAATTTACGTTTTGTCTGTGGTAAAAATGGGTCATACACCTTTAGTTCCGCAATATGTATTTATGTTAATAAAATGATATTGGTGAATAATAAATTCAAATTCAAATTCAAATAGCATCTTCACCCCCATTTCATAGCATAGTATAGTGGCAATATGGTGCTGTTGGTGGTCGACTTATGCAAGGTGGTCGGAAATAGGTGAGCTTACCCTATTGACATGGATATATTGACAAATCAAAAATGTCAACATAATATTTTGACATATAGACATAATTTCAATATATCAATTTAGCAAGTATCAATGCCATCCCTTTGTTTATTCAAGTCGTTTATTTACTCCATTTATAAAACAGTGTAGACTTTAAATTAACTTTAGGGTTATATGATTAATCATTCAAAATGACTACCATGTACATAATCCTAAATGGCATGATTTGACTCATGATTAGAAGAAGAGACATGCACCTTTCAAGATTCTTTATTGAACTCCAGTAGCCATCTTGAATATATTTCAAAATGGCTGCTATATAAATGATTCTAAACGATATGATTAGATTACTTGACCACAGAAATGTACTTTTAGACTTTTCACTTAAGCTTGTGTCTCTTCGTTAATAAGAAGGAGAGATATGCACCTTTGACGACTGTGATTGAGTTCTAGGAGCCTTATTGGATATGACATAAAATATCTGCCATATGTATGATTTTAAATGACATGATTGGGTTCCCTGACCACAGAAACATACTTTTAAACCTTTTATTGGTGTCTCTAAGTAGATTAGAAGTAGAGATATGCACCTTTAAAGAATTTTAAGTGAATTCTAGTGACCAGCTTGAATATCTTGATTTCCCCAAAGCCGTCACAAATACATCATGCGGGAAATGGTCACCCAGACCCCCTAGATGAACAATCAGCAGAGGAAAAGAAACTATATCAGAGAATTTGGGGTCAGGCCCCAAATCCTTATTCCACTACTTAACCAATAATGTATGGATATCGGAGCACAAGGGTTGTGTATTGGTCTATAACGCCCGAGTCGCGCAGTGACGAGGGTGTTATGGACCTATACACAACCTGAGTGCTCCCATATCCATTCATTATTAGGTTTATTATACGATATTTCGATTCAAATGTAATTATCTACCTTAAAATCGTCCTAATTTCGCCATTTTGAATGATATTCAAATAGTTTTGTACAGAGGATGCAGTCGCCATGTTGTGGAAATCTTCAGTAGGGGAGGTAAGAAAGAAGGACTTAGGCGCGGGGAGTGGTCATTATTTTCTTACGCTGCTTTTGCCAGGTTAAAGAATATGACTGTACTCCCGCATCGCCATATTGTATACTTCAATATAGGCAGCGTTTCCCTACCCTTGTACCATGGCCAGAAATGAATGGGCACCAGAGGTCCCCGGATCGAATCTGGGTGGAAATGTACCATTTTTAAAGTGCCTATATGTATGTGGAAAAAAATCCCTAGAATTATTTTAACGAATAGGTAAGTAAAGTCCAGCTTCTAAGCACTTTTGCTATCGGGGGATTTCTTAAAAGCACGATCAGAGCCAAGATCATATAATAACAGACTATAACACCTGTTCTTCTTTAGAGAGTTGTATGCGCAGAATTAATACTTGCAGTAATATCCAGTAATGGTTTCTACAATGACTGTGCCTTGTAATGAATGAGTTGAGTGTATCCAATCACTATGATGCTATGGTCAGTACATACTGAGACGGAGTTAGAGAAAAAGTGAATCCAGTTTACTGGTTTAGTAACCATGTAACGGATGGCCACAGATGATCTAATTTGCGATGAAACTACATAGGACATCGTTCAATCTTAAACGGTGTGCCAAGTGTATTTAAAATATTACATGAATCACCGCGTCTTGACATACATGGCGGCATGAGCGTGTAGACCTTAGACCCCATTTGCAAAGGTGAAGAAGATGGCAGCCAAATGTGGGTGAACTCTACACAGATATTTGACCCTGGACATTTGCCATATTCACTTTCCTTTCTGGGGACATGAAACACATTTGGCCTGGAACCGCCTGCATCTGGCACTTGACATCTCGAACAAAAATATCTTTAGATCTATAAAGGTTTAGGAACCATGTTGAGATCCAGGTATCTGAACCACAACATATAACTTTCAGAATCAAAAACCATACAATATAAAAAAAAATACAATATATCAAACTCTAGTCGAAAACATCCAGCTGCCCTGAAAAGGCGAGGGTCGTTTTATAATACAGTTCAGAGAGCCTACAATGCTATCTACCTCCCCAGTAGGCATAAAACATTAAATCAACATTGATAACTGGTTGTCAATGTTGCTTCAATGTTGGTTCAATATCAAATCAACTTTGAACTGAATTTTGTGTCCACTGGGTCTGTGGATAGCACGCCTAAGTTCTACTTCTGAAACAGTCAACTTCTGAGGATTACTAGTCTGCCCTTACTACACTTTATTGTATCCCAGATCTTTGATAGGGTAAACCGCCTCTGAGTGGCCCCCCTGCATGAAAAGTACCTATAGTGGCCCATCTATACCTCTATACATCAGTCTTTATGGTTATATTTTCTAAATCTATTAATACAGGTATGAAAGAAGAGACAATTATGTACCAATATCACAGTTTATATTATCCATAGAGTAGCCACAGTGTTTTCTACAGGTTGCCAAACATTACATGTCTGTGTGACATGTAGCCCTCTTTTCATTGATAGCTTTCAAGAAAAAGACTTTCTATACCTCAACAGTGTGCCTATAGTTTTCCTGTAAGATCCAAAATTTTACTTAATTTTCCACACATATTACCTTTACATTGACATGCCATCTTAATTTGGTGAAAATCCTATATTAATTGGGTAGTTTTTGCTGATTGATTGTCACCAGTACAGGAGTACCTAAAGTGGCCCAGAGACTCAACCATGAGTGGCCCACCAACAGTATAGGCTATGCTGTGCTATGCTAGGTGTAGGGTGAAATCTATTTGAAGATTGAATACAAAATAAATGGATTGCCCCCTAGAACCCAATAAACAAAATACATTATATGATGTGGGAAAAACGTTTTTTCATTATTTTGGCTATAGATTTACATGCAAATCAACCTGATTTCTGGTAAGAGAAAAACTGCTCCATTGAGTATCAAACCCAGAATCTTCTGTATGCTAGGCTAATGCTGTACCCCTACTCTATTCTGGATATGGTGTTAAATCTGCTGAAAGCTATACTTGTATGTACCTTGGGAATTCAGATGTAATTCTGTAATAAGGGACCTTATGCCTATGTTTCATGAGCTATGTCCAGTGGCGGATCCAGGATTGTCTAGAAGGGGGGGCCCAAACCTGGCAAATCTGGAATAGCTGTCTGTTTCCTGCGAGCGAGTCGCAACAGCCCTACACAGGGAATTTGTAGGGGTATGCCCCCCAAGAAAATGTTGATGGTCTAGATTTGAAATGGTGCATTCTCACACATTTTAGGATTTTAGGACAGAATCTTTTATTTTCTTTTGGGGGGGGGGGGCCAAGGCCCGTCGGGCCACCCCCCTATATCCGCCAATGATGTCAGAATTGCTAAAGGTCCCTATTTGGATAGGTTATACCTTATAGCCACAGCTTAGGGCTGAGTGAACAAAAAATGGGGGCACTTCTATACTGCCCACACTTGTCCAGCCTCCGTGGCTACATAGGCAGGGCTTAGAACTTTAGTGTGAGAGGTCCCTGGTTCCGGTCTCCCTAAAGTTGAGACCTTTAGCAACCATGCTGTAGCTCATAAAATGTAGACATTGTGAATATAACTTTTTTTTGGTGAACCATATAAGAACATAAAATGTTATACATAGAAAAATTCCTGAATATTAATTATTTTTTGTTCAGTGGTACACTATGCCCCCAGAAGCAGAAATTGGCATAATTATGCCTAGAGGTTAACAGAACAGAAGGCAGCCCCAAGAAGGCAAGATAGGAGAGTAGGCTTAAAGCATATTCATAGGCTTGCTATTGGAACTAACAATGTGCATGAGGCTATATTTCATTATATTCTAACGGGACATAACATTGTAACCACATTTACAAAGTTACAGATGCATAAACAGTGTTTTATTGGAGTGGGCCACTCAAGGTACAAGGTGGGCCAGTCATGGTACCAATTCAATGTCCAAAGGGTACCTTACTTTAATCAGCATTTCCACAATATATAACATAGAAATCATTATTTTTGACATGTCTATAGCATTCCAAACAGTGTCCCAATGAAAAGTGCTGCATACTTTATGAGGATTGGATCACTCTTTCTGCATGTAATCTTGTATCAAAGTCAGTCTTGTGGGTTTCAGCTCCTCAACAGGGCCACATACATGGGCGGTTTACCCTACATCTTTCACTCTTTATCCATCCAAGTAGATGAGAAAGCCATCCTTCCTCATCTAGTTGTAAGGAGAAAATAATGTGACCATGTTTGTTGGATTGGTGAAGTTTCCTCATGGCGAGTCTGATGTGCCTCTCTCTGCGGTGGGGACCAATATTGCCGATCCCCTACCCCTCCCCACCCACCACTGCTTCTAGTTCCTGGTGCGCTCACCAGGTGGGATGGGGGGATGAACTTTAGTTGCGTATTATTTATGCTTGCACAAAGTCTGTGACATCCTTTATGCATCACATAGGGCCCTCTTATTCTATTGAGACGCTGCCATTGAGGGCCGAAGCATTCATTATGTACCATATCTATGTCTGAACACAGATTCGGAATATTCATGATCATTTACCAGTCTCCTTTCAGCTTCGACAGGCCAAGACTCCTTCCCATTTAGCCATAAAGCGAGAAATATAACAGGTCTGTTTAAGGCCACCTGACCCTAGTTTCCTTGTTGTCGTCACGATGCATAATGCACGGATGGCAATGCTGGACTCTGGGGAGAGTCTCTGTCCGCCTGCCAGAGTCCAGCATTGTTAGACTCTAGCATGAGGATCCAGCGTAGCCAGACTCTAAAGCAATTTTGGATGAGTAAAGGTTCTAAATGAAGGTCCAGCATAGCCTGACCCTCACTTGAATGGCCCTTGACCCATCTATTATAGTCCAGCAGTGTCTGACCCTTGTATGAGAGTGCAATTGGCGACATCAACAAATTAAAGCTGGGCCGTCAGGGAATAAGTTCAGTATTTTTCATACATGGACTAAAATAACAGTTCCACCAGAGGGCAGCAGTATTTGTACAGGGCAACATGAGCATTGTCCAGCTACAACATATTCACCCTATTTTGTGCCTGTAAGAGCTGAGCTCCTAGCCCTTAAGAGCCCTCTTGTGAATATAAACTGAACTATATCCGAATGTGCTTTTGGCCTCATTTCAACCATGAAGGTCAAGCTTTAAAGCGCTCAATATTTCTTGAAAGATGGTCACCCTCTGTCTGAATCTGATAGCTCTAATCTACTACATCCATACAACAAGTCAACGTCTGGCATTCCCTTCTTTTTTTCTAAGGTTCATAGGAAGGCAATTCAATAAAATGTTGGAAAGCTGTCAAATCTAATCTGAATCTTCATCAGATCGGAACGGCTTGACAGAAAGACTGTCTGAAAGCTGAACTAGTTATATTCTGATAGAGTAGAGGCCTGTATACATAGGGTACGTCAACCATAACAGTTGTGTGGAGTCGGATGGATATTCTGCAATTGTAGATATATTTGCGTGTATATATTCTTATGATTTCGCAAAGAACTATTTTTTTACTTGCTATAAAATAGGGCTGCGGAGACTTGTTGATTTATAGTATGCAGTCCTTAACCCTTTAAGACTGAAACAGTGCATAGATGCATCATACCCTTGGTCGTCATGATGCATGAATGCCGCCCTGGTGAGCATTCAAGCATCATGCTGACCCTACAGGGTTGAGATACTCAAGAGTCGGCATGAGGCACTAATGCAGCAGTGACGAGTTACTCGCTGGGGCTGCATTGATGCATCATGTAGACCAATGTTATCTTTTAGCGACATTCTGTCCTATAGGGTTAAACCCCCAGCGCCCCTATAAATAGGGCTGAGTACCTGTCCCGGCCCCACTCCGACTGTTGCTGGAGGGGTACCGAGATCTGCACCTTTAAAGAGTAATCCTGTTGATGTAGACAATACTAAGGGAGTGGTCATTTTTAACAACAGGGGGGGCCGTTGGATTTTCTCGTGAGCAGGTCGAAATTTTTTGGTCCTCCCCTCAGGCAAGTGTAAATTGAGCGCCGCCGACCCCTTTGAGCTTTAGTAACGCGCTGCCTTTTTTGCTTAAAAGGGGTGCAATTTTATTATCCTTCCCTAAAAAAAAAAGACCTCTCCCTAATAAGGCCATGTAGGTGCCTACAGGTGCGGCAGGAGAAAGGAATGACACAGCAGGACTCAGCGGGAGGAGACAGGTGGGTGACGGGGTGGTAAGGTGGGTGCAGAACTGAAACTGGTGTTTTAGAGATTGGTGTATCTCTCAATTAAAGTTACTATGTCAGCTAATTTTAGGTGATTCTCCCATTTTAGGTTGATTAGATGGTTTTAGCCTGCAATCACACCACAACAACCTGTACACAACCACTACATTCAGTCTATTCCTACCTGCAAATTACAGTTAGAACATTGATACCATAAAGAATGATGTCAAACACAAGGATAATGGTTAAAGAAAGCAACTGAAATGTTATTTTATAACTTAATTCTGGGGCCTTTTAACTAATAATGTATATTTAATGTGAAAGACAACGATGTTTATGTCCAATTTAGTGTTGTGTGTTTCTCTGTGTATCACTCTCAACCAACCTCTGCCTCTGTTTCCATTCATTACCTCTACTTCTCTGCTTCGGTTCCCCTTATCTCATCGTCATCGTTTTACCTTTCCGAATGTCCTATCCCCCCTCCCATATGTCATCCATTGAAGGACGTGGGGTCAGTCTGACCGCAGAAACAGAGTCTGCCAATGCAGGCGGCTTTCCAAGTCATATTTCGATGATAGGGCTCTCACGTCCTTTCTGTATAGACTAAGGCCAAAAAGAAAAGGGATTTGTTTCAGGTAACAATATGGTAAGAAGTCTAGGGTCGGTAGGTCGGACTTTTTAAAAACTTGTTTACATCCCTTCTTACGATACCCTTAAATTGAACAAAGAAGTGTAAAAATGGGAAGATTCTCTTTTTACTAGTTTTTGTAAACCTAAAAATGACCCCAAAAAAGTGTAAAAATACAAATCTTTAAAGTTGCATAAAAAATGTAAGGTCGGCCCTGAGTAGACCTGAAACGAACCCTTATTTTTTACCTAAGTCTAACAGTTTTACATGTGTATCACTGTAAGTTATCCTGCCATGGAATGTCTCCACATTACACCTTTATATTAACAGTTCCCCCATATAATATAAAAGCTGCCATAAAGGACCAATACATTACCCTATTTCCTACACAGGATATAAGGTCATATCAGGCTACAATTTCCATATGTAAGAGGGACAGGGTAGACCGACAACAGCCCACTTTAAATCATTTTAATGTTGGTTAGATTGCTCTGACTTGTCTATTTACAAGGACATTACTTAGGTAGCTTTAGAAACCAGTCAACTACCGTGACTATTCCTATTGGTGGCTAGACCATTCAGATGTGCCAACAACCTGTACTAACTTTGCCTCTTGAGATGAGAATCTGAGGGGCCTATCAGTTCACCTGCTCCCCACTAGGATCGCAGGGGTCGCTATCCCAGATATTGCCCTCCGTGTTTACAAAAGGTAGCCTCTTTATATATCATAAGGCCTCATAAAAGGTTTTTTATTGGTAATATGGTTTGATAATCGAGGGCAGGAAGGCATGATTTCATATGTCATATACTTATAGGCCTGGGAAGTACCTCATAAGGGTAACGCTGACTTGAGCACTTTATGGCCAAGCCTGTCGACCATCACAGCTCTGAGATAGCCCCAAAGTGGTTTAGAGTAGCAATTTGTTGACAAATTTGTTGGCATATTTCTAGAATCCCCCCCCCCCTGTCTTGCTAAGTTACCTGAACAACACTCGTTTTGGCCTAGTAAAAGTAGGCCAAACGATTCTGTTCAAGAGTTTTTATTTTTTTAAGAGTTATAAGAGATTTTAAGTAAAATGACATACTTCGCCTACATCTTTTCATGGAACAGAAAAGAATTAACCCATTTACTTATAATACACTGTTTCCCTTGCTTTCAATTGCAATTCTTATTCCCAGCCCTACATAGAATATGTGTGCTCATTGATGCATTCATGGCCTTTGGTCCTTTTCCACCGATCGTGTCTCATATACATTTCTTGTGTGTTTCTCAGAGGGGCTCTCCCCACTTTCCCCAACATCAGCAACAGATAACCCCTATAAATGCACAGGTGAAATAATGTGATCAATGATTCACATCAAACCTGCATTCTCTATGCGTGTTAAAGAAACTAATTAACACAAACGCCATCTGGCGACTGAGCCACCCACAAGCTTTGACTCATACACACAGAAAAGAAACAGCGTCAAAAGGGAGTCCAGGTTGCCTCCAGAATGACCCCCCTCTCTGGGGGAGCCCAGGTTGCATGAGGGAGCCTGAGTGACTCTCTGGCTGACATAAGGGAGTCACCTGGGGAGTCATGTAGCTCTCTGGGTTATATGACTCCCCCGAGTGACTCCTTTAGGTCAGCCAGACAGTCACCTAGGCTCCCTTAGGCGACCTGGACTCCCCTAAACTATTCTGGAGGCAACCTGAACTCCCTTTTGACGCAGTTTCTTCTCTCTGTGAGGGTTTGACTCATAGAGGTGTGTACATCTGGTGTGCGGACGGAGAATTTCTAGGAAGATTTTACGGGTTCGGGGTGGTAGCTGCTCCCCCCCCCCCCCCTCCCTCCCCCGCGCGCCCATGTGACTAATTAGATTGTTTATGATATCTCCAGGCCATTCCCCTGTGGTATGGCGGGCTGGGCATGAGGGGGGGGGTGAGTACAGGTGAGTGTGGGGAAAAGGGTGATGAGGATATTCAGGCAGAATTACTCATTTTCATTTTCTTACAAGTTCCAGTTCTCTTCCTCCCTTAAAAAGACAAAGAAAGGATACAGGAATAGAACAATGCATCTTGTAGGGGAATCGTCAAATATATCTTTCTTCTTTCTTTCATTGATTGGCTTGAGTATTGTTAAATAAACCAACCTACTTCCACACAGATATGTTTGCGTTGAAACAAGTATTAGTGCATGTAAAGTATGAAACATTCAAGTTAAATATCAGAAAGAAAAACCAAAACAATATCAAGTATTGTTAAATATGATTAATGGAAGTACAATAAGTTGTAACAATTTCAAATATTTACTGGACGTTCTTCCTCAAATATAAGACATATTATTGTAAGCTCGTACATCAAACTGAATTGTACATTAGAGGTGTTGTGTTGTGCCAACTTCTGAAAACCATAAAGTGGCTTCTTAGAACACGTTTCACACACCATCATACATTATCACGTTGATTTTTTAAAGAGACTAAAGAACCAATTTCAACACTTCAATTGTCCCATTCAGGTGGTTGACCTTTTCAAGTATTTAGTGTGTAAGTGGTAAAGTATTGATCTTTTTTTTAAATACAGCTCATTCTATTTACCAGTCAATTTACCCAGGATATAAATATGGCAAGTAGTAGTCGCACGGTGTTAAAATGGGTCATAATTAATTCAAGGTTTTTGAAAAGTTTGATTGACAAGGGTATTTTATGATCATTTCTAATGGAGGTAGTAAAATCCAAATCCTAATGATTCAACACTGAAACCAACCTACACTGGTAACCTCTGCTGTAGTAATATTCCCCATACTACTACACTGTGGCAAGGTACTCCAGGTACCGCAGAGAACCAGTAGGTGCTTGGCCAGCCATGCGTGGTGTTGTCTCCCCTCCAAGCTGCCTGGGGGTGGGGGGAGAGACAGTGTGGAATGAGGGGGATGGGGCAGGGGTGGGTGTGGGTAGGGTGAGGGGAGGGTGGGGGGAGGGTAGGGTAGGGGTGGGAGGAGACAAACCAGGATCCACACGACTAACTGTGCCAGTGGTAGAAGAGACCATCTCTCCCTCAGTACTCCACGCCCAGGCCCCTCCACACGACGCCGGGCCCTCCCCGCCAGCACACCGCTATACCACAGAGGCATACAGGAGGGTAGGGTGAGAGGTGTATACAGGGGTGGGCTGGTCTACCTGGCAGCAGGAACATACTCCTTACACAGTACAGATTAGAGGAGGAGGTAAGGATGCACATGGAACTGAACTGAGGTAAACATACTCAGAGGGGACAGGACACCACAGTGCAACTACCACTGACACATGGACTATCATGGATTAATTTGTGTGTAATCATTGAGTGTATCAATCAATTTGGAGAAGTATAGGGTCAGGAGCTGTGATGCCTACCAAATCATAACAAGTGGACTAGTTGACATACATGCCATTACAGATGCACCTACATTGAGGACAACAAGGAAGGGACTGTTGTGAATGGTAAAACCACTGCAGTGAATGACTGAGGACACGTTATGGTATATATGCTACATTAAAGTGGCATAATCACCGAGTGCATCCCACTCACCATTCTAGTATTGTTTTAGTCTACTATGTGGTTAAGTGCGAGTGGTGGGATTGCTCCATTAATATAAGAGGACACAAGAGGAGATAGATCAGGACAGCAGGACTGTACCAGAGTACCACACACGTGTAACCACAGGCGACCCCCGACCTGCAGTATGCCTACACTGACCACCCTACACCTGGCCACACTGGTCCTCTGTGCGTGGGTCCTCCCTATGTGCTTATCAGGTAAGGTCCATTTATTTAATTTATTTGATTTGATTTGATTTTGATTTTGATTTTGAGGCAGTGGGGTATGACTCTATGGATAGGATGACAAATGAGATGGTAGTGGGCAGTGGATATAGCGAGAGACACAGATATAGACGACAGAGGCGTAGGAAGCAAATCTCTATTGGGGGGGGGGGGCTGCAGGGGCCCGATTCAACCAATGTTATTATCGGCTATCATGTACGACAGCGCATATATTTTATCTACCTGCTTGTATTGTAATCGGTTTAAAAAGTATTTTTGAGCCCCCTTTAGTTCTGACTGGGGCCCTAGGCCCCTCTACCTGCATGTTTCCCTATGTAGGAGAGGTACGTTTTGTATGTATCATATAATAGGGCCTTGGCCAATTTTGGGAGGCCAAACATATTCAGCCCCCCCCCCCAGCCTCGAGCTCTCCAGGCCCAGTGCCGCCATCAGGTGGTACTGGGCCTGGACAAATTTATATCTAAATAAAATGATCCGGAATCCTGGATCATTTTTCAATGAGGTGTGTGGGTTCGAATCCCACCTTGGGGAAAACGTAGGTTCGTTTTTTTACATTATTTATTTAGCCCATTTGAAGCATAAATCCATTTTAATTGACATAGTTATATAAGCTATTAGATATGTGACTAAGTACATTATCTCAATTTAGGTGCAATATGCAGATATCAACAGTACAATAATTGAGCAAGAGTGGGGTTCGAACCCACACTCCCATGGTTGCTGATACTAGTGGGCATGTACAGTATAGCAGGGTATGTGGGCCAGTGTAGGTATATATGTCTAATTACTCTCCCAGACTGTAAACGTACAGTCAGGGCCCGAGACTGCCCCCCCCCCCTCTTTTATGTTTGGGGGGGGGGGGGGGTGGGCTTTTCCTACGCCACTGGACGAGAGAGGGAGAGAGACAGAGGGAGAGATACAAGTAGTCAAAGACAGACAGATACAGATCGGGAGGGGGGCTATTGATTTTCTTTTGACAAAAGCTTACTCTTGTTGGGGCATCTACATATACTAAGTGCTCCCTGCAATACAGACATATGCAGATATTTACAGCGACAGGTAAAGGGGTATACGTAGGTATTAGTCAGTGGCGGATCCAGGATTGTCTAGAGGGCGGGGGGGGGGGCCCAAACCTGGCCGACCTGGAGTGACTATCTATTTCCCACGCACGAAGTGCATTGGCTGTATTAAAGGGGTATGGGGGCATGTCCCCCAGGAAAATTTTGTTGACCTGGCCTTGAAATGCATTTTAGGACACCCTCCCCCCATCCAAATCAGGGGCCCTCAATCAGGCCCTATGAATCATATTCAACAATCTCTTTATCTCTTCTCTCTTTTCTTCTTTTTTCTTTTCTCTTCTTTCTCCTTTTTTTTTGGTGGGGGGGGGGGGGGGGACAAGGCCCGTTGCCCCCCCCCCCTGGATCCGCCAATGTTAGTATAGGGGAAGGCAGCAGAGAGTAGGCAACGTGAAGCAGCGAGGGGGTTGACGGAAATAGCACCAATTATAAGACACACTCATTCAACGTAAGAAAAAGTCGTGATGCAATAGAAATAAGTGGCTGCATACCAGCATACCAGCTAGAAAACAGCACCCGTTTCACTGCCAAAAATAATTTATAATATCGTCTGGCGGACGAATGACTAGTTCTAAATTTTAATTTCTTAAAGCTAGTCATTTGTCCACCAGGCAAGTTTATTTATCTTAATTTTTTGAAATAATAAATCATTTTTGGCTGTGTAGTGTGTAATTATGGCGGGGGTTGAGGCATCATACCTACACACAGCCAGGCAGGGTTCATGATTAAAGCCACGATCTCAATCTAGATAAGGTAACTAACAAGGATCCACTGCTAGAAGGACTTGGGTTGGGCTGGGGGCTAGGACATACCTTTCTAAATTCCTGCGTCTCATCCACTTAAAGATACATCACTTATTCTTTATGCTATCATAGTCATGGATAGCAACTTGAGTGTAAGGGATACAAGTAGATGAAGACCCCTCTATAGGGGAGTTACACGGGCGTGGTACAAGGGCGCTTTGGAAAGCCTAGACATCAATTGGTGCAACATATATGATTATATATTTAATGGTAGATCTTAATTTTGGTAGCTGTCAGAGTCCAAGTAATCGTTTCAAGCCATAGTTGGTGCAACATAACGGTAAGGTCGGATTAATTTGGTTGTCTGACATCTTAAATCGATTGAAAAGTTCTATGCGATGAAAGCAGTGTAGGAATGATGTCCTACACATAAACTACCATACAAAGGGCTCTTTTGAATAATATATTGGACAGACACAGACTTTTTCTATGGCTCTCCAGCCCAGTAAGGTAGTTTGACCAAATAGCACGGAGTACGGGATTTCCCCCCTAACCTTCCCCACCCCCTCTTCCCCCTGTTCTAATATAAGTCAATGATTGATAACAATGACTAAAAACATTTATACCTAACCGTTAGTGGTACAACATACTTTGGGCCAAATAGAATACATGTATCTGTGTATTCTCTAACATAACACCGTCAGCTATAGAGTGGCCGTATCCACTTTCTGGCACCTCTTAGAGCTTTTGGCTGGCACCTCCTCATAGAGCAGTACCAGGAAAGTGACTTGTACAACCTCTGGTGAGAATGCCGCTTTAAGAACGGAATAGTGCTTTAATATGCTATGTTATTTGTCGCAATGGTGCTTGAGTGTAGGCTTGGGGAGTGTACTTACCAGGGCTTCATACACTCTCCATAATGCCAGCCTTATGTATTGATCAGGGCATGATGCATAAATGCAGCCCTGGTGAATATCCCAGAATTATGCTTCATGACACAGCCCAGGAAAGCACTATACGCGAGCCTCTGAGGGTTAATAGCTTGTAGCAGCAACATCCAGGAATGAAAATATTGACATTGGCATTAGGAATCACTTAGTAAGGGCATACACAGTTCA
Organism: Harmothoe impar; assembly: GCA_947462335.1. NCBI lineage: Eukaryota > Metazoa > Annelida > Polychaeta > Phyllodocida > Polynoidae > Harmothoe > Harmothoe impar. Next base: position 77,579,376 of record OX381708.1, read on the forward strand.
CATCAGCTTGTGATGGCTTATGTCATTTAACCTGTATATATATAAAGTAATGTGACGAGTTTTGGTCAGCCCATTTACATTTGTTGAAATATTAAAACTTATACATTTACACAGTTGCAAAGCTGTAAAATAGTAGTTCTCCTCTTTAAATCTACATCATTCACGGGGCTGAAAATAGCCTAATGTAAATAAAACATCTCTATATGGCACGTATAGCCCAACCAGCCAGTGGGTATTACAGGGACTATTGCCTTCAACCAAGTTACATGAATCCTATAGCATTATCTCTATGTGCTATGGGCCTATAAAGAAGAACCAGAACCCTGGCTGTAACTGGCCCTAGTACATGTCAAATCGGATAATTTATCCTCATGACCTGCCACAGGAAAGGCTGGCCTATAGATGATACCAAAGCTTTCCATTGAGGAATTTAATCAGGCTTAATTTGATAGTTATTACTTTCATATGTCGTGCAGAGTAGCTCTAAAGTTCACAAAAAGCCAGAAGATTACCATTTAAGGGTCGCATACTGCTTTAATGTGTTTTGCAGTAATCACATTATACATGAATGCAGCCGTGGCGAGTAACTCGCCGGGTAGTATTCGCACAGCAGGCCAACACTCTGTGAGTGCATGGACCCCATAGGATCGGCATGATACTTAAATAGTAGGTTTTTCTCCATGGCTACAGCCATGTATCATGACCACAAGAGACATACTGCATTAATGCACCACACGGCCCTTAAAGGGTTTAGCCGCATCCCCACCTTCCCTTATAAGAAACTAAATATAGCCACTGGAAGAATAGTTGATTCTTTGAGGACGATCAGCAAAAACTAGACTTCCTCTACTGCAAGAAAAACACACCAAAATACAGAAAGAAAACTTAGAGCATTAACTCCTCATATGGTACACCTACTTTGCCGTATAATGTGTCTAGACTCACTTTATGTTGTTGAAGCAGCAACCGCTTTCTATTCTATTCTAGGATGTGAACTATTATAGGCTCCAGGATGCTCCCTTTTCTTATGTATGTACCCAGTCTATTCTAGGCAGATCCTATGTAAGATCCAGTTAGTTGTGCAGGTGCCGCCTTTTGTATACACCTTATCCCTATACAACAGTAACAATCTGGGTAGGTTAGCTGCATTTAACACTGGATGAATGAGGGGTGGTCAGTGGGTACACTGGGCACTGGTGCCCATACACTAATACCACTGGTATATAGGCCTGTAGAGTCACACCCTGTGGGTCCGCTATCTAGAATTTCGCTGGTTGCGGTTACAATCACTGATAGGACACACACTGACTGGTACCTTGTCCCTGGGTAACAATCACAAGGGACAAGCTTGTACCCAGCTTATCAGCGCTTAGTGGCTGCTGCAACACACTCCAATTCCACCCGGGCCTCATACCTACACACCGCACCGCACGGCCGATCCTATAAGGCACACCAGATATCTGATTATGGTGGTGTTTAGTAATGTAACATAGTAGCAAAAAATTGTGAATAAGCCGCACCCTGACCCTGGGCCGATTCTATAAGCCGTTCCCCGGATCTGATTCACATACTAGCCAGGGCTTATACGCGAGGTTTTACAGTATTATCATAACTTCCACGGCTTATACGCGAGGTTTTACAGTATTTTCATAACTTTGGATACAATCTGTACATGTCTGAGTCTCCTCCCCCTGTGCACTGCTTTCCGTGTGCAGCAGTTGCCTGCACCATTCATGGCTCTGTTTGCCCAGGGAACCAGTGCAGGGCAGGTAGTGGGGGTGAAAGTGCTCGTGGTGGGGGATGGACTTGGAGAGATTATCGTAGAGGGAGTGAGGAGTGCACTGTAAGAAGTAAGTACTGTACACCTACAGCAAAAGTTGCTGGCAACTTTTGTTCCAGTAGATTTTGCTGTAGGTGTACAGCAACTGACTTGCTGTAAATTTACAGCAACTTCTACTGTAAATTTACAGCAACTTATACTGTAAATTTACAGCAACTTATACTGTACATCTACAGCAAAAGTTGTTGGCAACTTTTGTTCCAGTAGATTTTGCTGTACATGTACAGCAACTGGGTGCTGTAAAGTTACAGCAACTTCTACTGTAGGTTTCATATTTTTGTTCTCATCAATTTATATCAATTAATATGCATGCATGGAGAGTCCTTTCCTGCATAATAGTTCAATCTCAGCTAGGATAATACACACTACACAAAGTAATGGTTTAATCCTGCTTCAATACAGCTGAACCGTATGTGATACCAGCTTTTCCCCAGTCCGGGCACTTAAGCATTTAACTTTTCCCACCAATGTGGTGTCTATTCTATACTTTTGCTGTTTTTTTGTATTATTCAACACAATTATGCAAATATCAATACGCTTTATGATAACTGCATTCAGTCTCTCTCATCCATTCTTAATATACGATGTCTTGAGAGTTTGTGAGGTTTTATTTGACTCGGGAAAGAGTTGGGTGGAATAATTAATACAGAAATGGTCTACTGCTGCCACCTAGCAGCGGAAATCTACAGCACAATGTACTGTAAATGTACAGCAACATTGCCGGAGACCCAATTTACAGTACATAATGCTGTAATTATACAGCAAATAGTGCTGTAATACCAACTACAGCAAACAGTGCTGTAAATGTACAGCACATTGTGCTGTTTAAATACAGTAACTTCTTACAGTGTGGGGGGATTAGGGGTGGGGACGTGGGAGGTTGGTAATGGGATTCATCCACCCCTCCCGGTTGGTGTTTCTTAACCCTGTAAGGGCGGCATGATACCTTAATGCATCATGCCCTTGGTCGTCATGATGCATTTCATGAGTTACTCACCAGGGCTGCATTCAAGCATCATGTTGACCTTATGAGGTTAAGACACTCCCGAAAGGTTGGCATGTTACACCAATGCAGCCCTGCCGAGGTACTCGCAGGGGCTGCATTGGTGTAACATGAAGACAAATGACATCTTTTAGTGACATCCGTTTTGAAAGGGCTAAGACCACCTTAGCAGAGGGGATCACGATGACTTCATAGCGTACAGCTTTACAGGTGGGAAATGTGCTGAAATAAGCTGGATGTAGTATGACTCATCGCCTCATAAGTTTTTATATTGTCTTCGCTACTTCTTATTATATTTTCGTTTATTTCCCCATATGACAATATTGAGCAAAGGCTGGGCTACTTATGCTGCCCTACCCTACTGCTCTCCTCTCTCCTCTATCATATTGTGTATCTCTCACTCACTTATAATTATATCGATTTTGATGTCATAATCATTTATGTCATAACAACTCCACAGATAACATGAAACTTTTATTGTAAGCTTGCTGCCATACTAAGTGATAGATACCCCAAGAGTATGTCAAAATAACCATGACAGACTGGCTGGTGCCCTAATAGCCCTCACAAAGTGAAATGCTTTGTATTAGCCCTCCACTATGGCTTAACGTTTTATGAAGAAACTAACTGTAAATGAGGGCCCCGGTGGCAGAAAGTCCAGCCGAACCAGGTGAAGATGTAATACTGCAAATTGACCAGAAAAAAACATTGCCAAGAAAAACACCCTCTTATATTGCCCTCTGCTTCTCTGTCTATCTATCTCTGTCTATCTATCTCTGTTTCTCTGCTTCTGTCTCTGCTTTTCTCTCTCTATGTCTCTCCATCCTTGTGCTATCGCCCACAGTCGCTCTTTGGTTAGGACAGGTAGATACATGTAATCTCTAGAACAGATCGTTCATGTTCAGGCCAATGCTAGCCACATGTCAAAACCCCCCTCAGGTTAGAGTAACGTTGGTGTCTGGTGCAGAATCCCTTTGAAGTGTGTACAGGTAAATACTGTGAGGTAAACATCCTTTATCAGCTCCCTGTGGTGCCCCATTCACGCTGGGTGATCACATAGAGATACCTGTACCGGGGCGGTGCCTCACACGAGCATCTTACCGTGTCACGAGGAGGCACCAAACACATGTTGGCAGTGGGCCTACGGTCACACTCCCGAAGTGACCATACACGCCCATGGCCGGTATGTTGTCACTCACAATTCACTTTATGCATCATGGGTAGACACCTGAAAGTAGTGCCTTGAATTGTAATAGGGTATTGGATTGGAGAGGAGGGAGGGTGTATTGAGCAACAGGCAATCAGGCCTGACCTAGTAATAACCTTCAGTTTCAGTGTAGTACTCAGCAGTGATACAGTCCAGTGAATCGGGTGAGGGGTGAGGTAGAGTAGAGTGGCTATTGACAACCTGTACATATGTGCCAGGTATTGGAAATGCATGGAGGGCAAGTTATAATTTGGGGGAGGGGGTTGGCCCAGGGATCTATGCATACCATTAACCGCTAGCGGTTAGCTACCCACAATGCACAGAGTGAATTGTCAGTGTGAAGAAACAACACCATTTCTACACACTGATAGGGAGTATGGGCCTACCGTGTGTGCTCCTCAGCTACACTGTAAGAAGTAAGTACTGTACACCTACAGCAAAAGTTGCTGGCAACTTTTGTTCCAGTAGATTTTGCTGTAGGTGTACAGCAACTGACTTGCTGTAAATTTACAGCAACTTCTACTGTAAATTTACAGCAACTTCTACTGTAAATTTACAGCAACTTCTACTGTGCATCTACAGCAAAAGTTGCTGGCAACTTTTGTTCCAGTAGATTTTGCTGTACATGTACAGCAACTGGGTGCTGTAAAGTTACAGCAACTTCTACTGTAGGTTTCATATTGTTGTTCTCATCAATTCATATCAATTAATACACATGCATGGAGAGTACTTTCCTGTATAATAGTTCAATCTCAGCTAGGATAATACACACTACACAATGTAATGGTTAATCCTGCTTCAATACAGCTGAACCGTATTCGATACCAGCTTTTCCCCAGTACGGGCACTTAAGTATTTAACTTTTCCCACCAATGTGGTGTCTATTCTATACTTTTGCTGTTTTTTTGTATTATATTTTGTATTATCATGCAAATATCAATACACTTAATGATAACTGCATTCAGTCTCTCTCATCCATTCTTATTCTACGATGTCTAGAGAGTTTGTGAGGCTTTATTTGACCCGCGAAAGGGTTTGGTGGAATAATTAATACAGAAATAGTCTACTGCTGCCACCTAGCTGCGGAAATCTACAGCACAATGTACTGTAAATGTACAGCAACATTGCCGGAGACCCAATTTACAGTATATAATGCTGTAATTATACAGCAAATAGTACTGTAATACCAACTACAGCAAAAAGTGCTGTAAATGTACAGCACATTGTGCTGTTTAAATACAGTAACTTCTTACAGTGTACAGGGAAGACGAGGATAGCATACAGAATATATACCATGGGTAATTAGGGGCACCCTTAGCAGGGACTCTCTCCTTCATCTCTGCCCCAAGCTACGGACTTCAGAGAACCTTTCCGTCTAAGAAGGACAGAAGAGAGTGCTACTTGTCTGGTTTCCTTTCCACATCACACACTGCCAGTATCCCTCCCAAAAAGGATTCCTCAGAAGATTTTTGTGGGGGAACATAACTGCTAGGCCTATAACTTACAAAATATCACACTGAGATCTTCTGTAACATATTTCAATCTATTTGTATTACCAATTATTCCTATACGTATTGGGTGGTGGACAAAAGTGAGCATTGCCGAATTGATGTATAGATTGATGGTGAAGGTCCATAACAAAATATCTACCTAACCTAGATTGCATTAGGAGTATTTTATCACTCAGTAAGTCCCAAAAAAGTAAAAAGTGCATTCTGGTAGGGTAGGTGGTGCCAGTGTTCTTGAGAGTCGCTCATCCCTTAGAGGATGTAGTTTTTGGAAAAGCCAATTCTTTCAGAACTAAGGCATGAGAACATTTCATTTATACCTTTTGTGAGTTTGTAACAGTCTGTCAGATGTATATCACAATACCCTGAAATAAGCATGGTTATTTTTTTAACAGCGGGGTGGGTTGGTGGGGGAGGGGACCGAAAAAGATTCACCCCTTTTTCTAAGAAAAAATGCCCGCTTATTACTCTAGCTTAAATTGGTCAGCCGTGCTCAATTCCCACCCCTCTCACGGGGGACAAAAAAGAGCTTCGAGAAAGCTGTGCTAAAATCTACTGCTGCCCCCGTGTTAAAAAAAATGCTACTTCCTAAAGTAAACACTCCTCTCTTAGTGCAGGGATAATGACTGCAGGGATTGACCTGGATATGTCCCACTGACTGCACCTTACATACAACCTGCATCATTGATAATGGTATTTCCCTCCTCCCCATTGTCCAGCAGGAAGGTTCCGTGTTTACGACGTCTGTAGCTGTAGGGTGACTTGAGGACTTACTTAACCCTTTAAGGACGGCATCATGCCTTAATGCATCATGCCCTTAGTCGTCATGATGCATGAATGCAGCCCTGGCGAGTAACTCGCCAGGGATGCATTCAAGCATCATGCCGACCCTATGGGGTTGAGACACTCCAGAAGGGTCGGCATGATGCACCAATGCAGCACAGTTGAGTTACTCGCCTGGCTGCATTGGTGCATCATGATGACAAATGCCATATTTTAGTGACATCTGTCCTTAAAGGGTTAACAGACGCCCATCCATCATACTAAAGGATGCAGTTTTTGGATAGAAATTAAACTTACCCTCAGGTATTGGGGTGAATTACTGGCGGATAGGGGATGTCAAGCCATGTTTTTTGTAGTAAGGCACACTCTAAGACCTGTGTGTTGCTGGAACATGCATAAGGGGTAACACACACAAATTTGAGATCGTGTAGTGTTTAGTGTTTTACACCAAAATGTGAGTTAAAATTAAGTGACTGCAGAAAGATATGTTGATAAGTGTGTAAACGTAACACACTGTTCTTACCGTGCAGGGAGGGTTCCTTTTGCCTAAAGGTTGAAATCCAGTCCCTTGGTTGTAATGTGATATATGACTCTGAGCTTTGAACTCGTCTGAAATGATGTATCTAAAGTTTACAAGGGAGAGACGTGAGCGATTTATCAATAAGGGCTGAGCATTTATTCTGTAAGCTCCGAGTTAGGCCTTGAGGCAATTCATGTGACTTTTGCCTGGAGTGATGGCATGGATCTCCAAGATCTATTGGTGTAGATTTAGAGCGTATTTTTTTTAATCTCATGTAAAGACTGTGTAAATGGCTTCAGTTTTTTCCTGGGTCAGACTGTCGCCTACAACATTAAGCCTTTGACCCCAAAAAGGTATGTTTCAGGTAACTGGCAGGAAAATGTATGGTCGGTAGGTCGAATTTTTTTTTGATTTCTTTAACTATTTTTTTACACGAAAATACTATCTGGCCTTCCTGAAGACCCTAAAATTGACAAAAAAAGGGTAAACATATGAACATTTCTTCAAAATTACATAACAAAATGTAGGGTTGGCCCTGTTTTCATAGGGTCGGCCGGGTGACCTGAAACAAACCTTTCTTTGGCCTCATCCCCATAGCTAGATGTTGTTTGACAGTGATATTACTCCCATAGAGCAGTATCCAAATATCACTAGCGCAAGCTGCACCAAACAGTTTTTGTGGCACCTTGAATTGTAAGCCATTCCCAAAAAGAAACTTAGATGTAAACCATGCTCGGCCCCCAAAGAAGTAACTGGGAAATATCAAACTGGAGTAAAGATTAAGTTAACGGCACCTTATGTTAGTATAAGGTACCCTGTTCAATTGAATAGTGACCTCACCCAATAGGAACATGCAGGGATAAGGAATAGTATCCACTTTGAGTATACACTGTAGCTTAACTAGTATTGGTATGACCACCATATATGTAGGGTGTTTGGTGCAGGAATCTAAATCTAAACGTAGTATGTTGTATCATGCATATATATGTACATAGCCTTGAGATGGGAATTGTACACTATTTGGCCAAGGTTCAGCCTTGCCTCACCGCCCCCAATCCCTTGTAAACTAACATCAATCCAAACAAAGTTAAAGCAAAAACTGGATGTGAATACACTTGATCATCTACTGTGAAGTTTGTATTACTTTTACGTCATATCTGGATTCCCTGTTACTAATACCCCGACATATTAAATACCATATGAATATTGCCACTATATGAATATCAGTGGGGAACCAAGGCAGTCACCGTGCAATCTCAATCTGCAAATTTTGATAGGTGTCAAACGAATCTTCAAATATCGGTTTAAGCTCTGATAGTTAAAGAAGCAAGAATTTGGCCTTATTTAAGCAGTGGCACAGGAAAAAAAGGAGGGGGGGGCTGGCCCCCCAATCCCTGAGGAGGGGGAGCCTGCATGTGTCTGGGCCCCCCAACATTTTCAAGACCTGTAATATAATCCACACTATTTCCGAACCTTACCTCGCCTGCATGGGGAAAGTTGGGGCAGAGGGGCCAATCAGAAATAAAGGGGGATCAAATAGTACTTTTCTATAGAATTCAATATAAGTGTATATTATGACACATCATGCATAAAAGCCGACACTTATAATGTTGATTGGAGTGGGCCCCCGCCCCCCCCCCCCCCCCCGAGCTTCCTACGCCTCTGTTAAGGGCTTGGATGTGACATCAGTTTGTGATGTAAGACGGGTGTGGAGGGAGTTTGCCTTGTTTACCTTGAGACTAATACCATTCAGAGCAAACAGCACTTGTTCTACTTGGCGGGGTCTGGGTAGGCTAATGACATGTTATGATTCACCTTGACGTAAGGTGATGAAACCACACCCAATACGACATGTCAGGCCACGAAGGGAACCGTCACAAACTATTACCCTTAGGGTAGGTTCACCACGAGTCTGGCACATACCCTGACACGGACAGTAAAATTTGAGATTATATTGTAAATAGCTGGTTGCCATTTTTGTAGGTGTACAGTAGATTCTATTGTAGGTGAACAGTTTATTCTAGGGGGACAGTAGAATTTACTGTGAATTTACAGTAGATTATATTGTAAATCCATTCTACAGTAGATTATACTTTAGATCTACAGTAGATTCTACTGTGTATCTACACTAACTATTTACAGTGTATTTATCTATACTACTACTCCTAGTGCTCGTTTTTTGGGGAATAGAAGAATGACACTAAAACTTTATTATCATACAAAGATCAAAGGCCCAGACTGCTTGAATAACCAAGTCAAGTGTCAGTCTCAAGGTATGTGTCCGACTCTAGGTGACTCTGCACTACCTGTTGTGGGCCATAGTGTGGCTCTAGGTTGTCTGCCAAGAGAAGAGAAACAGAATCAAAAGGGAAGCAAGGCGGCCTCCAGAACGACTCCGCTCTTATGGTGAACCTTGGCTGATTAGGGGAGCCTTGATGACTCCCTAGCTTAACTAAGGGAGTCACCAATGGGAGTCAGCTAGCTCGCTAGCTCACCTAAGGAAGTCACATAAAGACCAGGGCTCCATAGAGAGTAAGCTGGACTCCCTTTTGACTTTTCTTTTCTGTATGTACTTTACTTAACAGTCGACAGAGGGGTGCACATGCATCCCGGATAATGCACTTAACATACACATGTATGACGTCACATGCATGACGTCACATGCCTCCAAAGCAATGCGAAATGAGGGTCATAATTATGAACTGATACGATGTGTCCTAATTATTGAAATTTTCTTAATACTTTAATTGTCGGGACAACGCATTTCATAAACACGATGATTGCTCCAGAGGATTTTAACCAATGGTAGGCCTACACTTGTAATTCTAGTTAACGGACTCTAGTTCTGATAATATGTTGTTATGATGTAGGGCCAGAAGGAAAAAAGATGCATTGATAAAAAAGGCGCATTCATACTCCACCCAGCCTGACATGTCAGATATGTCCTACTTTCAAAGACTGTTGTCCTCCCGCCAACACTCCATCTATGGATTTGGAAGAATTAGGAGAAAAACCGAAATGTGTATTTATGGCTGTATGGATCGTGAGAGCACATAATTCAACGGGAAGGGTCAATATTGACAGTTGGGGAGTTGTGGGGAGAGGGAAGGAAGTCAGGGGGTTCTGGTGGAGGTGGGAGAAGGGGAAACCACCCTGTGAACAAGAGTTCATGAATAGTGGTTTCAATGTACACTATGTCACAGTGTATTTAAATATGGTATTTGGGATGCGGAGAAACCCATTGAAGACAAAATACATTCAGATATATCTCGCAGGATTCTCGGTCTCACTCGTTCTCAGTCTCACATTTCAAATTCAAAATGTCTTAGAAAATATGAATAATTTTCATATTCCAGTCATTTTTTCATTATTAGAGATGTGTTCGATAACTACGTAGCCATAATTTAGAAATGAGAATATGTACTGGGACAACACAATCTTTGGTATGAGCTGTGGACTGTTAGTACCACCTCAGTGGTGGTACATATACACCCTCAGAAAAGTGAGCGTCACTGACGCCAAAAGCACTCTCACCTGCAAGCCTACCTGGCTTGCAGGTGAAAGTGCTTTCGGTGACAGTACGCTCACTTTTCCGAGGATGCAGATAGTAATACGACTTAGAACAAGTGTATACTTTGGATAGCATAATATGGCATACTTGAAGCTGTATATGTACAAGGGGAGTCAAGGCCTAGAGCATACCTAATGGGTGCTGATATCATTAAATGACGAGTATCTGTACCAAAGGTCATGACATAATAAAGTAGGCATCTTAAAGATGTAGTCACAGACGGACAAGTTATACACGCTGAAATATATTGCATGAAGAGATGGTTATGACAGAAATGTGAAGAGATAATGAGTGACAAGTGGAGGCTCAGTTACTGCAGGTGGGACTGACGGAGATAGGATTAGAGGTGAGATGGGAGGTGGAGCAGGTAATGGGCCATTCTGCACCGGGAGGTGGTGCCATGCATGCATACCTCTCTGTGCGTGCACAGCCATCTGTATCCACTAGAAGCTGACACATGACAATGCATACAGCTGGTGTCTCGGGTAGACCGCCCATAACATGACTAGCTGGTCTGTTGGTACCTTGAGTAAACCAGCACACAGATGAGGAGCCATGTGGGCATAGGCCCTATGATGATTGGCCTTGAGGATGATCTGCCAAACGTCTATAATAGCCCTATGGAAGATTGGCCCCATGATTAATGGCACCCTGATTGAGACAAACCAGTCGACTCATGGCACCAACAGACCAGCTATCTCATGGGTGGTCTACCCTATACCAAGAATGTGTTAGGAGAGTGATACCTCTGCCACTAATTTGAACTGCCAACAGAGATGACTTCCTCCGTCGACCTCTGTCTCAGAATGGCAGTACAAAATGTAGTGGTATGAGTAGTATAGTATGTATCGGAACGGGACTATAGTTAACTACTGTTTATTACTCAATCGACCTGCAGCCAATCAGAGGCCTCCATTTGGTCACGTGACCCCCTCATTTGCATAATTACGTAATAGGCCACGTCCCCTCATTTGCATAATTACGTAATAGGCCACGCCCCCTTGATCACCAGCCAATCAGGGGCCGCCATTTGGTCACGTGACCCCCTCATTTGCATAATAAGCCACGCCCCCTTGATCACGTGACCCCCTCATTTGCATAGTAGACTACGCCCCTTTGATCACCAGCCAATCAGAGGTCGCCATTTGGTCACGTGACCCCCTCATTTGCATAATAGGCCGCGCCCCCTTGATCACGTGACCCCTTCATTGGCATGATAGGCCACAACAACATCACGTGGCTATCTTTGTTTGTAAACAACACCACGTGGCTCTCTTTGTTTGTAAACAGCACCACTTGGCTCTCTTGTTTGTAAATAACACCTACTAAGTTTAGTCATAGGTAGCAGTAGTGTTTGTAAATAACGCTTACTAAGTTTTCAGTCATAGGTGTCTAGAGCAGCAGCAGCAGCAGCATCTTCAGCAGCAGCAGCAGCAGCAGCAGCCGCGTCATAAGTGTCTAGAGCAGCAGCCACGTCATAGATGACTAGTGCAGCAGCAGCAGCAGCATCTTCAGCAGCAGCAGCAGCGTCATAGGTGTCTAGAGCAGCAGCTGCAGTAGCAGCAGCGTCATAGGTGTCTAGAGCAGCGGCAGCAGCATCTTCAGCAGCAGCAGTAGCAGCAGCGGCAGCAGCAGTAGCAGCAGTAGCATCTTCAGCAGCAGCAGCGGCAGCAGCAGTAGCAGCATCAACAGCATCTTCAGCAAAAGCAGCAGCAGCCGCGTCATAGGTGTCTAGAGCAGCGGCAGCAGCATCTTCAGCAGCAGCAGTAGCAGCAGCGGCAGCAGCATCTTCAGCAGCAGCAGCAGCGTCATAGGTGTCTAGAGCAGCAGCGTCATAGGTGTCTAGAGCAGCAGCCGCAGCAGCAGCAGCATCTTCAGCAGCAGCAGCGGCAGCAGCAGTAGCATCTTCAGCAGCAGTAGCAGCAGCAGCAGCAACATCTTCAGCATCAACAGCATCTTCAGCAAAAGCAAAAGCCCGTAACTTAGCATCATGTGCATCAGCCATAGCCGTAACAGCGACACTGCGACTAGCATAAGCAAAACAGGCTATTTTTTTAGCAGCTGTACAAGCATTTATAGCATTAGCCCTAGCAGCAGCCGCAACAGCGACACTTTTAGCAGACGTTGCAGCATCAGTAGCAGCAGCATCGGTAGCAAGAGCGGAAACAGTAGCAAAAACATTAGCAGCACGAGCAGCAGCGGCGAGAGTAACAGCAGCGTTGTTAGCAGCATTGGCAACTTCGTATGCAGCATGTGTAGCACGAACAGCGATACGAGCTTCACGTTTTGCACGAGCAGCAGCAATAGCTGCAGAAGTAGCCATCACACTTTCCAGCCACCCGTACGAATCTTGATAAAAACCAACCTCCACCTTGCTACTTGTTAACTCATCAGTAAACATGGGCGTCTCCTCGTGTGGTGTTGTCGCGGCTCTGTAGTAGTGTTGGGATTGCTCACATTCGGTAGAACGTAGAGTGATTCCTGATGACGCCATGCTGAAGGTGGTAGAAGAAGTGTGTGGGACTCATGTTTCACTCTCGCTTATGTACTAGGCTCCGAGATAAGCTTCTTAACTCAAGAGGAAAACTCTCACTAGGAAGGCGACCAGCTGTCTACCTGTGTAGGTGCGGGTTCGTTACATCTTTAATCCTGTTCGACCCCCCGAGGAAATAGATGAAAAAAACAAAAGACCATCTTTCAAGCACTCGAATCCGCAGTCAGTAGGAAGCTATAAGGAGCTTAACTTGTGTTTGATTTAAGCTGTCTTCCACACGCACGCGCTTGTAGTCACAGCTAGAGTGGCAGACTTCCGTCCGCCCGCTGGCGCATGACAATCGACTTTAGACACCCCCTGTAGTTTTTTTTTTGCATACACAGTTGACTAGCATCTTAATCTCTTACCCAGCTATAAGCCCATATACATGTAACGCGCATTACTCCTCTTTATGGTAATTATCAGATCGATTTAAGGGTGGAAAAGGCTTAGGTGATTTAGGTCCCTCTCTAGCTGAAAACAGGCTTAGACCATAGCATGTAGGCAGCCGGCCGCGTTAAACACCCCCTGTAGGTTTTTTTTGTTTTTTGTATACACTCTCGATCCCCTCTCTAGGTGAAAACAAAGCTTAGAAGATGCGGTGATCCGGCCACCGGCTGGCGCGTCACACCTGTCGTTAATCACCCCCTGTAGGCTTTGTATACACTCTCTAGGTGAAAACAAAAGCTCCCTCCACGGGCTGGCGCGTCACACCTGTCGTTAAAACGCCCCCTGTAGTGTTAGTATACACAGTTGCCCCGCCTTATCTATTCACCAGCTATAAGCCCATATACGTGTACATGTGATTTTTGATACCCTCTCTGGAATAGGGTGGGGCTCAAGGTGAAAACAAGATTAGACCATTCGCTCTCTCAGCTATATAAAGAGCCTCAATTGTTCTTGCAACAGCACTTCACCACCGGTACACTATCAGTCACGCGGCAGATGTTTGCGGTATGGGTCATACAGGTTACCTACTAATAGCGGTTTGGTGAGTAGATCACTTTTTTTCCCCTAAAAAAAACAACAAAAACTCCTCACTTATGACTCAGGTATGTATATGTAGCACTGTTAGTGTAAGTACACAGTAGAATCTACTGTACTATAGACTCAACCCTCTGAAGACGGTGGAGCGCGTTAATGCGCAGGTCTGTGTCGGCGTCACTTGTTTTTTATTCTAACTAAAAAAGAAAAAAAGTCAGAAGTCAATCTACGACCTATCAAAGACAAATTTGTGATAAGTTCAAACTAAATAAGAGACAGTTTGAGCGTCTCTTAGTCGCTGTCAAAGATGCGAATAACGAACGCGCTGAGGGCGGGGTTCAGGTCACGTATAGTTCCCCGCTCTTTCGTCAGATGGCGCCACAATAGGGGTTTTGTACATTCCTACGATGCTCGCGAACATTTCAACGCATAATGAGCTATATAGGCAACAAAGTGCGCTTCTGAATATATTAAAATATAAAAAACAATTCAATATTGTGTATTTCTGATAGAAATGAGGCAGTTTCTTTGAATACCAACTAAACTATAGCGAGATGAAAAATACCACACCATATCTAAGGCTTTATAAAAGATACATAGTCAGAAACTCTCGCCGAGTCGGCAATCTGAAAAACGGATCAACTCGTTTTGACTCGTTGTGCCACAAGGGCCCCCATCCAACGGGGGCCCTTTGAGGTCAGTCTGTCAAACCACAGTGATCCATGCTGCTTAACACTAGGCGTAATTAATTACGCCCATGTTGTGCAGCATCTAACCAACTGACAGTGTCAGTTGGTTGGCCCCTCTTTAGGGGCCACACAATAAAATAAAGAATAGAGGCCTAAGGGAACGTTCACAAGCGTCTCCCCTTCCTACGGGGTGGGTGGGTCTTTGGGTTTAGTGACAAAACAGCGACATGTGAGTAGGAGTTTGCGTGTCAGCTCTCTTTTTTTTCTTTTTTTTTCCAAGTCTACATATTATTTATGATTAAAAAATTTTAAAAAAAAAACCCACGATAATATAGTGCGCTGATCAAAAACTGAATAGAAAAATAACCAAAAATAGGTTGGGGAAATCTCTGCTATGTAGCTGATCGGTCGTTGTCACACGGTGCAGAAAATTTACTTTTTTTTTTTTTTTTTTTAGAAAATCTATATTAGGACCACAGACGGGGCACATGTGTCACTTGTCGAATATAAGAGATACCAATGGGCCTTGTCGAATTTAAGAACTAGGTCTTGGCCATTGGCATTGTCTATTTTGAGAAGTAGTCTTGCTCGTCTTGCCCCTTGTCGCCAACTCCCAGCACCCCCTGTGTCTCTTTGTCCATATTGGCTAAAAACAGGACATTGTTGCCTTGGCTATTTTACCCCCCGTCTGGGTATCTTATTACTTAATCACTTCGTCTTGACCCTGTGGGGCAGTGGGTATATGGAATAATTGTGTCCAGGTGTACTCTATCTGACACATAACCGAAGGTTACTGAGTTATGTAATAATACCTGACCTATGAGGCCGCCAGTCAGTTTGCCGTGATTATTTTGACACACTCTCAGTTACTCGTAGGACATCTAATACATAATATGACTCAGCATCATATAAGACAGTCTCGGCCACGCCGGCTGCATATCGGACCAGGGGGATAGTCTGGCAGCGACTTGCCACCCCGTCCACAAGCTGTGTACAGCACCCCGTTTCTCTTTGTCCATATTGGCTAAAAAACAGGGCATTGTTGACTTGGCTATTTTACCCGTCTGGGTCTTATTATTTAATCACCTCGTCTTGACCCTGTGGGGCAGCGGGTATATGGAATAACCGTGTCCAAGCGTACTCTATCTAACACATAACCGAAAGTTACTGAGTTATGTAATAATAACTGACCTATGAGGTCGCCAGTCAGTTTGCCGTGATTATTTTGACACACTCTCAGTTACTCGTAGGGAATCTAATACATAATTAGACTCAGCATCATATAAGACAGTCTCGGCCACGCCGGCTGCATATCGGACCAGGGAGATAGTCTGGCAGCGACCCGCCAGCCCGTCCACAACCTGTGTACAGCACCCGGTGTCTCTTTGTCCATATTGGCTAAAAAAACAGGTCATTGTTGACTTTGGCTATTTTACCCGTCTGGGTCTTATTATTTAAATCACCTCGTCTTGACCCTGTGGGGCAGTGGGTATATGGAATAACCGTGTCCAAGTGTACTCTATCTAACACATAACCAAAGGTTACTGAGTTATGTAATAATAACCGCCCTATAATCCTATGAAGTCGCCAGTCAGTTTGCCGTGATTATTTTGACATACTCTCAGTTACTCGTAGGGTATCTAATACATAATTCGACTCAGCATCATATAAGACAGTCTCGGCCGCGCCAGCCGCATATCGTACCAGAGGGATAGTCTGGCAGCAACCCGCCATCCCGTCCACAATCTGTGTACAGCAGTCTGGACCAGACCACCAACTCTGGGTATAGCATTCGGGATGACTGGAGCAAGACTGGATCTAACCCTTTAATAGTCGCATAGCGCTTTAATGTGCAGTGCCCGTTGTCGTCATAAGCCATGAATGCAGCACTCAGAGTTCCTCACCAGGGCTGCATGCATGCATACACTGGCATATCGACAAAGAGCGTAGCGCATTAAAGCACTATGCTACCTTTAGCATTAAAGCGCTGAGGGGTTATTTTTTGATAGTGTAGAACCAATATCTGTCTAATTAAACCCCTTATCAGTCCTGTTTTTTTTTCACATACAAAAGAATTAGGTAATGGCGCTCCGCCATGTATTGGATAACCACTGCAGCGCGACTCTGAAAAGCGGCGGCGGTGAATTTCCATTTAGATCCTGAAAAGGGGGGCGGTCAGATGTCGTCAAGGCTCTGATAAGTAGGGCAGTTCAAATCATATGATTACATTGAGCTAATTTTCTTGCTGAAAGGAATGAATAATTGTATTTGTATAAAATTCACACACACACACACACACACACACACACACACACCCGCCCACCCGCCCCCCCCCCCCCACACACACACACACACACACACACACACACACACACACACACACACACACACACACACAGGACACCTGATGATCTCCACACGATGACCTGATTGCCCTTCCTAAAAAAAAAAACACACAAAAAGCCCAACTCGATCTACCTACTCAACAGGGTTTCAGTGTAGAGCGTATTCGGGGTTTTTCTGATGCGTATATTATATTGAGATTGATTTTCAACTTTTGTGATCAGTGGTTGGTCCTTAAAAGGACCGTTTGGTAGAGAGAGAGGGTCGCAGGGACCTTGCTGCTGAAGCGGAGGGCGTGGTCATAACGCGTGGTGGTCCTTCAGCAGCTCCTCCAGCACGGCGGGCGGTAGTCCTTCCTCCATGCAGACTTGCTGCTTGACTCGCTCCACGCACTGGCGGATGAGTTGATCAGCGACGTTCGCGATCAGCTCATCCACCACACCCTCTGCTTCAGCAGCAGTCCGCTGTCTCTCCTCTCTCTGTAGCGAGGCTACGAACTGCTTCTCCATGGCCGCATGGATCATAGATCGAGAAACGGCCACGAAGTTCTGTCTCTCCGCCTCCTCTCTCTGTAGCACGGCTACGAATTCCTTCTCCACGGCCGCATCGATCATAGATCGAGAAACGGCCACGAAGTTCACTCCGTGAGCCATTTTGTCGAACTGACTTCCTAGCCGCCTGAGAGATGCTGACGTCACACTATTTTCGACGACGCTATGACGCGCACGAGGTAGACAGACGACGTCGTTTCACTTCCTTATTTGGAGTTTGGGACCTTGTGACACCGAAGTCATACCGTACGGTCGCGATAAAGCAACTAGTGTTGAAAAGCGCGCCGGTCTTGTATAAGCGCCGGAGTATAAGAGCCTCCAAATGTTTTTTCTCAAGCACTAAAATCGCGACTTTGAATAAGCGCCAGCGCCTGGCTTGTATATAGCTCCTGAGTAAGAACTTCACCGAATTGAAAAGCGCTCCCTCAGAGCCCTTAATCGCGACAGTACGGTACAAATCTGATGTCAACCCGCGCCAAAACCAAAAAGGGTGTTCCGGTCACACGTACCTACGACGAGCGACCTTCAGCTATCACCACGTGAAGAGTTGGAAATAAATTTTGTACGGCAAGAAAACTGAAAACTGATAACGATTCCATTAGATAAGTATTCGGTTCCAATCTATGGCGAGATATTTCCACCAGAGCGATTGATTTATATGTCTGTAAGGTTCAGCTCTCCAACACACTCCAATATCCGCCGGTGCACGACGGTCGCCGCCCATCATTAGTGACAACTAAACTTCTGCTGGAGAGTGAAAGTTACGTTGAGTCTTGAGGTGCGCAGAGATACTATCTGCCGCAGCCTGATTTTAGTTCCACGCTATTTAGATAACCGCCCCATTTAAAATCTCTCTCTCGATCCTAGAAAAGGAAAATAAGGCTAGAGTTTATCATGGACGCGTCTCAGTTTTAGTCAAGCCGTAAAGTGAAGAACCCGAGCTTGTACATATACCCACGTGAGGAGTGACATAGCGGGGCGTTCAGTTAGTACTGAGTCTATAGTCAAGGTCAAGTTCCACTCTCTAAACAGAGCTTTAGCGACTCCGTCATCTAGACTAGACCGCGCGCGCGATTTTTTTTGCTGAAGCAGCTAATCGATGGAAAGGTAGAGAAGACGTACTCGATCAAAAACTGCTTCAGAGGCTTGTTATCAGGTATTATCAGTTAAATCAAAATATTTCAAAACATCCAGAAAAGCAGAATGTCATGTCCTACGGGCTACAGCCGGGCACTGACGAGCAGACGCCGCTGACGTCATTTCAATCAGGTCGCAGCGCTTTTTAGACACCTTTTCTGTAGGACCCTTCTCATACCTTAGTATATAATACCGTAAACGCCGGGTGATTAGTATATGATCACATTGACAGTCGCGGATCCACGAAGAGGCTGGATAAGCCACGAGCGGACCCGCGACTGCAATGTGACATAATCTTACCATGCGCTTTTGTTTTGTTTTTGTTTCTATTTACAACAGCAAACATTTCAACAGCCTATTGTTTTTTTAAAATGATGAAAAATCGGCCCAAAAAAAAAGTAAACATTTTAGAGCTAAATTTGTGGAGGATAGCCGGACATGCTGATGTCACTAGACCCCTAAATTCGATATGGTGACATGGTCATTTTCTTAAAAATCGATACGACGACACAGACACGGACATCTAAGTGACATGGGCCATGGGGCATTTCTTGAGTCCGACATGTGACATGGCCCATAGTGACATGAGGA
Organism: Harmothoe impar; assembly: GCA_947462335.1. Taxonomy (NCBI): domain Eukaryota; kingdom Metazoa; phylum Annelida; class Polychaeta; order Phyllodocida; family Polynoidae; genus Harmothoe; species Harmothoe impar. Next base: position 77,598,636 of record OX381708.1, read on the forward strand.
AAAAAAAATGTTCGAAGAGTGCATCAGAAAAAGTACCATTTCAAACCTAAGCATTTCGCCAAATTCTTTTTTTTTTTTTTTTTTTCTTGGATGGTACCCGGCTTTGCGGTGTCTGGGTCCTTAAAAATGTACCAGAATGCTCAAATTCGGGTTCTAAATATTTTCAAAAAACGTTTTCTCCCTTAGTGACGTGTGACACGGGCATTTCTTAAATTCGACATACGGCTGCATGGGGAGGACCCACCCGTCAAGGGCCCCATGATGACTCATACCCGCCGCGTTCAGTCAATCAACCGAGATCTTTTTCTGTGGTGGTGTAGAAGGATCTCCCCCCTGAGGTTACAAAGTCACCTCTTTATTTAAGGGGCTACGAGCCGCAAAGTCGCTTTCGCAAAGTCGCAAGAAATATTCAAGTCAAAAAGTCAAATTCATCAACTATCAGTACAGTCGTTTGAAAGTCATCAAGTCACCGAAAAACTCCTCTACAGTCACCTCCGACTCGCCTCCTCCCTACCCCCCTAAAGGGGGGTAGGGAGGAAGCGATTCCCTAGAGATCAGATAATTTTTTTTTTTTTCTCCCGAGCAGACCCCAAAGGCCCCCCCTCCCCCCCAAGTGCCCGCCCACCCCATAAATAGTGCCCCCCCTCCCCCCCTCCCCTCCCCATGCATCTTAAAGTGCCCCCCTCCCCCCCTCCCCTCCCCTCCCCCCTTATAGAAGCCTCCCATTAGCTAGTCCAAGTCATGTGACCAAAAAGGGAGCGTAGTCTGTCTATTGTCTATATTATGCAAATGAGGGAGGGGGTCAGGTCACGTGACCAAGGGGGTGTGGCCTATTTTCCAAATAAAGAGCGCTTCCAGTCACGTGACCAAAAGGGTGTGGTCCTATTATGCAAATGAGGGGGTCACGTGACCCATTATTATGCAAATGAGGGAGTCACGTGACCAAATGGAAGCCACTGATTGGCTGGTGATCAAAGGGGCGTAGTCTACTATGCAAATGAGGGGGTCACGTGATCAAGGGGGCGTGGCCTATTATGCAAATGAGGGGGTCACGTGACCAAATGGTGGCCCCTGATTGGCTGGTGATCAAGGGGGCGTGGCCTATTACGTAATTATGCAAATGAGGGGGCGTGGCCTATTACGTAATTATGCAAATGAGGGGGTCACGTGACCAAATGGAGGCCTCTGATTGGCTGCAGGTTGATTGAGTAATAAACAGTAGTTAACTATAGTCCCGTTCCGATACATACTATACTACTGGTATGATTAGGTAGATGTAGAGGGGAGGGTGTATTATAGGGTGGCAGGTACAGGTCTGTATAACCAGTCAGTCTAGTCCCAGACCCCAGCCCCACAGGGACACCAGAAAAACAACTTAGACTAAAGTACTGCTAGACTTGAGCCCCTTTTATTGAACAAGGTTAGGCAACACTTTCATGTCATCTTTCACACATTTTATAGAGTGTGACAAAAACCGCTTCCCTGGTCTGCTTTGTAGCCTCCTGTGTTTGGACGCTAAGGGAGCACAGTAGACACAAAACATACACAGGGATGAAAGGAAAGGGTGCGCTATTATATATAGAGGAAAAAGGGATAATTGTTATGTATCTCTTCCTATCTCATAAGTAGATGAACAGAGGAATAATATAGACGAAAGAATATATTTTGAATGTGCTATTAGCTTGTCCTGATATATTACAAGCCTGTCTGGCCCCATTAATGTAATATATTGTGGATCGGTGCATATACAACAAAGTCAAGTAGCACAGTATTAACTCTTTAACCAGCTGTCAGCACTTTAAGGGTGGCATGATGCTTTAAAGCATCATGCCCTATAAGTCGGTATGATGCATGAATGCAGCCCTGGCGAGTAACTTGCCAGTGCTGCATTCATGCATCATGCCGACCCTACAGGGTTGAGACACTGCCAAAGAGTCGGCATGATGCACCAATGTAGCACCGGTGAGCTTTTTGCTGGGGCTGCATTGGAACATGCATCCTGACGACAAATGTCAACTTTCACCAACAACTGTCCGTAAAGGGTCAAGCAACGTGTTCTGATACATTATGAGTTGTTGTCCTCATGATGGTTGAATGCAGAGGTGACCTCACCATAGCCGCATTCATGCATCCCGCGAGGCTTTTCACGAAACACTCCCAAATGGATTGTGATGATGTACCAAGTCAGCATTCGTGAATAAGTGTTGGCATAAAGAAAGTTCAGGTAACATGGCCAAATAAATACTGCTAGTAAAATACGAAGAAATGCCTTCCAACAAGTAGGAGAAAAAAGAAATTAGGTAGGCCCTGGAAAATAGGGTCGGTAGGAGAAACAGATTTTTTTCCTTCATTCCCATAATAATGATTGAAAGTCTTGACATATCATGTTGCGTTAAAGGGTTAAGTATCTGCGTGGTTCTTCCTGGGCCCGGTATGTCATGACTTTAAGAGAGCTGCATGTGCTACTTTTATATCATTTGTCATGCAGTCATAGAGTGTGACAAAAAGTCAAGTGCTTTGCTGGCCTGCTTTGTAGCCATTTGCAAGTTCACAATGAAAGATCACACGCCTAACATTAAATGCACGAAAGGGTGGAAGAAAAACAGATAGAAAATTAAAAACTTGTTCTTTCAGGCTATCTCGGTCAGCAACTTCAACTTTGAATCATTTCAGGGCCGCATAGTATTTAATGCAGAATGCCTCTTGCGCCCTTGTGCATGAATGCCGCCCTGGGGAGGAAGGCTGTACCTATGCACTCAAGTATCATGCATACCTTATGGGTCTGATACATACATTTTGTAAAGGGTAGGAATGATGCATGAACGCATCCCTGACAAGTAGACTCATCACCAGAGCTACATCATGCCAATAAATGGCATAAGACATTAAAAACACCATGGGACCCGTAACCCTTTAAGGGAAGCATTGTGCTTTAATGCATCATGCCCTTGGTCGTCATGATGCCTGAATACAGCCTTGGCAAGTCACTCGCCAGTGCTGTTTTCAAGCATCATGCCGACCCTACATGGTTGAGACATCCCCAAAGGGTCGGCATGATGCAGCAATGTAGCACCGGCTAGTTACTGGCCGGGGCTGTATTGGTGCATCATGATGACAAATGTCATATTTTAGTGACATGCGTCCTTAAAGGGTTAATGGGTTAACACAGACTTACACCGATCTTCACCGACCTATTGGAAATCAATGCGTGAATCAAATCAAACACCACACCTCCGTATTGTACTTCCTGTTTTCACACGGCAGCAGCCATTCTGTAGAGAAAGCTGGCACCACCTGAGCCGACTACTTCTCTGTATGGATCCGGCCATCTTAAGCCATCAAATTCAATGTGTGATAATCTCTGCAGCTGGTATTGAGTATTAATCAATTAATAGTCCTTGCTGACAACAGTCCTTACTGACAATTTATGTTAAATTCTCAATCTAATTTATTTTTTTATATATATATTATAATGTCAGTATTGAGTCTCGACCAGGAATGTTAATGGGGAGTGATGGCTTTGGTACAGATTTGGACCCCATAGAGAGGAATTCCTCCCTTGGATGCACTTGAACAGTGTGCCAGAATGGAGAGGGGCGGGTGGTGTTGTAGACTTAACCTAGATGTAGCAGGCCGCCATTGATTACAGGCCGGGAAGAGTTAACTCACTACAGACACTTAGTGTCGTCATTAACCTACATCTTACAGATGCAAAGTGACTTACTTTGGAGGTTTTATATAGATCCATCAGTTTTAGCCCCAAGAGGAGGTAAATTTAGCCAAATTGTTAAAATAAAATAAAAATACTCCGTGGAATTCATTCTTATGGAGGGATAGTCTTCTAATACATTGTATTCAATTTTTGGGGCTTGGCTTTTATATTTGGAATACAATTGGCACATGCACAAAATATTCAAATTTAACACTCGGAAAGCATTCCATTGCCTTGAAAAGCATTCCATTGCGATGGAGAGTATTCCATGGATATAAATGGGAGATATTTTTTCCTAGTATCCAGGAATAAATTTTTCTGATCAGTCACAGCTTCAGGTGGCTATAACTTGTAGAACGACCGAAGGTGAAAGGCGTTCGGCAGAGGAGAATTGGCACCCCTCCTCCGAGAATACGATCCAAGTAGGCCAGGACATGTATATATATATAGCCATAGATAGGAAAAGCCTATCATTACAGGTAATGCATAGAGACCTCAGGAACGTCCTGTGGATTGGCAGTGACCCAACAGCAGTAGTAACTGGACAAGCACATGATTCATGAACTGAGGGAATTCACTCCTTACTCCTTATGTCGCTGAAAGGTGACATTGGTCGTCATGATGCACCAATGCAGCCCCAGCGAGTTGCTGCATTGGTGCATCATGACGACCCTACGGGAGTTTCTAAACCCCGTAGGGTCGTCATGATGCTTGAATGCAGCACTGGCGAGGTACTTGCCAGGGCTGCATTCATGCATCATGACAACCAAGGGCATGATGTATTAAGGCATCATACCGTCCTTAAAGGGTTAATCCTTTAAGGACCGCCCAGTATGTAAGTGAAGGAGTGATGCATGAAACCAGCCTCTTTGAGTGTACTCTATAGTTCTGCATTTAAGCATCATGCTGACTCTATGGCCATGATACACTCGTGAAGGGTTGAAATGAACCGTGGATACAGCCCCTGCATTTAGACTCACCAATGCTGCATTCATGAAATATGACGGCCAGGGACATAGCACATTGCAGCATTATATATGCTGCTCTTGACATATTTAGAGTGGCATAAGTGAATGCATTAATGCATCATGCCTTTGCTCGTCATGATGTATGAATGCAGCCCTAGCAAGTGCTGCCTTCAAGCATCTTGCCGATTCTACAGGATTGAGATCCTTCCGAAGGGTCGGCATAATGCACCATTGTAGCACCAGTGAGTTACTCACCGGGGCTGCATTGGTGCAACATGACGACACATGTCATCCTTAAAGATCGAGTTACACGAGGCAATAATTGCAGGCAACTAGCTGTCAAACCTAATGCAACAAGCTGCCTGTGATCGATTTTAATAGATTTCGGAGCAACTAGGTGTATCTTAACTGTTCCAGAATAGCTCCTCCAACTCGACCTTTGGCAATATCCTTAACCCTTTAAGGATGGCATAATCCATATATATGCATCATGCCTTGGTCGTCATGATCGATGCATGATTGCAGCCCTGGCGAGTAACTCACCAGGGCTGCATTCAAGCATCATCCCGACCCTTCGGGTTGAGACACTCCCAAAGGGTCGGCATGATGCACCAATGCAGCATTGGCGAGTTATTCGTCAGTCCTGCATTGGTGCAACATGACATCCTTTAAGATCGAGTTACACGAGGCAACTAGTTTCCCAACCTAATGCAACTAGTTGCCTGGGATCGACATTAATAAATTTCGGAGCAATGAGCAGTCTCCTATCTGTTGCAGACTAGCTTGTGTAAGTCGACCTATAGCAACACCTTCAGAAAAGTGAGACACGATCGCCAAAAGTCAAAAGCACTCACCTGAAAGCCAGGCAGTGCTGTTGGCGACAGTGACGCTCACTTTTCTGTGGGTGAACATCCTGGAAGGGTTAAAGGGTTAAAGTGCTGGCTTTGTTCGTTAATTACCTTCTGCATGGCTTCCCCCCTGGCACAAGCAGCCCCGCGGTGTCTGGACCCCCTCCAGACCTCCACCCACCTCACCACCCTGAGTCATCTCCTTACTACCAGAAACACCCCCTCATTCACCCTGCTTACTCATACCCAACTCACCCCGCATCACCTCACTGATCTGTACCTTAATAGTTTAAGAAAAGGTCAGTGGTTATCTTTCTGAGTGTAAACATATCACTGAGAAAAAAAGTAGAATCACTGTGTCTGCCGACTTGATCACTGAGGTAACACTCCCCACGACTCTAAAGTGACTCCCTAACATTAGCAAGACTCTATAATAACTCTCAAATGACTCCTATTATAAGACTGCCTAATGATTGGGAGTCACTTTAGAGTCGTGGGGAGAGTTACCTCAGTGATTGAGTCCAGACTCCCATTGGGGAGTCACCGTGATTCTACTTCTTCTATCTGTGTATACCTACGATGTGCATTTGCAGACACTAGAGTTGTCACTTTTACATCGACTTATCATGGGGAGAATACTGCCTTGATTTAACTGCTTCTCCCTGTCCATCTATATTTGTAACTTGTAACTGGGACCTGAGACAGCTTGTAGGGGGTCCTCTAAAGTGATTGCATAATGTACCAAATGTACCTGCAAAACTCTCCCATGCTAGGGGCCCAACCCGACAGAGCCCATCGCTTTATACGAGCAGTTAGAATTGGTCCAATTTAGAGTAATTTCAATAAACCTATGATGTTTAATACATGGTTTATTCGAATTTATTACAATCTTCAGCACTATCCCCAGCGCTAACAACAGTTATACTTGCTCACTGCCCATATCTAGAGATCTATGATCTAGAGTAATGTCCAATATCCAGAACCACAAACAGTCCTACATAACTGTGGCTATCAGAGCAGGTAAAGCCATACTAGTTCACCCTGCCAGGTATAGCAGTAAACACAGTTATTAGGGGTACACTCAAAAAATAAACTTGTCTTCAGACTCTTCAAAGGGGCGGTAATGAAATAAACGAGTCAAAAACTTGTCTAAGTGACAAGGAAGCGAGTCTTCTAGCTGGAGATAAAAGACCCACTTGGCATGTGCAAGCCTAAAACCTGACATTTGCCAGCTCCAGATTCTATTTGTGGGATAGTAACCTGATAGGTTAGACAACGTTTGACTCGTCCATTTTATGATAGTCACTTCGACGAGTCTGGAGACAAGTTTACATTTCCAGTGTAGTGCCTTATTGCATCATATCTTTTGTGATCATGATGCATGAATGCAGGTCTGGCGAGTAACTCACCTCTTGCTGACCCCATGCACAAGTCGCCTTGATGTTCATGAATGCAGCCTTGGAGAGCAGACTTGCCAGGGATGCATTTGTGCATCATAGCACAATGCATTAAAGCACCATGCGGACCTAAAAGGATTATACTAAGATGTCGGGTGCTGTGTAAGAGTTGTGTATGTATGCAGTGACCTAGCTGTGCCCTCAACCATCCACCCACCCCAGGGAGGGGGTCCAGAGTGAAGGAAACATACACAAAACAGGTGCCGCTGGGGGGTGTAAGGACTAGATGAGGCCACAGCCGTTTTGTTGGAAGTTCCCAAGTACAATGACATTCTTCTCTATAAGCAGACATTGCATCGGAATTCTGCATATCCAGGTAAATTCAATTATTAAGGAGGCATAGCATAATCAAAATATAAAACTCAGGGATATGTTGAGTGCATTTGCATAGTACTGATACAGTATCCACACCCAGAAAAGAAACAGCATCAAAAGGGAGCCTTCAGACTGACTCCCCTCTCAAGGGGAGCCTAGGTCCTTATGTGACTCCTTTAAGTGAGCCTGGGAGACAGGTGACTCTCTTAGGTGACTCTCCTAGGTCAGTTAGGGAGTCACCTAGCCTCTGTTAGACTACCTGGACTCCCCTATTTAGGCGAGTCATTCTGGACTCCCTTTTGACGCCGTTTCTCTCCTCTGTACAGGTAGGACTCCGACCTCTAAGACGGCGGGGTTGGGGCGGAATAAGATGTGATGTAAGCAGGGCATGTCCGCTACCAAAGGGCCTCGGGGTGTTTACTTTGTAAAGGGCCTTTATTTAGACGTGGGCCCATCCTACCTTACCACAGGTATATACATAATTCATTTTACACCTCTCTTCCATCACTTCTCTCCGCTATCCACTGTCAAAAGGCATTGCGATTCTCTCGGTTTCCCAGGTTTTCTCTTCCCTCTCTCACTGTTGCAGCTGCTGTGTTTTTCTCCCGCAGCCTCCAACCCTTTCTGGCCCTTTACTCCTGGTCTAGTTGTAATATTGCATATATTTACGTTTTTGAAGCAAATTTACGTTAGTTGTGTTGCATAAACTGTGACGATGTATAGTTGGATAACTGATTTACAATCATGTCGTAATGAAGAGGATCGCATTTCCCTCACCAGTATAGTTGAGACTGCTTTTTGAGGGGTCTGATATGTTGTGTTTTATTTCACCTTTTTTTCATCAATCCAGCAGCCACCCATACATGTTGGCTCCTTTTCGTGCCCCTATCCCCCATATATCATGTGTCATATCTTTTGATGTCTGGCTGGTGTATACTGTCGTCTCATGGTGCACTCTTCTCATCGGGACTCGTCCCCTATAACTGCTAAAACCTACAGATTATAGGAACACTCTGGTGGAAGTAGGGATGAAGACGGTACTGCTTATCCGCATAAGACAGCAAAAGATTCCCCCAAGCGAAACATAGCTTCGAGAAAGATATTGAATTCCGACCATTAAGAACATTCCAGTTACACCTCTTGTAATATAAATAGACATACTCTTTATGAATTCAGTTAACATATCTGAAATGACAAATCCCTTCAATGCCATCATAGTTATCTTAAACATATGGTGAGGGTGATCCTCTGCATGCATCTCTACCCTCCCATCCTCTCCCCCAACTAAACAACCCCCTCAATTTTAGCCTAATATATATATATATATATATATATATATATATATATATATATATATATATATATATATATATATATGTATCATTATCACGTCATTGACCCTGTACCTTAGATGCTCCCCTAGCTCCTCTCGTAGCCTGAGGCATGTTTCCTTTTCTTTACTAACCATTCACAACTCAGCCCTGACCGTTATTATACCTAGCATATGAAACTCTTATCTCTTAGATACTGAAGGCCGTACGCTCCACCCAGTGGCGTACGAACGTGGTACGCCACTGTGGGTGGGCGTATTGGCGGCGCGAAAGTAGTGCGGACGCTGCCGTGCAGTGGCGCCACCACGCGGGGACGAAGTGAATTAAAGCGCGGCAAACGGTGAAGCCACCTAGCGGTCGTTTCAGGCGTAACACAGATCGCAGAAGACATTTTTGACATTCCGAGACGATGGAGGAATTTAACGAGAAGCATTTAAGCCCGGCTGCGGCGAATATGTTTATTGATGATGCTGTGGTGTCCGGAATTGCAGAAATATTTGGAGAATTGCACGTGGAAACTGGAGGTACCTATGTGGGGGGAATTAACGAGTTGGCAGACTTGTTAAATGAAGCAATTGCCGAGAAAATCGCCGAGGAAGAAAATGCCTTGGACGAGGAAACCGATGGTGAAGCCTTCTGTGCCGATTTGGATGGCCTGATATCATCTCTAGAGATAAGGGACTATGAGAGGAAGATTAAAGAGGTAAATGAAGCATCAGAGGATGATGCCATCGTAATTCTGCCACCAGCACCCGCCCCTCAGAAGGTGAGGAGGAAGAGGAAGACAGCAACTCCTCCAGCACCTACCCTCGGCTTTTCAGGTGTACCAACAGTGATAAATTTGGTACCAAATGCAGACTGTCGGTCTAAAATAAAGACCACAATTCCTGTACCCCCAGCAAATGATCCGACTCCATACATAGAACTAACCCCAGAGCAGTATGCTGGCTTCCTCCAGTGCTCAGTGCCAGTAGGTGATGTGCAGACAGATCCTCCTCCAGTGCCTGCAGTTGACCCCACACCCTTGGATCAGGCTCATGCTTCAGAAGGTGCAGTTGGTGGTGTAGCCAATCTACCAGCAGGCCACATGAACGATGACCAAGTCCAGAGTTACATTGATGGGCAGCGACCTCCAAACACAGTAAAGCGTACAAACCAAGTAAGAAAATATTTTTTTGTAATGAAATGAAAATAGAAATAACAGAGCAAAATGTATGATGAATATGTAATAAATTAAAATTGAAAACTGAAATATAGTGCATTGAAATAATAAATTTATTGACTATAAATAAATTGTTTAATTTCACAGGTGTATTCATGACAATTATTTTTTGTATTAACAGATCGTCCGTAAGTTTGAAGAGTTTATGGCGGTCACCTACATAGACCCTCGCCGTATACATGACTTGGAGCCGACCGTACTGAACAACTACATCTCAAATTACCTGTTGGTAGCTCGTAGACAGAACGGTACAGACTTTGAGCCAGACACCCTCACGTCGATACACAGAGGGCTAGATAGGTAAATAAATAAAATATTGAGTTATTTTAATTTATAGAAATTGATTGATAGAATTAAATTATTTTGTCTAAAGTCGATGAATAAAATGAATTTTGTCTTAAGTCAATGCATTCAATTTATTTTGTCTAAAATTGATGAATTATTGCTTGGTAAAGTACAGATAACTGGTTTTTAAAAATGACTTCTTTTTTTAATTCAAAAATTGTATTTTCACAGACACCTGAGGGAGAACTACTATCCATATAGCATTCTACTTGATGACGATTTCAAGGCCAGCCGGGCAGTTCTGGCGAGTCGACGGCGCGAGTTGAAGGCGGCGGGGCGTGGTGGAAAACCAAACCGGTCCGACGCCTTGTCATCAGAGCAGATGGAGGATGTCTGGGCGAGTAACTCGTTCGGTGACCACAGTGCCCAGAGTCTACAGGATACAATTTTTTATTTTTTAACAACAGGCTTTGGGTTTCGCGGTTCCCATGAAAGCCGACAGCTAAAGTGGGGGGACGTGGTGCAGGGGGTGGATGATGATGGTGTGCGTTACCTTGAGTTAAGATGTGAGCGACTAACAAAGACCCGACAGGGGGCCCAAGGAGGACACATGAGGACATACAACCCACGTGTCTTTGAAGATTCATCTGACACCTCCCGTGATCCAGTATCTCTGTATGAGTTATTTACTGGGAAAAGGCCATCTGATATGAAAGTTCCAGATGCCCCATTCTACCTCGCTATTAAGCATGGAGTGGGAAAGGACGACCCTGTCTGGTATAAGAATGGCCCCATGGGTATCAATACCCTGAGCAGAATCATGCCTAGAGTTGCCAAGAGTTCTGGTATTGAAGGCCACATTACTAACCATTCATTGAGGAGGACCACTTGCCAAAACCTCCTTGATTCGAATGTGCCCTCGGTAGCAGCAATCCAGTTAACTGGACATGCTAGTGTTGATTCTCTCAACCACTACAGTGTAGCTAGTAAAAGGCAGCAGCGCGATATGTCTAGAATAGCTACTAACCAGAAGGTGGCCAGATTAGAAGAAGCCAGTGTAAGTCAGTCACCAAGTGGTAGATTCGGCCTTGCACGCAGTCCAGAAGAGCTGTATGTCTTGCCACCTGCACCAGAGCCAGTTAGGATAGCAGCTCGCCCTCAGTCTTCAGTTTCAGTCACTCAGAACCAGGGAAACGAAGTTGTGTCAACAGAAGCACAGGATCCTGCAGTGGCCGGCCTGATAGCAGCTGCCTCTGGCATGTTTGCAGGAGCAAGCATTACAGGTGGCTCTTTCAACGTGAACATAAACTTCACGCCCCGCAGCAGTTCTGTGTCAAACACAAACACAAAAGTGGACATGGACATTACAAATAGCCAGATGTAAGCTATTCACGATTTTCAAAGCGTGACATTAACTTATAAGACATTGGATATAGTAAGTTATAAATAGTCACCATTTTGAAAGAGTGACATTAAGTTATTTACCTTAAATAAGGACATTTGTTGACTTGTTTTGAAGTCGGGAGACTCCATCGTCATCGTAAAATCCAAAATGGCGGCGCATTAATATATTTGTCCCATAAACATTGAAAAGCTGACGAACACATTAGAAATAAAAGTAGCCTCTGTGGCTTTTTGTTGTTGAAATCGTCTTCTTTTTGCATGTCATTCGTATTTATGAACCAATTTATTTAAATTCATCATTAAACATTGAAAATAGCGAGATAAAAACAAGAAAATAGTCCTATAGCGAACGAATATGGCAGTGATGCGGCAAATCTCGCACCACTCTCCCCGCAGAGTCTCCGTCATGTACCTAACGTGTAAACCTAGGATTCTGCGGGGAGAGTGATCTCGCACGTCAGAACAGAAAACAAACACAGCCAATAGCAAGTGGCAAGTCACCCCATAAACCCCCACTAGCAAGAGGCAGGTCGCACCAGCAACCCTAGGCCTAACTGACAGTCTATGTGCGCACGCAGCAAGGAAGGCCAACATGGCGATTTGGCAAAAAAGTTAGGAAACTGAGTGAAACAAACTTTTTGAGGTAAGAGTTTCATATTCTAGGTATAATAAACGTAATACACAACTCGTGTGCGTATTCGATCTATACTTGCACCCGAGTGAGGTGTAGGAACACACTTGTGTCGCTTATGAAGCGACACGCGTGTGTTCCTACACCTCACTCGGGTGCGCGTATAGATCGAATACGCACACACGTTATGTATTTACTAATTATTCCCTACACAGTGGCTCTAGATCTAGATGTACACAGCCCCATAACGGCTCTCCAATCATAATATAACTATACGTGTCATGTATAACCATGCCAATAGTGCAGGTGTATGGTGTGGGTGTAGCTGTACATCCTTACACCTAGCGCTAAGGCCAAAAAAGTCTGGAGACCGACCGACCCTATGAAAACAGGGCCGACCCTACTTTTTTTTTGCAATTTTGAAGACGTTTTCGTAGTTTTACCCTTTTTTGGTCAATTTTAGGGTCTTCAGAGAGGCGGGCTGGTACTTTCATCTTAAAAAAAAAAGTTTGAAAAATTAAAAAATCGGACCTACCGACCCAACATTTTCTTGCCATGTTACCTGAAACAAACCTTTTTTTTGGCCTAACCACTGAGGCGGGAAACAGGACGCGGAAGGAGTTGTTTGTCGTCAGGTGTTGTGGTGACGTCACATCCGTTCCCACATCCACCCTCCCACACCTCCCCTATCATTACCCCTATACCTGAGATGTCTGCTGTAAGGAGGATGTTTTCTGTCTTTACCTGCATGCATTAACCCTGTAAGGGTAGCATTGTCATTTTGCCCTTGGTCGTCATGATGCATGAATGCAGCCCTGGTGAGTAACTCGGCAGTGCTGCATTCAAGCATCATGCCGACCCTATACAGGGTTCAGACACCCCAAAGGGTTGCCATGATGCACCAATGTAGCACCAGCGAGTTACTTGCTGGGGCTGCATTGGTGCATCATGACGACAAATACAATATTTTAGCGACATGCGTCCTTAAAGGGTTAAATGGTATGTCAGCTGTACGGGATATGTTGTCTGCCCTTACCTGCATACAGTAACCCTGTAAAGGTAGCAATGTATGTTAATGTGCTATGTCCTGTCTCCTGCTGGCAAGGGCTGCATTTATATATGGCGGGCATTCACACATCATGCCGACATCGATACACAACTGAAGGCTGTCATGGAGCAATGGTGTGCCAGTCACTTATTTGTGCTTTCTGACAATCAAGCAAAATGCGGCCCTTAAAGAGTTGAATAAGATCGTGACAGGCATTTCGCATTCTTGTATAACACTTCCCATAGCGGGTTTGTGTTTGGTCATCGGGTGGATTGGAAGTGGGAGGGGGTGGTGTGACAATAGTAAGGAGGGATCGTGTCATGTCTTTATAAATGGGGATAAATGGGATGTCAGGCATAAAGGGGATGTATAGTATGTCCGTACCCGCATGCATTAACCCTGTTGGGGTAGCAGTGTCTAATGATGTGTTATGTCACATACAGTCCGACTTGCCAGGGGTACATTCATACATTGTCGGCATCCATACATCATGCTGACGCTACAGAGTTGATAAACAACTTAAAGCTCAATTTTATGGACAAATGTTGAGCTGGTGACTTAGCCTCCAGGGCTGCATTCGTACATCCTGACAACGGAGGGTGTAGTACCTCAAAGTATCATGCAGGTTTTTAAGGGTTGAATAAGATCGTGACAGGAACCTCGCATTCCTGTATTATAAACCTTCCCACAGAGGTCTATCATGCATGGTGGTGTATCCCAACGTTGTGTTTGGTCATTGTGTTAATCGGAAGTTGGAAGGGGATATTAGGGTTTGACAATAGTACGGAGGGGTCGTCTCATGTAAATTAAATGAGATGTCAGTTCAGGGCTACCTACATAAATTAACCCTGTAATGGTAGCACTGGGTGCATGCATGAAGCCCTGCCCACAAGGGCTGCCTTCATACATCGTCGTCATCCATACATCATGCCGACGCGACAGGGTTGATACACAAATGAAAACTCAATATTATGGAAAAATGGCGAAGGGCTGTATTCGTGCATCCTGGCAACAAAGGGTTAGGACATTAAAGCAGTATGCGGGGTTGGATAAGATCGTGACAGGAACTTCTCATTCCTGTATAAACCTTCCCACAGAGGTCTATCATGGTGTTGTACACTGTAAAAAGTTACTGTATTTAAAACGCATAATGTGCTGTACACTTACAGCACGTTTTGCTGTAGTTGGTATTACAGCACTTTGTGCTGTATAATTACAGCATTATGTACTGTAAATTGGGTCTCCAGCAATGTTGCTGTATATTTACAGTACATTGTGCTGTAGATTTCTGCCACTAGGCGGCAGCAGTATACAATTTTTGTTACTTGTAATTATTCCACCCAGCCCTTTCCTTAGTCAAATAAAGCCTCACAAACTCTCAAGACATTGTAGGTTAAGAATGGATGAGAGAGACTGAATGCAGTTATCATAAAGTGTATTGAATTTTGCATAATTGTGTTGAATAATACTAAAGAACAGCAAAAGTGTAGAATAGACACCACATTGGTGGGAAAAGTTAAATGCTTAAGTACATGGGCTGGGAAAAAGCTGGTATCACATACAGTTCAGCTCTTTAAAAGCAGGATTAAACCATTACATTGTGTAGTGTGTATTATCCTAGCTGAAATTGAACTATTATGCAGGGAAGTACTCTCCATGCATGCATATAAATTGATATAAATTGATGACAACAACAATATGAAACCTACAGTAGAAGTTGCTGTAACTTTACAGCACCCGGTTGCTGTACATGTACAGCAAAATCTACTGGAACAAAAGTTGCCAGCAACTTTTGCTGTAAACGTACAGTAAAAGTTGCTGTAGATTTACAGTAGAAGTTGCTGTAAATTTACAGTAGAAGTTGCTGTAAATGTACAGCAAGTCAGTTGCTGTACACCTACAGCAAAATCTACTGGAACAAAAGTTGCCAGCAACTTTTGCTGTAGGTGTACAGTACTTACTTCTTACAGTGTAGCACAAATGCTTTGTTTGGTCATCGGGTAAATTGGGAGTGGGAGGCGGAGGGTATGTAAGGGTTTGACAATACTACAAAGGGATTGGGTAATACCTTAATCAATTATATACTTGGCGCACCAATCAGTTGATTGAACAGTGGCGTAGGGAAATGGGAGGCAGGGCATCCCAGGACCCTATAATATAACACACGCACTTCCAAAATATCCTACATAGGAAAACTGGGAGCAGAATTGCTTGGGCCTCAAATCAGAACTAAAGGGACATCAAACGTATATTGCTGTATGTACCCAATGCATCCTCATGCGTTGCTTTTCTACTACACCCTTTCAGAACCCCCACCCCTCCAACTTCAAATCGCTGAGTCCCCACCTGGATGTGTGTGTATGAGACTACGATTGCTGCATAGTTATCACCAGTTGTTGGTGGCCTGAACTGTCAGTGATAAGTGTAGGGTGTAACTGCTGATTTAACTGATTACATAGACAGGTCCTGATCTCCCAGGTTAACCCTCTAAAGGCAGCATAGTGCATGAATACATTATGCTCTTTGTCGTAACGATGCCTGGATGCACAACTGAGTCTATACTACGCTGTAAATAGTTAGTGTAGGTACACAGTAGAATCTACGGTAGATCTACAGTAGAATCTACTATAAAATGAATTTCCAGTAGAATCTATTGTACATTTACAGTATATTGTACTGTTTACCTACAATAACTGTACACCTACAGTTGAATCTACTGTACATCTACAAAAATGTCAACCAACGTTTTACAGTGTAGCCAAGGCTGCATTCACCTATCGTTCCGGCCATACAGGAGTGCATCAATACAGTAGAGTATGCAAGATGACCGAGGCATGATGCAGTGCTGGTGAGTAACTGCATTCATGCATCATGACGACACAGGGCACAATGCATCAAATATCTATGCGGCCCTTAAAGGACTAATCTATGGGAACCTTCTGTATCCATACTTCTGCCCACCACATAAAGCATGCTGACAAGTGGGCTGAGCTGTCTCTGCCTGCTGGGGAGACAGGGGTGGCCATTATATAACAACAGAGGGGTTGGGGGGAGGGGTTCTTTACTCGTAGAGGGAGGGGTTAGGGGAAGGGGTATGTTCTAAGAAACAAAACAAATTTAACATTCTAGACGGGTTCCATAAAAAAAAAGTTACTTCCCTTCAGTGGGGAAATGAACTTGTGCCACTCTCAAAGGGGATCCAGGGATGATGCAGTGGGGAGGGGGGAGAGAGAGGGAAAGGCGAGACCCTCCCCCTGTTTTTAGATAATGACGACTCCCTAAGTGTACGTAGATGTCTGAGTATACGGACATGGTCATTGGGTACGTTCTCGGTTACAGCAATCCGCCACAGCACCCGTGATAAAAATCTGTGGGTAAAGAAAAAAGCAATTCTATAACTCAAGTCTGTCTATTGTGTGAACAGGATGGCTGTCATACATACCCCCTGCCCTGCCTTTGTACCGTATGAGGGCCGACAAAGCAGCTCTTTTCTAGAACATAAAATTAGAATGCCAGATTTACCATTGTGCAGGATTTGCGTGGGATATGGGTGAGTTGGTACACCTGATTCCGCACAAGGATTTGGTCGTATAACTATAATTTACAAGACTATCAAATAGATAAAAATCAACACTCCCTTTGTTAGCCATTTCTCAAAATTAAATATCTAAGTTACAAGATGTCTGGTCCTGTGACTGTTTTATCACGTCACTGCTACCATATATCTAAAGTAAGGACAAGTGGGGGCATATATTTATGACCCAGTTCTTTTCTCCCTGTGATTTATCTTTTGAATTTCTTATTTATCCTGGGTAAAACGTACCCCATAGGGAGTATAGAATACCCAGCCTTATGGTGCATATAATAAAGCAAATGTGCACATAAAGATAGCACCATATGGTGGGACGTATAGTTGAACATTAGTTCAAGTTATACATATTATTTATGACGATAATTAAGTGTCACCATCAAAGGGATGGGGTACACCTAACCACTTTTTGCCTTCTATTAAATAAAAATCTACCGAAACTATTCATGTGGTCTAATGCATCTGACACCTGACATCGGATATGTAAAGTATTGTGCTAAAATAACCTGACATTAAAGGGATTGTGTGTGTGGTCATATAAATGGGGGACATGGATTATGTCATTTGTCCCATTGTTAATCTTAACTAAATAAGTTGCAAAACAAATATGGAACTCATTGTGGTTGATTTTATGACGCATGATCATAATGTGACTGGGCCTGTACAGTCTACCATTATTATCAGTGTAAAGATATCTTTCCCTTTATAATATATTACTCATAACTCGTAAATCCAAAAGCATGACATTTTAAAGTGCGGACCAATTATAGGTTCAGAGATCTGACATCCAATTATAAAAGTTATATGGCAATACGTATATGTATTCGATAAGTGTCATGATGATTCACACTTTCGTGGAAATGCCAAGGATTTGTTCAGAAATTGTATTAAACTTATGCAGGAAGTAATACAAGCCTTAGAAATAAAACAAGGTCGACCGAGCGTGTAAATCCTTTTATCAGGAAACTTTATACAAAATACTAAACGAAACTAGACAAATGTGTGTTTAAGTCCCTAACGTCCCTCACGAGTTGTAGTATTTAGATCCCATTCGATTCTGTATCCAATGACGTCGCAAAATGTCCAACGAGGGGAAGTCCATAGGTAACAGAATAATTAATCTAATTAAAAAAGGCCGCGCAGATGGCAAACCACATGGGGCTAGCCTGCACGCAACCCCGTCCGCCCCTCTGCACCTTCATAACAGGTGTGAATCCTATTCAGCCCCTCCCGAGGTTTACGGGAATTATCGTACCAGGGAATGATAATACCATTCACCTGATTGTACCGCCCTCTTGAGGAATGAGTGGTATGATTGTTCCCATGCAGGACGATCAGTCCCGATCGGCGGTAAAGCTGGGGCTCCACTACCCGATTTTTTGAGCAATTCTCACGATCCGATAATACAGGTCTGTACAGTTTGATCAGGTAAAAACAAAGCCTTATTTACTGTATTCAAATCGGCCAATTAAATCCATATGTAGAGGGGGGTTTGCTTATATTTACATGTCACCATAGGTATGTACAGTGTGATCAGGCATAAACACAGGCCTAGAGTCGCACTGTTGAGAGAAATAAAAGTCAAACCAGTTTGATATGAGATCGGGAGCCAAAATCGGCCTCAGATGCAAAATCGGAATCTAAATCGGGATATAGATCGTGTTTTATAGCCCTAGCAAGTCTATTTTCCACTTGAGCATGGAGTATTTATAAACATGAACATGGCAGGGTCTAGAGTGCCTACATACCTACTGTATACATGTGTATGATTCTTTGGTTTGAGCCCGATTTGTGAGAATAGCCCCGATTTGAGGACAAAATCGGCTAGTGGAGCCCCAGCTTAAGATCATTCCCCAAAATGTGGTACGATCGTTCAGATACGATCGTTCCCTGGTAGGATCGTTCCAGATACCCTCCCGAGAATGGGTCCGCCATGTCTTCAGCTTACTTTATAAACCATTCAAGGAAGAGCCGCCAAAGAATACAGCGAGATACCATTGATAGGTATCCAAGAAATCCTTACCTGTCTTTTTCTCAGACTGTAACTGAGACACCCCATACCCTTTTGGGCCCGGCCAAAGTCAAGTGCTCCCTAACAAACCTGTCTATATGTTGAATGGAAATATTACAGATACCAATAAAGCCATACTTTTTCCCACTTTATTATAATATTCTATAGAATACTTAAGTTCCCTTTCACTTTATTTTTACTGTATTAAAACGGTGCATGGTTGATGAAGATGAGCATTGTGAGTAATGAGCCATGACGCCCCCCCCCCCCCCCCCACACTCAGACACACCCTCCTCTGTGGGTCAGGGCCTCATCCCAGTCCTCTGCACCTGCCAGGTGGGACCTGACGGAAGACATAATGAGCTCTGTACCTTTCATGTGGTGTAACCCTTTAGTGACTGTTGTCATGATGCATGAATGCAGCCCTAGTCAGTCTACTCGCAAGGGCTGCATTAATGCATCATACCAGCCCTTCGGTAGAGTATCAGCCCTCCAGTAGGGTCCGAAGGATGCTTGGATGCAGCCCTATAGTGGGTAACTCAACGGGGCTGCATTATGATAAGGGGTATAGTGAATTAAAGCAACATGTGACCCTTAACGGGTTAATTATATCACGAGGCATGAAGAGCCACCCTACCCCAGTGCTCCGTGCCAACGTTAAATACCTCTTTATACATGAATATAAAGGAAAAGACATCCGTGAGATATGAGTTTTGGGAAATTATTTCGTGTATTAGATATTCCAGGGTCATATACGACGTAAGTTAGTGGTAGTTTTGATCGTATTACATCAGGTGATTATCATGTATCCAAATAATGCGTCCTACACTACTGATGGAGGGACCCCTCTAATGATGCTGCTCTTCCATAACTATAGGTTGAAATTGTACACCTCTAATGCAGCTTATTGGAGCTGTGTAGAATAATGCGGTTGCCTCCACAATGACTCCTCTGTTCAGGGGAGTCCAGGTCGCCTATGGGAGCCTAGGTGATTCTCTGTCTGACCTAAGGGAGTCACCTGGGGGAGTCATATAGCTCTCTGGGTCATATGACTCCCCCAGGTGACTCCCTTAGGTCAGACAGAGAGTCACCTAGGCTCCCATAGGCGACCTGGACTCCTCTAAACAGGGCAGTCATTCTGGAGACAACCTGGACTCCCTTTTAGCATGGTCTCTCTGTGTGACAACGGAGGGCAGCATTCATTAAAGCATTATACAGGCACAACTTTCTCTTATAAAGTGTGAAACATTCATGGCATATTTAGAAGAATGTATTGTTAAAGGTGTTATCATTCCCACACGGTCTTACACACATGTATTTATATCTATACATATATGTATGTAAACATGTATTGGTGTAGACTAACAGTAGCATCCACTCTTAGTGTACGGTAAGGGAAAAAAAACTACTGTAAACGTATATATATTTTCGTGTGTACAAATTTTCGTGAATTTGCTAAAAAATACAATTTCACGTGTATCTTAATTCACGATTTCTGGAGTATTGTAGTACATTAACTACAGTGGATAGATATTAGCGCTGTACATATTTTTGCACTCGCAAAAATATGTACAGAGCGAAAATATAAACGTTTACAGTAATTACAGTTAAATGTCTGTTGAGGAGGACGGTCTTACACTGACAATAATGTACGACTCATGAATGGTATGTATATACACAGTGACAGTGTATACAAACATCTTACCCATTAAAGATTGCATAGTACTTTAAGGTGATCTGCCTTTTATCAGGTCTACTTGCTAGGACTGCATTCATAGCTCATGCCCACCTGTTGAGAGTGTATACATTTACCCCTAAGCGTCGTCATAATGCATGAATGCAGCCCTAGCGATTTACTCGTCAGAGCTGCATCCCTGCATCATGACGACAATTGATATGGTGCAGTAATGCACTATGTGGTCTTTAAAGGCCCAGTGCCCCTATATATAGAGCTGAGTACCTGTCCCGACTGCACTCTGACTGTTACTGGACGTGCAGTAAGAACTGCGGGTTTAAATGGTTTGGTGAGGGTCACGGGTTGGCCAAGCGTGATGATCACCTTTCACCCGAGCAGTACCACCCCGGGGTAACACCATGACCATGCTAGCCTACTGCTGACCTCCTCATTGTGCCCTAGTGTGTCTTAATGGATACAACCCTTAGAGGCATTTTACTTGGTTGAATGTTGGTCATGGGCTATAGATCTAGAGACAGAAACAGAGAGAGGGAAAATGACAGAAAAGGAAAGGGTTAGACCCAAAGAGCAGGCGAGGAGACTCAATTTCAGCCTCTTATTAACGACATGCAACATTTATTCTATGACTTAAAGAGTGCAGTTTTGGAATTAATTGTAAAAAAATGCAGTTATATAATTCTAACATGTTCTAGGTCATTCACACAGATAGAACGATCATGACACTTACAATGGTCCTACCGTTTCCCACACAATAAGCGCCGTGGGCGCTTATCGAATTATTTTAATGGAATTTTCAGTACTTCAGAGGTTAACTCTCTCCAACATCAGGGCATTCTTTAGTCTGAAAAGACCCCGAAAAATGGGGGCGCTCATTAGGGGGGGGGGGACGCTTATTACTTTTGATACTTTCCTTATCCTTACAACAGGCTATCTTATCTATTCTCAGTATGGATAAATAAAGTTTCAATTCAATTCAAATTAATTCACTATCTAACCTCTCTACCTCCTCTTCCCCCTTACAGCGGCCTCAGCAGTGACAGTTAACAGCTGGTGTTACACAGAACAGACCTACAAGACCATCTCCTGTAACAACAAGGACAGCGTGCTCGCTGTGGTACGCGCCTTTGCCGGCATGGGGCGCCGTCCACGCTCCAACTTCTGCCAGGTACTGTGAGAATTTGGTACTCTTAGTAGTGGTCACTATTCAACAACAGCTTTAGGTTGATGGATTTGAGGGTTGGGAGTGGGGTGGGAAATGTAGGGCCCTCTAGGGGTGCGTCAGAAACATTTCATACTTTCAGCAAATTAAAAATGTTGACCTCTCCAAAGATTGTTCGAAAAACCATCCCCCCACCCTCATTCAGTTTAAACATATTCAATTTTGATAAATAAATTCATTGATGTTTGTTATCAATACTTTCAATCAAAGTAACAGATTGCAGGTAAATCAATAGAAGGGGATCATTGATAAGCTATGATGAGGAAATGTACTGTTTTTCCATTCATATAAATTCATAAATAAGATGCTCTTTTGTTTAATTGTCTCTAGTAAGAAAGTTATTATGGTGACAGGTTCATTCCGAACTAGATCAAGTTGAAAGAAACCTGAATTATGAAAAAAAAGAATTTCAGTAATCAAATAGCATACCCGTTCAACCTTCATGTTCTCTTCCCACACTTCCTCCACCAGTTCCCGAGCCCGTCTGCAGACGACTGTTTGCTGAGTCAGGCGGCTAAGACGGACTTCTACAGACGTCAATGTAACACCTTCAATACCTGTACGTTCTACGTAGACAACCCACCCATAGAGTCGTGTGGGGCCGGGTATGGAGGCAGCATGTACCTACTGATAGAATATACCTGCCAACCTGGTGAGGAATCTGAATTCATGTTATATCCTTAATGATATAGACTCAAACTGAAATACAGCTGAGAGGTATCAAGGTATTTGGCATTTGCATTTATTTTTTTATTTGAAGCCAATTAATGAAGAAAAAAATTCTTTTTCATAGCCCATTGAATACGGCCATATTGTATTCAATAATGGGTATTGAATACGGCCCTTGCTATGGTTAGCATAGTGAATTTAGTATTTTTCCAGAAATATAATGGCTATAATCCACAGGACTCTGGGCCCGTGAACAATGGCCATTATTTCAGTTTGAGTCTCACTTTTAAGTGAATTACTTTCTGCTATGATTATGATATTTAACAGTTTGTTACTACATTGCTTGAAAAGAGTTAAGTTAGTAATAATGCAGTTTGATCATATTCATTTCCTGCAAATGAATTCACAGATGATTGATACCAACACATTTCTCTCTGACCTCTTTGCCAGTGGGTGATGGTGCGGGTCATCACTTCCCCATCATTGACGCCTGTTCTCTGGATGTGATCCCCCTGGAGGCCCCTAGTGTCATGTTGTATAACGACAACTACCCGACAAACGACCGGCCGGTAGATGCGTGCGCACTCACCGTTTGGTCACGGACTCCTGTCGGCTTCCCGAGAAATGTCACACATTTTCAGGTAAAGCTGATCTTTACTATCATAAAAGTCATAAATACCAAAAACATGAGTTTCAGTAAATATGTATAAAGTCCCATCTATATGATCTCTTCTCATATCGTATCATTATAAACTTAACATATATACTGACTCTATACTGAATCATGCCTTATCGAGCTGATTAGCAGTACTGGAAGTCAGTTACAAATACAGACTCTCCAGAAGCATATTTATTTGCAGTGGTAAAGCTTCATCGTTACATACTGTATTATATCTCATGCTCTACCTGATTTGAAGTTTGTTGTATTTCGAAGATCATTTATGAAATAAATACACGTTGAAAACTCAAAAAAACAATAATTTGTATACCGTAACGTCTTACGTTGAACCCTGATGGAAGCTACAACCCTAACTTGGACTAGTCATATACGCCACATAAGTGATCTGACAATTAATAAATTCAGTACTGTAGTATAGTTATAAACACCCTAGCAGCACCCTATGTGGGGATATATTGTATATCATTTTCAAGCTGGTTCTGATCCGCATACAAGACGCGGCTCATCAACAAGTGCACACACTAATAGTGCCTCAACCCTTTAAGGATGCATGGCACTAAAGGATGACATTTGTCGTCATGTTGCACGAATGCAGCCCCGGCAAAGTAACTCCGTGCTGCATCGCTGCATCATGCCGACTCTTTTGGCGTATCTGAACTCTGTAGGGCCGGCATTATGCTTGTATGCAGCCCTGGCGAGTTACTCGCCAAGGCTGCATTTATGCATCATGACCACCAAGGGCGTGATGGATTAAGGTATTGTGCCGTCCTTAAAGGGTTAATTTGAAACAATTCGGATCAAATCTTGACACTTTATTATCAACAACCATTTTACAATTCCAGGTGACGTTCCGTGACCTGGCCCACTCTGAGATAGACAACCTGGCCTGCCCCTACTCCCTGCAGTACGGTCTGCGCGGGGAGCGCATGTGTGCGCGGCGGGGCGCCCCCTATATGACGGTCCGGGTACCATCAGGCTCCCAGCTCCAGTTCCACACCCAGGGGTTCCAGCCCCTGGGCCGCTTTTGGATACAGATCACTGCTGGTAGGTCTTAGTAATGACTACACACATAAAAGTTAAGGTGTCAACTGTGTCTCAAACGTGGCTCTGGTGAAAATGCTTTGTCCAACAGCTATTGACTCTTGCTTTTAATATCAACGGTCAAATTGAGTTGACACTGATAGTACAGAGTTAACTCAAATTGACCCTTGATATCAGCAGTCATTAGCGGTTTGACCCTCCATTTTACCAAAGCCACGTGGGAGACACATTCGACACCTTTTACATTTCTCTGTGTACATATTACTTTCTTTAGCATTATGATAGTAATTTATGAATTACGACTGGCTGTCTTTCATAGAGATTATACAAAGGTCACATATCCTTTTACGATCGATCTTTATTTTTTCAATTTCAGTGAATTCATAAATTCTGAAAGATTGCGAACATAAGGGAGTGGTCATTTTTTAACAACAGGGGGGGTCGGTGGATTTTCGCGCGAGCGGGTCAGATTTTTTTTGGTCCCCCCCCGCTAGAGGTGTCGAAATTTTTTCAGTCCCCCCCTCCAGGCAGGTTGAAATTGAGCGCGGTCGACCCCTTTGAGCTATAGTAACGCGCGGGCTTTTCCGCTTAAAAGGGACCCCCCCCTGTTGTTAAAAAATGACCACTCCCTAAGAATTATTAGAAACACAGCTCTGAAATAGTATTTTTGCATCAATATCAGTATTTCTGGATAATTATTTGTATGATTCCATACATGTCTGAATCCTCTGCCCTGAGTCTGTCTCCTCCTCTTAGTAATTAATCCACTCAGGGTATCAAAGTGTTTTAATGCTTTTAATGCTTCGGGCACTATTTATATTTCAATGTTCATGGTGCATTATTATATTAAATTGATTTTGATTTAAGGCAACATGCACTCATTAAACCTATAATAAAGTGTTTTGTCACATCCATACATTGTGCCGTCTTCGTTGCAGACATTGAGGGAGGTACAGTCATCGTGCAGCACAACCCACCCCCCGGGACACAACAATCCCAGCCAGCTATCTACCCCACCTACCCCACACCAACCACAACAAAACCAACAAGACCCCCTACAACACGCCCAACAACACCAACAAGCCGACCAACAACACCAAGACCAACAACACCGACCACAGCAGCGCCAAAGCCCACTTGGCCAACAGTAGTCACTCAAGTTGTCGCAATAGTTGATACAGACAGCCCGGTGACTCAAGACGTGACGTCTAGATACCCGCCAGTAGCTGGCAGCACGGTTCCTGATACATCCACCAGGGGGCGTGGTGGTGTAGTTGTAGGAGTGTCCACCAGGGGGCAGCAGGAGATAGACGCTGAGGAGGAGGAGATGACCGTAGCGCCCTCTGGGGAGGCTGAAGTCGGCATGGGCATCAGTAAGTAGGATTTGTTCTTTATAACCATAAGCTCTTAATTTTGTACATGAATTTGTTTATCTATTCCCATTTTCTGTTGGCGTAGTTCTGTATTGATTCTGACCAGATTTCCGATTGACAACATTGTCCTCTTCATATTTGCTAGTAGAAGACAATTCTTCTTTACCAGGACCTTTTGAACACTGGTTTGAAAAGCTTTTGCCCATGTAGAAGTTGGCTAAATATGTATATTTGGAGATAGTGACTCGATAATGTACACTATATTGAAGGGTTTATATAACATACTTCTGGTAAGTTCCTGTCTCATTAAGTACGCAAGACAAAGTGTGTATTTCCCTGTGTCACCATTGTAAACTGTTGCTTATAAGCCTAAATAGCGTACTAGCCTCACTCTTAATTTATCCCGATCCTATAAGCCGCACTGGCAATCTGACTTTCTAGCCTCAGCTTCCACGCAAAGACTATGGTACAATTCATTATATATCTTAATAATTTATCTTGTCTGAAGAATAATGGATATTGCTACCTTAATGAATACATTGGCGGATACAGGGGGGTGGCCCGACGGGCCTTGCCCCCCCCCCCCTCCAAAAAAAAAGAGGAAGAAGAGAAAGGAAAAGAGAAGAATGGAGGGAAAGAGAGAGAGAACGGGATGAAATAATATAACACATAGTCTATTTCAGTGGAGTATAAATCACATGGTCTGACTCTGTCTGAGGGCCCCTGACCTGGATGGATGGGGGCTGAGTCTTAAAAGATTCTGTCCTAAAATGTGTGAGAATGCACCATTTTAAATCTAGACCATCAAACTTTTCTTGGGGGGCATGCCCCCCCAAATTCCCCCTGTACATCTGTTTCGCTCCGTGCGCGCGAAGCAGACAGTTACTCCAGGTTGGCCAGGTTTGGGCCCCCACCCCTCTAGACAATCCTGGATCCGCCACTGCTGAATAAGTACTATGTAAAGCCAAGCTGTTCCTACAATTGGTAACATAATATGTTTGTTTATTTTTCAGAAATCATTGTCGGGGGTGCAGTGGCCGGGGCCGTCATTGTGCTGCTGGTTGTTGTGTGTGTGGCTATCTGTGTACGGAGGAAGAAGTAAGCACTGTTTTATTTAATTTATAATCATGTACTCAGACTTTTTTTTCAGGTTTTATTAAGTGTTATTGACCCGTCACAATGTACAATCAAAATATGAGGCACAACACTATCTGATGTTCTGACTATCTGATATCATATCTAAAAGTAAGTAAGAGGATTGACCACATTAAAGTCAACAATAATACCATAACGGACATCCTTAGATTGTCATGAGAACCCAACTGGTATAGGGCAAATGGTGCCATATGTGTCAGTAGCAGTACAGGCATGTCACCACGGAGGGCAGCACTGTACCGCTTTGGGACCATGCAGTTGTTAACATTAATGTGCATGCGGACTATGCTGTTATAGCTGACCTAAATATTCAGCTTAGTCACAATTGGTATCAATGTTGGTTTAGTCAATTTGACTACCTAGAAGGTTGCCAGTGTGGTGCAGTTTGAAAACACCACTGACATTTATATACATGTACACACTTATTGAAAGGAATGGCGTATGATACCATTTCAATATACTTAATGATTGATTATATTAACAGAACATGTGTCATTGACTGGCAAACCAGGGAATACTGTTGCCATACAATTTGTACATCATTATCTGACCTATTATAAAATAAAATTTATTTTGATGAAAGTATAGCATCTCAAATAATCTACATAATCATATCCTTATATCTGTTATGATGTTTTCTCAAATCTATTGTTAAATATGTGCAATATATTACCTATTACAGGAAGCCTGTCAAGCGACGCCCAGATCTCGGCTACTCGGTCCATGCCAACATAGCCATCGCCAACAAACTCCACGTTAAGGCGGGAAGTCTGCGTCACCCTGCCTCCCCGATACCCAAACAGCGGGCGTCCACGGGTGTCACCACAGGGCCTGAGTACATGAACACAGCCCCCAGCACCCAGCCCCCACCCCTACCAACAGGGGGCGCCGGGGGCCACGTGGGGGTCGACCACCTCCGCAGTGTGGCTCTCAGACACACGAGTCGCCCAACGTATAAAAACGCAGATGATCGTAAGTCGCAAAATCGGAAATCGCGACAATCGCGCAAATCAGCCAGTCAGACCACCCTGATGGCAGGTTTTGGTGAGAGTAGTGATTCACTGGATATAGCCCCGAAAGCTGGTGATCCGTATGCGGTTAGCGGGATCTTTGCTGGTTTCCCCCGCTGGGCAGATAATCCCCGGATGTCTGGGGCAGAGGACCAATACGATATGTTCACGAGCACTCTACCAGCACAGCTCAATAAGAAGCCCATGCCGCTGCCGAAGCCACAGAGAAGTCAAACGAGAAGCTCGCTGAGTTTATCACCCAGCACCTCCCCGACTCCCCTCAGCTCGCTCAGTCTGGAACAGCCTGATTTTGGCACAACAAGAAGTACCGATGCATTGTACGCTGTACCCAATAAGAAAAATAAGAGGAAGTCCAAAGACTCAGTGATTGTTGAGAATGAACTGTATGTCAATAGTCGACGATTCTAAAGGTGTTTTGTTAAAGTGATTGAAGTGTGGATGCTCAAAAGCCCTTATTGACAGACATAACCATGTGGTTGTAACTATTAAGGCCAGTGTTAAGGCCTTGAAACTTTTGTTCTAGAACCACTAATCATAATTGTTCTCGACACACTGCCTAACAGGGATAGATAATGGTATAGTACGGGCCATTTGGGTAATCACCTGTGATGTCCATTTCGTATGATGTGTTTGGTTTGGTTCGCGTATAACCTGCGGGTTATATGCAGGAATTTACGGTAAAATGTTTTGTGCCAGGCTCCAACCATAATGTGATACAGCGAGCACTGTGCACTTGTTAACCATCAGGTCCGGTAAATGGAGGAAAACCCTCCCCAGAGTAAATAACGGCTCTGGGGAGGGTCTTCCTCAATTCCTCAATGACCATGTTTAGCTACACTATTCCTAGTGGGGAAGGCATCAGCATAATTTGTGTATGATCATTTCAAGAGAGCTAATGGCATGTTCAAACTAGCAACAAAAGGGATTACTAAATATACCCTGAAATACTTAACTATAACAAAATAACACTGCCTGTCCCATCTGAATCCAAGCAATGGTAGTGTGAACCTAGCATCGAGATGGCAAAAAAAGGACTATGCCTAAAATGATGTTGCTCTCATATATTTGTTGCAGTGAGAGATAAGCACAAAGTTTCTAAACAGGATCTCCTCAGAATTTATGATATTTTGTACATAGTTTTGTAAATATTTGTATGAATCAGAATTGTAACTCTGCTGCCTCCTGTAAGTTCTGACCTAAACACAGGCAGATAAAATGTGATATTATCAAACTATTCAGTAGATGACTGGCATGTATTTTATGCCTGGGGAAATAATATCACTAAAAGCACTATCATATTCAGATTTTGGTAAGAAAGGCTTACCTTAACAGGATAACGGCATGAAGCAAAGAAATATATTCTCCGAGTCTGACAGTCACTTCCTGTCAAAATTCAGCCATTTTGTTGGGAGACGTTACTGTGTCCAGACGTAGCATACAAATATGTTCATTCTGGTGAAATATGTGTGTAAATTTGTAAACACTCTCCGATGAATGGAGAAATATGTATTGACCATTTCAAAAGCCTAATATTTTGCCTTATTTTGGCACAATCGTTGATTTTTAAGAGGGCCTTCCTATCAAATTTAGTGCTCTACGTCCCCCAATAAAATGGCTGCCGATTCTGCGCACAGCGCCCCCTACAGCCTTGGCCGACTTGGAGAATACCATGTCACTAAGCTAGACAGTTGTGTTACAAATTTAGCAACACAGTATATTTGTGGATATTCCAGTTATACTAATTCTAACAGCTTCACCCTCCATTACATTTGGGAAATATAAACTTTGGGGGCGGAGGCTGAATAAACTGTTCCCATGGGCAATATAAAGAAGCACCTTATATTCTGACGACTGAGAAACTACACAGCTTTTGCATGCATTGCTTCTCACATAAAACTACTACAAGCATTCACTGTGATATTTAGGCACGTAAATAGGGGTCATGAATAGAGCATGAATAGAGCTCAGTTCATGTTGAGTTCACTAGCAACAAGCATATAATACATGTTTTCAGGTATGTATAAGGTAGATTCACCTTGAGTCGGGCATATACCTTGAGACGGACACTTGAAGTTCGATATTCGAGTGTTCTAATTTCTTCATTTGTGGATAATGGTAAAGTTTAGGTCTTATTTATTCTATTAAAGAAGCATTATAAGTCTTATCGTACATGGATACCTATCAATATACTGAAATATGTGTCCTACTCACGGTCAATCTATCCTAACAGGTAGAGTATAATTATAATGAAATATGAATCAGTAATGACATAAAAACATATGGTGGTTTGCATGTTTCTAGGAAAAGATAACTCTTTGTTAGAGAAAGTAAAACCTTTTACATGTATAAGCGACCCTTGTGATAAATTCGTGGGGGTAGATAGTATAGGGAAGGACAATGGCTATCTTTAATGCTGAGCTGCTTTAAAACAATAATAACATGTAAACACTCTGAATGGTAGGATCGTTGAATGTAGGAATTCCTGTTGATAAGGCCACTTAAAAAATAAAAGTTTCTCATCACCGCGCGTAACATAAAAATCAGGTTATGAGGAAAAGTTTTGATTTTTCTTAAAGACAAGAATGGACAAAAATTGGCATATTTGCTATCAATTTAAAGCTTGTACTAACAGTATTGCAGTGGAATACAAATAACTGATATTTTCCTCACTTTCAAATATTAATAATTTCATTAGCACTCAAATGTGAATTTCATTCACAAAAAAACTTAACATTCTGTACATTTTAGCCTGCGAATTAAAAAACAACAACTCCCTCGTTATATTATTCAGTTCTTGGTGATGAGAAACCAGTTTATTTTTGAAGTAGCCTAATCAGAGTTATTTTACAGGGTCATGGCGGCAGTTGTGATAGACTGATGGCAGTGTTGGAGATGGGGTTGGGACAACTGGCTTGTTCCTCTCTACATATAGATCTATAGTATAATGATATATCAGAAATGGCATTTATAAGATGGTGACTAATCTTGTATGTGCTTTTCTCAATAATTATGGTGCTTTTTTATTTACGCTTTTGAATAAAGTGTTAACAATATTCTCTGTCTATGCCTTCTTTATAACATCAGCATCAATTAGTAAGCTCATTGTTTAAACCACAACGAGGGGATGATAAATAGTTTCCATGATCTGAATGAGGAGAATGATAGAGACAGATTTTACTTGTTGATTTGAGAAGTGTATAATACACCCTCGTATTTAGATAACACAGGTTGTTCAGCTCGGAAACATCTTCATCCATTAATTCAACCTTGTGTGTATATACCGGTACTTAAATATGTATGTATGTATGTATATATATATATATATATATATATATATATATATATATATATATATATATATATATATATATATACATATATATATACACACATCCGCGTCAGCCGCGGATAATAACTATTGTCCAAGGGGGAAGGGACACAAATTAGAGTAACAGGGGGAGGGGCACTTGATTTATATTGTATACACAAGGGTTCTTTCTGAACAAAGTTCCCTGTCACCAAAGGTCAACCTTCACCAAGATCTCCCTCACTAAAGGTCACTTCTCACCAACAATCAACCTAACCCAGGTTCACTTTTCGGAGATTTGAACAAAATGCCTCTGAAAAGGGTCACATTTTAAGGTTTCCGGCAAAATTCTTCACACAAAGGGTAACTTTTGACTGAAATCCCCCTCACAGAGGGTAACAGTTGTTGAAGGGCCAGCTGCACACCAATTTCCAAATAAAAATGATCTCTCAGCAAACCATTGCAGAATTTCACATAACATCTTATTGACCATCACACAATTTTTCTCAGCACCATTTAGCAGTATGGTGGACATCTCTTTGTAACTTTTGTTTTCCGGCCTCTAACATATCATCTACGCTGTTTTATTAAAACAGTACCATCTGCTACATGAAAATGGTTGATCGAAAATTGAAAATGGTTAATCGAATAGTAATATTATTATCATATTATATCATTGTTCAAACATATAAAGATGCTATTTCCTTTTCCTGTAGACCACATCCATGAATGTCTTGGTCACCAGTTGATATCCTTTGTCATTTAGAAACCTGTCTATTGCTTCATACCTCATCTCAGAGCCCTTTGTGTCCTGCCCACCAGGTATTAGGTATTCAATGAGGAAGACATCAATGTCCAAGTACGAGAAAGGTATTGTCTCCAGTATCCCCAGTTCAGCCCCCTCAACATCCAATGAGAACAAATCAATGTGTGTTACACCAATAGCCTTTATGATGGAAAATAGCGTAAAACACTGAACCTTGATTTTTTCACCGAATGAGCCGTTACGCTTCATTTCGTGCACAAGGCCACCCCAGCCTGGCAAATGTCCCTGATAAAATGAATATTTCCCTGTGATATTCTTGGTGTTCAGGCATGCATTGATGCTGTAAGACTTCCTCTGCTTGCTGAGGATTTCATTGAAATATCGCGGCAAAGGTTCAACAAGGAGACCTGTCCAGTTCCGGCTTCGCTCAAAGAAAAGTGAGTTTGATAATTCCTCACCATTATGAGCCCCACACTCTATGAAGAAACCGTCTGGAAATAGAAGTACAGAACTGTATTATCAATGAATAAAGTTCTCAATAGTAAACCACACTGAGATTTATGTCCTCCCCCCTCCCGACTTGAAGATGGTATGTCAGCTAATAGACTTAAATTCCCAAACCTTTTCTTCAAAATGGATATAATTGTAATGTCAAGGGTTTTGTTATTATTTTAGCTGATATGCAGTGCTCAATGTTAAATATATTTGTCTATAAATGCATGATTTGAGATAGAAAACAATGTTGCTTATTCACCTCACTGACTCAGTGTCCCCCCTATGTGAGCATAATGGGAATTAAGCTAATAGGGAAAGCACTGAGGCATGCAATATGAACACACAGGGAGTTTTAGTGTCGACCAACAGTAAAAATGATTGCACTAAATATGTTAATTTGATAGATTTAGATATATCCCATCCTTTCAAAGGTAAGGGAGTATTTATATCATGGAATGTAAAATAGTATCATGGCATCAATAGAAAATTAACGAATTTTAAGTGACATACCATCTTTGAGCCTCTCCAGATTAGTACAATTTTGTAAGCTAGCTCTTTTGCCGATATTCCTAACGGCAAGTTTTCCAAAAGACATTCGCGTATCTCAAACTCTACAGTAGGGGGTGAAATTAAGTAATTGAACATGGGTATAACGCAGGCATTCTTATTGTTTTAATGGGAAATGCTGAACTTTCATCCTCCAAGAGTTAACCTTTGCCAGGCAATGTTAACGATTCAAACACTGGCTGCAGAAAAAGACAGGTCTACAAATGGTAAAGTGATCCAACAGAAAACTTTTTTGTTTCAGTTTCAGTTTTGCTGGTTTCAACTACATGGTAGACAGAATCCAGTGACAAATGACGCGAACATGATGCAGAACGGTATAGCCAAATCTTAATAGATCAAACTACTGGAGCTTTCACATTTCTTTTGATTTTCTATTAATATGAACTTACTTGTTTTCTGATTGAGGAGTTTATCAAGCATTTCAGATTGTCCATGCTGTGAGAAGTGTATTTTATCCGGCTCGGTCAGTTTCAGCGGTCCTCGAGATGGTTTATGGATCCAATGTGTGCGTAACCTCTCTAACAACAGGGGATGTTCCAGGTCTTCAAATCCATTCTCGAGCAGAAAGATGTCTTGTTTTGTAAGATTGGTGGCATGTTTCAGTGTAATTTCTGTGGTTGTTATATTCAAACTGCCTCGTTGGACATTGATTCGGTGTACAAGATGTATACCAGCAATCACCAAAGATATAAGGAATATCTTTCGAGGAGACGGTGACCGTGATATATTCAGAAACATTTTAGCTTGATTGTCTCACCCCTGAAGTATAAACACAATCCCCTTACTGCATATGTACCGGAGTGAGTACTGGTGTTGGTGTAAGATCATTTGTATGACTATAATGTATGGATATAGACTTTGCTTTTTTACTCGTTGTCGTCTTCTTGTATTGTATTACTGTGATAATGTGACGATTTCTTATTTTTTATCATGTATCGTTTCCTTTGTGTCAGAACAAACAAACTATGGTATCAAACTTAAGCGCATGAAACATATTTGCCTGGTTTATGTGTTAGTAACTTGTCATCATAATGGATAAAGTCTATGGTAACTGCTCCTATCAGCTATGCATCTTAAAATTGAGATTTAAAACTGTATTTTTCATCTTTATGGCATCATGTACATACTCATCTTTATCTCATCAAATTATGTGAGACCAGAAATTGTGTTAACAATTGAAAAAGGTATCATCATTATTGTCATAATTTCCACATGTATATCCTGTGCTCTTTGCAATAAAACTCTTCAAACCTTAAAACCTGCATAGAAAAACTATAGGTTTAAAAGGTTAGTCAGTAGTGGCAATCACAGGTTTGTCATAGGCACATAAGTCAAAAAGACAGACATTACAATATACTTTATACTGGCCAAGGCAAGACTATGCTTTACCCAAAATGACTAACCCATCAAATGAAAAGACTATGATGTGTTCGTCAGTTTGACTAACCTAACAGCATTGCTAAAAAGAAGTTGGGCATATTAGGAGCCAAAATATGACCAAGGGTCTCTCTGTTATTTTCTGGCTCACTACACAACCAATCTCTGATAGTCAATGCTGTCAGTTTAGTCAAGCTGACTAACCCACCATAGTCTTATTTTATTTTTATGTGTATTAAGGTTGCTCATTTTGACTAAGGTATTAGTTTCTGCCTTAGTAATATTTTAATAAATAAGTTGATCATTTTCACCATTGCTTCACATTCACCGCAATTTTACTCATCTTTTCCCTTTTCAGGTATTGTGTGGGCAATGTGTACTTTATGACATTCAGTTATGGTTTATAGACAAAGTTTGGTCTGTGTACATTTTGGGATGCTTTAAGTTTGGGAAAGGTACGTTTGTGGACACTTTGTGCTGTTTTGTTGTAGACAAACTGTATTTACTGGAATCCTAGTTGTTGGCAGTTGGGTGTAGAAAAACAGTATTTGTGAACAATTTGTGGTCATCGGTTAAGGGCAAGTTATATTAAAATTAAATTTTTCATATCTGTGCACATTTTGTGATGGTGAGTGGGATCAAACTGACATTGTGTGATTGACGGTTGTGGATATAATGCGATGTGGACACGTTGTAGCCTTTGATCAGGCCCTTTATTGGTATTTGGCAGGGTAGGTATGAGTGTGTTAGGGAGTGGTCATTTTTTAACGACAGGGGGGGTTGGTGGATTTGGGGGGGGACCAAAAAAATTTGGACCCCTTGAAGGGGGGGGAACAAAAAAATTACACCCCTTTTTTAACGAAAAAGGCCGCGCGTTACTATAACTCAAAGGGGTTGGCCGCGCTCATTTTCAACCTGCCTAGGGGGGGGACCGAAAAATTTGTGACCCCTTCCGTGGGGGGGACCAAAACTTTTTCGGCCCTCTCGCACAAAAATCCACCGACCCCCCCTGTTGTTTAAAAATGACCACTCCCTAATGCCATGTGGACACGTTGTAGCCTTTGATCAGGCCCTATATTGGTATTTGGCAGGGTAGGTATGAGTGTGTTAGTGCTACAACACACATACTTCTCTAAATAAAGATGATATCATGTAGGCCTTGTTACAGACGGATTATATTCATGATGAATAAGTTCAGAACTGGAGTTCAATGTCCGTAAACACAATTAGGGTCAGGATCGGATCTAGATTAAAATCTTCATCTCAAACCTGCATAGGGGAGGTCTGAAATTGGTACATGTCATGACATGTTGCATTAAGAGAGTTCATGTAAATATAGATGTTTCCATGAAAAGAATATATGACAGAAGCTGTCAAAGTGCAGGTAATTAATCATCCTTATTACGCACTCACGAAATAAATATTAAGATGCATACTTAGACTACTGACTAAGTGCTGGACAGGAATTGAATGACACCTAGACAAAGGCTCATGTGTTTGAGTCTGTTGGCGGGGTTTCTTCGCGAGTTGACCATTGGGCCGTATTCTACGAGGCTTTAGGCCAAGTGGAATGCGGCCCAATATGGCCAACAAGTGGAATACCGTATTTAAAGGGGCAATCTCACCACTCGCACTTAACCACATGGTAGACTAAAACAGTACTAGAATTGTGAATAGGATACGCTTGGTGATTATGTCACTTTAAATTGATCATAAGCTGGCCCTTAGGATCTAAGGGGGGGGAGCCTTAGTAATCAGGGGGGGGCATAGGAGTTTTGGCTATGATTTAAATAGTTTCACAAAATATGAGCTACCCTCAAAAAGTATTTTATTCTCAAAGGTTTGAACATAATTGAGAATTTTTCCGCATTGTAAAGAAAAAAAGAAAATCAGTTCACGAACAATACTAGCCCACCTAGCTCAGCACTAGCCCAGATAAAACCCACCCTCACTTCAATTCAAGATTTTCGAGAAGAAAAGAGAGTTTTTAATAAATTAAATTATGCATAATGTAAGCAAGAACGTTTGTGGGCCCAGCTAACCTAGGCCCACCTGGACCCCATCTAGACCCAGCCTGGGCCCAACCCTGGCCTCACCTTAGGCCCACCTGAACCCAAGCTGGCACCCTATACCTATGGCCACCTTCGCTCAATTTGACCACTACTAACCAAGGTGAAACCCACGTTTGCAAAAAAGCATATGAAGTCAATTCAAAATGTAAAATAAAAAGGTGTTTTCAGAAATGAGCATAACTTACAGGACTTGCAGAGCAAAAAGGATAATCGCAACTATGGGTAAGCCTGGGAGCTCCGACACTTACCACTAACATCCGAGGTATGCGCTGAGAATCACAGGTAGGCCACATTTGGGCGTGTTGGCTTGGAAGTTCCCTGGAGCTAATTTACATACAAGATCACACATTTATAAACGATGTATAGTTGAAAAAAAAGTACGATTACAATTACATTGATTGCCAAATATATTACTAATTGCACTTGTGAATACAAGGAGGGAAGGCTTAAAGGGGCCGTCCTCCTGCCGTAGATCCAAGGCCCCAAGCCACCAAAGGCCACTTAGTAGACTGCAGTCTTGAGTGTGCTGACAGCCTTCAAACATACACTGTAAAAAAGTGTTTCTAATTTTTAAACACGTTTACCCAAACATATCAAAGTTAGACACTTCCACTGAATCTCAGAATCTCAGCACTTTCTTCTGTCAGCAGGTGCAGGGATATGGCTGCTGGTGGTGGTTGAGCCTACAAAAGTGAAATATTGGTGGACAAGGCCAGTTTGGCTGGTCCACTGGAATATTTTGGACAGCACTATGTACTTATTATTGTTGACATTATCTAAATTGTCATTGATGTCAACCAATACAATGGGTACTATATTTGACTAAGGAGAGCCTGTACATGGGCAAAAGCCTGAACAAGGAATAGGAGAATAATACCAGTGGGCTAGTTAAACTGCCCTCTCCCACGGTTTTTCATTGTTGTAGCTCACCCCTCACTGGCAGCCATATCCCTACACATAGCTAGAAAAAAGCTTGCCATCAATATGTTTGGGTGAAAGTGTTTAAATTATATTCACATTTTTTACAGTGTATGGGTGAAGGGTGCAGTGAGCAGTGAGACCAGGTAATCATGCTGTCCTGGCCAGGTGACTTCAGTAGGGGGACCATGAACCAGACTTTCCTTGGAATTAAATAGTCTATAAAAGCATAATGAAACTATAGCACCCTATTAGATTTGATGATTACACATTGGCTTCTAGGTATAGACATTATGTAATGGTACCATTGTGTATAGATGTTCTTCTTTCACCCAAAATAATAGCATGTGGCCTATTCAAGGGGGAGTATACCGTTTTCTTTGGGCACACTGGTGGCAGTTAGTACACTGGTGGGTATCACTAGTACTCGATACTATACCACTGGCACAGTCCAACTGCTGGTCACACCAGTGCAACTCATCTAGGCCAGAGCATTACTGGGAAGGAACAACCAGCAAACTATCTGTTGGTTGCCTGAGCCTTTATACATGGGGTACTGGTGCTGGGTAATACAGGCTCACAGGGCTAGGATATGTCTGCATGTTAGAGGTTTCTGTTTGGGGGATTCTAAATATAACTAAGATGTTATATAAACCTAACAAGGCTGGCCTAGAGGTTTGGATCTACGGCAGGATGACCGCCCCTTTAAGATAATAATCCATGTCAATTGAAAAAGAATTTCCTTACCTTGTGGGAACTAAATCATATCAATTAATGCTTTCCCTGTAAGCATGTGATAGCCTCCACTCAAAGTGTCCCTATTCTAGCTGATAGCCAAGGTCAAAACAACTTGCATCATTCATCTAGTGATCTAAAAGTCCCCGCCCTTAGTCTGTAGTGGCTATCCCAGGTTTGTCACAGCTATTCAAGAATGACTGAGGAAAAATAACATATCACTAATGCCTCACTCAGAAGGACTTAGCCTTAATTAATCCTTTAGGGGCGAGCATCAACTATAGTTGATGCCATGGCTGGTCAAGCATTAACTATAGGCAGCATAACCCGATGGGATTTAGCAAGGGCTTGGCCCAGGGAAGGTTCCTGCAAAAATGTCCTGGCCCCGTCACCATAAAACACCTTTTTTAGTGGGCCCTGAAGGGTTAAATGGAAAGAGGGAGTTCAAAATAGCGCTGCCGCTGTAGTCCTCCCGTTTCTGTGATCCAATATGCACACTTCCTAGAAGCACCCCCAACTGGTTCATTTCATAAAAATAGCCCCTATGACCTCATTTCTTGAGCTATAAAAAACACAAACCCCTCGTTTTAATCACAATATCATGGCAGTCAAAATGAATGGAGCCATTCACCAGCTAAGATAAGAGTTTCTGTTTTCTGTGGCCTACAATATTATAGTGACATTCTTCATGTCAAAATGTAATAAATGAATATGAATTGTTAAAAGTTGTTACAATGGGGATGTTGGTAATTGTGTTCTTGAACACATATGTGAAATCCAGATGTGTGTGCCACTGCCCAATGCTATCCCTAGCCATTTTAAGTAAACCTGTTCTGTCTGAGTTAGAAGGGTGCCTAGGGCCAGAGCTACAGCACCCCCAACTGTAGGTGGCCCTCTGTTGCCTAGATCACAGAAATGGGAAACATGTTCAGATGCATTCACCATGATATTTCTGGATCTAGGTATGATAGAAACCTGATCTTTACAGATCTGCAAAGCTCTCATAGGGATCTATACTAATGGAACCAATATGTATTCTTTAACTCATTTTTTTTTAAATTTATCAAACTCCCTACCTTAGACTAAGGTGAGTTGGTCAGTACTGACTAACCTGACAATAGTTACTAACCTAGGTTGGCCGTACAGGGAGCCAAAGAA
Organism: Harmothoe impar; assembly: GCA_947462335.1. Taxonomy (NCBI): domain Eukaryota; kingdom Metazoa; phylum Annelida; class Polychaeta; order Phyllodocida; family Polynoidae; genus Harmothoe; species Harmothoe impar. The sequence goes on from OX381708.1 coordinate 77,637,715, forward strand.
TATCAGTGTAGGTGTTATGTCTGGTTTATCATGCGGGTATAGCATGTCAGTTTGGTCTGAGTACATCAACAAGTTCTGAGATGCAGACATAATGTTTTGGTGGCTACACATATCTTAACGAAACACTCTCCTACACCCTCGCCGTTCATCACATTGCCATTCTTAACGTTAACATTAACATTAAGAATTATGTCGCTAAATAAAATAACTTTTCAAAATCTCACCTATATGTCTAGTAGAGCTTGTGCCCAGGTTCAGCGACTTGTATTATGAGTAACTTTTACGTTCAATATCAAACATTGGATCATGTGTTCTACTTTTACTATAAAATTGAAGTGTCATAATGTTCTATAACCAGCATAATTTTCTTTATGGTGAAGGTTGACCCATAACTGATGCATCACCCTTTGATCAAAGTTAACAGAATGTCTGTATTTCTTTTTCTACATACAGTCTGAATCACATAGAATCCGAAAATGAAAAGAAGAATGGGGGGTCCCGACCCTTTTTTTTAAGATATAGAATTTTGAAAAATTAAAGTATTTTAATTTTTCTCTAAAAATGAGAAAAAAGTGTGAAAACTTCAATCATCTTTTTAAATATCAACCATTAAGCACAGAAATGTAAAAACTTCACATGTAAAATGCCTACATGTTCCACTTTACTGCAAAAATAATTTTACAGTTGTATGCCATGGCATTCTGGGTAAAATATGATGTTTTGGGAAAGAATAGGAATATATTGCTATTATTTAGTAGCCTTATTGGCTATAGCCTTATTGGCTAACAGTAGTATTCAAAATGAACCGAATTTTTTAAAACTCCCTCAGATAATAGTTCAGATCGTTTGCTAACATATGAAAGTGATTTTGATAGCGGATCCCAGGCATATTTTTAGGTTTTTAGGTTTTTTGGCCTTTGAAGTTAAAAAAATATAGCAAAATCGGTTAAAATTTTACATTCAAAGCTAAAAATAAAGTGTTAACTGGTCAGAATAAGGGTATGTTGTTGTTGTTGTTATTTCGTTTATTTTTATCCTGAGGAAGTACATAACCTTATAGATTGTATTCTTGTATTCCACAGCATTTGCAATTATATAAATATTCCGTTAAGCGGTAGCTAAGCCACATACCTTCTTATAAGGTGTGGTAATGGGATGTAGGGCTGTCCTGGTTGTTGTAGGACAGTCCTACTACCCGCGGGTTAGTTTAATGAACAGTTATTTATGTTTCTGAATATCCAGATTATTGATGAGCTCAAAGTCCATCTGAGGCAGAGTGTTAAAGTCTGTGTCATGGGTACTTAAGGTACTGACAGCCTCATGGAAGTTAGAATAGTGTAAAATAGGACAGAAGAGGTAAAGAGTATAGTGTAGAAAAAAGATAAAAGAAGGGTTTAGAAGAAAGTAAGGATAAAAAAAAAAAAAAAAAAAAATTAGATGAGCGGGGGCCACATCAGTGGCGCCCACTCATCATATATGCAAGAGCCTCGGATGTTATACTATAGGCTAGTAACATTTATCAATAAAGTATGTATAGGGGGGGTATATGTGTGTGTGTATGGGTTTACTCACCCCACCCTCCCGGGGGAGTGGGAGATAGAGGAGTAGGGGGGGGGGGGGCTGGTCATACACCAGGTAAGGACGCAATTTTCTTGTCATATTCTTCCTTTAACCATGCATTGAACCCAGTGACTGTCCTATTCAGTCTGGTTGAGACCTTTTGTTGGTTCCAGAGGATGGCATCTCTATGGTACAGACTCTTTCTATAAATCGGGTTTTTAACCCTAGATATCTTAAGGAGCCTAGCATCATGCGCTCTTGTACGGAGTGGCCTTTTATCTATCCTATCATCCATCATTGAAGCATTAAAGGCATGCTTTAATAGATGTATCTCCCTGCGGTCTTTCATGAGATTTATCTCTGCTAACTTATGTAGTTTTTCATGATTTTTTGTACCTTTGTTCCAATATATGGTCCTTAGGGCATTGCTAACTGTAGGTTGGAGGGTATGAAGGATAGTGGCTGGGGCGACACTATAAATAATATCACCACAGTCCATAATGGGTAACAACATGGTTTTCAACACATCTAGCTTAGCCTTTTCCGGTAGGTTTCTGCTATTTCTTCCAAAAATATACAGTTTGTGCTCGGAATTTCTCCTGGTAATACCAATTTGCTTTTTGAGATTAAGCTGGTTGTCCAGGGTGATCCCAAGGTAATTATAGGATGGGGTTAGCTCAATCCTATCATCTCCTATGCTGAGCAGGGGTTTCCTATGCATTTTTCTAAGGGCTTTATTGGCAAAGACGACACATTTGGTCTTTTTGGCATTCAAGAACAATTTGTTTTTTACACACCAGACCCTTTAATTTTCTAAATCAGAATTAATAAGCAATGGGGCTTGATTAGAATCGGGATTGTGTGCCAGGTGGACCACAGTGTCATCAGCATAATGCTGGACCTGGAGATGTTCTAGGCAATGTCCAAAGTCATTGATTTATGTAAGGAATAACAATGGCCCGAGGACTGAGCCCTGGGGGACACCACAGGTGATGGGGTGAGGCTGTGAAATGATATTATTTGCTTTGGTTCTTTGCATTCTATTTGTTAAGTAATTTTTTATCAAATTTGTACTTTTATTATTAAATCCTAAGAATTCTAATTTTTTATAGAGTATATCATGGTTTAAGGTATCAAACGCCTTTTTAAAATCTAGGAATATGGCTGTTGTTATCTTTAGTTGGTTTAATTCTGAGTAAATAGTGTTTGTAAGTTTTTCTAGACTGTTAATTGTAGATCGGGTAGAAAATGGCTACAATGTATACACTTGGTTATTTCAAGTAACTTAATGTGATCTATTTCATTCTAGATGCTGATTTCTTGTAAATAGTTTCAATGTTCTAACTTTTGATATAAATAGCAAATATCATTGGCTACAAACATATCAAATATTCAAAGTTCAATAAAACGCGCAATTTTTTTAGATGGCTTAGTCAGCATGTATATGTACCAGATTATGTAATTTTAGCTTATTCTGATACATTTAAGCTATATGCGCAGATACCTGCGCACTGTGTTCATATTCAACAGGTAGCGATCCACCTTAAGGCTAACTGTCCCACAGTGATACCGTCTTTCATCCCCGTTAAATTGGAACAGTTTGGGCCTGGGGTTGAGGGCCTGCCAGGGTTAACAATGACTGTTAGATTGACTAGGTATAATAAAGCCAAAACTACATTCGACTTCTGTACAGGCATTCGCGTATGCCCATGTGTACGGGTTCAAGTGTTACGCACTCGAACCCGTACACATAGGCATACGCTCATCCTGTACATTTTCTCCCCATTACTGGGCCTGGACAAATCTATATCTAAATAAAAATGATCCGGAATATTGGATTATTTTACAATGAGGATTGTGGGTTCTAATCCCACCTTGGTACAATAGGCGGTTCGTTTTTTACATTAGCTATTAAACCCATTTAAAGCATAACTCTACCTATAATGACCTAGTGGTATTACCTATTAAATATGTGACTAAGTAAATTAGGTTAAATTCAGGTCAATTATGTAGATATCAATTGAAGTACTGATTGAGCCACAGTGGGGTTCGAACCCATGTTCTCTTGAGTGCTGATACACAGTAGCATAGTATATAGTTCTCTAACTGGAGCGGACTTGTTCCCGCAACTGCAATGTTTAGACTGACACCAGTAATCTTGTGAGACCTTGCAGCTTGTTGCCCTGAAGCTATAAGTTGTGTCTTGTCACTGCCTAAGTCTCACGATACATTGCGAGCTCAGAACTAACATGGCTGCCCATACAGAGACTTCGCTATAAGGGACAGTGTAGGTATAGGTCTATAAGTAGACCCCCAGACTGTAAACGTACAGTCTGGGCCCGAGACTGTATGGACGGTGGCCCTAAGGCTACATGTTATGTCTGGTTCATAATGCGGGTATAGCATGTCGCTTTGGTCTAGGTGCGTCAACAAGTTCTGAGATGCAGAACTAATATTTGGACGCTGCACCTACACAGAGAAAGGTCAAGGTGTCAACTGTGTATCCCATGTGGCTCTGGTAAAATACAGAGTCAAACAGCTAATGACTCTGCTTATATGAAGGGTCAACTTGAGTTCACTCTGTACTATCAATGTCAACTCAAGTTGACCCTTGATATAAGCAGCGTCAATAGTTGTTTGACAAGCTATTATTACCAGAGCCACTGAGAGACACAGTTGACTCCTTTACCTTTCTCTGTGTATCTTTGGAAACAACTCTCCTACAAGCCACATTATTACGTTGTCCCCCTTTATTAATTTGCCTTTCTCTTATTAACATTGAGCTTAACTGCTAGTACCTTAGGGAAAACCATGTCTAGAAGTCTAGTTGGAGTTTGACATTTATTTGGGGGCCAGACCTGACTACAGATCCCCGTAAGTTACCTTTTCCCATCTAATAAGGAAGATCAATCCCTGAGAAAAGATACATTTTACAATAATAGGAATTAAGTCGCTAAATAAGAGGTTCCATAGCAGCTTTAAAGCATCATGCTGTACATCTGATGTTACTACACTTCAGAGTGGGTGATATCTGACGAGTTTTTCTTCAATTGTTTATTCATAATACCTATTATCTATAATATAATAATCTTATAATTATCTATAGTATCCATTTAATTTTCAGCTACAAATATGCTTTGATAATACGTACCCATGATGATATCAGTTTTGGAATTGTCACTGCGGTGTACCGTTGTCATAGACTACACTTGGTACAATTTGATAATTGTATTACATATGACATGTTATACAACATGGTCATCACGATTTGCATATGAGTAAGAAATGCAAGGGTTTGTACAATAATATATGCTATAACATATACAGTTTTGTTTATAAAAATAATCCACAGATATTTATTGATGAACACTTTCTGCCTGTTAAGGGACCAGTTATCAATTCTATTCTCTCACTGAAATGTGAAGAGCAGACCTTTTCATCTATCTAATTAAGTAAAATCTATGCTAACAATCACGCCTGATGAGACACTAAGATTGGAACCACACATATATATTTCTATAATCACAGAAATACTGAGGTATCTGAAATCCTGGCCTCAATGACTATGCTTGGAGAATAATCTAAATTCCAGCATTGACACTCTCCATCAGGTTTTAACATACCAGTGTGTGATTGGTCAAGAGTGAGCATCCAGAACGAGGCTCTGCCATCTGATTGGCTGAAGTCTTGTTGCCATAGTTTACCTTATTAGTGGATGCACAGAGCTTGAAACCTCACTTTGTGGTAGCAAAAAGACGAGACAGTATCCGATACTGTTCTCTCCTATATATACAGTTTTATAAAGTAACCATAATGTGGAAATTATACCGCTTGGTGCCACTGCAAGCTGACCCCACCTCAACCTCTGTTCCCAAGCGTCATCGCTGGTACCAAAGGTTGCTGGTTAAAATAGTTCCTATGCGCTTGGTGCTGTTGTATCAAAAGTGCAGATGTTGTCTTATTGCTTCCTCTTATACAGCAGGTCCACCCATGTCTTGTTCAGCAGCTCATACCCTCTAGCAGTCAGGAAACGATCATAGTCTAAATATCTTTGATTTTTGCCACCATATTCAATCAGAAAGAAATCTACGCTTATATAAGAGAAAGGTATCGTCTGGAGGATCCCCAGTTCTGCCCCCTCTACGTCTAACGAGAAGAAGTCGATATGTCTCACGCCAATCGCCTTCAGAATAGACTGAAGTGGGAAACACTGCACTTCCAGTTTTCTGCCGGATATCTGGCCTCTCTGTCGGACCTCTTCAACAAGTCCTCCGAGTCCATGGTAAGAGCCATCGTAAAATGGGTAACGACCGGTTGTGTTTGCAGTATTTAGGCATGCATTGATACTGTAAGCATTTCTGGATTTGGTCAGAAGCTTTTCAAAATTAGGCATCAATGCTTCAACGAGAAGTCCAGTCCAGTTACGATGTCTCTCAAAGAAGAGAGAATTTGATGCATCCTCCCCATCATAGGCTCCAACCTCGATGAAGAAGCCGTCTGAAATGGAATTGAGATATAGTTACATTGGGCTTGTCTTTTTACATACGACCAACGTGTTTAGATACAAATAAAAGGATACATTTCTTGACTTCTGCCATATCTATGAATAATTTGTCAAGATTGATATGTATTCAGATGATGTTTCAATTTTTTTTATGTTTTAAATTCAAAGTATTTTATAATGTTTGCAGGATTAATTGATAATGATTAAACAACTTCTTGCATCAATAATATGCGTTTGACCATGATATTACCAAAAAAACTACTGGACTCAAATCTAAGGTCTTTTAAACATCGAAAATACATTGATCATAAGCTTGCTTAAAATTAATGGTTTGATCTCTAAAAGAGATTCAAAGCATTGTTTCTACCTTTCTGATATGTTATATAGGATATCATTTATTATATTGCTTTGGGATTGATATCTCTTGCTAAAATACAATTTTGACTTTTCCCTCCAGAGAGCAAAACACCTCTCCCAACATTCAGACACTTACTCGTCTTCTGCTTCATAGCTTGGTCCACGTATACAGACTGGTTATGCTGTGAGAAGTGTATTTTGTGTGGTTTGGCCAGTTTCAGAGGTCCTGCGGATGGCTTATGGATCCAGTGTGCGCGTAGACGCTCCAGCAGCAAGGGGTGTTCAGGGTCTCTGAAGCCGGTCTCCAGCATGCAGATCTCATGTTGGCTGAAGTGAACTGGTCGTGTGAAAGTCCTCCTCAATGCAAACACTGGTGGCACATTGGGCTCTTGTGTTCTAGTATTGAGGTTGTACACAATGTACACTGTCTCTATGATGATCACCAAATACAGAATCATCCTTCGATATGAATTGAATGCTCTTATAGTACACATGCTGGCGTGTTTGTTTTTTCTGAAGACTGGAACTGTCTAACTGTCTTAGGGCTTGCCTAATAATGGCATTTCATCAAATGGATGTCGTTCCTAATTCAGTTTGTATGTGACTTATAAGCACTTCAAGGTAGAATACTGTTTTTAACGCTGAAATGAGAAGCAGATAATGTGATGGCATAGTTTTCACAGATTCAATATCAAACAGTTTTCATTTTACATGTTGCAGCACTGTTTTAGTTTTAAAGTTATGATGCGAATTTATGACCATAAGGCTAGTATTGTGGAATGTGATATAACAAGTGGTGCGGCCCCTTCAAACAGACCATACCAGTATTCTGGTACTGTGTATGGTACTGGGGCGTACCTTTTACCATTTACTTGGTACATATGGTGTGATCATTAGACCATGGCCATTAGCCTATAGCAAGGTGTGCAGCCCCCTCAGTGCCTTATCTGTAATCACAGAACAATGGGTCTCATCTACACCAACATTGGGGGCATGGGTTTGGGATAATATCCCACCTTTTCTCATAATTTTCTCTTATTTATGACCTTACCATCCCATTGGCAGGTAAAATCAAAACGTAGAGTGATAGAACGGTGTCTAGGCTACAACTCTGTATCTTTATATTTATCAGCAAATCTAACAGAAAATTCGCAAATGGATTTCCCTGGGTCACCATAAGAGTATTTTATGAAAGTAGCATGTTTAATGGATGATTTCTGAATTAATATAAATGATTGCACTTTGTAAATCGGCCAGTGTATTAATTGAGACATTCTCTTTACAATGGTACCATACATGATATAAACTATATTGGGACTATGAGAGAAAAATCAAGTAAATGCTTAGATACACTGATCCTGATGGGAAGGCCGTTATACTAGTACGCCCTATATGGTGAGTACAGTTACAGCTCATTAAGGGCGTACTAGAATAGTGGGTGTGTCCCCAACCTGATTACGGTAACGCCGTCTGGTTAGGCCAAATTAAAAAAAAAGGTTTGTTTCAGGTAACATGGGAAGAAACTCTAGGGTCGGTAGGTCGGATTTTTTTAAAACTTTATGTACCATTTTCTACAGGTCTAAGGAGGTTTTCTCACTTGTACTCCACCCACCATCAAGAATTCTCCTAAATGTTTGTAAATCTAAAATTGACCCCAAAAAAGTGAAAGAATATAAAAATTTCTCCCAAATTGCATAACAAAAAAATAGGGTCGGCCCTGAACTGATCGGGTCGGTCGGGTGACCTGAAACAAACCTTTTTTTTTGGCCTTAGCAGTGAACAAACTGCTTAGTCCACCATCACCTTTATACTTCAGATAGAGCGACATGTCTAATGCCAAATACACAGTACAGTAGGACCATCTAGGACAATCTGCGGAGAGTCGTCTCTGTACACTTCAGCTCTCCCACACTAACCAATATCCTCCGGTGGATAATGGCCGCCACTCGGTTCTAGTCAGGACCAAACATCTGCTGGAGAGTGAAGTCTATGTTGGTGAGCTGAAGCCTACAGGGATAGATATCATACCCACGGGTGGAGACATCTATCATCAATATCTCGCGACAAATAGACATTATTCTACCTAGGGCAACAAAGCATACAGGATTCCTATGTCTTAAGTATAGAGGCTGCCGACGACATATTTATAGCATAAAATCTGTTGTATGCCACTCCTAGGCTCTGAGAGTGGCGTACAACATCTGAGCATCGCGTACAAGTCGTGAGCGTGGTGTTCAAGCCGTGAGCATGGCGTACAAGCTTCCAGGCAGGTCTGGGATGAGGGATAGCTCCCATATCAGCAGTGTTAGGGGACACATTTTCAGCAGCTATTCTAAAATAGTAATCCTGCGAATTTAGAGATGATTTAAACACTGACGGATAGATAAACACTTCTAGTTTGTCATGCACTAGACCATTAAGCAATACTACGATTTGTTGCGATAAACATATCCCATACAAAAGGTACTTTGCCATCTGACCAAACCCAAACTTCAACATTCAGCAGAAATCTCGGAATAAATCCTGTCTACTGGTCAAAATAAATTTAATTCTAGGTATAATAAATCCAAAACATCACGCCTGTTGCATACGAGTAATTTTATTCAACTTGTGGATCTGGTCACTTGTGGGCCCCACCAACCCACCGCTTTGAAATAATTACTTGCATGCAACAGTCGTGTCGTTTTGGGTTAGTACAGTAGGACCATCTAGGGTGTAATAATGATGGCCGTCTAGCTCTATCATACCTAGTGCTATAAACTGATATCTCAGTTATGATACGTATCAGAATGCGGCTCAGTTTAAGTCTGTGATAATTTATGAACCAAACATGATACAACAAAAGGAGTGGCATCGGTAGTCCCCATGAATTTGTAGAATAAGGCTATGCCTTTTCATTTAATGAGATATTCCCCAGATTTCCCAGGTATTTTGTATCAACTGAGAGTTTCCAGTTGCATGATTGTACCTACCGGAAAACCTCGCGTAGAAGCCAAGGCTTGTACACGAGTCAGAGCCAGCTTTCTTTTGATACCAAACATGCTTATAGGGGTGCGACTTATACGAGAGCCTTTATGAGTATAGTATAGTACAAAATTAATGATTATCAGATACCCTATTAGGCTTATAGGATTTCCCAAAGTTAGGAGTGTGGCTAATACACGATTAGGCTTATACGTGAGGCTTTATGGTATAAGGTATGTGCCACAGCCAAGCTATGTATCACTGGGGACACACTCTATAAATTAGTATAAATATGTATGTATAACTGGGTTGTCTGTAATACCGGACCATAGCATATAAAGACATATATATGGCCGACAGGGGTATGATGCTATTATCTCCCTGGGACCTTGCGCTGGGAACATTAGGGAGAACAGTACTTACCTTAGAACATTGATATCTATCTGCATAATGAATCTGTAGATGTTAAATCATTCCAGAAAGTATGTATTCCTCACTCGTCGAATCCAAGCAGCTGTACAAAGTAGAACAAGGACGTGGTAATGTAACACTCTGTTTGTGCCTCTAATTAGTACGGTTACACTGGTATTCTTTAGCTCCCTATACAACCAATCTCTTAGTCTATAGCCCGACCTAGTGATGGGGTGTTCCCATGTCGTATGTCGATTTAAAGAAATGACCATGTTGCATGTCTATGTCGCTTAATAATGCTCATGTCCCATGTCGATTTTAAGAACTGTCCATGTCCCATGTCACTATCTTTTTAAGCCTCACGTCGCATGTCGATTTTAAGACGTGCCCATGTCGCCATATCAAATTTAAGGGTCTAGAGCCATCCTTTAGGTTCAGTTTCTACCACCGCTTTTTTATGATTGTAGTCAACAACCAACATAATTTGTTTTTTCCCAGGCTTTAGCCTGTACCGTTTAAACCAGAATTTTTTTTAACTTTTTTTTGAATATCTTTGCAAGAATGATGCAGGTAAGTTTTGGCAGATATCGGCGGACCCTATACGACAAACCAAGGTTAGCTGATAGTCATGTTGGTCAGTACTGACGGTTTCACCTTAGTCCCCTCCATTTCAACGAGTTTTAGGCTAAGTCCTTTTGAGAAGGGAATCAGTCATACGTTGTCATGCCTCAGTCATTTTTGAATAGCACTTGGTCATGCCTGACCAATGTCTCTATGACTAACCTGGGATAGCCACTTCAGACTAAGGGCCGGGGCATTTCGATTTTCAGTGTACTGTCGCCTGTTTAGTATTAAAGCTGTACAAACTGCAGTACCCATACATCCCGGCTAACTGCACTGGAAATCTCAATGCTCCAGAGCTTAGTCAATGGTGGCTAACAACTTAGTCACTGGTGATTAACATAGTTTGTAATATTTTGGCTGCCTTAACCGTAGTGGCTGAGGTGCCAAAAAAGACTAATTCGCGGGTATTTATTCCATATTGTAGCATATAAGAATTTCGCAGATTTTTCATTTCCGTGAATATAGCGAAAACATATACCCAGCGAAATAAAGTACGACCACAGTAGTCCTTTTAAGTAAGACATCTGGGTTGGCTGCAATCATTTTGAACCACTTAGAGGGTAGACCGGAAAATTTGTACCCATTTTGAGGGGAACTGAAAGATTCTTTTGGGCTCATGTAAAAATTCATTAACCCCCATATTAAAAGAATCATCACTCCTTGAGGTGTGTTTGATTGGGTTACGCCTACCACTGGTCAATATGCTAGGGGTTGTTTCTCAAGCCACTATGATTGAAATGGTGCATAAATTGATGTAAAGCATCCTCCACGATTCAGGCAGCCCACTGCTGACAACCGTTCAGTTATATAGATTCATTTCTCAGAGACCTAGGAAGCAAATCTGCAACCAACTTTAAATATTGGCTTTTATGTATGATGTGCAATATGCAGGTTCAGCCCCCTTTTGTTCCGATTGGGGGCCTAGGACCCTCTGCCACCACGTTTTCCTATGCAGGAGAGGTAATGATTGTAAAGTGTGTGTATTATATTATGGTTTTGGCAAATTTTTGGGAAGATCAAACATATTCAGCCCCCGCCTCCTCAGGTGGGGGGTGGGGGGCTTGGCCCCTCTGCACTGATATTCCTAGGCTCCCTATATAACCAATGCCTCAGTCACTAGTGCCTAACTTAGTTAATCATTTTTTGGCTCACTATACTACCAACCTATAGGTAAGTTATTATTGTCAGGTTGGTCAATACTGACCAACCCACCTTAGTCTTTTAATTATCAGGGGGAGCCACTGAGTGATCATCATAGTATCGTACAGGTGGCACCAACTAGTAATATACAAAGACAACAACTATGGTACACACCAATGATGAGCCTAGGTTAGCCACTACTGACTGACCCCTTTGGATATAACTTTGTCATTGTGACTAACACACATATGGCTAACCTAGGATAGTCTGTACTGACTAACCCTTTTCAACCTATGGATTTTCAGTGTGGCCCCCCTCTTCATACGCAACTGTTTCCAAGGTTGTTGGATTTATCCACCTGTAGAATCTCTCACCATCTGGATAAGCATCCGGGCCCTGAATTGTTGACATCTTGACAAGGTTGAATTGTCGGTCTACATTTTTTACACTATTTTCGGTTGTAGAAATCACGGAAATAAACAAAATATAGAATAACACCCATTACGGTTCAGGCAGCATACTGCTGTTGTCCAGATATAAGGTGCCAAAAGAGGAACCACTGTGTCATAGGAACTTCAGAAATGAGCCCCTGATCTGGGTCAACCAGAACGCCAACGACCCGTGTCCACACTGAAGATCTGGGCTCTGTGCCACACAATGTTCAGTTTCTACCATGTTTTTTTTATGATTGTGATCGACAACCAACAGAATTTTTTTTTAGGGAGTGGTCATCTTTTAACAACAGGGGGCGGGGGGGACGGGGGGGTGGGTTGGTGAATTCTCACGCCAGTGGGGCAGAACTTTTTTGGTCCCCCCGCAGGTAGGTTGAAATTGAGCGCGGCCAACCCCTTTGAGATATAGTAACAGGCTTTATCGCTAAAAAGGGGGGTCAGAATTTCTTTGCCGCCCCCTTCAAAGGGTTACAATTACCCCCCCTCCCAAATCCACCAACCCCCCTGTTAAAAAATGACCACTCCCTTAACTTGTCTTTTGAATATCTTTGCAAGTATGATGTGGGTAATTTTTAGCGGTTATTGGTTGACTGTAGGCAGAGGTTGAGATAATGTAATGAGTGATATTTTTGCTGGGAGAGTGATTTGACATGGATCAGAGCTGATCCCAGATATCTATGTTATTAGTACCAGTAAATCCCCTATTATCACCCATGTATAGAACCGTGCCCTTGATTCACTCTGACCATCCCCATTTCAGGCAAAAAAAGCCGGATGCTGAATTTGCCAGATTATTGAAGCATGTTTATATGCTCATCTCATTGGCAGATCCAGGGGGGTGGCCCGACGGGCCTTGCCCCCCCCCCCCAAAAAAAAAAATATTTAAAAAAAGATGAAGAAGAGAAAAGAAAAGAGAAACATTTTGGAGTATTATCCATAGGGCCTGACTGAGGGCCTCATTTGGATGATGGGGGGAGAGGGCTGTTCTCCGGGGTCATGCCCCTCAACCCTCCTAGTATAGCTAATGCGCTTCACTCGCGGGAAACACATATTGACTCTTGGTTGGCCAGGTTTGGGCCCCCCCTAGACCATCCTGGATCCGCCACTGCATCTACAGATCCGCCCCTGCGAAAAGCAGCCGGATAATCGAGGGTGCCGCATTATTGAAGGCCGGATTATTGAGGTCTCACTACACCTGAATGACCAAGCAGAAAACATCACGTGAGAGGGGCACACTCATCATCCTTTCTGTTTCGCAATTTGTCTTGAAAATGAGGAACAATACGTGTTTATACCTTTAGCCCAGGGGATTCAGATTGGTGAGGATAAGGTCGATTATTTCAGTTGTTTATTTTTGTATCTCTACATCTCCCAGTCTACACGATGTGTTAGCGCCTAAGTAATAGGCCTATGTCATAAGTTTTTATTCCTATTGGCTGTAGTCAAAAGTCATGCCTTGTTGTGGATTTGAGCCAAATAAAAAGAACCCCACCTCAAACTCATATCTAGGGATGGGTGAAAATATCCTTGGGCTTTTGGAGATGGGTAGTTATCAGATTTGAGTACCCCCCCCCTTCTGGGGGGGGCTTATATGCAAGCATTTATAGTACTCATATTTCAGCAAAGTGCATGTTAGTCTGCCTCCCTCATTTAGATGTCGATTTCAAGAAATGACCATGTGGTATGCCTATGTTGCTTGATAATGTTCACTATTGTCACTATTTTTTTAAGCCTTGTGTCGCATGTCACTAGGCCTCATGTCGCATGTTGATTTTAAGAAATGTCCATGTTGCCATATAGAATTTAGGGGTCTAGAACCATATAGATCTATGTGTATGTTACATACCATGTATCTACACATGTACTCTACGTTATATATACACATGTACACATACAGTAAGAGACTACCAGACAGAGTTTTGGGGTCAGGAAGGCCAGCTTATACTGCATTGTGGGGATTCCCATGTTGACCTTAGGAGCAGGCCTTTTCACCTCTAAACACACAAGTCAGCATTCTCATACATACGTTAATACATCAATACACTGTCCATATAGATCTAGGCTTATTTCGGTGGGAGGGAGGGAGGCGCCTAGAGGTGTATTACCTCTAACTACTGGGCAGCTGTGATCTATGGTCTACGGCGAGACCGTTTTAGGTTCATCAGGGCAAAAAGTTCACGAAAAGGCCAACCTGTGTTTTTTGAATGTATTTTGTAAAGTAATCTCACTAATTTTAGCCTAAACAGGCAGCCGAAATAGTTCATCTAAGCATTTCATGTTATATTGTTGAAAAGCTATAGTTTCTTAGACTAAGGTGTTGGAAACCGACATTTTAAAATCACTACCACTACCGGGCAACATATATTTTCATTACCAAGTGTTTGTAGACAGTTATATCTAAATAACAATTATTGATCTTTCAAATTAGGGTATTGTGCCGGACCTCTCCATATTGCTGAGGTTGTGTTAGCCTGGACTATAGGTGCTGATGGTGGTCGCAGCTCAATGTGATGTGAGTGCAGGACTGATTGAGGACATGGAGCGTGTGTGTGTGGGGGGGGGGGGGGGCACGATTTGTGGGAGGAGGGGGTGATAGGGTGGGGGGGCCTGAGGAGGAGGAGTGGGGGGTGAGGGGGGGGCGCATGATCCAGACACACACCTGGACCATGACTCCATGATACCACCTGGTTGCCATGGTAACGTACTAGTCCTCCATGGAGACACCAGCTGTTGCTATGGATGCCATCCCCCCTCCCCCACACATCACTGCCCCACCCACAGACTAAAAACTGTCATACCACTGAGATGTGGTATGTATTTTGGTTACATTGACCACTGATGTGCCGGTCAACCTGTAAACTATGGGTCAAACTTATTTTTCTTTTTTTATCGATGAAAGCTGCTTAATACAGAAATGTGTAAGTGGTGACACATAGATGATTGATAACATTAACGTTTGCTTAGTATCATTGTTATCTGTCGCTCAAAAGTCACTTTCTGACGGAGGTATCTCACTGCTGCGTCTGACGCTTCTGTTTATTGTTTGAGTATGGCATAGTTTTTATCTCAAGGAAAAAGCTTCACCTACCACTGGAATTGTTCCCCCCGTAACCCCCCCCCCCCCCCAATGGAATTCCCTGCAACTTGAATTCCCCCACGCGGACCCCTAGCCCCCCCCCCCCTGCCCTGTCTATGTTTCCATGTCAGGTGATTAATTGGCTTCAGTATTGTTATTGAATGTATCCTGGGCTGCCCCCGCATCGCCTTTTCTTCTCCCCTTTCAAACTTTTCTGCAAGGCAAAGTCTGTCACCCTTAATGCTATAAAAGAAGATGGGAAATTTCCAAGGGCAGGGAGTGATTCTAGGGGTTACAATTCCTGGAGGAAAAATTCTGGGAAGCTCTAGAGCAATTCCAAAGAGGTGATAGCCTGGTACAGAATTTGGTATTGCAGATGTATAGTGTTTGGTTGATCATGAGCCAAGGCCTGACGACTGGATCACTTATACTGTGCAATTCCTCCATAATATCGTTAAGAAACTGGTTTTATTTTATGTGGAGAAACAAAGTTACTATGCTTATGTACTAAAGTGGCTCATTCTCCATGGCCTGTTTCTCGACGATGACGTCATCAACATAGCTATGAAACTAATCTTTAAATGTATATTTTGATGAAACTAATCAAGAATTACATAAAATAAATACAGAGATCCACTCTAATCACACTCGGCTCCGCCTCGTGTGATACAATCCAATGCACCACTTGTGGAGAAACCTGTCATTCAGGCAGATTATCGTGGACCTCTGGCTATATATTCCAGGAGGTATTAGGCTAGAACAGTTACACTCTGCTAAATGAACCTTTCTTACTATATTTTGTGAAGAATTTTCATTTTCGACTGAGAACATAACGCTAAGTATGTCTGCTAGTGGTATGTATACTTTACCGAATATATACACACGCATGGAGGATCAGTGACATGTGTCCACCTAGAAGCGACCCCTGGTAATTCACCACTATGTCCTGTCTACGGCTCCCACCTAATCACACTACCTATCCACATACGTATACATGACCCATTTCGTACAGACCCCGCCCAACCATATATCAGCTACAGCAGTACAGATGGTACCAGCAGTAGCGGCCATTTTGTCGATTGTGTCCTGATTCTCTTTTTGCCATTAGGAAGATTACTCTGGTTGCTATGGTAACGACGTCATCAGTGGTGGCGCCACATGGTGGGGTCTTGCCCACGGCCGTGGGGGGAGGGGGGGGGGAATAAACTCATCCAGGTGGATAATAATAGGGTGGGGGTATATTTTTTTTATTGGGGGGGGGGAGGGGTCATTTGTACATAGTTCTCACACTCAAACTCAAAGCAGCCATGTCTTTTGTTCCTACTAATCATAGACGTGGACTGCTTTGAAAATATCCAAGAATGAGATAAGTTCTGGTGAAACTGATACGATGTAATGTACTCATGGAAACAGAATGATCACAGCACCCATACGTCCATAGTTGACTTGCACATCAGGTTGGGGTTGGAGGGATGGAGGCTCTGGAAGAGGGGGAAGGGGTGCAGTCCCTTATGATGATCTTGTCATGGGATGCGGGTGGGGAGGCAGGAGGGGAGTCCATGCATGGAGTAGTCAAGGTCTTGGACAAAACAGAGCATCTGATGGGGGCGGCAAAAGGATGGTTGGGGGGGGGGGGGGGGGTGAAGGGCTATTGGGGGATGTATTCTCGAGCCTATAATAGAGGACTGAGGGGGTTTGGGAGTGTGCTGGAGGTATTAGGGTGGGGGCGTAGGGAAGGACCTAGGTGGGAGCATGGGAGGTGTATAAGGAGGGTGGGAGGATGTGAGGGTGGGAGGCTGCATGTGGGAGGATTGACAGACTGACTGGTTAGAGATTGGTGTGGGAGGGAAGGTGGCAGGGAGGGTGGCTGGTGGGAGTTGGGGGGGGGGCAGATGGGAGGGGGGTTAGCAGCAGGGCAGTGACCAGGGTTAAAGTTGGGAGGGTGGGCAAGAGGGAAGGTGGCAGGTTGGGAGGGGGCTGGGGAGCTGTGTAGGTGGGAGAGGTTGGGGGGCTAGCAGCAGGACACTGACCAGCCTCACTCTGTGACACTGACGTGAGTGTGACGTACACAGTGACGTGTGGGACGCAGGATTCAGAACGAGGCTACGGAAGGAGACCCTGGAGGAGAGATCCTGAACCACTGAGGAGTGACTGAGACCTCGGAGTAGAGTCCACCTAGGAGGCAGAGACCTGTCAACCCCTGTCACCATGTCTACAACTACTGCCGCCAGACTCCTAATACTCCTTGTTATAGCCGCCACCATCGCCGCCCAAGGTAAGGGATATTTTGTGTTCTTTAAGCATCATTTTAAACTGATAAAGAGAGAAATTGACGGTAGAAAGCCTGAGGGGATGCTGGATGGTGAGAGAGGATCGGGGGGGGGGGGGAGGGTCAAGGAAGTGGGCACTTCATTCTTACCATTGAGAGTCCTGAAAATGGCAATTATCTGCTAGTGTCTCAACAGGCAGTTATTTCCTTTCCAGCTAAGGTTCAGTTCTGTGTTCTGTATGTGTTTTCTGTAGCTACTTGAGAGACGACGGAATTCAAATGGAATAAGGCCTGAGGGTGTGCTGGTATGTAAAAGGAGGGGTAGGTAGGGGATGAGGAAGTAGGAGCAATCTACTTTGTGCATAAGAACCTCAGCACTGACAGTCCCTGAAATGATAGTAGCTTTATATATACAACTTCTTGTACGGCAATAATTGTCTTTTCCAATCTATTTATTTTGGAAATATGCATTAGGAAGGTATAATATCATGGTAGAAGGAGGGCGGAAAGGGGTGGAGAGGTCAAAACAAGGATGTGCAGACACAGTTATAAATTACGATAGAAGATCATCCTACTGATAGTTTCTACCAATTTTGTATCAATTAGTGGTTAACAAGTGTGCCACGTCCAAAGATTTCCACTTCATATTCTTCTAGTAACTGTTATTTAAATATTTATATGAAAGGGTTGCAACTCCATACTAGAGAAGAGGTCTTAGGAATGGGTGGTGCCTTAGTAGACTTAGTTAAGGTAGCAGACTCCATCCAGTCAGATAGGCAACTTTAAACTTGCTGTCAGTGACATGGACATGTACATGAGGCGCTATGGGAGGGTGTGTCAAGAGAAATCTACTGGAGGAAACATCTTTATATTGTATCATTTTTTACATAAAGTAATTTATATTTCCCTTTTCCCATCAAGCAATGAAAAATTACAAACACCTTCATGATACAAAGGAGGACCCTTTATATACTGACTACTTGTTTCAGTTATTGCCAGTGTCAAATGCTGATAGGAGTGTTTGTACATACAACCAGATATTTCCTGATATAATATTAGGTCATGAACCAGCTCGGTAATGAACAGATATATTTCTGAAAAAAATACATTGATAAATGACATAAGATTGGGAGTGTCCCTGTCTCTGTGTATAATTATTAGTGGCCATATGTCGGTGTGTGCCCCCCCCCCCTACATGTGACACAGTCACCACAAGCTGCTACTGATGACAAACCGGCCTGATTTAACGTGGCGCCATCTTGCGGCCGTCACATATGACACATGAGTGGATCATTACCCAATCACGTGACCTACTTAAGCCACTGCGCAACGCCCTTTAGACATGTGCAAAAGTGACTTCCTGTTTCAAATGGTCTGTCCCGTTCTTTCCAGTTGCCTGGTTCATTTGATTGATGCATGTTTTGAAATGAAAAGTGTTAATTTGTTCACTTTGTTGAAATATAAAGATGAAAGAGATGATAGATATGCATTGTATCTATCTGGCATTTACATACTTTAGCTGTGCTATATTAAATTCAAAGTTATAAAACATTCCCCACTTGTTATATAAGAAATCAGCATCTGGCTGCATCTAACCAGATCGGGCCAGTCTGAACGTCTTCGGCTGGGTGCCATCTTTGACAGGGTGCCATCTTTGACAGGGTGCCATCTTTGACTGGGTGCCATCTTTGACAGGGTGCCATCTTTGACAGGGTGCCATCTTTGACAGGGTGCCATCTTTGACTGGGTGCCATCTTTGACTGGGTGCCATCTTTGCCATGGTGCCATCTTTGACTAGGTGCCATCTTTGACAGGGTGCCAACTTTGACAGGGTGCCATCTTTGACTGGGTTCCATCTTAGACAGGGGTGCCATCTTTGACAGGGTGCCATCTTTGACAGGGTGCCATCTTTGACAGGGTGCTATCTTTGACAGGTTGCCATCTTTGACAGGGTGCCATCTTTGACTGGGTGCCATCTTTGACTGGGTGCCATCTTTGACTGGGTGCCATCTTTGACAGGGTGCCATCTTTGACAGGGTGCCATCTTGTGTTTATTTTTTACGATTTTCAATTGAATTTACCAGAATTTTGATAGGGAGATCCTATAACAGCTTATTTCTGTCCATTTCTACCCTGTATAATTGTAAACGAACGGCCATTTTGATGATGTCACATGACTGTGAAATACGGCTGCGGAGTTTTTCGTTGGGGGGGAGTGAAATCAGCGCTTTTTGGTTATAGCAATGGAGCGACAGTATTTCATGAAAAAAATGAAAACATATTCTAAAATCATTTACAGAGATTCCCATACAGAAGGCCTCGCAATGCTTCAAGAGTCGCGGTATCCCGAAGGTCCAATTCGACTGCGCAGAGGGCCACATGGTGAAAATCAACCGTGCCTTCCACGGCATCAAAGTCCCGTCCACCACCAACCCCTGGGAGAACTGTAAGCTCAGCAGTGGACAGGACTCGTATAACTGTACCTACTGCCCCGGGGACTGTATGGACGACTCGATGAACCTGGTGTACGACTGGTCTACCTGTATGGGTAACCGGACCTGTATGAGGACCGTGATGCAGTCCTACATGCCAACATGCACTAATACTGCCAAGAAGTTCTCAGACTACCTACAGGTGGAATACCAGTGTGTACCAAGTAAGTAGGCATTCATTCAAAACGATTTTATGAAATTTTAAATATTTTTAGATATTTGTATACTGAAAATACTAGAAATCTACAAAACATCCACAAATTCCTAAAGTCATCATAGTTCATGGTAATAAAGAGTTATATTTGTGAAATATATTAGCGAATGATCGGTAGGAGGAGACGTTTGTACTTTAAACTTGTTTTAAGTTTTTGGATTGTGATCAGAACCTTTAGGGTCTTAATGTTTATCTAAAGTGTCCTTGCCCCTACACCTGATAAAGAGAACATTGATACTCAGTAACCATTGTGTAATAATGGATCAACAACTCATGACAAGGTAATTTCTATTGTCAAATTCCTAAATACCATAAACTAACGATATTAAGCTCAACTACACCATGGGTCCTTTCTTTAGGCCTCTGGAAAAAAATATAAAATGGTTTCTCATCACAGCACACATCAAAGAATTCAGGTTTTGAGAAAAACGTTTTTATCCTTTGCAAATTTTTGGTGAAAATATGATAAAAGTGAACAAATTTGGTATCATTTTAAAGCTGATAATGCCACACATCCAGTGGGATAAAAATAACTTTCATTTTCCCCACTTTCAAAGATCAATGAATTCTCAACTACTCAGTGAATTTTGGCCACGAAAAAAAAACATATTAGCCAATACATTTTAGCCCACGAGTATAAAAACAAGGAGCAGTCAAATTTCCATTCATTAGTTTTGTGTAAACGCATGAGATTTATCTGTTTTGTTTTTTCCATCACAGATAAGCAGGTCTACGATATCTGCAACCACCTGGAGACGTCAATTAACGAGGGGTTCATCATGAGTCCTAACTACCCGTACAACTACCCCACCAACCAGGACTGTCTGTGTAAACTCTCCACCCAGTGGGAGTCCAAGATAGTGCTCAGTCTGGTAGACCTCTTACTGGAGACAAAGAACAGGTGAGACTGCTTATACCATGCTATGGTTACAGTAACATTTGGTGGTAACCAATAATGTCAGATCAACCATACATGTTGTCTTTTTGTTAGTCACTATTTGTATATTACATTCGGATTGGGTTGTGGTAGAGGAAGCCTAGTCTAGAGATGAGAGAGGCACAAAAATACTGTAAGGTTTGTTCCAAACTAAGTGAAAGTCAATTAATATGCCTGCAAAAACTGATTTTGGTCAAAACAAATCCTTTTTAGTTTCAAGCATATAGTAAATGATAGTGCTGATAATCTAAACTTTGAACCAATACAAATACACAAACTTAAACTCAACCATCTACCCTGGAATAACAAGCAAAGTGTAGCAGCTATTGGTGTAGCCCTGGAATAATCTGTGCTGTCTTTATATTGCGAGTTATTGCTGACCCAGTGTTTACAGACTCTGACTTTAAAGTGACATGGTCTTATGATTAAGGCTCAAAAATCAATTTTGTTAAAAATGGACCAGAATGTTCCCTATGGCCATACTTCATGTGCTAGCTACTTTATTTTATCTCATTCCCTAGAATTTAGCTTTGAAGTTGAATAACTATCAGATTATGGCTCAATTTACTTTTTGGAGTGCACGCTATAATTCCCCCATTGAAAATACACTGTAGAATGCCATACTTGGGCCACATATGAACCTCTAATTGGGCTCTTATTGCCCATAGATGACATTTTATTGGGCCCTATCCTTCAAATATGTTATTGTACAAACATTTGAAACACATTTAATCAGGATATAAAATATGAAAAATATCGGACCATGTCACTTCAATCATACACTTTTACTTTGTAAGCCGGTGCCGTGCCGACTGGATGATGCTGAGACAAAACAACCAGAAGCACCGACACTGTGGTGCCATCATGACGGGGGTCAAGAACATCACCTCAACAGGTAACCTTATCATATATATAAATTTTTCGTATGCTTTTAGATACATGTTGTTCCATGTTGTAAACAAAATTAGGAGTTGCTATAATGTATCTAACACCAAGAAAACAATATCTATGTATTTTCCATCTCGGATTCACCCAAAATAATGACAATCAGCTTTGTGAGGCAATAAAAACCGAACCACTAGGGTCAGCGATGTTTCAAAAAGTGTTCCAAGGAGCCAAGATATATACCTGTCAATATAATCAACTTTTTTAAACAAGAACTTTCTAGTTTGACCATCCTCAGCCCCAACACTGCAAAACTCAGGAGTTTGTGCCATATAGATAGGGCTACTGCAAATAATAAACTTGTTTCTCATCACTTAACCATATTACCAGGGCGCTTTAAAAAAATGTATTAATTCATGTTTTACGCTGAAGACCAAATGTGTAGGGGGATCTAGGCTGTCAGCAAATTTCACACTCACATCTTATTGGGGTGACAATGAGTGCATGGTTTGTCATTCATGGCCCCCTCCGCTCAGCACACGTAATGACCTTAACCATTATATAATTCCACCCTACTTATCCATTACCCCGCCCCACCTGTGTCCCACACCCCTTATGTAACGCTGGTCCACTTTCCTGGACCATATTGGTCCATTATTGTCTACTTTTCCTGTAAAAAGAAAAATCTCCAAAAACACGGTTTTGGTGAAGCGGTGATGGGAAATAGGGATATTATTTGAAGTGGCCTAATGATCAAAAATATCTTAGAATTTCACAACAGACCACAGGAGTTTAGCAACACTTGTTGGAGTCATTATATATTGAGACTTGAAAGAGGGTGGGGGATAAGTTGAAGTTGAAATACTTTTCATCAGGCAATATTTCCGGAACCACATTTTTGAACTGTAACATAAAATTTCAAGGTTTACTATTGGAACCAACATGCTATTGTTCAGGGGGATGGGATAAAATGTAGCAATTGCCTATGTAGGAAACAATATTGTCCTATGGATAGCTCGGTGGAAGGTTTCTCTTGAATTTACAATTTGCTGCCCATGGATACTCATATTGTATTATGCACTGTAAAACTCCAGCAACTCTACTGCTGAGCTACAGTATATTCTAACAGTGCAAAAAAACACAGTGCTGTAAAAAATGTGATATGAAATGAGCAAACCAAATTGAGACTTTTTACTTTTCCTACATCAGGTAATGCGCTGGCCATCCAGTTCCACTCAGATAACCATGACAACCGCACACAGAAGTTCCAGTACTTCACACGGTCACTCAAGGGCTTCTGGATGGCATTTGCAGGTATGTTCTTGTTGATATCTTTATTTGCTGAAAATCTTTTTAAAAACATTTAGCTTTTTATTCGATAGCCAGATAGATTATTAGATATTATCATATCGGCTAAAGCTTGTATGACAATTCATCTTAATATAGTCCAATTAAATGCTTCAATTTTGCAATTTATCCTAAAAAAGTTCAGTCCTTAGTGCCTGAAGAAATATGTGGGCTAGTCACTGTAAATCGGTTCTAGTACAACATTATTCAAAAGCATTATGTTGAATAAAGGTACTTTATGACCGGTGAGTTTCACACGTTTTGACAGGTGTACAGTACCTCCTTCGATTATGAAACAATACAGTAATGAGGGATAATGTTGTATCAGCTGGACTCAGTCCGTCATAAATTTGATATATTATCAATTTTCAAAGCTTGCAGGCGCCTTTTTGGGCCCGATAATCTTTTTCTCATGCTTTAGTGAATTGACCAATACATAAACAAACACTAATAAGTGAGTTAAGATTACCATACAAAAGAGTAGAACTTCTTCGTACTAATAGTAAGAAACAGTAATGCAATTCATAATAGTTCCCTTATTAACAGACCTTCTCTCTATGTAACTTGTCAGCTGAGCCAGCAGCCCCAATACGTGTCCACTGTCGGCGACTGTCCGCCGCCGACCCTGAAGTCAAGGAAATAACCAAAGACGATGCAGAGTATGACGAGATCCTGAGTACCGCTGCCATGGAAACTACCACTGAGATGACCACTGACTCTAATGAGATAGACCAGGAGGGAGGACGGCGGGGGCCCGGAGGGGGCAGGGGTGGAGGAAGGGACAAGGGTCGGAGGAAGAACGGAAACCGGAAAAACCCACACGGGTCAAAGGGACAGCAGGACGGAAGTGAGTAATATAAGGATTAATTTTCTCCTTGACTATCATATTTGGATAACTGTCATCATGATTTAATTGCCTAGGCCCATACGATCAAAACGGATTTCCCCCAAAAAATTCAAATTAGTTTGTACATCTTTTGTAATATATATATGTGGTAACACAGTTCAAGATTTTGTCATTCCTTTGCGTATGCTTTGCATATTAGATATATCTAAAAGAACTGCCTATCTAAAAGAACTGATTATTCACAAATTCTCCTTTGAGTGCTTTTATTGGTACTTTGCTGTTACCATCAACTATGCCAACAAGTCTCTTACAAAAAGAAGATTTTTGCGGGATATACCCCCCTCCCAATTGGGGCTCGATGCATAACTCCCTCAGTGACATTGTCACCATTATAGAGAGCTAAACATCTGGCTGGCTGAGGGTGAAAATTTTCACCAAAAAAGTGTACCCAACAAGTGTCTGGAATAAATCCATACTTCTTTGTATGTTTCAGCAAACCTACAAGCCTCTGGGTCAGAGGGAATGACGTCGGTCCGTATCGTCACTCTACTTGTAGTCAGCGCAGTGTCTGTGATCCGAACGTTGTGAACCTGCATACCGTACACATCATAAGTATAGAGTATTTGTAGACTAAACGGCGAATTTTACTGAAGTTGATACCATATCATCTGTTAAGGATTCTTATTGGTCTGGTTGGACCAGCTGGCCATCAGATCTGATTTTCTTTTACAACTTTTTGATACTTCTCAGTTACAAGTTTCCTTATGAGTGATGAGATCTAAGGTTTAGTAAATCTTGGTAGTTACATGATAAATGTATGTTTTGAATGTATGATCTCTCAGATTTGATTGCGAACTAGTGGCCTTATCTAGTTAAAGACGACTTTGAGCATGAAAGTGATATAAGGTATAGATACACCAGTTACTTCACTGTAAAAAGTTGGTTGCTGTTTTTGTAGATGTACAGTAGATTCTGCTGTAGGTGTACAGTTTCTTGTAGGTAAACAGTAGAACCTACTGTAAATCCACGTTAGATTCTTCTATGAATCGATTCTACAGCAGATTTTACTGTAGATCTACAGTTTATTCTACTGTGTACCTATACTTACTATGTGCAGTGTTGTTCAGTTCAGTTGTGCAGTTCATGAACAGAATGGTCGCTGCTGACAAGGTGTGTAGTGCAATGTTAAAGTGGCATAGTCCGGTGATTAGGGCTCCAAAATAAATTTAGCTAAAAAATGAACCAGAATGCTCAATTTGACCATAATACATGTCCTACCTACTTTATTAAACACTATTCCCCAGAATTCATCAAAGTATCAGTTTTATGCTCAATAGGAGACCTTTGGACTGCACACTATAAGTCCATCCATTGAAAAATACAATGGAAAAGAATATACCTGTGTTCATGGGACACTCTTAATTGCCCATCAATGATACTTAATGTGCCCCATCCCCCAAACATGACATTTCAAACTCATTTGAATAGTACTAGAATGTGAAAAAGGGAAAAAATCCGACAATGCCACTTAATTAAGCTGGGGCTCCACTACCTGATTTTTTGGGGTAATTTTCAGAAACCAATCATACAGGTCTATATAAATATATCAGGTCAAGATTTTCTATATAAATTGTGCATAAATCGGCACATAAGAAATCCTGTAGAGGGTAGGGCATCAGATGAATAACATCCAAACATGTTTGATATGAGATTGGAAGCCCAGATTGGCCTGTGAAAGTTAGGCCCCAGATTGGAACATAGACTGTGTTTATATGGGCTTGGTAATTCTTTTTTCCTACTTGAGCCTGGGTATTTATACACATAAGCACATTTGTACATAGAACTCTAAGGCAGAGTATGGAATACATCTCTGGCTGCTGTAGGGATGGGTTAAGTTTTTTGCTTTGAGGCCGATTAGTGAGAATAGCACCGATTTGAGGAAAAGATCTGCTAGTGGAGCTTCACCCCTAAGCTGGGGCTCCACTACCCGTTTTTTTTGGGGTAACTCTCACGATCCGATCATACTGTTCTATAGAGTTTAATGAGGGACAAAGAGAGGCACATGATCTATGTAAATTGTGCTTAGATTGGTCGGTTAGAGCCAGATGGACAGTTGGGCACCAGACAAACAGAAATCAAATAAGTTTGATATCAGATTGGGAGTCAAAATCGACCTGAGATGCAAAAATCTGGACCTAAATTGTGGTAGATAAACATTATTTGTGAAAATAGATCTGTGGCAGGATCTACAGTACCTTCCATCGACTGCATATAATTGTTATGGTATATAACTGAGTCAGATCCGTGAGAATTGCCCCGATCTGACAACAAAATCGGGTAGTGGAGTCCCAGCTCTAGTCGTAAGCCCTTAACAGACCACGGTGCTCTTTCAGAAGTTTGTGGGCATTTGTTTTTGTAGAGCTTATGGTGGACCTTTTATTCTCGTGACTGATCAATCCGTTCTGAAAGAGCCTCGAGAACAGCAGACTCAGTAGTAGGCCCTGGATGGTTTTTACTTGTCTAGGCTGTGCATGATAGCTGGTCATATCATGCTGTTGACAGCATGTGACCCTTCAGTGACAGCTGCTACTGTCACATTTATCATTGGATGACCTTTGCTACAGATGTGCTATCCCTCTGTTATTATGTTGTAGAAGGATATAAATAAATAAGTGACATCAACACATTTCCATCGGAAACATTCTCTAATAGTATTCTAGATATTATTATTCACATGCTGACAAAACAGCTGACTACACTTAACTGTTCGGATTCTTATCGATTTGAATGCCTCTAAAATGGAATTCGCAGAGGCAATATAACACCCTAGTTCAGCATCAGAAGTTCTGATTTACTTTGTAATATATTGGGTATCTAGCAATAGCTAAATACTACAATGAGGTAAAAACGTGTCTTTTTTGTGGGGCTTTAAAGTCGTTTGAGCATACCTTAGTGTGAAATCTCATGGAACCATTATTCGCCTTCTGTGGAATTTGGCATTTAGTCATGTTAGTCAAGCTAATTCCTTGCCTTGCCAGAGAACACTTATTCTGTAAGAATAATTAGTTATATGGTGGAGTATGAAAACTACTTTTTACTCAAAGGGGAGGATACTGTCTCAAATCCATAAGTAAATTAGTGATGTAAGAAAAGGTTAAATTGTATATTGTATATTTCCGATACCTGCTTAGGCAAAACTATACATTTGTAGAAATAGGGCTCCTTCATATGGTGGTGGCTAGGAATTAGTAAATCAAAAATAGAAAATGTATCAGTATAACCTCCTAAATCAAAGCCAACTCCAAACCTTAAAGCACAGTAATATTTGCCAAAATCACATTAAGATTACTTTGGACCTGGCGTATTTATTCTGCGATGTACAACAACTTTCTGACCATCACATGAAAACCCTTTTTTTTTAACATTAAACGTGACTCAGAGCCTTCTGCCTGACTCAGATGCCCAATATTGCAGCTATATATTAACATGCTTCTGTATCTTGCAAACCCTCTCTGACTTAGATCTTTAGGATGTTACCAATCTCTATGCAAAACCTGTATCACTGAAGAAGAGATATACTTTAGATTAGGTACTATGGGCATGAAACTATTTAATCACGATATAGATGTACATATTAATGTGTATACTGGAGTCTAGAATCTTACGGCAACACCTTGTTTTTGCTAACTGGATTTCAGTGGTTCAATGGTCTGATTGATTCCATATCTACAGCATATATAAAGACATATCTTGGGACAATTACAAAACCGATATGCCATATAAACAAACATGTATTGGCCTGTGTCCATGCTCTGTGTGTGAATGTAAAAGAAAAAAGTTTAAATAAAAAAATCATTTAAAAATCACTGATCGTTTGACTTATTTTCATCTTCACTGACATAACACAATATAACAGTTTTGTTCAAATTTTTTTTATAAGCGATCAGAATTTACATAGTTTTACTTTAATAGCTTATAAAAACATTACTGCTCATTCCTAACAATCAAATACATACGTAGGGCATTACAAACATTTTTTGGAACTTAAGGGGTCGCTGTAGGGAAGATCCACTGAACCTTTGAGCCTGTGAAATTCAGTAGAAATAAATCAAACCTATACATATTATACATCATTATGACCGTATGTAATGTCTCCACCTTATTCATTCCATTATTTGACATTATAATGTTTGTGAAATGTGAGTAGAACAAAAACGTTCTTTTTTGGCTTCTTTTCCTTAGAACATCATTAGTGGAAGGTATTAAGGGAAAATCGTTAGTTTTTATGTTAAAATGTATTGTTGGTGTTATAACCGAGGGCAGTTTTTAATATTTTGTTGATATTCCAATTATTAAGGTCATCAGAGCTGTTCAAAGTTGCATAGCTACCAAAGAATGGTGATTTTTACATAAAAATGGGAAAATTCACTGGTTTTTGGTAACTATGCAACTTTAAACAGCTCTGTAGACCTTTATAATTGAAATATCAACAAAATATTAAAGAGTGCCCTCAGGCATCACACTAAAAATTCATTTTACTCATAAAAACAGAAAATTCTATCTTATTTCCATCCCATAATGATGTTCTAAGGAGAATGGGCTAAAAAAGAACGTTTTTGTTCTATTAACATTCCACAGCCATTAAATCCCCAAATAATGAAAGGAATTTGATAAAGGTACCAGATATGGTCAAAACATTGGACAACATGTAGAGGTTTAATATATTCTTTTTAGATTATACATGCTCAACTGTTTCAGTGGATCCTGCCTACAGCGACCCCTTAACCAGCAGCTTCGCTGCTGCACATAGTGTCTGTCCGGGTCGGGGATTGGCCTACCAACTTTTGGCGGGAGAACAACATGGCGCAGGGCGGGAATGTAGCTACCGACCAGGACCCAGAAAAATTGCCTCGGGTGAACTGCATCATGGGAGTCGTATCGATATTAATGTGGTTCTAATGAATGCTCTGCATCTCTTCCACCTTCGAAATATTAATTCAATTGATCAGTGCATTATATCTATCCATTGCCAAAAAGAAGCCACAGCCTGTCAAGAGTCAAAAACCCAGTGCAGCAGAAACACATCAGATCCTGCATTCAAAAGTCATCACTACTCTGTCGCCTCTAGGGTAGACTGACCTAAAGATAACCACGTACCATGAGATGACCCCCTCAATTCATTCATGATGAGCACTGTTTTTGTGTATCACAGTACACTTTAAGGGATACTCTTTCCAGAAAAGAACAAATAAGTGCTATACCATACACGAATAACTACATAATTAAGGTGGACATCGCATGGTACATGTTACCCTTTAGGTCAGTCTACCCTATTTCACTCCTGTAATGAAATGGACAGTTACAAAACAGACGGAACACAGGTGTGGCAGAGAGGCGTTACAGTCTATAAACATTTTTAAGGTCATGCTTCGTAACTACCAGCATCGCAATCTGGGCTTTTCAGTATGCTCCCAAGGCTGAGGGTATTTGCTAGTATGGTGCAATGGCCACAATCAGTTGCACCTAAAGCAAACCGTGCGGCTTATACACAGGTTGAACTTATATGCAAGAACTTGCTGTCATAATGCCATTATGACAATGGTATAGGCTCAAGATTGCTTCTGATGTATAGCTCCTATCAGCATATATAAATGTGCAACATATTGCCTGATGAGCGAAAATAAATTTATCCGAAACGTAGCGACAAAAGATCATTCCATTAAATAAACACAAGAAAATGTCATCGAAAAATAGAAAGTTTAAAAATAAAAATTGGCAAATGAAAATTCATGTGTTGGATTTTGTTTGATAAAAATATTCTTAAAATGTATTATACATAATTAATATCTCAATTAAAGTCACCACACGTACCCCTGTTGTTAAAAATGACCAATGCTAAAGGTATGTAAGACGGCCTACCTTACCATAGATTAGTCAGCAATAACTCTCAGTTTATTTGCCTTTTGAAGGACATTCAAATTCAGTGGTCTTTATCATAGTGCCTTCGAATGAATGGTAATACATTCTTATGTTTGTGATATAATGCATCCCTCAATGATCACTGAATCAATATTAAGTTATGCTTAAACATGACCAGTCTTTACAAAATCCTGCCGGACATCGGCTATAGCCGGCAAAAGGTCTGCCGCTCCAGCAGAAAGAAGGCTACTGCCGGCTCAAATGGCAGGCTGAAATCTAGAGATGCTAGACTATGCCACTTTAGTTCTTAAAAAACATGATCATACACCAATACTTAAAATAATATTTCTGCGGGACCAACTGTCCTGCATGGTGAAAAGATTATATAGACTGCATGACTATTAGGAACCTTTTTGATACAAAACCTAAAAGGTCACTGGAAAGCTAAAAAGGATTTGCCCTTTGAAATAAGCAGCCAATCATACAAATATTGTGGCCTTATGTAGTTTTGTTATTTTGCCACAAGGTGTCGTACGCGTGGACAGTGAGAAGTACCTATAAACGTCCTAAACCTCCTGCAAAGGCTTTATGATGCAATGTTCATCAGGCCTGTAGGAGGCACAAAATATATGTTATATGTATATAAGTGCAAAAAAAGACACTCTCTACACTTCGCCCTCGTGAACAAAGTGACATTCAGGACCAAACACAGTGAAACAAGATGAAATATTTGAGTACTAAGCACCTAAAAGAACGTTTGCCTAGAACAGTACTAGAAATCCAAAACAAGCTATATTTAACCCTTGATGAGAATGTCACTTAAATGTGTTTACGGTAGATTCACCTGAAGTCGGACACATACCTTGAGACAGACAGTTCTTTTGTGGCTATCAGAGCATTAGGGTGAGCTATTTATTCGTGGATAGTGGTACGATTTGAGTTTTTTTTGTTTCAACAAAGGAACTAGAAGTTTTATTGCACACGAATAACCTCAAATGTCACTGTCTGTCTCATGGTACATGTATATGCGTCTGATTCATGGTGAATCTACCCTAGACCTGTACCAAACCTGAGTTGCCCACCCTCGGCCGACCCTAGCATTCTTTTTTCTCAATTTTAGAGAATTCTTTTTGTAAATTCTTCTTCTCCTTTATTTTCTAGCAATTCTTTGGACAAGTCGTATTGCACATGAACAACCTCATATGTCACTCTCTGAAAAAGTAAACCTGTCTCAAGATTCGTCTAAGTGACTGTCCTAAAATAAACGAGTTGAAGGTTGTCTAACTTATCAGGTTACCATCCCACAAATAGAATCTGGAGCTGGCAAATGTCGGGTTTTGGGCTGGCACATGCCAATCAGGTCTTCTATCTGACAACTCCAGCTAGGAGACTGGCTTCCTTGTCACTTAGACAAGTCTGGAGAAGGGTTTGTGGGTTGGTATCTTGGAAGAGTCTGGAGACATCTTTTTCAGTGCTGTCTGTCTCAGGGTATGTGTCCAACTCATGGTGACTGTACCCTAGACCTGTAGCACACCTGAGTTGCCCCTGGCCTGTCTGTAGAGAGGAGTAATGTGTTGGTACAGGTAACACCTGGACTCTGACACCTGTGACACCTACCTGGGCGGGAGACCTGTCAACTCCACAGACAAGTACAGTACATACACTGAAAAAGTAAGCTCGTCTCCAGACTCGTAGAAGTGACTGTCATAAAATAAACAAGTCAAAAGTTGTCTAATGTATCAGCTTACCATCCCACAAATAGAATCTGGAGCTGGCAAATGTCGGGTTCTGGGCTGGCACATACCAAGTGGGTCTTCTATCTCCAGCTAGAAGACCCGCTTCCTTGTCACTTAGACAAGTTTTTGACTCGTTTATTTTATGACCGTCACTTTGAAGAGTCTGGAGACAAGTTTATTTTTTGAGTGTAGACACACCCATAGTACAGACAGCACAGCACCGGCCAAACCCTACCTCACTCATGTGTACATAGACCCAGACACCCTCCCACTGATAAGCTAAATATGGAATTTACACTGATCCTTGACCAATCTTTCAGTCAGTATAGTCATGTTTTGGCTCCCTATACGACCAACCTAGGTTGTTAATATTGTCAGGTGTGTCAGTACTGACCGATTCACTGTAGTACATTGTGTATTTCCATTCTAGGACGAATACCTTTGAATAAGGCATTAGTCATTTGTTGTTTTGCCTCAGTCATTCTTGAATAGCACTTGGTCATGCCTGACCAATGTCTTTTTGACCAACATTGGATAATCACTATGGAATAGGGGATTGGGCTTTAGATCATTTTGTCTTAATCTATTGTATATTGTTCATGGTTTAATTATTAATCTATGCTTCCCTAATGTACACTGGAAATGGGTATAAAGTTTATTTGAATAGAATATGCACAAACAGATGTCTAGATCCAATTACATAGTATAGGGCGTTCAGACCATTTTTATTGAGTGCAGAAAAGTTGCACTTTTTTGTACAGGATAGATAGACAGGATCTTAACTAAGAGAATTCTGAAAGAATTGTGGATCAACCACCACTGGAACATAGTTAAATTGGGTTTTCTTTGCAAAAAGTAAGGTGTTTTTGGGAACAAGAGAGCCCTGTCTAACCATGCAGTGGATTGGTCCTGACATAGCACTCCCCTGCTACAGTGTGAGTGGCAGGGATGCAGGTGCAGTGGAGGGTGACTTACATAGGGAATGTACTACTCCTAAGAAAAGGTAGATCCACATAAGTGTAAATCTGGGGGCCAATTCCTTTCCGATCACTTTGTTCTTCAGACAGGAGATATTAAACAAATATGGGAATTAAATGTATGATCCCACGTTTTTATGCCCCTCGTTTTTAAAGGTGATTCCATGACTTTTAGGAAATATTTTGCTGTAGATCTGGATCTGGTAGTCCATATAACATGTGGGATATATGTAAATGTAGGCCTATATCTTAGCATTACAATCCAATCATTTAGGAATTGACTGCACAAATACCCTCTCCCAGAAATCTATTCTAGTACAGGGCAGTTGCTGGGCAGCTATCAATTACTAGTGCCAAAATGTGGGCCTGCACAGGGAGCACACACTCCCCACTTTCTACTTACTCATTCATATAAAACCACAAGTGGAAATGTACAAATCTTTGCAGAAACCACACATTGTGTAGAATGAAACCATAGCTTTCAGATAGTGTGAACATAACTGTGTTTTTTTGTGTCAATTAGCCATAAATGAAAATTTTCATTTTCTCAAAACTAGTTATTTGTCTGCCAGGTGATCTTATCTTTGGCTGTGTAATAGTAGCCCAGTTCATGTTTAGTTATTTTAAAGAATATAGCAGTTAGCATTTTGCACGATGCAGCTGCGTAGATAAAGATATATGGATAAACCTATGTGTGATAGACTGAGTGTAAAATTATACACTGATTATGTTATTGTTCATGCAGTTTCTATGGTGCTATTATCAAACTAATGGTAAGGTAGGTCTGCAGGCTTTTAAGCTATATGCCACCCACACTTACTTCTGTAAACTGTGGTAAATTACGAGGAATCGCTAACAATTCTTTGGTCAAGAAAAGCAACCTCCCACTGATCTTAGTGGCCTTAATAATAGTCTGCCTTCAGGAAATGACTTTTTAAGAGGAATATCTAACAAATTCTTGATATTAATTTTTCCTCAAGACATCCTGATGAGTTGCGAGTCAATGTGGCAATTCGCAACTCAATAATTGTACTCTCAAGATGTCAAAATTTCCCCCTTTTAAAAGAAATTGGATCTCCATACCATAATTGTCTTTTTGTCTTAGTGCTTGGTCGGTGTTCCTGTTCTTGTTGACAGCTTAATTACAGACCAATATCATAATGAGGAGGATCATTTAATTATGTCATTATCCTGTCAGGCAATCATGGAAGCAAACCCTAATCGGCGTGCCAGTATGTAGAACGATGTATATATAATGTAGCGATTGACATACTATTATAAATCCTTGCCAGCTGGCGCATTTTACGCTAATAGTTTTGTGGAGTATAGATATCGATACGGACAGAGGCAGACAATAAAACAAACAGAGACATACTACCAAACAAACATCACTCATAGATTTGGCAGGTGATGTTATTAGTGCTGACGTGGTATGGCTCCACTGTCCTCAGCGTGGGCGTGGTATATATAGATAAAGGCTCACGAGTTTTGGTCTGTTGACTGGGTTATTCCACACATTGACCCCTGGGGCCTCGTGTAATGTGGATCAGGGGCCAAAAGTGAAATAACCCAGTGCACAGCGTAAAACAAGTGTTCCTTGGTGTTTTTTTGTATTTTTTTATCTTTGTCGATTCAGAATTAATTATAAAGGACTATAGGGGGGTGGAGGGCTTTTTTCTACACCGTTCAAATGTAAACAAACTGCCATTTTGATGACATCACAAGGCCATGAAATATGATCGTGGGTGATTTCATGGGGGGGGGGAGTGCGTTCTTTGGTTAACTAAATGGCCCTGCCATATTTCTTTTTTTTTGAATAGACAAAGGTTCGCGAGATTGAAGCGGGGCCGTCAGGGAATAAGTTCAGCATTTTCCATACATAGACCAAAGTAACAGTTCCACCAGAGGGCAGCAGTGTTTGGACACGGGACCATGAGCATTGTCCAGCTACAACATATTCACCTTATCTTATGTCTGTAAGAGCTGAGCTCCCAGCCCTTAAGAGCCCTATTGTGAATGAAAACTAAACTATATCCAAAAGTGCTTTTGGCCTCACTTCAACCATAACGGTCAAGCTTTAAGCCTGTTGAGTGAGTTATTTTATGAGTTGAAGGAAGGGCTGTATTTCATGAGGGAGGCGGCTGAGTGAAGTGATACAAGGTTTACTATGGGGGTACGTAGGTATGTCAGTTTGGTCAAAACAGATAGTGACACGATCGACCCTGGCAAAACGATTTTGAACTACGTATTTACACATGGTTTTGGAGTCCTGGTCCCGCCATCCCACGAAAATTCCATCTTTCCATCTTTCAATCATACCTTTACTGCTTCAAACATGTTAAAGCGAAGTCGCAGCAAAGAGGTCATCATTGTTTACATTTCCACTATTATGTTTGCCATGACGACGTTATGTTGCGTAGCAACATGCCATGAGAGCGTCATGTTGCCAGGTAACCTAGTCTGATGACGTCACACCATGAGGCTGGTCCTCTGACCAACACCACAAACACGTCAATACTTTGTGTACTGTGTATCGTATTGGCACCAATCACCTA
Source organism: Harmothoe impar (assembly GCA_947462335.1). Lineage (NCBI taxonomy): Eukaryota > Metazoa > Annelida > Polychaeta > Phyllodocida > Polynoidae > Harmothoe > Harmothoe impar. The sequence goes on from OX381708.1 coordinate 77,672,981, forward strand.
AGGGCCATTTTCCATTAGCCGATTTGGAGGTGATCGGCAGGCAATCGGCAGATAGAGCCATCACAAACCACTGGTAAGTGCACTCTGTGTTCTGTAAAGCTGGGACTCCACTACCCAATTTCATCGTTACATCGGACCCATTCACACAAATCGGACTCAAACAAATGTAAATATAAACAACCCTATGCTTCAGGGTTTGTTTATATACAATCTGTTTGGGTCAGATTTGTGAGAATATGTCAGATCAGATGAGAAAATCGGATACTGGAGTCCCCGCTTAGTTGTTACTCTACTTACCAATTTTCGGCCGATCACATTCAAATCGGCTTTGGAAAATGGCCCTAAAGCTGGGACTCCACTACCCATTTTTTTGGGGCAATTCTCATGAATCGATCATATAGGTCTTTACAGTCTGATCAGGTCAAAACAGAAACGTATTTCCTATCTGTTATTGTGCATAAATCGACCAATTAGAGCCCTGTGAAAGGGGGCGCATCAGCTAAATGGAAATCAACCTTGTTTGAAATGAGATCTGAAGCCCAGATGGGCCTGAGCTGCAAAATCGGGGCTTAAATCGGGACCTAAATCGTGCTGTATAGCCTTGACAGTTCTTTTTTCCACTTGTTTATAAAGATAAACAATATTTACAAACATGAACCTAGGGCAGAGTCTAAAGTACGTATTATGGTATATGACTGAATTAGATTCGTGAGAATAGCACCGATTTGTGAATAAAGTCGGTTAGTGGAGCCTCACCTTTAAAGTAAAATGGCGCCTCAGGTAGGGGACAGGTGGGAGGGGGCAGCACAGGTGCAGGTGGCACCGTGTTAATGACTCAATGACCGTCTATGCGGCTACAGGAGGGGGTGGGGGGGGGGGGCAGGCCGCCAGGTGCCGCCAGGTGGCGCTGCAGTGCGTCGTGTCTGGGACCACCTCCCTCCTCCTGTAGCCTCCATACTGGGAGGTGGAGGGCCGCAGGAAGGACCAACTACTGACACACCCTACTGCATGCAGCTAGTGTACTGCCCTTTACTGCCCTTACTGCCCTTTACTGCCCTTTACTGCCCTTTACTGCCCTTTACTGTCCCTTACTGCCCTTTTTTTTGACTGGCTGCCCTTATAGGCCCCACTAGCTCTCGTCCCAATGGCCCCCAGTCCTTAGACACCTAGCAGCGGCCCCTCCCCTCGCTCAGCTAAAGCCCTGCCCTATTCAAGCCCTAGCATCCCCCCCCCCTTCCTAGTTCCAGCTCCTCGTCAGAGCAGCTCCCAGCTCTTTATACTTGCCCACTTATGCTTCGCAACCCCTTTCCCCTTAATCTAGCTTGCCCCCCTCCCCCCTGCTCCAATACACACACACTGCAGACCCAAGGGACTTATTCAGCTTACGTTAGTTGTGGAACCCACTTATTGAATCAGTTTATCCTAGTCCTATTCCACTGGCCACGTCCCACCCAAATCACGCTGCCAGACTTTCCATACTTCCCCTTCAGCACACAAAGTTCTTTAAGGACTCAGAGGCTACCAGGATCCCTGACCCAGGACCCAGGAGGAGGAGATCAGCCACAGACATGGAGCCTACCTTACACAGAGGCGCCACCTACCGGGCCCTGCCCCGCCCCCTGATGGTGGGGGCCGCCATCTTGTTGGTGGTCACGTGGTCTGGGCGGCCTGCACAGGGGTACCAGCCAGGTAAGGGCCCATTGAAGCATGACATCATCACTTGTCAGCCATTTTCTAAAACTCCGCCACCCTTTGTCATAAGATAGTATAGGAATACTCTTGTTCCCAAATCCTTCCGAAGGAAGGCTCTGGTAACAATCAAATGACCTTGAACTTGGGATTTTGCTGGGTCTGGGCAACCCCTGCTGGTAGCCTGGAACCAGTGGACAGGAACCAGAATGTATGATGGTAGTTTTACTGTATTTTACCATCAGACTTTCTGGTTCCATTTCCTGTTCCTGTCCACTAGTTCCAGGCTAAAAGCAGGGGTTGCCCAGACCCAGCAAAGTCCCAAGTTTGGCGGTTACCAGAGCCTTTCTTCGGAATGATTTGGGAACGAGAGTAGTATAGGAACAGCAACGTTATGTCATATTTCTCCATATACCGCTGTGCCCCTGGTCCCTGATCCCATACTTGAATAAGGTAGAAACTGAACTATGATACACGTACATAATTGTCCTATCATATGATTTCTTCATTTCTTTATTCTGTGTTATACATATAGTAGTCATGTTTTGTTCAATTAATTAATTTGAATGATAGCTTCTACGGAATGTTCAAGCTAGTTTGTTAGTTTTGTGCTTTATTTTCTCTGTTTATTTATAATTCATACCTTTCGTTAAGGGCATTCAATTATGGTAAACATATCTATTTCGGACTTGAAACCTGCACCCTGGTGACCTTCGCTGAAAAGGCCTTATTTAGTAGCTATCATCAAGAGGTTTACCTGAGTAAAGTGGTAATTGTGCTTTGATATCTGACAATTCGTTTACCTGCAGAGACCAAAGTGACGACGCAGTGTTTCCGTACAAACGGCATCTCCTTTGTTTCCCTGTACTGTGGTTTTGGTAAGTTTTCATTCATTCTGATCCAGAGGGGCAATGTTCAATAGTAGTTTGTCTAAGCATGAGACGGAGGCGTCACTCTCCAAGCGTTAGTCGAAGAGATGTACATATACATAGGTATCAGTGTATCACCATATTTAAGTAATCAATATTGCATCACCAAAAAAACCTCACCTACAATATAGTTGTTTTGGGATCTAATCATAACAACATTTTTAAGGATTGCAGAGCCCATTCATGCATTACACGTTTTAGCGCCAAGATGCATGAATGCAGCACTGGTGAGTGAGGGTAGAGTCAACCCGGAACCCTAAGATGTCAACCTCAATTATGTAGTTATTCATGCACAAAAAAGACTTGAAGTGCACTGTGATACACAAAAAAAGGAGTATCATGCATAAATGACTTCAAAATATTCCTTTCTCTTATATTTCCATGTAGCTCGTTTTAAATTTTATGGAATACGACTACTATTGGTTTTACCAATAGTCCTAGAAAAAAGCTGTTTTAGGCCCTCTATGGTGATTTTGAGAATATTAGTCGGAACAGGTAAATGGTGAAACACTTGTTTTGGTATGTTGCCTGGGTTATTTCACTGGTTGAAGGTGAGTCGGATTTCACTGGGCCTGCAGCCTCGTGAAATACGACCCAAACTTCAACTCATGAAATGGCCCACACTGTAAAAAATAGATGTACTTTTTACAGCTTTGCTTTGTAAAATTTAACGCTGATTCACCGTTATTTGGAATACAATGAAGCATCGTATATATCATCCATTTCACAGTGGATCCTTGTCAAATGCTAACCTGGTTTGGATTACAATGATTCAACGTAAATTCATCTTCTAATGTCAAATCCCAGAGGGAGCCACATAAAGTGGGCCCTTTCATAGATAGGTGGCCTGGTTTGTAAGAAGATTTTCCTGGAGAGTGTGAGCCCTTGAAGTGGAGTGAACATGTTGCAATAATGGTCATTTTCAATTATTCTATGTGTTTGACAATCTAACAATTCAATCTTGTGATACATTTAACAAAATACCATGATCACTTGATAATATCCAGAGGAAAGTAGCGACATTTTTTTTTACAGTGCAGTCAACAAAACCAAACCCTTAAACCTATTTCCTCTCCCCAGGTAAGGTCGTCCGTGTGAAGGAGGCGTTTCACGGCGCTCACCGCAGCCACTCAGCTACGTGTGGACACGAGGAGGGAGACTGTCGCGTTAACACAGACGACCATTACGACTGGACGCGCTGCGAGTCTCGGAACAGCTGTGTGCAGCTGGTGCAGCGAGTGGACAGCACCCCGACCTGTGGGGGCCTCAGGCCTGTCTACCTACAGGTCACCTACACCTGTGTCAACGGTAGGGGCACTCACCAAAAAGGTTTTTTTGTTTCTTTTTTTTTCTTTTTTTTTTGCAATTTTACATTGTGAAACTATACATGGTGAGAATCGACAAATCTAGTTATATTTGGTACCAGATTAAAGCTTACAGTGTTGGTTATTCGACAGGCTAGGGGTAACATGCATATTGACAACTTTGATAATCCCTGAATCATTGAATTTGTGAATTTGCTTCACTGAGAACCTTCATTTTCCTACCTGCTAGGTCCCCAGTAAATAAAGATAGATGAAAGAGGAAGCACCCTCATCATTAAAGTATATCCGAAAAAACATATTTTGTGAATTCTACTTAAAGTTGGTCCATATACTTTGAAAGTACCATCCCTCAAATGTTTTCGATGGGCTATAAGGGTCCAATAAAGGGATGCCATCATACCCACCAAGAGGCTTGTTCTAGTGCATTTTCATTGGGTGCACATTAATTCTTGCCCCCCAAAATGTGCAAAAGGGAAATAAATATTTCCAAATACAAGCATAGATAGAGGGACTTTAAATGGAAAACACATGCATCAAATGAAGTATGATCATTACGAACATCCTGACTCATATTTTACGAACATTAATTTGTGGGCCCCTTCAATCGGATATGTACCCTTTCCAATATCAGTGATTCTCAAATTCATGATATGTTCCTTTGGCGCTGGCAGGGAAGGCCACCTCCATGAAGCCGCTGCCGCCCGTCCTGAGTCAGACCAAGGAGACTCAGCACAAGGCCACCAGGACACAACTACCCGTCCGCAAAGCTACCCCAGGTAACACCATAAAGTAGTTAGTAAGGCAGATGATGTCAGATTTATTCATGAGTTGACTAGCATGTTGACATCTTCATATTTGGCTCTATAATGGCTGATTCCCAGAATGCACCTTGATACCCAGGTTCCCCAGTCCCTCACGAGGTGAAGCCAAAGGCTATAGGGCTCCTGGGGGTTAGGCCATGGGGGCATCCATGTTCGGGGGTTAGAAGTTCAAGCAGGTAACACTAGGTAGATACCTATAGACTCAGTACTGCCCTGTGACGTGATAACCCCCGGTTAGCTGCTCCACCTACTGGCCAAGGGCCCGTACTGCAGGTTCTCAATTTACCACAAGCGGCGCTGCTATCGATGGCCAGGTGCCCTATATTGTAACATACTGTTTATACCACTAGGTGGGCTGGCAATCACTACAACATCCACTGCATGAAAGTTTGCATTTAAGTAAATCAAATATGCAATCAAAAGTCAATTGAATGTCTTTATGACCTTCTGGGACATTTACATGGCATTACTGAACTGCTTTAAGTGTTTTTTTCTGACATCTTAAATTTTCTTAAATGCAAACACTCATGCAGTGATATCCAAGTCTGAACACGTATTCAACACTAAATTCACGTTATAGATGATGCTATATTACATGAAAAGCATGTATGCAAATCGAAAATTAAGTGTTTTATGGACTACAATTATGAAGCATCATTAACTATTATGGACAACTTAGTTAAATAATATGTGTGTGATATGTAATAAATAACAAAACAGGGTAATTAAATAACTTAGTGATAATTCTAAATTCTTAATCACAATTCTCAATCCTAAGCGTTGTCTACTCAATGAATAGTTTTTCCTACTGTTATTGTGTACCCCTACTGTTATTGTGTATTCACTATGAAAATATGAATCCAATGTTGACTTTCAGAGATGACCATTAAGGCAGCCAACATCTGCCTCAACAAGACAGTGCACCTGTCTGAGCTGTACATCCAGAGTCCTGGCTACCCAGAGTTCTACCCGGGCGGGCTCGACTGTCGCTGTGAGGTAGGCATAAAAACTCATTCGTTATTGTAAAAGTAAGTTTTCAAAAGACCAATAGTCTATAAATAAATGTGTATGTGGCTGCTAAAGTTTAAGCCAATAGCTTTAGATGGATCGCATTGTAAAATCTGTTTTAGAATATAGCTATTTTACTGAGCACTGCTATTTGAGAGAGTTGTATGTCCAATGCCAGGTTTTGCCAAATATTGGAAAAAATGAAAATGTTAAAATTTTTAATTAGACGTTGCCATGGTTACTCCTTGAACATTCTTTGTGAACACAAATTTATTGTAGGATATGACAATGGATGTCAAAAGCTTGAATATGATACCGAACATGGAATGATTAGACAAGAACCTATAAGAAAATATTTGATCAAATTTGAGTTGAGAGCGTTACATTTAATTCATATACATCGAAGTCTGCAGTAAAATATATCAACATTCAAATCCAGGTGCGTGCCTCGGCAGAGAACAGCATCACGGTGCGGTTTGATGAGATCAAGTTGACGCTAGCTTGGGTTGGTGATGGTAAAGACGGTGCTCACGGTGGTAAGGGAGGTGTCGCTGGGACCACCCCGCTGTGTGATGACTGGCTGATGCTGGAAGCTCCCCAGTACAAAGGTGAGTTGGTGATTGACAATGGATGTTTTAAGACATAAGGGAGTGATCACTTTTTAACAACAGGGGGGGGGAGCAGAGGTCGAGGGGTCGATATCTTTTACTCTTCCCATCCCCAATTCCACCACCCCTCCTGTTAAAAAGTGAGCGTTATTCATAAACACTTATTCTGTTGTATGTTGATCCAATTACGTAATGAAATATTGTACCAGATATTTACTCGATATTAGTAATCCCAAACATGGATAGATAACATTCCTTGTCTTTCTCCAGAAGGTCCATATTCAAATATTAGAAACAATAATCATGGTTTCAGTCCCAACCTGGTAAAAGTGAGAGGTTGATCTTTTCAGGTAACTGGAATAAATACCCTGCATTTTTTTTAAAACGAAATTGGCATTGATAAGAATTATCTGATACAAAACACTGTATAACGTTGGTTGCATTTTTTGTAGGTGTACAGTTTGCTGTAGGTAAACAGTAGATTCTACAGTAAATCTACAGTAGATTCTATGATGAATCCATTCTATAGTAGATTCTAATGTGTACCCTATACTTAGTATTTATAGTGAATAGCACAAATGCAATATTATAAATTCTGCTTATTCCAGGGGCTGGTGTGGTGGTGTGTCAGGACGTAGACAGTCGGCGCCGCAGTCTCCAGTCACGGTCCTCACACATCATTCTCCACCTACACACCACTGCCGGTCTCGGCGTCCGGGCGAGGCGCGGGTTCAGGATCCTCGTCACCGGGTCGGCCAAGGAGATGCTGGAGATCGACTGTTACCAGACGTCAGCGGAGGTAGCACTGCGGTCAGTGCCTCCCGGGGCAGCAGCTGGTAAGTCATATACTTAAGGCTGCTCAGATTCAAATTTTCATCACCAAGCACTCAGAAATATGTTGCTTTTAGGGAATGGTATAGGATACTATACTCGTCGGTTACTTGGCAACAGATATCGATTTCTGACTGAAATATGTTGCTTTTCCTACTTTTCCTTTTTTTTATGACTTGGAAGCTAAATGCAAAGGAAAACATATATGTTTTCTGTGACCAAATAATTGATATTCAGACATGTATGTCAATTTTTATCATCTTTTTCATTAAAGATTTGCAAAGTGTTTAGAAACCAGTATTATCATCGCATATTAGCCTCGCTAAGGGTTTATTGATATTAAAACGCTGCGTTCAGGCATTTTGATATAAGCCATACTTGTTTAACGACGTGAAATTTCTGAAATTGTTTTCTTTTTTTAACAGCCGACCCTTCAAGGCCCTATGCTCTGCCTCCCACAAACTTTGGCTCTTCGTCATATCACCAAAGTTCTGCACACAGACCTGAGGTCTCCATGACAGGTGCCCTACTACTGGGAAGCCTTCTGAGTGGTTGCTGGACCATGTGGAGGGCCTCATAGTATAGGGTGAATACAGTAACAGGGTTTTAATTCAGTTTAAACTTAAAATTATGATTAGTATCCAATGAAAGAAATACATATGGCATTAATCTTAAATACTCTGCCCTTGTAAGAGGGTACCAAAGGATCCGTACGAAGCATGTAAATAACTAGCTTATTTTAATCCCAAATGAACAAATTTTTAGGGAGTATCATTTGCATTATGTTGCACAATGATAGAAAAAATCTTTGCCTGACCCTCAGGTGAGGGTAGTTTTAGCGACAATAACTCTTACTTTTCTGTGTGTGCGTGCACAGATTTTTTTCCCCTGTTTAATGAAAAATCCGTTTAAAAGTGGACAAATATTGGCACATTTGGTATCGTATTAAAGGTTTTCCTTTCAGATAAGAGCTAGAAATAACTTGCATTATATCAAGTTTGCGGATCGATGAAGAAATATTTTGTCCTGGTTCTACTCTGTTCCACGCATTGTCCACTGCACTCTATATATATTATATAGTGAATGGTATCACTAAGGCTTGAACGATGTTTTTCATGCCTGCGCCAGCCAATATTGACATATTGATTGGGCCATACATTAGGATTATCCCTATTGAGCACAGTGTACAGGTATATATATCAGTAAAATGAGGACCTATTAGCTTGTACATTCATAATTCCTTTTTACCATCTTTCCAAACCGGTGATATTGGGATTTTTATACCTCATATCTGCTATTGTAAATAGGTAAATATAACTCCATATCACAGGTTAAATGGTATACTGTGCATGTTTTAAGGTGGTATATTAATGTTGATTTTAGCATTAGAAAACACCCTACTTGGAAAATGCTCATAAATAAACTGATAAGGTGCTAGAAAGGGATAGCAGCGTGTAAATTGCCGATTGGCTTAGCTGTGTTGGGTGACTCTCTACATGGCAAGATATGCTTGTATTAAACTGTACTAATTACAATTTCCTCAACTTAGGCTACATTTTCATTCTATCGCAGTGATTCTATTTTCATTTTTTAATGTGTCTTGTTGTCATTATTCATTGTTTAACTATTTAAAAAATGTGCAAATGGAGTGTATGGAACGTTATGTACATTGCTTTGAACTTTTGTAATTGAGTTGTATACGTGTATGTGTAAAGGAATAGTATAATAAAGTCTAACATGAATTTAATTAATTGTGTTGGTCCATGTCTATTTATTAAATTAAGGACAGTTTTTTTTACTACAGCCATTTTTTGGGCCGAATCTCGGGCATCTAAAAATATGGAAAGTCTTCAATTTTCTGAATAAGGAAAACATCTGTGACAAAGGCCCACTATTATCCCTCTACGAGCTGCCTATAATGCTTTATTATATTATGGCTTGGTTGCACGTATTGATACATTAATGCAGCTTTCGTTTGTGTCTCGCAAAGGGCTCCCAAAATGCTGATGAGCTACTGCCTCGTGAAGACAAATTTTGCTTTAAATACCTATATGTGTAATTCTTTAAGTTTTCTGATACTTATATAATTTATGCATGAAATATAGTTTAATATAGGTCAGGGAACCCGTCACTATGACAGCGACCTTCTGTGCTTTTAACAATGTACAAAACGACTTTATTATTATGTAACTAACAAAATATCATCTCCATCTCTCTTAACAACCCTATTAATTGCAAATGTAGGCCATAATGGCCATAACAATCTTTTATTCCAAACAAAACAAATTTACTAATCTCTCAATTTTTGGCCCTTCATTAAATGTAACATAACTCGTCCATAAGGACTAATGATGTACTTATACTACTATTATATGTATGTTCATATGAACAATAGAGCTGGATTATTAGTAAGACATGCCCTAGGCTACTGTAATAACTCCAGGATAAATAAACGAAATTTCAACTTCAACTTCAACTTCTTACATCCATGTTTTATAAGTATCAAAGTGATATACAAAAATTATAAACGCTTTTATTTAGGCACTATGAACACAAATTTGTAACTGAAAAACAAAAAACAAAAAAAAATAATTCGCTCCTGTTCTGTAAATGTTAAATCCTACCTAAGCGCCAGTCTTGTATACATATTAGTGATAAGGAGCCGCGGAACATCCCTTAAGGCAGTATGCCACTGTAGACAAATTGATGCATGGAAGTTCATCCGATGCTTGTTGGATGAACGTTCAAAAGATTAGACTTTGAATGATGAATACTGGATAAGGACAAGTCAATTGATTTGCGAGCAGTGAATACCTCTATCAAATATGATTTTGCCTAGGCCAAATAAAAAAAAGGTGTGTTTCAGGTTATCCGACCCTACCTAGTATAACAGGGCCTACCCTAGAAATTTTTATGCAATTTTGAAAAAATGTTTATATTTTAGGTCATTTTGGGGCTATTTAGGGGTCGATTTGATAGTTCACGAGACAAGACGGTTGTCGCTGAGTCGGCATTGAAGTTTGTGAGTCGATTTCTGGGTACATTTCAGGCCAAAGTGAAAAAAAAAATCTAAAAGAAAAAAATTCTGACTTACCTACCCTAGATTTTCAGACCATGTATCCTGAAACACACCTTCTTTTTTTTGGCCCTATCATACACAGAGGACAACCACTGCGATGATTGACTTATCTCACCTTACCAATTATTCTACACCTCATTACTCCTAACTTATCTACTGTCCCAAGTACCCTTTGGCAAAGGGCCTTGGACCTTTCACCAACTTTGTTCTATCTCTATCTCATCGCTATAGTTAGTAACATTGTTACCTGATATATCGTCTAATCTTGTATAATTATCGAGTCTCTACTCTAATGTAACTCGGAGCAACAACGCCAGGATTTAACTGATCGATAAAGATTCAGCAGTCACATGAAATCATGAAAATGATGTGACCAAGTTAAAACTGAAATAACAAATTAAACAAATTGTATAAATTCCCTGGCATGAGGTATATAAAGTTGTCCCAGTAGGGCTGTTGTAGCACGGTGGTCTTGAGGCTTATTGCCGAGTGCTGCTCTCATCACCTGATGCTGGCCTTTTTTTACAATTCCATATCAGTTCCATGTCCTTGCTGTTTCAAAACAATTGGGCAATTCATATGTATCCTTTCAACAATGGTATAATCCGGTCTAGCCATGCACGCTGTCAAATCTTTCCCGGCTACTGTCCCGTCAAGTGTTGTACCAATCAATGTCGCTGTTTCCTTTTTATTGTCGGTTTTACAATGCTATACTCTAGGGTGTCCTTGCATGCCGTCAACCCTGACTGAGATATGGGTTACTCTACATGTATGTGTGACCCTGGGTGAGATATGGGTGAGTGTACAGGCATGTGCAACATAGCACGAGCCAGGCAGGTGATACCATTCCTACCATACCCCCCCCCCTCCCCTGCAGCCATACCACCTCCCCCTGCTCCCCCACCCACCTCCCCTGCTGGAGGATCCAACACTGGGATTCTGGCCTTTTGTGGTGGATACTGGAGGAGTGTGGACTGTACAGGATGGGTAGAAGAGACATGGGTAGGGTTACTACAGCAAGGCAGGGGACTGCTACTCCAGGGTTTACCCTAACACAGGCTCTAAGGATCCTGTTACCTGCCTGCCTGCTACTGCTTACACTAAACACCGCCCCTGGATGGGCCTATGGTGAGTACAAGTAAATTATCACAGATCTATATGTATCAGTAGTTGTATTATATTGTTTGCTACTTTGACTTGTTTCCCTCCTATTTCTTTAAGTATTTATCAATTTGTCCCTCTCCTACCAGCTGACTACTTTGTTTACTATGCTATCTTTTTTTAATTCAGTATGAGCACTCTAGGTTTAATCTATGAACTTTAATCTATGACAATAAATTCACTGCGATTCTCTTCAATGTAATGACATGCAGATCTACTTGAATTATGCATGCTGATTTTAGGTCCCAAGAATTTACAAGCGTTTTTATAAGCGTTCCTCTATCTTAAATAACTAATGCAGAAACATATGCATACGTTTAAATGATATCAACGAATCTTCATCTGAACATCTTCTCACCATTGACATATTGATAATCTTTATGTAGTATCTTGAATATGTTCTTAATGCTTAGTGGGTAATAGATTGGCCGATCAAAGCAACATGCATGAGCTCATTGTTCTTCTTAACACCACAACTTATTACAAACGAGATATTATTCTTGATGTATTCCTGCACAATGCACTACATTATTACATGGACTTACTCCTACTATTTGCTTTTTCACAGTTTTTCCTATTCCATTTTGTTTTTGTTTTTTTCCTATCCTTAATTCAGTAAAAAGCAACTGCTATTCAGCTAGCTAGAAACCAGTTGGATGAACCAGTTGTTTTTCCTCCCCTACACAATGTCCCAGACCCCAGTGTGTCCTGCTGTGTGTGGTGCTATGTGTGTTATCTGGTGTGTACGTCTTGTATGTAACAGCCGGTGTCTCGGTGAGACGTGTAGAACATACCTGTAGGTGTGACAGCAGGCCGCATAGCACGTGCCGCTACCTGTACATGAGTTCTATGTCTGCTGTGTTTTATTATACACACTGTATCATTCAATCTCACCAAATAGATACAGGTTCAAAATCTATGACCGGCTGACATCTATGACCGGCTGACATTTATGACTGGCTGACATCTATAAACAGGTAGCTCGGATCACATGGTATACAGTAAAGGGTGTTGCCCCAATATAGATGGGGCATGATTTCTTCCTTTATCTAGGGGTATGCCGCCACACAGGGTGTATTCTCATAGACATGGTAATAGACATCAGCCAGTCATTTTGAACATGTATCTATTTGGTGAGACTGACTCTTATATAGTAAACCAAAAGAATATAATCTTTTCTACTGTAAATTTATAATAGATTTTACCGTCAATGTCCACTTGTACCATAGTATATGCTGTAAAGCTACAGTAGAGTATACTGCTCATCAACACTGACTATTAATAGTGTAGGTAGCAGGCTTAGGAGCCTCTCGCAATTTGTGCCGTAAGAAATGCCACATTTGAGGGGACTGTTTATTAAGTGACGGTTGTAAGAAATGTGGAAAATGCATTGGAGTAGTAGTAGTGATTTGGAAATATGGGTCTTTTTTCCCCTTAGAATGCCACAGCAGCACTCCTAAATCAGGCGTTCAGTTCTACAATGGCAAATGCTCTTAAGGCATTTTGTTAAAGGAAAATAATAATCTTAGGTTCATTTGGACCTGACTTAGATAAAGGTTTGACCATCTTATAACAGTTTTTTCCAAACTTTGGAATCTCGCATGATTTTTCCTTATGCATACTAAGTTGTTTCTATATTTTTTTTCCTGCAGACCTTAGGGAGCGGTCATCTTTTTACAACGCGGGGGAATGGTTGGTGGATTTGGGGGGGAAGAAAAAATGTGGACCCCTTGAAGGGGGGACCAAAGAAATTTGGCCCCTCTTAAAGTGGAGCCAAAAAAATTGCACCCCTTTTTAGTGAAAAAGCCTGCATATTACTATAGATCAAAGGGGTCGGCAGCGCTCAATTTCAATTTGATTGAAGGGGGGACCAGAGAGATTTCGATTTTTCAATTGGCTAGTGGAAAAATCCACAGACCCCCCCCCCCTCTTGTTAAAAAATGACCACTCTCTTGTATCAGTTGCTCAGAATCATGTTACAAATAAACAGACAGTGCTTTGACAAGGATAAGACAAAGGACACATTTCTTTAAACATTATCTCCTCATCTTTGTATTTCTGATATTCTATGAACAGTTACTCAAACAAATGACTGTGTCATAGAACACTTGAAGGTAGCTGATAAATTTGTACTACTGGAAAGGTGTGAAAATGTTTCTGTGCATGCTTATCTTAATATACCAATACATATGCCATTATTACTGCTGCATAAATAATGTATGATCATACATATGATACAATCCTTAGGGATACCCTCCAGACAGGACTTCAATTGCTGTCTGGACCCTGTGGGCACAGGACATTGAATGAACATTGATGTATGGTTGTTAACTTTAATTCAATATTGATGGTGATGCAAAGTTGAGTGAATTTTGTGTCCGCTGGGGAGGAGGACCTTATATGGAGCGGTGCTGAAAAAAATACATATTCTCAACAAAATGTTTTTCTTTTCACCACAGGTCACATCCGCCATGTTGCCCAATGCTTTGCTGCGAAGGGTAACCCCTTTATCAGCATGCAGTGTGGACCCCAGGGCCACCTCTCGGTCCGCTCGGCGCTCCACGGCCGACACTCTGAGAACCGCTCTGAGTGTGTGGCATTAACCAATGACTGCACGGAGGACCAGATGCAGAGTTACTACGACTGGCAGGACTGTACCGGGCGGTCCCACTGCATCATGTCTGTGCAGCAGTCGTGGATGCCGGGCTGTGGTAACTACAGCCAGTTCCTGCAGGCCGAGTACAGCTGTACCCCTGGTATGTGGGGGATACTTTTATAGGGAGTAATTATTTCTTTTCAAAATAGGGTAGCCCTTTACCACGTAAACTTGCTACATCGGGTATGTTCTTGTAATAGTAAACCAACATAATTCTACGGTGATTGGTTGTAAGACCAGTTAACGAGGCTCAGCATAATTTTATGGAAAACTTTTTGAAATTTCTTTTATCGTAAATGCTGAAAACTGGGATTCATTGTAAAAAATTAAGATATATAATGATGTAGACAGGTACTCAGTATTAACCTCAGTACTGACCTGAGACAGGTCAAGGCTACACTATCACCTTACACATAGAGTCCTGGATAAAGATTTATCGTTTTTCAAATTAAATTTCCTTAGTGTTAAATCCCCGCCTGCCCCATATTTGATTCATAGGGAATGGTCGTTTCTGTTAACAAAAAGGATTGTGTTTTCTAGCACAAACATGCCAGAATTATCCCATTTTTAGTTTTAGTAATACTCACTGTAAAGGGCGAGCCTATTCTTCTTGAACCCCTTTCAAGGGGTCCATATCCTTAACCCAAATTCACCAACCCCTGGTCCCTTGTTGCTGAAGGAAATACTTCTGCATTATATTACTGAATGCATCCATAAGGCAATATATAATACATAACCAATTCTTTATGGATGGCTAAATTTGAACATTTATTTTTAGCCCTAATTTGCCATCTTAAATAATTAAAAATTATTTCCGACAGGCCAAGCACTGACTGATGTGTGCAAGAAAGGCAAATACAGCCTAAGAGAAGGCTTCCTGCGGTCTCCGGACTACCCGGACCACTACCCCCACTCGGTAGACTGTGAGTGCAGCATCACACCATCCGGCACAGACCACCTCTTCATCTCCTTCCTCGATCTCTCGCTGGAGATGACGGAGGAGAAGGAGTGTGCTGATTGGTTGTTACTGGAGGCCGGGGACAAACCCGGCGAGGCGAAGCGGAGGGATCTGAACTGCGGAGAAGTAAAGCAGAATACTAAGAATATAACGGTTAAAGGGAGCCACTTCCGGTTCCACTTCCACTCGGACCGGTATGACAAGCGGACGCAGGCGTTCAGCTATAACACCGTGAGGAAACTCAAAGGCTTCTGGATCTACTTCAGAGGTAAGAGAAGGGCAGTCTCGCAGTTAGTGAGTATTTCAGTTGTATATGTAAATCTGTAGACTCCACGTTGAGCCCCTGAACATAAATCAAATTACTCAACATAAATGATACAGTGAAGCCTAATCTGTTTGAATAGCATTTTCCTTGGAGGCTACCAATGTCCCACATCTCTATTCTTGGACCGCTGTTACAGGCTAAAATCGTTTCATATTGATCACATTTTCCTCACTGGGTTGTGCACTTTATAGTGCTTGGAGCACTCAGAAAAAATGGTTTCTCATCACTGCACACGTCGTAGAAATATCCTTTTATTTATGATAATTCTAAATGAAAACATGCTATAATTGGAGAAATATTGGCATATTTGGTATCAAATTAAGGCTTGTACTGCCAGTAATGCATTTGGATAAAAATAACTAACATTTCCCCACTTTTAAAAATCAATAAATTACTACTAAAATGTAATAAATTCTTAACTACTAAAATGTGAATGTAGTTGGTAATGTTAATGGTGATTTACTTACAGCTGAGCCCATGGCTAACATGACCATGACATGTGGTCCCTCAAAGCCCAAGGTGTTACGTAAACTCAGACCCAGCCCCACCAGGTCGCCAAGATTAGGAGGTAGGTACAGAAAGAAACTAGAGTGTGGCAATGCTAGAGTCTTGCACTGAGAATCCAGGAACCTATTATTCAAACTAGAAAGAGAGTCCAGCATTGCCATGGTATTGGGATTTGGGACTGCCCAAAGGAGAGTCCAACATTGACCGCAGAATGATAAACAAGGTATTAACATAAAAACGGTTAATCTCTTGATGGGTAGATCATCCTTCGTACAGTATTTAATGTTTGAATGTCTCTATTTGTCAGATCACATGGTACAAAGATATGTTAAATGTTATGAAAAATGAAATGAGGATCCCTTCAAATTACTTCAAGAATTCCATCGACCAAAACAAACAATGCAAGTTTTCCGAAATGCCATAGAACATAAAATTGAACATTGCAGTAGTGATGACTACATCGAGATCGACACGCATTAAAAAATTACCAAACTTTTAGGCATGTTACAACTTGGAATAATGCTTAAATAAGCTAAAAACAAAATATAAAAACTTTTTTATAACTTTTTTTTTATGCAGAGATCTACCTTGATGGCGGTGCGGCAGCACAGCAGGAGACAACCGCCCTCATCCTGGCTAACATCTTCACAGCCCTGCTACTTAGTCTACTCAGATGATCACAGCATCTTTAGATCGTACACGTCCAAATAATATACTTGTTTCTCAACACTGCGCACATCACCAAATTCACCTTTATGAGATTTAAAGTTTTTTCTTGCAAATTCTGATTGGAAAACATGACAAAGTTAGATAATTAATATGATCATATTTGGCATCGAATTGAAGCCTACAGTGCAGGGAATGTAATGGGTGGAGAAAAGATGCATATTTACAACCTTCGCAGATTCTTTATCTCTGCATTACTAAAATAGAATTTGCTTCTCCGACAGCCGGCAAAACTTTTTATGATTTAACCCTTAGCAAAAATAAAGGGGAAAAAAGCTCCCTCGTCACATTTCCCATGGCTTAGTGATGGGAAACAAGTATGTTATTTGGAGAAGCTTTAGTCGAGAATGGTTGTAAATTCCATTTGTGCAGATCATCTTCTTGGCTGTTCATTCATAGACTTCTGGCAATTCTGCAATCTACTATCTATTGCGAGTTGGTCATTGCTAACCTTTTTTTAAATTTTGTTTCATTTGAAAAAATGTTGACCCATCATAATTTCCATCCACTTCAAACTATTGCATACTCAATTTGATGTTTTTGACCTAACATAATATCAACTTGGATATTGGAAGCCACATAAAAGGGATGATCCGTGCAAACATCAGATACAACCAATTCCACCTAAGTGACCGAGATGAACTTGTATACACGACTGCATCCATAGAGGATGTGGAGAATGTTACATGGAGTATTGACTTAAGTATTTCATAAGCAGTAGGATATGAAGGCAGTTTTCAACTTATTAATTGGTATTGAGTGTATAATTTTGGACAGTTCGGCTAGAACCTAGCTTTAGTTTTTCCAGTGGGATACTATATCACTACTACATCACATCTTGGAAATGTACATTCCAGAACATCTCTTTAGGGGTATTTTTTACCCAAATAAAAATATTAGGCAGGAATGTATTAGGGGAACGTCGCCAAAGGGATTATCGACCATTGAACTGCATGAATATGACTAAAGTAGTTCAATTAAGCATTGTATTCTATGTTGGTGATATATGGTAAATTTACATGGGATTGTTAATGAGAACTAGGTCGGAACATTGTATCTTGTGTTCATCTCTTTCTCTCTCTATGTATGAAGTACTACGCAGAGCTAGCTAAAGGCTTCCTAACTTAAGACTTAAGGGGTCTGCAAAGTAAAATATTTAGTACTCTTGTATATGATGCAGGGAGATCTAGGTTCGATTCTGGGTAGATCCAATCCAAGTCTATGGCATCCATTGCAAAGCCAAATAGGATTACCACAGAGCGGCAACCTAAAGCCTCAGATAATCGAGTGTACATGTGGAAAACAGATATCATAAATGTACCTTATATCCCCCAATTGGATCCTTTAAAATGTATATGTGATATTATAAAGTGTAGATAGTAATAGCACCGAGACTGCATCCAATAGGGTACAACATGTATGAAAGGGATATATGTTCTAAGATAATAGGTTTCTAAAGAGTTAGAACATAAACTATATATATGGGATGCATGATTCATTTGATGTTACCTATTATTTCATTGTCAAAAAGCCAAGATACTATTCCATTCGGGGCATTAACGGATGCTTACTCATAATGTGCCACATTTACCTGATGTTATCTAGATGAATGACAGAGTTCAATATTATTATTGTACGGAATATATGAAGTCATTGGCGGTCAAACAAAACATATCATCAACATATTGAAATATCATAACTCCTATATATAAGAGTCCATATGATCACAAAATCAGCGGATTTGAGAATTGAAATAAAACAATCCAAAAACGAAATATTTCTGTGTCACATTTGGTATTCTTTACTTGCCGTGCCAAAGTATATATAAAACTATTTTAATCATTTGTATCAGTGGCGGATCCAGGATTTTCCAGAGGGGGGCCCTAACCTGGCCAATCATGGAGTGACTGCTTGTTCCCGCGCACAGCGCAAGTCAAGTGCAGCGCAAGAAGATCACAGAAGCCATCCTAGTACATACTAGGGGGGTTTGGGCATGCCCCCCCCTAAGAAAGTGCTGATGGTTTGTGTCTATATGGTATTGTCCCCTGCTCTATTTTTTCCCTGCTCCTTTTTTTTTGGGGGGGGGGGGGCAAGGCCCGTTGGGCCGCCCCCCTGGATCCGCCAATGCTGTATGATTATAACGGTACAATTATTTATATATTTACGTTTATAAAAAACTCGCTGGTAGGTTATATGGTATGATCTATGGTCATTTAGGTCAAGGCTCTTCTGCCTTCATCAGTTACCACTTCCACTACTAGTACAGCACCTGCCTTTTTTTCTTTCTCGTAGTATCTATATGTGACCCGTTTTAACAGAATGGGTCGGGGGTCGCACATGATGAAATATAGTGATATTGCCATATTCGTGTATAGCTCATCAAAAGCTTTCTTTTGATATATTACATGTTGTATTTTAGCAATATTTAAATTATATATCACCTATATTATACGATACAATTAAAAATCCTATGGCCATCATTTTGGGACACATGGGGGTTGGAATTTTGTTTGTAACTTAGTATGCCAAAAGAAAACTACTCATATGTGAGGAAAAAATGTCAAAGCTCATTTTTAAAAAGTAATATTTTTTCCATGCTATACATTTGATTGGATGTATCAATGGACCCACTGGCACATGTCAAATATGGTTTAAGTGTTAGGGATAACACCAAAAATTGAATAAACAAATTATTGTTAACCTTAACCAGGTGACAGCTAACCAGGATTCCCTTGTTGGTGCGGGACATTGCACCGTATTGTGATTTAGCATACACTCACAGACAGTCTGTTGCAGCGTAGTGTTATAAGGGGATGCATGAGCCATTGTATTTTTTACCTAAATTATAACTAATTTGTGATCTTTCTAACAAATTAGTGACATAAACTAATGGTATAATCTAATAGATAGGTATCCATTCTAAAGTCCTGTGGATGTACCAAGTTGCCGCTGTGTTGCATTTAGGAGAAATATGAAGTTAAACTTGTATGTCTGCCCGAGATATCTGCCCAAGTACACCCCCCCCCCCTCCCCTACTCCTCTCCCTTCTACCGTGAGAGCCAATGGGAGTAGGCCGCAACTGAACGTTTCTCACAGCTTGGTGCGGGCTCATCCAGGGAGGGGGGGGGGGATTACTGTGGTCGTACTTTATTTCGCTGGGTATAAATTTTCGCCATATTCACGGAAATGAAAAATCCGCAAAATTCTTGTATGCTACAGTATGGAATAAATACCCGCAAATTAGTCTTTTTTGCCACCTCAGCAAAAATTTACACCCCTGAATATAAGTACTTTCACAGTAGGATGTTAAATAGGCGTGTTAGAGTGGTTTCTTTAAATGCATAGAATTTGCGGTCACAGCTTGGGGCCCTTGATGGGGGGGTCCCCATGTCACATGTCGATTTTAAGAAATGCCCATGTCTCATGTCGCTAAGGAAAAACCCACGTCGCTAGTGTCACTAAGAGATGATATATCATTGAATATCAATCATTAACAAACTGTTAAAGTCATAAATGGGGTATTTGGGTTGTAGGCCTTTCGGAAAATTTAGCAATTTGCCTTTTAAATTGGCACATTCATAGTGGTTTGAATGTGATCTTTGGAAAATTTTGGAATTTTACACTTTTTTCGCCCGCTCCCCTCTCAGGAGGGGTCGAAATTGTTTACACATTTGGGAAATTTTTTTAATTCTTGAAATAAAATTCTGTATTCTGGCGAGTTTTGAGAGCAACATAACATTCTGCAAGCCATGATGCTATTCAATCCATGTCACTAAGGCCAATGTCCCATGTCAGAGTTAAGAAATGCCCCATGTCCCATGTCACTAGTATGGCCATGTCCCATGTCGATTTTAAGAAATGGCCATGTCGCCATATCAAACTTAAGAAATGGCCATGTCGCCATATCGATTTTAGGGGTCTAGGGCCATCAGCTTGGGTGGCTCCAGATGGGTCAAAAGCGACCTGGCGACCTGGGCTGTTTTCCAGGCGACCTGGCGACCTTGTACAATAATATAAGCGACCTGGCGACTTTTAGAAAAGTTTGAGTATACCATAAAGGGTCTAAAAAACCGACTCTGTGACCTGGGGCCCTTAATTTCGGCGACTTTCCTACCTGAGGGGGTACCCTTCTGCACCCCCAGCTTGGTACTGGCTCAGTGAGAGTACAGGGGCAGTTGCCGGGTCAGATTGTGGGTATTGGATGCGTGTGTGTGTTTGGGGGGGGGGGGTGCAGGGCGTCCCGGTATACAGCCACGTTATATGTAGAGGCGGTGAGTGCCCTAACTTGCTGTGCTTACAACAAAATGCTCCGACTTGGTATCATAGCCGTGGACCAAACCTGTTAACAATTTGGACTGTAATCTTAAGGCATCCAAAGTGGAGGCTAATGTAACAAGCATTCAGCATATATGCTTATGGCGATTTCCATACAAAATATATATTCTACAAGATGATAAGAATAACTTCAGAATAATTTTTTGATGACTGTAGTACATATAACATGGATGTTAATGCCAGTTGCACACTAACAGTCCCGTACACTATTATTGCAATTCCCGGGAACAGCGATAAAACTCCACCTCATTTACGTATATGGCATAGCAGGCAACAGAAATAAATACCTAAAACCATGATTTCGAGTACTCATCTGCCACACTCGACTTTCAACCACCCTTGAAGTGCCACACCTCACATATTTTTAACACTCTACCTTCTTTCAGTATCAAGTTAAAATCCTTAAAACGATGAAGAAAAGCTGTTGGTGTATCTACAGAAAGCTAGACTGTACCAAGTCAACTTAGGCCAAATAAAAACAAAGTTTTGTTTCAGGTAACATGGGAAGAAACTCTAGGGTCGGGAGGTCGGATTTTTTTTCTTTTTACTTTTTTTTACTTCCCCTCTAATATTGACCCAAAAAAGTGTAAAAATGGAGAGATTTTTTTCCAAAATATTGTAAACCTAAAATTGACCCCAAAAAAGTCTAAAAATATAAAAAAATCTTCAAAATTGCATAAAAAAACTTAGGGTCGGCCCTGCTTAGATAGGGTCGGTCGGGTGACCTGAAACAGACCTTCTTTTTTTTTGGCCTTACTGAGAATTAAAACAATGTCAGTGTGAAACACAATATAAAGTACTAAAGGCATTGTCACTGCTTACAAATACATCTGTGAAAATGTATTCTGTTTTGTTGATAGTCTAAATAACAGTGAACATGGCAAAGAAAAAGGAGACTCTGGTGATTTTAACAGCACTGTAGACCTTTGTAGACGAGTACAAAACCTATACAGGAGGAAGAAAGGTATAGCTGATTGTTGTTTAAACAACACGGTTCTTGTTTTAACTTTGCTCAGATCCTCAAATAATGTCAGGAATAGATAGAGGGATAGTAGTGGAGTGTGCTAATATAAACAAGATGAAAACACAACGACTATAGGAGCAAATCCATTAATGCATATGATATATGAGGCTGCACAGGAAGACACATGGAAGTGAAAGGAATCTACTAATATAGTAAAGTAGGGATGTCATTGAACGTCGATGATGAATATTCAAATAAAGTTGTCGATATATCAATGTATTGCAATACAATATTAACACTATTAGGAACATCTAAAAGACTTCTGATTGCCTTAATGAGGTGAGGAAAATAGCAAAAACAATGGTTAATGGTACTCAGATATCAGTTTTACAATTTTCTGAAAATTTCGATTAATAACCGTCGACATGATGTACAAAATTCTCAGTCTTAAATACTGCGAGGTAGAATCTGACCTGAGGCTGGTCGAAAGGATAACTACCCATACTGTCAGCTCAACTGTTATACTTAAAACACTATGTCCTTTCCTCCCTTAAATTTGATTACTTAATATAGTTGAGAACACCCTCTCTGAGTGTGCACTGGGTGCTTGTACATTCAGGTATCATGATAACGGTGCATACCTTGTTTTCTCTACTGGCAAAGAAGAATTTCTCATGAGACATAAAATTAACATCATTCTATTGAAATATTGACATAATGCTGATAACTCAATATAGCGAATGTCAATGACATCCCTATTTATTGCCAAGATATGAGTCTTTAAAGTCATGATTTTTGCTTTTGGAACCTCAATTGCACATTTATGGATGGTCTCACCAATATTAAAGGGACTATCGATGTCATTATACATTGCAGCAATAAAGCGAGACAGGAGTCGCTGCTTGGAGGGTTCATCAGGGATGCAGCTGCCAGGTCCCCAGCCCAGCAGGTGCCAGCAGTATACCAAGGTTGGCTTGCAGAACAAAATAAGCAGTCTGTGTATATATTGCGTACAAGCCAACCGCTACTTGTATCAAGCTAAATATAGAATAGTCCAAAGCCTCTATATGCATTATATGTTGGCCATACTAGTAAGTGCACACTTCTCTGACTGATGAACAGCCTCCATGATCATCCAAACGTGCATTGTGACCTTAAAAACGTGGTTGTAAAATCAGTTATCATTCAAAACAATTCCCAGCCACTCTTCAAATGATATGTTGTTACTACCCATATCTGTATAAGGTGGCCATAGAAACGTAGCCTACCAATGTCAATGTCCGTGTCTATTGTTACAGTTATGCGAGACACATTTGAATAAGAGCTAGTAATGAAATGAGTCACTTTTGATATGTTGGAAGTTAAAGGCCAGGCTGCTCCCTCACTGTATGTCACCATGTCTAGTGGTGCTTTTTGTCATGCCTTAAATTCTCAGCAGTGAACATAGAATAGATGACATTCCTGTGTCTTTCACAGAAGTCCGTACCAAAGGATGTCTGCATTAACGCTATTTCTTCACAGGTCCACGTTCGTCTACAAGTTATGTAAAACCATTACATCCGTTTTTTCACTAACACATACCTAGTATGGCTATAGTATAGTTCCGGTTCCCCTGTGGGGACCTACACCTCACATCGGAACCAGTCTGCCACATCCGGGCATCACCATGCATGTCACGTGACCACAAACGGCCTTCCCAGCATGCACCGCGGCCCTCCTCCCAAGCTGCTGCCACCTCGCGGCCGCGCCAAGAAATGCCGACAATGGCGGCGTTCTCTGCACCAGGTGGTGTGGGCCTGAGGTTTGGTTGTCATGGAGACTAGAAATGGTAACCAAGGACGCTGTAGCGTTCTGATGTCACATCCGCTTGTTTCAGCCAATGGGAGAGGTGGAAGTAGGAGGTGTAGGAGGAGAGAGTAGGGGAGGGCCTCTTGTGGCGGTGTAGGGTGGATAGCCTACCAACATGGCCGGGGTACATGGATTATTGTTGTGGCTACCCTGTAGGACCTTTACTGCTAGTGTTGTATTGTACTGTATCATCACCCTCACCATCACCGTCCCAGTCCCAGGTAACGCCAAGCCTATTGAAGGTGAGTCAAGATATATTAGCATTTAATTCACAGCTTTCCTAATTGTATATAATTCATATTTTTTAATTTGATAATTATTGTGGCTTATCATCAGAAGTATGTCTCTTTGGTGTGAAATACATATGTGACATAGTTTTGGATCTAAATTATTTTATATCGTAAGTCGATTCATGATTCATCATGTGGAAAGGATATGTCTAGGCTTAATAGGGTGAAAAACGGGGTGAATCATGATCTCAGTGTCATTGCGCCTTTTTGGTTTGTTTTTCTTCCTTTTTTGCTACATTATTTTCCCTCACAAATCACTGGTCTTACCATAGTACTTCTTCAGATAATGGGCCTGCTGTATGAAATAATGAGGAATATAAATATGGGTAGTGCATTCTATGGAAAGATTCAAATGAATTATCAGATTCAGAACGTGTTTGAAAAAAGTTGTTTGGACACTCCTGCAACCATCGATTGGTTTCACTTTGGTGTGACAAAAAAAGAAAATAATAGAGATCCTGGTATGAACTTGAGAATTGAAGAATATCTTGCCTTCACCTAGAGTGACATTGAAACCCACAAAGCAACCTAATGACCGATGCAATTATTTAACGGTGGTAGATTGAAGCCAGTCATACATGTATACACCTTTTAGGGTGTACAATCCATCTTCAGTCAGAAGTATCAACCCTGATTGCTAAGATGTATGAAACTAGCCACACTACATTTCATAAATGTAATACTATTTGAGTAGTGTGTACAATGAAAATGCTCAAATTAAGATTGGGATATCTGATTAAGAACAAGTTTTGAAGTAGTCGACTTCAGAAAGAGGCGCCTGCGATCTGTTTCAACATTGTCTAAAATAAAAACATAAAAAGATCCAATGGTATGAACTTGATGTCCGCCCATGAAGGGCTGTGGGATATTATAATCACACCTAGCCTGACCTTTGACCCCTGACCCTCTGTAAGGTCAGGTCACAGAGAGGTGCCGAGGTAACAACTGGTGACCTTACCTCCCGCCAGGTGGCGCCACAGTAAACACACCCACCGGAAATAGACAGGCGGCCATCTTGTCTAGGTGACTTCAATATGTGAGCGATAATAGAGACATAGTCAGAATTAGGAACTGCAATCAATACTAGGTGTACATAGTGGACTTGTCTGTTGTCTTACAAGGTCACAACAAGATGGTGGTTAGGCATTGTAGGTCAAATTATCAAGGTCACAGCAAAAACATTTTATGATTACAAAATGGCTGCTCCGTTTGGCCTATATGTCAAACAGCCTTGATGTTGAATGTGTCGTTAGACAATTGTGGATGTTATAAATACATAAGGAATATATGTATGAATGGGTTACTAGTACTACCAGGGGCAAACCCTTAATTTTGGTGTCATCTGTTTGTCTAACGTTAAATATTTTATAAAAAACGATATTTCAATCATTAGGGCAGTGCCTAAAGCGCTATGCATACAAAAGTATTTTAAACTAAGATGTGCTACCTTGAGCAATGAGATCCCCTTTAGTTTTTTTGTTTGTAATTTGTAATGCTCAATAATATTTGATTTAATTACGTAATCACTGCAATCACAGCATCTTGAAACAGTTCCTAAATGCCATAAAAATGCAGTAAGATTTGCAGTACACAGGTTTCTTGAACCTCTACTCTATGACCACTACTCTGAATACTTTCTCTGGGTTAACTATCTGTTTGGTTAACTCTTTGCTTATTGATGAAAATCTTCCTATGTCATCAGAGATTTTTGCCAAAATAAAATTTACCAACAACAACAACTATATCATTTTTGAATATACTTGAAAATGGGTTTGAGGATAAGAAGCATGTTGTTCCTACACCTCAACAATTACCTTATCTCTGTATCTGCTCATTGCCTTTTCATGTTCAAAATAATTTATCCTGTTAATAATTCATCCTGTTATTTTACAGATGAATTTGAATCAAAGGAGCCGCAGACGAGAACAGCAAGTCAGTGTTTCCATGTACAGGGTGTCCCAGTCATCAACCTGCGCTGTGGTCGGGGAGAGTTCATACGCGTCATACAGGCCTTCTATGGAGCAAGTGAGTAGCTAGATGTTATTAACAGGTGCAGTATCACAACTCACATTTAACCACATAGTAGACTAGAACAGTACTAGAAAATGTGAGTGGGATACACTTGACGAGAATGCTGCTTTAACCCTTTGGGGATGGTATGTCTCTAAAATATGTCATTTGTCGCCATAATGCACCAACGCAGCCCTGGCAAGTAACTCTGCAGTGGTGAATTGGTGCATCATGATGACCCTTCGAGGGTGTAATAACCCCATAGGAGCAGCACTGGCAAATTACTTGCATATTTATTCTACTACAAATACAAATTGTTTGAAATATGCTGTTGCACAGGTTGCAGTCATCCCAAACAATGTTTAAAACATGCCCGCCATATCACTGATGGGAAGTATTAACAATATAAGATTAACATAATTACAATTTATGTGATTTGACTTGCAGGTGCCCCGCAGGACACAGAGGATGGGCCGCGGTCTGCGACGTGCATGTACAGTGGTCGGGCCGGGGACTGTGTACAGTACATGAGTCTGAAGGAGACGTGTATTGGCAAGTCTGTGTGCACGGTGGCAGTCAGCAACCCCTTCCTGAGTAACTGTGAGCAGTACGCCGGATATATGCAGGTCAACTACACCTGTGTGCCCAGTAAGTAACCCTGCAAACAAAAATCTCAAGCAGAACTCATGCCATTCTTGTGTCAAAACTTGATAGTTTCAGAAAGATTTGGAAATCTTGTGGCATATTCCTTCTCATTTCTTGTAGTGGAACTTGAGAAACACAGGTCTTCATTCTACTTGTGAAATTTCTGGTTATTTGCATTATTAAAACTTACACGTCCCCATTGAACATGTCACTAGGAACGTTCACTATTCTCGAGAATCTCCCATGCCTATAATGTGTATACAGTTTGTGCGTTTCCCGGGAAAATACACAAGATGCTAACTTGTGTCATTCTTGAGCTCTGCTTGGAGGGATGACATGAGGCTGCGTCTCACCAGATCAATACAAGTTGATAGTCTTTTACTTGGTGACATCTTTCACCAGTCAACGTCTTTGACCGGTGTGCTTCAAAAAGCTGAAATGGAAGCTACGTAATACTGTATAGAGAAATGTCGGGAAATTTAGTGTTTAGTGACATATGGTGTTGAAATATCTATCAATGGCATTTCTGTTTAGTAGCCCCCATTTCAGCCGCATTGTCTTACTGAACGCAAATGACTTCCATTTCAAAATCTCCCTTCAAAATTCTGAAAATCTTTATTTTATGTTACAATCTAGTATAGATCTACTGGGTATATCTTTTTCGTGAAATTTTCTCACCCTCAACCAGCCAAATGTTTAACTCTCTACGATGATGACTGAATCACCGTCTAGTATCTAAACTGTCTAATATGTCAATAAACATGTTAAGAAATCATTTCAGGAATGCGTATCCATGACATCTGTGAGCAGTCTGAGGTGACGACGTGGCAGGGTTACATCGCCACCCCCCGCTACCCCGCACCCTACTTCCCCAACTCCCGCTGTCAGTGCAGCCTCAAGACACAGGACAGGTCCATCCTTCTCTCCATACTAGACTTCTCTCTCAATACCAGCAGTGGGGGAACCACAGGGAAGTGCACAGATGACAGGTAAGTCAGCTGTTCTCTTAATTGGATATTATATCAGTCCATTAATGTTTCTATGAATTAGCATCAGGATTACCAATATTAGAGGTTTCGTACACGGTCTGGGGAATGTCTGCTGCAGGTAAAGATTACTAAAATAGTGTAGGGGCACGAATAATACGTGTACATATAAGGTCCGTGGAGTCAGAGCGGTAAGTGCCTCCAACGGACACTAGGTGGCAACACCTGAGCCATGTCCTTTCGGTTATCCGGTAGCGGAGCCAGGCAGGGCACTCCAGACGGCGCTACGGAGGAGTGCCACGTCGACACTGCTTGGTCCGCGCTCAGGGTATATAAGAGGCCGAGGTTGGCTACCTCACCAGTTAGTCCTAGGACGAGCTCTGACCCGCACCTTTCGTACCTTCGCTTTGACAGGGGCACCTACACCCCTCCCACGTTATGGACTCTGCACCAGCCATGCTGGCACAGAGCTTAACTGTCCGGTATCGCTAATGCTTCGAACTATCGATAGAATCCTGTGTGTCTTCGAATGGTTGAAAGACCAAGTGAACCGAGTGAGAAACCTTCGTGTACTTTTGAGGCTGTGATCGAATAAAGACCTGTTGCATTCAAACCGAATTTGGAACCTGTGTTCGTGTTGTACGCATATGAAACCCCTACATTGGTGCCGTGACCAGTTCGGGTGAAACACAGAATAGCACAGTCAGTGGGTTAACATGGCTGAACAGGCAAAGGGTGGAGCGTCCCTTCATCCTATTTCGAGTCCAGATCCGGAGGTGGTAGCAGCCCTTGAGAAACATTATGGGCCAAACCGTTCGAGTTCTACACCAGAACCAAGGAGAGGCAATCCTGATTCTATTCGAAAAGATCTGGGGTCAAACCTAGATGATTCTTTGTTTGAAACTGGTGGTTCGAAGAGACACATTGCTCCTATGCCAACACAAGGCATGAGCATACTGCATGCTGAACGACACCAGCGACAGGAAGTGACACATCGTCATTTCGAAGAGGAGAAGAATCGGTTCGAAGGAGCAAGGATCGCAGAGATGGACAGGATGAATGAAGAGTTTGAAGCTTTGAGTCATCGGTTGGTACAGCTTCGGAACAAGAATGAAGATCTAGAAGGGGCAACGATGGAGAAACAGAACCGCTTAGACACAACGAAGGCAGAACTGGAACATATGGAAAACCAGTTCGCTCATCAACAGAATGTCTTGCGGCGACGTACTGAATCTCTAGAACAACGTCAGGATAAGACCATACATGATTCGGACGAGCTCCATGATACGATCCGAGAAGCTACCAAGGCGATGATTGACGAAAAGGATCGTCTGATCAGGGAGGTGGAAGATTTACAGAAGAGGCAACTCGAGGTAGCCGTTCAGGGTTCGATCATGTCAGTGGTGGCATATACAACTCATCAACTGGTGGGGGTAGTGCCTCTACCTCAACCGGAGGGAGACCAAAACGAGTGACCATTGATACAGGGGATCCGGATGGAAGATCTTCGCGGCGTGACCAACGCCCAACGTCGTATGATGACGACCATTCGAACTCTCCCAGTCGTTCCAGCTCTCGAGAGAGACCGAGCCGTACGAGTTCGAATGAGAGATCTTCGAGATCTGATCCGAATGAACGTTCGAGTGGTCCCTCAAGGAGGCCAGGGAGATCTCCTACACATGCTGGTAGACGAGTATCTCGCCGCGAATTGATGTCCCCTGGGATGAAATTGATTTACGACACGAACCCCTGCATTGCTGAGATGGGAGTGGACTGTGTTAGCAGACAAGCTGATAATGCCGATATCGTCGACTGGAGCATCGAGCAGTCGTTTCTGTTGCACAGGGACAACCACAACGCTGCTAGACGCACTGCCAGCACTCCGAGTCCGTTCACAGGAAGACAGCCATGGCAGGACTGGTTCGCAGACTTCATGGACGATATGAGGTATAATCGATGGTCAGAAGAGGAATCGTTGGACGAACTTTTACGGGCATTGAGAAATGGCCCAGGCAAGCTAGCGGTTTCGAGATGGAGAACGATGCATGGTGCCGGATCGTTTACCCAATTGGTGGAATGCGCCAGTTATCTGATAGGTAATGTGGGTAATGAAGACCCGCTTCGATTGTTCCGGAAGCGGACTCAAAAGCCAAACGAGTCGCACCGTGTGTTCGGTCTAGAATTGCAATCTCTCTTGCAAAGAGCTAGACCAAGATGGCAGTTAGATGACCCACAGTTCCTAGATGATTTGTTCTCGCAATTCATTGAGGGATTAAGGGATTCTGATGAACGGACCGCTGCATGTGATAGTTGGAAAGCTGGAACTTCTCTCACTGAAGACTATGACAGGAAACGGCATCTGCTATCTTCGAGAGTACTTTCGAGAACTTCCAGTGTGGTGCAAGACCCACCAGCCTCTGATACAGAGGAAGGTGATTCAGGAAGGGAGGAGGAGATTGGCGCAGTTGCTCAAAAGAACAGCGGCAAATCTTATTCCAATTCGAATTCGAAGCGCTATCCGAAGGCCGACAGGAAAACACCACCTGTGACCCCAGGAGTTACAAGCGCACCTTCGACTACTTCCTCAACTCCCAGTTCTATGGAAGAACTTCTGTTAAGGTTGACTGACTTGATGTCTGGAAACCAGCAATCAACAGGGAGGAATTCGAAGCCGAGAGTGGACAAGACCACTAGGAAGTGTTACAGGTGTCAGGTCCTGGGACACTTTGCTGCAGAATGCCCAGCTGAAAAGCCGGTACCCAAGCCTGAAGAGAAGAAAACGGAAAACTAGACGGGGTTGCTCTGGATGGCAAGGTAGTAACCCCTAAGGAGAAAGAAAGCCAACATATCGCCAGCGGTGCAAGCGATGAAGTCCGAGGTGCAGTAGAGATTGGAAACTTAGAGGAGGGGCCTGATCAGTCCCTTCTAAGTATGTCCAATGAACCCAGAATAGTAGACGTCCGAGGAGGAAGTACTGGGGAAGCGGCGAATTGGATACAGGAGCTGGAAGTAGTCAGCAGTGCCCGATTGTCCCCGGATCACCCCTGTTTGAAGCACTTGAAACGACGGGGAGTAGATCTTGGTGTCACTAAGGATTTCGAACGTTTCACCGTCAACCCATCACCATTGGAGTGGAAGAGGTGGTATTTGACTGTAGCAGTGAGGGGAAGGTCTGCAGAATTTCTAGTGGATACTGGAGCTAGTCACTCCATGATCTCGAAGAGGTTCTATGACCTTGTAGTCGATGAGCCAGATAACTTCACAACGAGGGTAACAGCTCATTCGGCCGACGGTAGCTGCATGCAGACGTTTGGTAAAGCATTTTTCGAAATCAATATAGGTGGGCAGGATTACCTCCTGTCCCCTACTATTGCTGATCTGAGTGATGATGGCATCATCGGATTAGACTTCGCTGCGTTGTACGGTGCAATGTTGGAACCTTGTAGGGGGATGTTAAAGATAGAACATCCATATAGGGTGGCCGTACAATGCGTGTTGAGAAAGGTATCTTCTGTAGCCTCGGTGGTACAGACGGTTAAGATACCCCCAGGACAGACATGTGATGTCCTGTTTTCGAGTGACAGTATCTTCCGAGACCAGATGGCGGTGGTTGAACCCGATGTGGTGAGACTTGCATCAATTGGACTCGAGAGTGCAGATACTTTCGTAGGCAGTGGCAGTAGGAATCTAATTCCTATTTCGAATCCTGGTGGTGAAGTCCGTTATCTGATGAAAGGTACTCCCGTGGGGCAGGTGATCGTTGCACAGGCAAGCACCAGTATACTCTCAGAAGATACCCAACCGAACCTTGAGGGGATGTCCGATTTACGTCCGGAACTCCAAAAGTTGGTGGACGATTCGAGCTTGGTGACGGGGGACCAGAAAGATCAGTTGAGACGGGTATTGGTGAAATATGATGCAGCCTTCAGGGAGCCCACTGGTTTGGGGCGAACTGACAAGGTGCTACATTCCATCACTACAGAGGACGCTGTACCTTTCAAAATCCCTTATAGACGCCTACCTTTGAAGAAGAAATTGATGGCCGAGAAGGAAATCGCTGATCAGCTGAGGTTAGGGGTGATTGTTCCCAGCACTAGCCCCTGGTCCAGTCCTGTTCAGATGGTGACTAAGAAAGACGGCACAATTCGCTTCTGCATAGATTATCGAAAATTGAATGGTTGTACTAAGAAAAACTCCTATCCTCTCCCCCGTATAGACGAGACTATTGATTCCCTGGGCGGAAACCAATGGTTCTGTACGCTGGATTTGCAATCCGGATACTGGCAAGTTGGAATGAAGGAAGAGGATCAGGGAAAAACAGCATTTTCGAGCCATGTCGGTCTTTTCCAGTACAATGTGATGCCGTTCGGATTGTGTAACGCCCCTGCAACATTCGAAGCCATGATGGAATCTCTGTTGAGTGACCTGTTATGGAAGGAGTGTTTGGTGTACCTGGACGACGTAATTGTCTTCGGGAAGACCTTCGAATCGTGCCTGGCTACTTTAGTCAAAATTTTCGAGAGGTTGATAACCCATGGTTTGAAATTGAAACCAAGGAAGTGTCACCTGTTTAGGACTTCTATTAACTATCTCGGTCGGATAATATCCACTGAGGGGGTTAAGGCGGATCCTGAGAAACTAGATGTTGTATCGGAATGGGAAAAGCCAGAGGGACCTAAAGACATACGGTCCTTTCTGGGCTTCTGTAGCTACTACAGAGACTTCCTACCGGGGTATGCCAGAATAGCTCAGCCTATGCAGGCTCTAGCTCACTGGACTCCGGGTAGAAGGAAGGAGCCTTTTCCATGGGGTCCGGAACAAGATCTAGCATTCGAAGCCGTGAAGAACCTATTTCGAACCACCCCAGTTTTGAAATATCCAACAGCTGATGGACATTTCATACTGGACACAGACGCCAGTAATGACAGTATAGGTGCTGCTCTATCCCAGATGCAAGAGGGGATAGAAGTGCCACTGGCTTTCGCTAGTAATACCCTCAATAAGGCCCAGAGGAATTACTGTACCACTAAGCGCGAATTGTTGGCGGTAGTGGTGTATACGAAGAAGTTTAAGCACTTCCTTTGGGGAGGTGACTTTACTTTACGGACAGATCACTCGTCCTTAAGGTGGCTGTTGAACTTTAAGGAAGCAGAAGGAATGATCGGTCGATGGCTGACCCACTTGTCCGAGTTCGGGTTGGAAAATAGCCAAATCCAACACAGAGCAGGGAGCAAGCATATCAATGCTGACGCCCTTTCGAGAAGACCCATACGGAAATGTTCTAGAATTGATTGCGATGATTGTGGAGCCCATAATGCTGTAATAGCTGGAGTTCGAATGCCGTATGATGTAGGACATTCTAAAGCAATGGAATGGTCCACCGAAACCATCAGGCAATTCCAGAAGGGTGATGCTGTCATTTCGAGACTAATAGAACAGGTCTCCAGTGGTGCCCAACCACAAAGACCAACCATTTCGATTGAGAACCGGGAAATGAGACAGCTACTTGCTCAATGGTCTGAGCTAACTGTTGTTGACGGTATCTTATGTAGGTGGAAGATAACACCGTACAAGGCCAAAATTCGACAAATCGTGATACCCACAGCTATGCGAAGGGATATCATGTATTTCGTACATGGACATCAGACCAGTGGACATTTTGGAAAGAAGCGCTCCCTTGCGCGACTCTCCAGAAGGTATTACTGGCCTGGCATGAGTAAAGATCTGCTTAGGTGGATCTCTACTTGTCCAGATTGTTGTCTGAGCAAACCAGGTGAAGGCCTGGGGAAGTTGCCACTAACTCAAGAGCTCTGGGGAGTTAGATTTGCACGCATAGCGGTTGATATCATTAGTGGCCTAAAAACCACTCCTGATGGAAACACGTGCATGATGGTGATCTCCGACTACTATTCGAAGTATACTAGAGTGTTTCCTCTGAAAGATCACAAGGCTCATACATGTGCTCGTGCATTCGTAAAGGGTTGGGTGCTTCATCTAGGCGTACCCTTGATGTTGCATAGTGATCAAGGCAGAGAATTCGAATCTGAGTTATGGGCAGCAATGTGCCATAGCCTTGCTATATGCAAAACAAGAACGAATCCGTACCGGCCTCAGTCTGATGGTCAAGTAGAAAGGTTCAACAGAACCTTGATACAAGTCCTGAAGCCTCTGGTCAACAGTCAGATGGATGATTGGGACGAGCAATGCGAGTTTGTGGTACATGCTTATAATAGTACGGTGCATGCTTCCACCGGTTGTTCCCCCAATTTGTTGGTATTCGGAGAGGATTTGATTATGCCTGCTGACTTGGTGTTTGGCGTAGCTGGGATAAACGCTGGAACACCCTGTCAGGTGATGTTCGTGGAGGCATTGAGGGATCAATTCAAGTCCGCATACGAGATGGTTCGATGTGAACTAAGCAAATCTGCTTCATGGCAAAAAGTGGGCTATGACGTAGGTTTGAAACTTAGGTCCTTTCGAGTGGGGGATGAAGTAGTTAGGCTACACGACCCCCTACAACAGCTAAAGTTGTCACCCAACTGGGATGGTCCCTTTACTGTGGTTCGGATTGTTTCTGAATCCACGGTGGTGATCAAATCCTTGTTGGGACGCCTGTATAAATCCAATGTAGCTCGCCTACGCCGGTGGCAGGGTGATGCTTCAGCGCATTCGAAGCCAGGGGAGCATTCGAAGTCAGATAACACTGAGTGGAGAGCGACCACCCCGGAACGACGTGGTCCTGGTAGACCTAGGAAACTAGTGATACCCTCAGATGAGAAAAAACCTATGCCTCCTGGTATTGGTAAATTAAAGCGGGGCCGGGGTAGGCCTAAAAAAAATTTACCAATTCGAGCTTCTAGCAAGAAGGATAAAAAGTGCGGAAAAAAAGTCTCGGCAAATGAAGGTCTGAAGGGGAGGAGGGCTGTCCAATTGACTACTGGACATCCTGTCGAATCTTCCCGGACGACCAGGTCTAAAGAACCCAAGGTGGGGTTAAGACGCAGTCCACGGCATTATCCGGAGACTGCTGTGACCTAATTTGTATACACAACAAGAAGTTTCGATGCCATGATGGTAGTACAGACCTAATTGCTGTCGAGCGAGCGGAACTAGGGCGGGTGTTGATCATAAACGTCCCCGAGGGTGGCAGACGGATTTATCCGGCGGGTATTCTTATGTTACCCGTAATGACATTTGCCTACACTCCTGAAGAATTCATGATTAGCGGTACCCCTGGTTCTGTGGAACTGACTCAATAAGGATTACACTCCGGTGAGCTACCCGTTCGATTAGTGGCGGGAAACGCGAGCGTCTCCCGCCGGGTTATCCGTCGGAAAAGGGCTATCCGGTGAAGCGTGAACGCTGATTGGTTGACCTTCGCTCCCGCGGCGGGCGTGGCATCACGAGACAAGAAGGGCGGTCGCCATATTGGATCAGTGCCAAGAAGACGAACGGACGCTGCAGGGCAAAGGAGGAGGAAGAAGGGACTTGTAGTCGACCAAAAGTCTCCAAAACCACATCATAAGACGCGCCAACCTGGTTAGTTCCCACTCCTAGTGTCATTAGGACACGCGGAGCTTCGTACTCCGCAAATCTTCGATCATTAAACTTCTTTTTCGCTGAAAACATTCGACTGCAATGGAGGAGCAGTACACCCCCGGTGAGGGCCTCCAGTCCGACGAGATAGATCTGTTCGGGATGGACGATGGCCAATTCGACAACGCTCGTGAGTCGGATTATGAATCCGCCTCTGAATCCACCGGGAGTGCGGTTACCGTTCGTGTAGCGGGGATCGGCTCCTATTCGACGGCTGATCTGGACAGCATGACCATGCCACCCCCGGCTACAGTCAACCTAGGGCCGTTGCCGTGGCGCAATGTCCCGAAACGTGTTGCTTCGAAAGACATAGACAATTCGACGTCAACCCGGCTGAACGCAGCAGGTGATGAGGAGGAGGACGAGATGCCAGAGTTGGAAGAGGTAAGCCAGAAATTGCCTATCCATGCAGTATCTGACGAAGAAATGGAGGACTTCGTACGAATATCACTGGCCCAGCAACAACTCATGGAGGTGCTGGAGTGTGACCAGCCGTTCGACACCTCGCTGAAGCTCCATCCCACACTCATGGCGATGGTGCTAGACAAGCTGGAGGAACATGGATTCGACCACCATGAGGGTACTTGGCTAGAGAGTTACGAAGGAGCCATCCGGGGAGCATATCAAAATGAGATCTTTGGAAAAATCCTACTGCGATGTGGTACGAACTTTCGGCATCTCCAACAAGCCAAAGCTAGGGAGGAAGCAGTGCCCTCAAGTGATGGGAGCACGACCAGTACGAAGGGGAAGAAAAAGAAATTCTCCAAGACCAAAGGTAGTCGTAAAACTTCTAATGGCAGTACTCCTCCCAATACTCCGCCTAAGTCCGAGGTGTCCGAACCTGCCCCAGTCCAGTCCGAATGCTCTTCGAGTACTTTCTAGTCGGCGTCAACGTCATTCGAAGAACCAACTACGACCACCGGGACTACTGAGTCCCCATCCGAATCCCTTCCGAAAGCTCCGGGACCTTTACCAGTCCCATTCGAAGAAGATTCAGCTAGCGTGGAGTTGGCTCCGCGGGAGATCCATTCGGATACCTCAGGATCAGTTGAGCAAGAAGCCCGTTATGCTCAGGTGGTTAGAGAATCCGATGAACTCAGGGCAGCCAATGAACAGTTACGGCTAACTCTGGAGGCTATGCAAACTGCCCCCAGAACGCCAATGACTCGAGCCCAGTCCCGTAAGAACCCCAATCCGCAACAAAAAGGACGGTCCGTATCCGACGCTTCGGATCTGGAGGAGGTCCCCTTCGAACTTCCAAAGAGCCAGAAACGGAAGGCAAAGAAGAATGAGGCACGACAGCCATGTGTACCCCATCCTTCGCCTCCCCAAACTACTGCGATTAATATGTCCCCAATCGTGAGGTTGGTGGACGTAGTATCCAGTACGGCCTCTACACCTTCGACGCCTCCTAGGGCACCCACCCGGACGCATTCGACCCCTCCAGCAACTCCGACTAAAACTCCAGTGCAGGTCAAGGTACCTGCATCTCCGTCTACGTCCTCCGAGTCAGGGCAATCGAACACACCACCAGTGGTTTCGTCGCCCCCTCCAGCTCCAGCTGCAGGGGCAGGTGCCTCGGCAGACGTCCCAAGTTCTCGGGTGGAGGACATGATTTGGCGCAATGCCAGTGGGGGCTTCAAGAAATTTAGGCCCGAGTGCATGGAACACTGCAAACGATCGAGGGATATGTATTCGTGTCCCAAAGAACCGGACCATGAAGGATTGTCTGATGACGAAGAATGGAT
Organism: Harmothoe impar; assembly: GCA_947462335.1. Taxonomy (NCBI): domain Eukaryota; kingdom Metazoa; phylum Annelida; class Polychaeta; order Phyllodocida; family Polynoidae; genus Harmothoe; species Harmothoe impar. The sequence goes on from OX381708.1 coordinate 77,710,026, forward strand.
GAGATCCAATATGGGCTCACCCAGTTCCTGGTCATGGACAGAAAACTGGTTCGGTCGGCTGCTGGATCGAAAACAGTTCCCTGAGACTTACTACAACCATGAGGGCCGTCCCAAAATACGTTGGGCGATGGCCCGGTACAAAGAAGGGGTAAGGGAGGACTGCCCATTCGATTCCTGCCGTGTCTACTTCGCACACGAGAACCGCCCCATGCCTACTCGTCTTCGATTCATGCGACATCTCGTGGAGAAGCACATGCACCACCATGCGATGTATGTCTGCGCTGATATCGGCAAATCAAACAAAAAGTGTTCGGGAATGTGGACCCCTAGAAGAGGCCGAATGATCGAGCACCTGATACAATGTCATGGCCAAGCCATGATGTTGGCCAGAAAGAACGTTGGAGATCTCCATGCATCCCTGGTGGCAGGCCTGGACAAAGTCAAATTCGAAACCATTACGATTGAGACCTTCCAATTCGGAAAGGTCCAATTAACCCGGAATTCGAAACAGTCAGCTGTCTTCCAGCGTACTGATCGACGTGGTCGACTGGACCTGAACGACACCTTGTACCAGCAATTGTACGACTGGAGAGCGGCCAACCCCCTTCCAGGGAAACGAAGTGAGAACAGGAGTCCAGCGACTTCCGAACCTGACTGCAAAAAGGTCAAGTCGGAGGTTCCAGCTCCAAGAGCTCCAACTGCAGCACGAGGGCGCGCGACAACGATCGAGCACCGGTCGATCGTTGCGTCCTGACTATGGTCCGGACTTCTCAGCCCCCAAGGGTCGCTCCCAGCTGCAAACCCTTCGTCCTCTGACTCCTGGTAACTTGGCCAGTAAGGCCGAGTACCCTTCAATGGACTTCCCTGGTCCGGAGGTACAAACTGAGAAGGATCCGTACAAGAATCTCCCTACGGGCATCTCTGTGATGGATGCCATCCGCCAACCGGACTCACGGGACGTGGAGATGGCGGATTCGGATCACTTTGTGCTGCCTGGGAAAAAGGACTTGGTGGTGACGACCACCAACCTCACTCCTCGGGCAGAAGACAAGGTGAAACCAAGGGCTGACAGTTCTACAAAGTCAGTGGGGCGTAAAACCCCTGCTACTAGTGCGGATTCGACATCCATAAAAGCTGAGCCTGTGGTGGACCCGGTTCCAGTGACCACTTCGAACCCAGTCACCACCACACCAACGACAACTGCTGGAGGAGGGAAGGCAGCAACTGTTGCAGCCACCCTACTCACCACCACTACTACTACTGCTACTGTGCCCTATAAGCCCAGAGTTCGTGAGGAACCAGCAGTGGATCCAAACCAGTGGTATGATCTGATGATCAGTGGTGAAAACATTGGGCCCCAGATACAGATTCCGAAGGACTACTTCGAGCCTCCAAAGGCTCCGGATGCGGTGGTGCATAAAGAACTATACGAACGATGGTTGCAGGAACACCTGGCTGGCATGCAACGATATGCAGCCGGTGTGGCGAGAGCATCAACCGACTATGCCATCACCATGCAGGGCAAGGAGGTCGAGAGGCTGAGGAAGATCTTCGAGCAGCAACGTATTGACGAACAATCGGAGCCAGATAAGGTGATCGAACTCACCAAGCAGCTGGCACAATCGAAGAAAGAACTCTCAACAGCTCGTTGTCTGCAGAAAGCTGCAGAAGATACTCTTGACGATCAGGCCAAAACTCTGAAGGCCCTGAACGTTAAGTTCATTCGGGTATTCGGTATAGGACTCACCCAATGGAGTGGGTCACTCGAAGAACTCCAGAGCTTATTGAAGGACTTATAAGCTAACTTGGGTGTTCGGCTGTTCGATTGTGTGATTGATGACTTGTGCATATGATGCTTCGATGATACTGTAATAATTGTGTTGTTATTATAAAACATCCATGATTAAGGTCATGATTCGAAGGTAAACATAAGCCGGGTGGAAAATGCATAATTGTCAAGAAATGTCTTCGTTGTCTAAAAAAAACAAAAAAAAAAAAAAAAAAAAAAAAAAAAAGGGTGTTCATACTTTAGGTAGTATAACTGATACTACATACTATGATTCGAACCAAAACTGTACATAATGTTCGATACCTACCTTTATCTCCAAAAATTTTCTTTTTGGACATAACAACTGGTATTCGGATTTCGAAAGTATATCTATTGTTAAAGATATAAAGGTATATATTGGTTGCCTCACATGGAGGCTAATATTACTACATTCCTTGGTTATAAGAGTTAATGTCACAACTATGTTGGTTCCAAGTATTTTTACATAATTCCAATAGTTCACGTAATTACCTCTCCAGGGACGGTTCGCCCATTTAAATATTTTCGAGCCATTACTTCTGTGTCATTCCGTCCTAAAAAGTCACATATTGTGCAATCTCAACTTACCTTAAAATGATTAATGTAGTAACCATTATTATATCTCAACGAAAACCATACAAAACTGTGATCACTATAGTTAGAAGTAGTATAGAACATATATTCGTATATATTCATATCTTTATTAAAGATGGATACTCACGTATCTATCCTGTCGTTATAGTGTTGGATCTATAAGATCCCTGTTTTGTACATAGAGATGTAAGTGTTGTTTGTGTAACAGGTAAAATCTAAAATCTATATTTGTACTTTCTACATGTAAGTGTAAAAACGTATATCGTACCTTCAAATGCACCCCGGTATTGTCATCATGTACACTGATATTATTCTCCCATATTCGAGTATATTATATTATATCAGATGTATTTCGACCCTAGTTATAATCTGGTGGGGGTGATGTAGGGGCACGAATAATACGTGTACATATAAGGTCCGTGGAGTCAGAGCGGTAAGTGCCTCCAACGGACACTAGGTGGCAACACCTGAGCCATGTCCTTTCGGTTATCCGGTAGCGGAGCCAGGCAGGGCACTCCAGACGGCGCTACGGAGGAGTGCCACGTCGACACTGCTTGGTCCGCGCTCAGGGTATATAAGAGGCCGAGGTTGGCTACCTCACCAGTTAGTCCTAGGACGAGCTCTGACCCGCACCTTTCGTACCTTCGCTTTGACAGGGGCACCTACACCCCTCCCACGTTATGGACTCTGCACCAGCCATGCTGGCACAGAGCTTAACTGTCCGGTATCGCTAATGCTTCGAACTATCGATAGAATCCTGTGTGTCTTCGAATGGTTGAAAGACCAAGTGAACCGAGTGAGAAACCTTCGTGTACTTTTGAGGCTGTGATCGAATAAAGACCTGTTGCATTCAAACCGAATTTGGAACCTGTGTTCGTGTTGTACGCATATGAAACCCCTACAATAGTTTTAATTGGTTTGAGCCCACAGCAGACAGGCAGAGGCAGCATGGCGCTCCTAGAAAATCTTTGGAGGTGGACTTGAAAAAAAAAAATACTAGTATTCGAATTATACACAGCCAAAAATAATTTTCTCATTTCAAGAAACTAAGATAAACAATTTCGCTCTAGATTGTTGACTGTGTATGCAAAACACTATTTAGTGGTGCTCCTCTTCTTCAGGTTAGATTTTTATATTGAATTATAATCAAATACTGTCCTTACCATTGCAGGCTCCATATAGAGGGCTGGGGAGACAAGTGTAACCCTGTGGTACCTGAGGGACTGCCGGAGACCTTAGGGCTGAGGGAGCAGGCCCTGACACTCAGCTTTGAGACAGACCACCGCCGCCAGGGACGGGGCTTCTGGCTGGAATTCAGGGGTAGGTTATCAGTAATACATATATTGCATGGCACCTGAAGAAAGAATCAACCCTGCTTTTAGGAAGTTGATATTTCAAAATGTATTTCAAAATGAATTGGATAAAGCTTACATTGTATACATGTGTGAGTATGCTATTACAGTTATAGTTATAGATGGTTTGATACATGACAATCGCGAAAGGAAAAAAAGCCCAGAAATAAAAACCATCAAAATGCTGAGGATCAAATTCGATATATCATTACATTAAGATTGAGACTCACCAACAAGTGAAACATTAAGTGTATAAACCAAAGGAATGTTCTGAAAATCAATTTGGTTGAAAAATTGGGACATCACAATATCGAGGTTACAAAATACACTTTTCCTTTTGCAGGATCTAATGGTGGGAAGGTAACAATGACCTGTGGACAGCGACCATCGCCCTCACCGACCACCACCGACAACAATAATAATAACAACAATAACAACAACCACAACAACAACAATCTTACACCACCTAACCCCCAAAATATATGGGAGTCATCCTCCACTGACAATGAGAGTACACGTGATTTTGAGGATACTACGGATAATAACATAGTATTAGTGGACGATGGAGATCCGTATAGACCCCCTCCTGATACGGGTCGACCGCCGCCGGAAGAGCTCGACAATGAGTTTGATACATATGACTTTACGGATCATGCAGATCAGTACCAGCTATATAACGTAGGAGATGGTGAGTGAAGAAATTATTGTACACAACTTGAAGTTTGAGTCTATCCCAGCAAATTGTGGTCACTCTTTGACAGCCTCGCCAATTCAGCCCTGCTGATTGGCAAATTTGCTCGCGACCAAATCTGATCTAAGTTGGCAGATTTGATCATGACCAAACTACATCAAAGTTGGCAACCTTGGTCATGTCCACAGTTGGCGAATTTGGTTGTGACTAACCCTGACCAAAGTTGGTGAATTTGGTAGATTAAAAACATGAGGTTTCATTATAAGCAAATTGTTCTAAACTTAGGTCAGGTTTAGTCATGACTAAATTGGTCATGACCAATGTTCACCAATCATAGCCAAGTGTAACCATGATTTCCTGGGATCTGAATTATCATTGTGCATTCTGTTCGGAGGACATTCCTTGCTTCCTATCCCTGGAACCCATGTCATCCAAAATGTCGCTGGCAGAATATCCATCTGCTATGAGACAGCTTCACAACTTTCTGCTTTTATCCAATTCCTAATTGCTTCAACTGTATTTCCATATATACAAATGCTATACCCTATTCAAGGAGTTTAATTGTGGTTGAAATGGACAAAGTAAATGTTCCTCAAGTGTAAACCATGGATTACCAAAATGACCCCTTTTGCTTCATCTGTTCTGCCTATCCTGATGCCTGAGCACACTGAGCACAGGAGAAAGAGCACTGGGGATGAGACCATTTTCTTCATGATTAATTTGGGGTTGATCACACTGCATTTAAATCTCATACTTTAAACACCTTCACCGCTACTTCTCGAAATAATATGTAAGCACGAAACCTAGGGAGACCTAAATGTTTTCTTTTACAAATTTGCCGGGAGGATGTTTATCGATTGCTCATCAGCAACTGCTCATATTCCAAGAACAGGACTGTGAGGTGTAAGGGAGGAGGGGGGGGGGTTCAACCCCCTTTGGACCTAGAGAAAATGTTCACCTGCTTTGAGTAAAAAAAAAAGTTACTATTCTCTTCACCGGGGGTGCGAATTTTCGACTCGAGTTAGCCCTTTCTAGGGGGATCAAAAGAAAATTGTGCACTCCCTGTTGTTAAAAAAGTGAACACTACCCTAGTCAAGGTTTCATATGCTAAGCTTTGACAGATGCAGTGGATAAACACTTGCTCGCCAGCAGTGACATTTCACCTTTAGGTGGGTTTTATGCTTATATCAATCAGTCTTTGGGGAGTTTAGAAATGCAGTCAGAAGTGGTCAAAGGCGCACATAACTTGATGCAGTGTCGTAAAATAACATGTTAACGAGCTGAGGGTGTGGTGGTTTGTTGCAGTGCAACTGGCGACAGGCATAGTGGTCAGTGTGCTCATTCTGGTGGCCGTGGTCATCATCATAGTCCTCGTCTTCAGGAGGTAAGCGTCCACATCCCCACTACGCATGCTGCAATCTAAGCACTTCTAAGGCTCCAAATAATTATCATATTAGGCCGAACTCCACTAGGGTGACACTGCTCACTGTGAAACAGTGTTCTTTTAGGTCCATTGTTCTACCATATTTCCGGCTGTTTCACCCTATTTTGCCTGGAATGTAACTCTGAATGTCCCCAGGAAATAGGCGAAATTCAGGAAACACAGTGAAACAGGGTGAAGTATTGTAGAGCAATGGAGCTAAAAGAACGCCTTATTTCGCAGGTAGCTGTGTCGCCTTAGTGAAGTCCGACCTATTGTTGTCTGCCTGTCCATACCATTCCATGATGAGGAACTTAAAAAACATTACAACAATTATCACACTACTTGACACAGACATTCTGTCAAACAAAATTGATCTGTTTCAAAATGCACTTTCATGGAAAAATGCCTACAAATGGATATAAACCTCAAAAACAAAACTATCTTCATTGAAAATCCACTTAGAATGTTGAATTCTGAATATCATATATATATACCTACGAAAACACGACTATTTGGAGCTTTAAGTGTTGCTTAATTCCCGCACCTTTCCAAAAACCTCCTGGTTCGGCAAGAGAGAGGTGACGTATATCAGTATTCATGGTCACATTTGTTTCCTTCCATTGCATGGACCATCCAATGGCAATCTTTAATCAGATTGAAGCAACTTCAACCAATTTCAATTACCCTTTTCAAAATCAAAATCGCTTAAAGTTGGTTTAAGAAGGTCATTTATGAACTCTAAGCCTTTGCTAAAAGTTGCTTGAAGTGGAGGATTTATGCGGTGCTGTTCCCTCAGGGCTCAACTTGCAACGCTCACAATGACTCATTGATTAAAGCTTTCCGCTGATCCAAAATTTAAGATCAGTACTGTTTTGGTACCATTTATCTGATAAAAACGTTCTGCTTGAGGCCCGAAAAGAATTGACCAACTGAGAGTTTCTAACCAATACTCCCCAATGGTTGATTCAGGCCTTGCTTTAAAACCGGGTTTTAAAAGCCAAATGTGGGACACCATCCGGGGGTCGGAGGATCGCTTGTAATCTGAACATTGTATGGTGTACATGCAAAGGAATTCTGCAGCAAAGTATTGTTTTTCCTGATCCGCCATGGTGAACATATATCCATAGGTTTAATTCACATTGATTCCAATTGACATGACTTACTTGTTGAGGTGCTATTATAATACTGCATTCATGAAATCCTTGCTATTGTTTTCAGGTGAGATCCACTAAATGCACCCTGTGATAGGAGACTCTCCCACATACTGCAAGCCCCTCCCCCTCCCAAGGTGCCTTCAGCTTTCTGTGACGTCTGTACCAAGACGTTGCTCTCACCACCCTAACCACGACTCCACTAAGCCGTTGACACCCAGCGGTCACTATACGGATCATTCAGCAGTTGGACTTCCACCTAAATAGAATGACTGTACGTCTACTGTATATGTCTAATTAACCCATGGTGGGTGCCTGAGACAAAGGCCTCACACGTTGGGTATATTGAACAACCAAAGGTTTAGTCAGGTAGACTATGGTTATGAAAGGTGATTAGCATTAACCACAGCACACTGGTAGGGTGACTTGTGCTTCACCCTAATCTGGCCCCTCCAGTCTGCTGTGGTTAATTCTAATACCATTTTATAGCCATCGTCTATCTGTTACATAATGCTATGACTCTTGCATTTCTTTGTCCAATTCGTGCAATACTTGTGTATTGTCAAGGAAGATGCTTTATATCATGTATATTATTACAAAATAAGCAAAGGTGTTTCACATGTATGTACTCATACCCAATCAAATACTTAAAGCATAAATTATATAAAATTCCTATTTCTCGCCACTATCGCCTTTCTGCACTAAGTATGATGACATAATGATGATAGATGGCAAGAGGTCAATGCTATAATTTACTAATTCATCCATAAGTAATTTGCCTTGGGTGCGGTCTTTGTGAGAGTTCTGCAACAGATGTTAGTAAGTTCATGATTTGACCCAATTTAGTGCTTGAGGGATGCTATGGCCCTCGAGACTTCATGTGAAGGGAGTATTCAACTGGCGGAATCTGCTGTGATTACATCTGTTGGATGAGTACTCTGTTGTATCTTTCAATATGTTTAACATTATAGACTTTTATCCGATGAGAGAATTCCGGTGGACCAACGTTGGTGCAATAAATTGCTACATGTAACTGACCAGTGCCACATTGTTGCATCATGGTGACCCTTCGTGAGTGTAGGGCCTATCAACCCAAGGTGTGAGAATGTAGCATGAATGCAACACAGGCAGGTTTGTCAACTTTGGTTCATCAATATACAAAATAGCCATGCACATTAATGCCCTCAAAATATTGATTATCATGGATTAAATCATAAAAAGGAAGAAGTACTATGTCATGACCTGGGTCCAGTCAAAGATGTCACCCGGTCAAATGTGTTACTCGGTCAAAGGCGTCACCCGGTCAAAGATGACCCAATTGTTACAAAGTCGTGAGACTTAGCCTTATATTCTTAAACTATTGGACCTAATGCTTCATACATGAATGTATGAGTGTGCATTATCTAACTGATCATTCCGGATATGGGGAAATTGGGCCCTGGGATCACTGCATAACGCTGTAGGTCGACACTGAGGGGGTGATCAGGGTCTACCAGAGCAATTTCATGAAATGTCAACAAAACCTTTTCAAAATAACTTTTTATATAATTGACTCTAAATACTTCACTATTGCAACAAAAACAAGAACTGGGCACACGATCATCTGCCCAGTGCCTCGTTTTGGTTAACATGGGCGTCAATGGGATCACCCTGCCCAGCTGCTCACCACTATGGTAGAACTCAAATTCACTTTCAGGAGCTTAACTGATTACCTTTTAGGGACTGGTGCTTACATACCGATGTCACTTGACTCTAGGACTTTATTCTGCATCATCCTCATCTCAAATACACAGTATACCGCAAAACAGGGTGTTGTAGATAGGTCAATTCTGTTATTAAAGTTAACATATGTCTAGTTCAAGTCAAAAGAAAGTGTATTTATCCCTGTTAAACTTGTAGAGTCCCTTCTATTCCCAATCTTAACTTCCCCCTGATGATAGTTTGTTGGCTCTAAGACCTGTCGTTAGCATATCCTGGATATATTGTAATCCACATAGCGCAGAGGCTTGTTATTTACAAGGGCTAGGATACTTAGATCTATTATAGATTTCTATAGCACTGTATTCCATCCCATTACACAAGAGACCGTTTTTCAAGATACACATCTTGTTTCAATACCCATGTGCACGCGGCTCTTACTGATAGGGGCAGTCTCATTACTCGCGCAGCTACTACATAGTAGACTAGAACAGTACTAGACTTTTGAATGAGAATCGCTCGGTGATTATGCCCCTTTAAATGGGCCAAATGTTACGGTAGTCAATAATGTCATAATGTGAATGTCATCTCTCCGGCTTAGAGCGATATTTATATATACGCACCGTTTCCTGAAGCAAGAACATAAGGCCAAACAATAAGTTGTGTTTCAGGCAACATGGTCTGAAATTTTAGGGTAGCTAGGTCGGGTTTCTTGTTTTTTAGATACATACTGAGAGCGCCAGGAATGAATCGTGAATTGACACATTGGCTCACAACTCACTAAAATGCCTTGCTAATTCCTCCATTGACCAGGAATATCAAAATGTTGTTTGATATTCCTCTTAAAAACCAACTTTTCAATTTAATCATTTTTTAGGCATCAGAGATAACTGGGAGCTTGTTATTCTTGAAAGAATTGGTAGAAAATGAGAAAAATAAACCTAAAAAAAAATCAAATCTGGGGCCGGTTTGCCTGAAACACACCTTTTATTTATTTTTTGGCCTAATTAGAAGTGATCTATAAGATTCATGCAATTTCCAGATTACTCTAACATTTGCGTTATTAATTTTTAGAGAGAATAAGATTTGGCAGTTGATCTGCCAAGAGGAAGCATTGAAGAGGACTGGCAAACTCCTTAGGGTGATCCCTTTAAGAAGAGCATATTGACTCAAATGGTTTTAGGCTCTTTCGTTATTATGATACACCAATGAAGTACAGGGGAGTAACATACATTCACTGCATTAGTGCATCATGCCTACCCGTTGGGAGTGTATCAACCCTGTGTGGTCGGCATGATTCATGATTGCAATGCTGTGAGTTAAGCTGGGACTCCACTACCCGATTTTTTGGGCAATTCCCACCATCAGATCATACCCTGGTACCCCTAGTTATCCTATATACTAGTGAAACGATCAGATCAGATATAAAGTGTCAGGGTGTGTTTATATTTACATCAGATGCGTTATGTATACAATTTTATTAGGAAAAAAACAGATCTAGAGAGGTCACTATTCAGATCAATAAAAATCAAACCTGTTTGATATGAGATCGGGAGCCGAAATCTGCCTGGGATGCAAAACCGTAACCTGAATCAGGAGCTTGATCGTGTTAAATTGCCTTGACAAGTCTAATTTCCACAAACACAAACCCTTGGCAGGGTCTATGGGACCTTCCTGTCTAAGGCATATAATTGTTATGGTATTATATCTGAGTTAAATTCGTGAGAATAGTTCCGATTTGAGGACAAAATCGGTTAGTGGAGCCCAACCTTTACTAAACCTTTACTCACCAATGCTTCATTCATGCATCATTTTGACAAAAGGAGAAAGTGCATAAAGGCAGGTGGCTGCCAGTCAAAGGGTTAATGTCTGGCAAGGTTAATGTTGCATTAGATATCACCAATTCAACTTAGGTATTAGCCACCATATTTTTGATTAATTCAGATCTTAATTAAACTTCAGATATTAGGAGTATTTTATAATTATAATATTTCGTTTTCTAAATGTGTAAAACTTTACTTGACGTATGCTGTTATTCCACTTATAAATCCACTATTTTCATAAGTTGCAAGACTTGAAAGACTGTATGTAGATTAGAGAATGGTATAGTTTTGTTCCGTTAGGAAGAAAACTGCTGACACTGCAAATTGTAATTATCATGTTAAATCTTTCATTTATGCGTTACATCTATTTTAATCAGTTCATCATTAGTAAAACCTCACAATTTGTCCTCATACCTGAGGATGATAATAAACTTCTTGTTAATTATAACTTACTTTGTAAATAAGGATACATGAAGGCGCGAGTCGTCATCGTTGGTGAAGAGTGTTTGTAGATTGACAACTATTGTATAATTATGGTCACTAATTTGACTGATGAAGGATATTTTTACCAAATAAATGTTTGATAATGGGAAAAATTATGTTCTTGTTTTGTTTTTTGGTTGACAAAAACGTACTGAAGGTTGAGTTGGGTAATACTAGGGAGTCAACTGGGCTTCATATAAAAATTTGGTCAGGAAAAATAAGCTCCCACACCCAATGAACTGCCTGACCTTAGAGAAATTATTCCAAACAAAAATATCCTGATTACTATAAGGCCCTACTAACCTCCTTACTAGCCCCCGCCCCCTGTTAGGCTTATAGCTCTAACTACACGCTTGGGTTTGCACCCATTATAGGGTCTCTGAGCATTATAATGCTTCAAGAGATTCTCACATATTCTGTCTAATGGCAGGCATAAAGATTATTTTGCCTCATTCTGAGAATATGTTTAAAGGTCCGTAAGGGTGCTAGAGTTATCGAAATAAACTCAAAAGAAGTGGAATTTGGTTTTACCCAATCTCTCAACTTCCCATGTGCACACTGTGATTAGTTATCCTGTAATGGAAGTCAGAGTGATGAAAGGTAGACATAAAAACCAAATTTGTGAAAAAATTGTCATGGTTGCCATGACAACCGGTCACATGATTTTCAAAATATGGGAGTGACAATGCCTGAATTATTCAGCTTTTTCCCTTAGCTTTAACCTGATACCTAGGTCACTATTGTAGGTTGAGGGGTTGCAAAGTTATAAATGACTCTCCAAAATATACAGGGGAAACTTTAAGTTTGGGTCCCATATATAGTGGGAGGATCTATTTCTTTTTTATAGTGACTTGATGTGGCGTTTCATTCCGGGTACCTTTACCATTAAAAAATAAAATAAAATAATCTGACCTCCCTACACTAATTCTTTAGACCATGTTGCCTGAAACACACCTTCTTTTTAACCTATTGAAAGTGTGTAATTTTGTTCCTCATTTTTTCATCAACTCAGTTATTACTAAGTTATAAACACATATTAACACAGTAGCACATCCTTCATGAGCCTATCAACACCTTCAAGTGTTTAGTCTCAGGTGATAAGATTGAAGGGGTTCAACAGCATGTAACTACATAATGACCATAAGTCTTTTAAAATGTCCACAAAGAAAAAAATGACAGCGACTGCTTCATATAAAATGTGTCATAAAAAGGGTTTCTCTGCTGTCAGTCTGCGCCCTTTGCATCCCTCTATGTAGCATAGTAAAAGTGTCACACTGGGCTCCTAGGCCAATGCTCTTTTGGATGATTGTTGGTTATTTAAAGCTACTATGTCAGCAAATCCTGGGTCTTTTTACGTTTTAATATTATTGCATGGTTTGTATACTGTAATCTATGTATGTAAAACCTAAAAGCTTTTGCTCAGCAAATAACCTATGAAAATAGCATTATATCACCCAAAATGAAGTGTCGGCAAACAGTTATGTAGGCCTGTGAGGGGTGCATTATAACACCATTGGATTGACCATGCTCTGCATGGCAATTACAACATAAAAACCTGTGCGACTTCAGCATTTTGTCTCTTTCTCCATCAACAGGAAAACGGTTAATGAAAGCAATTGCAATGTTATTTCATAGCTTAACTTTGGAGCGTTTCAACTGAGGTTGTATCTTTTTATATGCCTTCAAGCAAACATACGTCCTTTGACATACGATCGAACCAGTCCCAAAATCTTGAAAAAGCTGCAATGCAAAACTTCAACTAAAGCGCCATCTACATCAAGACCACTATGCCGACTCAGACCTAGTCCCAATGCACCCCTGTGACGGAACAATCTAGGTCTGATGACCACCAGCGCCTTCTGCTGGGGGAAGACCCCAGATCCCAAAAATGCTCAAAGAGGGAATCAGAGGTGATGACATCGTAGTGCGGCAAATAGCAGCCAGACAGCATTGGTCCCTGGGGCCCATGTATATATGTGTTTTATTTAGGCCACCTTGGCTTTTTGTCCAAGGCTATGAGTGGGAGCCCAGATGGCTCAGCCCAGGAAGGCTTTTCCTTTCATAAATACGTTTTAAATATTTCAAACTATGCTGACATTTTCCTCTATAAATCATCATTTATTCTACATTCTTATAGTTTGTGCTAAAGTGGAATAAATTTGGGCTTAAGTTGGCCAATTTGAATCAGGGCTGACTCATCTGGGCTCCCACTTATAACCATAGACAAAAAAGACCATAACCCAGATATGGGCAAATCAGCCCAAGTAAAAACACATTGTTTGAGCCCCACTAAGCAATGTTGGCCGTGCACACTGTGGTGATCCTCTTACCCCGGGGCTGTTAGAGAGTTACGGAGACAAGGGTCAGTATTCTTCTTGTTGTCCTTATGTCATACAATCATGTAGATTTGCCCTGCATTTCCTCACCCAATCAAGACAAGCAAATGCCCTAATGCCAAGAACATGCAATATCCTGTGTTAAAACTGTATCACCTGCCGCCTCTTTTTTGCTGCTATTTTGCCTGTGCCCACGGGGAAACAGTCATATGCAGAATGGGGGCAGCAGAGGTGTGATACGATTTATAAATGATTTCATAAAAACTGGTTATTATAGTCATGTCTAGACCAATCAAAAGGTAGCATCAATGCTGAAAAGAGTTCATGCCTGCACAGACTACCCTCATCAAAGTGCTACAATGTGTTGAGAAAAAAAAAATATAGCAAGTAGGGGGGCAGATATAAAAAGCAGCCTGTTTAATTTAAGCCCAAGGAACCTTAAGAAAAACATCCCCCTATAGAAAAGTATGGATTCTTAATTTTTAAAGAATAAATAAAAGATAGATGAAATCATATATCAAGCCAAGGAGAAGTTGCAACAAAGTAACCTCGCAATTGAGCTAGATTGGGCCGTGGGTATTGCGGGTTAGGGTAAACTGACCTAAAGGTAACCACGTACTATGAGATATCCACCTTAATTTTGTAGTCATTTATGTATGGTATTGTCTTTATTTGTCCTTTTATGGAAAGACTATGACTTAAAGTGTTCTTTGATACACAAAAACAGGGCTTATCAGGCATGAATGACTACAAAACTAAGGTGGACATCTCATGGTACGTGGTTACCTTTAGGTCAGTCTACCCTATACTAGTACAGACTGACCAGCTCCTGTTTACCACCCACCAGCTGGCACTTTGTTAATTAGGGTAATGGACACTGAGCCTCTTACAAATATATAGACAACAGTCTCAGGCCCCGACTCTATAATAGTAGAGTCTGGGCAAACTCATATAAAGAATTGTTTCACTAACTTGCCCTCAGGAGTTGACTCAGGAGAAACAATTACCATGGGTGTGAAATCTTGAGACAATACCTCTTGGCCTAGTGTATAATGAGTCCCCCTCTACATTCTCCAGAATCAGATGTTCTTGTGCATAAGAACAGTTTTTGCTAACCGTTATGCGATGTTAACAATTGAAGAGGGACTAACTTGATATATCTACACTGATAATAATGGACCTGGAAATGTTAGTCACTACGGACTACATTTCTATAGTCGCGTGAACGTAGCAAAAAGGGCTATACTTAGTTAGTCACCTATGTCTAACGTAAGTTAGTCATATAGTCAACCTATAGTCAAGCATTAACTCGGCTAATTTGGGATATATAGTCAAGTGACTATGAATTTAATGCTTTCATGCTCTAAATTAGTCACTCTGACTAATAGATATAGTCAATCATGAGACAGCAGGACAATAAGTCAGGACAAGTACCCCCCTGGAATCTACCCCCAAGACATCTACCCCCCAGGCCTATTATCTCCCCCTATGACATCTACCTCAGGACATCTACCCCTGGGACATCTACCCCTAGGACATCTACCCCGTAGGACTTTTACCCCTATGGGCATCTACCCCTTGGAATTTTACCCCCTAGAACTTCTACCCCTTAGGACATCCCCTGCCTTGGAAACCTACCCCCAGACATCTACCCTTAGACATCTACCCCCTTTACCCTCTAGGACTTCTACCCCTAGGAACATTAACCCCATCTACATACCCATATGGTTGAGTCATATCATGTGGAGGGGGTAGGGATCTCCAGGGACATCAGACATCTACCCCTGGACATCTACCCCCTGGGAATCTACCCCCTTTGACATCTACCCCCTCGGATTTTATTCCCTTGGAAATCTATTCCCTTGATTTTTGCCCCTTAGGACTCCACAAGTAGGACATCCACCCCCTTGGATGCCTACCCCATAACATCTACCCCTCCGAATCTACCCCTAGGACGTCTACCCCCCAGGACTTTCATCTTCCTGGACATCCATTCCCTGGAGTTTTACCCCCTTATAGCTTCTACCCCTAGGATATCCATCCACTGGACTTTAACCTCTTTCTTCTAGAACTTCTACCCCCTGGGACATCTATCCCCTTGAATGTCTACTACCTTTACCCTCTAGGACTTCTACCCCTGGAGACATCAACCCCGTCCACATGCCCATATGGTTGAGTCATATGTGGAAGGGGTAGATTTCTTCAGGGTTAAAAGTCCTAGGGGGTAGATGCCCTAGGGGGTAGATTTCTAGGGGCTAGATATCCAGGGGTAGATGTCGGATGTCCCTGGAGAAATCTACCCCCTCCACATGATATGACTCAACCATATGGGCATGTGGACGGGGTTAATGTCCCTATGGGTAGAAGTCCGGGAGGGTAAAGGGGTAGATATCCCAGGGGTAGATGTCATAGGGGTAGATGTCCAGGGGTAGGTGTCCAAGCAGGTGGATGACCTAGGGGGTAGAGTCCTAAGGGGGTAAACATCCAGGGAATAGGTGCCCAAGGGGATAAAAGGCTTGGGGTAGATTCCCAGGGGGTAGATGTCCAGGAATAGATGTTGGATCTCCCTGGAGAAATCTACCCCCTCCACATGATATATCATAAGGGCATTTGGAGGGGTTGATGTCCCCAGGGGTAGAAGTCCTTGAGGATAAAGGGGGTAGATTTCCAAGGGGATTGATACTCTAGGGGGTAGAGTCCTAAGGGGGTAAACATCCAGGGGATAGATGTCCAAGGGGATTAAAGCCTTAGGGGGTAGAAGTCCTTTGGGTGCCAATGTTGTTGTAATGTTTAGCATGCTTAGGACATCCTCCCCTAGGACATCTACCCCCAAGGACCTTTATCCCCTTGGACATCCATCCCATTGGAATTTAACCCCCTTACATCTTCTACCCTCTAGGACATCCATCCCCTGGACTTTTATGTCCTAGGGGGTAGATTGCCAGGGGGTAGATATCCAGGGATAGATGTCTGGGGGTAGATGTTTGGGGGTACCTGTCCTAGCATCGTTGGATGAAGTAGATGAGCATGGGCCATATGCCTAGCACACTATAACCCTTCACCCAGTCAACTTCTATATATTCTAGTCTGGAAGCCTAGAGATCCACAGTCACATGATCAGAATTTGAACAAAACCACATGATACTTCAATCAAACTTGAGAATGTATGTGTTCTATGATGTCTTAAGTAAGCATGCTCAACATTAACACAAGATCTAACACACAGGGATATGTGTAAAGGAGTGATTTGGAGAATAGGATGTGCCTACCTGAAGTCAGTTGAGCATTCAATTTTGAATCCTAACTGTTTCCTGTGCACACATTCCTATGACATCATCACTTTGTGTGATCCACATATAGTCACTCCTGACTATCTTTATGACTAATATGTGACTAACATATGTAATCATCTGACTACGGGGGTCAAAATATGATGGTATAGTCAGTACTGACTATAGGTTTTATTATCAGTGTAAAGGTGATCTCTTGGCCATGTGGACTTTTTGTTTTGCTTTGGCACCTGTTGAAAGGCTCCGCATGTCGTGCAATCTCTTGCCAAATAAAACATTTCAAAACACAATTCAATAAAGGAGTAGAGCAATATAACAAGGATATAAATAACTTCACACAGGCACCATAAGAATTCCCATGAACACAAGCATCCAGTTCCCTCCTGCTGTCCTGTGACATCTGTTCTTTCTGGATTAAACTCAACATGAAATGCAGATAAAAACATTTAAACAGGGATACTGCGCCATAGATCATATTTGGTTTGATGACTATGTCTTGTGGTTGGCTGGGTATGTCTCCATAGGTTTTGTTTTAAACAGCTGGTGTGTTGCCCAACCGTAGCCATTTAAGGAGAGCATGTTCACTCTAGGCGTATGGTCATTTGTACAGAGAACCAATGAAGAAGCAGCAATGCAATCACTAGCACTGGGTCGGTACAAATGCCAGCCCTTAGTAAAACCCCGCATATGAGTGAGTGGGGTGGGGGGCGGGGGGGCAAGCATGATCCATGAGTGTTCAGCTAATGAGTTACTCATAATGAAAAATTCGCTGTGGTGCAGTAAAAGCACTAGCCCAACTTTACATGGTTAACCTCACCGTCGAGAATAGGAGGGGAGAGGTCTATTTGTTCAACCAGGTGGCCCTACTGACCGGCACTACGCCGTCCCCTCCTGGGAACTGGCTAAACTTGGTTCTCAGAAAAAGTAGGAGAACTAGAGACTGAGAAGGGAGGTAACTCTGGCTGTTTCTATACATGGCTGTTTATCTGCCTCCGTTTCTCCGACTCTGGCTCTGACTCTGTCCCTCTGAGTCTGTTCCTCCCACTCTGACACTTTCTCTCAGACGCGGACTCTGTTTCTCATACTTCATCTCTCATACTGTCTTTCAGGTTCTGTCTCTCAGGTTCTGTCTCCCAGACTCCGTCTCTCAGACTCCGTCTCTCAGGCTCTGTCCCTTAGACTCTGTCTCTTAGGATCTGTGTCTCAGGCTCTGTCTCAGACTCAATTTCTCAGACTTCTCTAAGACTCCATCGCTCAGGCTCCATCTCTCAGACTCTGTCTGTCAGACTCTGTCTCTCATACTCCGTCTCTCAGACTCCATCTCTCAGACTCTGTCCCTCAGGCTCTGTTTCTCTCTGGCGGTGTTTCTCTCTGGCTTTGTGTCATCTTCGTCCCCATCGCTGTCTCTGTCTTGCTTTATGGTTCAACATGGACATGCAGGTACCTTGAACACAATAGCACTACACAATTCAAAATGTAAGTAACCCCCCTCCTCTGCTTTATCCCACAGTCCCACTGCTCTTTGCCCAGCCGTATAGCTGGACACAGCTGGATCTAAATACCTGGATGTTGACCAGATGGCGCCACAGTGGTACATGTCACGGCCACATTCCACGCCAATCATCTACCCACCATCTCTCCCTCCACCTCCCTCCCCTTCCCCCCTCCCCCTCCCTCCTCCCTTTCCATCATCCTCCCACCTAGCCTCCACTCTATTTTCTATGTCTCCATCAAGGATAGCTCCACTGACCACCAACCGCACCATAACTGCCCATAACGCCACAGGGCGTCGCCAGTGTCAACCTAGGCTTATTAGTGTAGGAATTAGGGTAGATTACACCCACCCCTGCTGGAGTGCCGGAGACTGAGGGGGTGTCGCGGAGGTATCGCTTGAGTAATTATTATTGACGCGGGAGAAAATGTTCGATGGCTGTGAGGGGACATCAGACGAGGATGGGTACAATTAGTGGGTGGGTGGTGTGGACGGCGGCCACTACTGTTCTTATAAGCTGCATCAAACCAGGTAAGTCTGATAACATGTTAAGCACTTATATACTTTTGTTGACAGTCGGCCCTCATGGCTGAGTTATTTCCTTGGTTGATTTGACTCTCAAAACGGTAGCCTTGTATATGATTACCATTACTATCAGATACTTCTCTGACAGAGGATTACAAACTGACAATGTAATATTAAGAGTTTTCAGCCAATAGATATACAAATACAAATCATACACCACATCGAATTTTGAAAATGCAAGGGAAAATGTCTGAGGGAAGCAAATTATTTGAGTCCAAATATAAAAGACTATATAAGGAGAGTGCAAGGGCCTCTGTCTGAGAAATTGAGAGATATGAAAATGTATAGGTCTGGTATGGAGTGTCAAATTCAATTCAACATGTTTCTGGATCTTGGTTAGTGATTGCGTCTACTTTATTAAACATGTATACACTTGTGCTATGCCATTACACGGTGTTGTGATATACATGTATATTTTAATATTTGGCTACTGTATTAAATATTTCATCCGTGTTCAATAGATCAACAGAAAATCATTATTATAGATTTAAAAAAAAGGTTTTGGCATATAGAGCAGCTTATCCAAAATTCATATGGTCCTTTAGAATTGACGATATCGATATTAATATAAGCAATAGTTGTAAAAGGGTAAAACTAGAAGTACCTCAGATTTCTAATATCACATAGTTCCCAATCAAACACCTAAAACATCTTGAACGCATAAAGAACTCCAATGCACCTCCTATATTTAAAAAAGGTTGTTTCATTGACGTAAAAGAATATGCTCCTCTTTAGCAACAGGGTTCGCGCTAGCAATAGAAGTAGTATATTATATCAACCGTGTATGTACATGTACATGTGTTCGATTTTTACAAAGTCGTAACCATTGTACAGTTTCTCTGGGGTAACGTTTACATCAAACTGTTTGTTAGGTAAGTTGTGTTATTTAGACTTAGTTTGTGCACATTCTTTAGAAAAACTAATACGTTTCGATTGCATACCAGTTCATGTGAACATGGTGCTAAATAGTTGCTAATGTCCTGCAGTGGTGGGACAGACCCCGGAGAGGCGGTATGCATGCTGGGGGAGCTTTGGGCCTCCTGTAGTCAGTGCACAATGTCCCAGGAACACCGTTATACAGGTAGGTGGCTATACATGTCTTAGTCCTTTGTTGCCGACATTTGTCATCATTGTGCACCAAGTAATTTGCCCGTTCTGCATTGGCGCATCGTGCCAACCCTTCAAGGGTGTCTCAACCCGACAGAGTCAGCATGATGCTTGAATGCAGTACAGGCAAATTAATCGCTGCATTTATATAGTTTCTCTGAGTTAAACTCCGGAAAATTACAACAATCTACTGACCCAATTATATTCAGAGTTGTGTCACATGCGTAGTTGTAGTTGATTTGGTGTAACCTCTGCACTCCAATTCGTAAACAGTGCTCCCAAGCTTCTCAACATTTGACAAACCCTGTGCATTGCCCATTATCCTCCGAGTGCTGTTTCTCTCTTCCAATTATAACATTGTAGATTCTAAGCTGTTCAGTATGGTTTCATAGCACCGCATTTCCAAAGGTGTTTTAGTGTTACGAGGTGATCTCGAAGTAGTGCATTGTAGATAACAGCTTCTAACTTTCAATCAGTAGATTTAGGACAGTGTGTTATGGCACTAGAGCACTGCTTTTAGCTTTTCTAAATTCTCACAATGGCTGGTAGTCGTAAATGGATCTAAAGAGGTACAATGGTGTCTTTGAATTTAATTTAAAATGATCTTTTCATACAGTGTTATACTGGATAAAGTAGGCCCGAGCCTGTTTGCTACATAAAGTTGTGTAGATAGATATATCTGATGTCATGAGAAAATATTCCTAGTGAAAAGTAATATGCATTGATACAGGATAAAAGTGACCCTGTTGTGTAGGGGATACCCAGACACAAGGGGACTATCTATATGTTTACTTTTTGTTACTACTAGGTGATACATGATAGCAATTTTCAATTTTCAAATCTTTTTTGTCCCCAGGTGCTGCGCGCAGGTCTAAAGGTGCAGAACCACGGAGGTCTGTGTGCGTACAATGAGAACGACTGCGGATGTGAGTACGGACAGAGCGGGTGTCAGATGCAAGATGTCCGCCAGCTCTGTATGGGGCGGCCGGCGTGTAGGCTGGACGTGACTCAGCAGTATATCAGTACGGCCACCTGTAAGGGCTTCAGTGACTACATGTACATAGAATTCAACTGTGTCCAAGGTAAGGCTTACCGCTATAGCGTGTATTCCACCAATGTTGGTCAGCCAAGAATTTCTCATTCGATAAAAGTCTATAATGTTAAACTTATGGACAAATCTTTTCTGACAGACAAAATCACGGCTGAGTCCATCAGTGGAAAAACCCCTAATAGGGGCTTTAAGAATCTTTAATCAGATTTGGCGCGATTCTATTGACCGATCTTTTTAAATAAGTTAAGCTCTTATCCCAAACTAATCAATTTGTATGTAAAATAGTAATTCATATTAGACCAGATTTTTGTCAAGTTTTCTAGAGTGTTAATTACCATATGTATACACCACTTTGCTATATCCTACAGCGTTCTGGAGCTTCTTTGTAGTTTTTCTAAAATTCCTATTCTATGTTGATTGTAACCAGACATTGTATTATTGCAATGGTTTCTGACTTTTTTGTGGGCAACTTGAATAATTAAGGCTATCCCATATAGATATCTCTACACTCTACATAATGGTCTGTTCTGACACTATAGAAAATTCAAGTGAAAAAACTGAATCAGAGAAAATGTTACAATTCTGCCAGACCAAAACACTAGATGGCGATGTGAACAGTTTTTCATTCCTGAGCTTCTCCTACTTTCAGTTAGCTTAGGAATGTTACAATTCAATTAAATCTTTAAATCTTTTCCTGCGGATTGTTTCAGTCTCTACTTTTGTCTCTCTGCCTTTAGTGGAGCACAACAGTGTGAGTGAGATCTGTAGCTCAGTGAAGACTACATCAGAACATGGCTTCCTGCGGTCTCCCAACTACCCAAGTCTGACCCGCGCCCACAGGGAGTGTGACTGCACCCTTACCACAGACGAGGGCAGCTCCATAGAACTTACAGTACTCGACATACAGGTAGGTACAAGTCACTGTTTAGAATTACTGTATTCAACCCAATAAATGCATATCCCCATATAAGTGCACACATCTTTTTTTGGCCTGATTAGACTATCTGACTATAGATCCTGCTATGTCAAATGCTGAGCCTAAATGAACTATTACCGTAAAACCTCACGTATAAGCCTAACTCGCATATAAGCCGCACCCCTAACTTTGACAAATTATATAAGCCGCAGAGGGGGTCTGAAAATCGGTAATTTGATACTGTAGTATACTAATAAAAACTCTCGTATAAGCCGCACCCTATATAGGCATGTTTGGTATCAAAAGAAAGCTGATTCTGACTCGCGAACAAGCCGCGGCTTATACCAAGGTTTTACGGTAGGCGCACTGTCAAATACAATTATTGTTGAACCTCAATGTTACTTGTAGTATAGAAAGATGTGTGCTAGTTAGGCACGTCTTTCCACCTTACCACCCAAACAGCACCCAGGAGTGGCACGAGAAGAAATTCTTGTGAAGCTTTTGAGGGATATTTTTTTTAATTTCTCAGGGCATCTTCGTGTACATGTCTGGAAGTGATCATTCTAAGCCTTGATTAGCTACTTGCCATGGCTGCATGAATGAATCATGAGGGCCAAGCACAGAACACATTTTAACACTTTATAGCCCCTAAAGGATTAATTGTGTGTTACGTTGTCCCCTGACAGACGAGTGACTACAAGTGTGAGACAGACAAGCTGCAGGTGGCCTACGATGGACGCACAGACACATACTGCGGCCAGCAAGCAGACGCCAAGAAGCGCATCGCCTCCAAGTCCAGCGTGGTCAGCGTCAAGTTTAACACTGACGGGCAGGGTGAAGGGGGAAGCTTCTGGCTCAAGTATCAAGGTATGGATTATCACCAATTTATGCAATCCAATCTTTTTTATTCTTATGAATGATAGTTAATAGAAGATTGTCTTGCTTAGAGAACTATTAACCATATGGTATGGTCTGATGAAAAAATGATAAAGATTTCAAAATTGAGTTCTGTTTTTGGGGGATCCTTTTCAGATGGATTCTTGTTTCTCTCTCAGCAAATGATTGGTTTATGGCATGCAGTGAATACAAAAATACAGATAGCTTTATCACGTCAAAGTTGATGCCTGACCATTTATCTATGCCATAAATACATAATGATGAGACGATCACAATTTAAGGAAAATTTATGCCTGATACTCTGTCAATAAGAATTTTTTTCTCCACCATCAAGCTGACCCAAAGGCTAACGTCAAGCTGATGTGTACCTTCACGGAGACTGAGACGCCTGCTCCAACAACCACCATCTCCAAATCTACCATAAAAGAAACAACTGTACAAGAACCATTGACAACTGAGGTGGAACGTCCAAGCCCCAAGTTTTACAAACCAATGAAGAAAAAGAAGGCGCTTCTCAAGGAAAAGAAGAAAAATGTGAAACCGGAATCAAAACAGAAGAAGAAAAAGCCCTGGTGGTGGAAATACCTGCAGAATCCAAATAGCACCAAACCTTTCCATAGATCAGACAAAAGAGTGACAAAACCAGTGCTAAGGGACTCTGTTAAGAGCTTACTGCATAGAACCCAATACCAGAGGCCAATAAGTCAGACCAAGCCTCCCACCACTAGCTCTGATATCACTGCTGTTAACCACAATGCCTACAACCACCAACGCCACCAGCAACACCCAAAGTTTGTACAGCAGGCCAACAAAGGCAAGTTACCCATCACCGGTCCCAGACTGACACATAACAAACACTTACAGCCAAAAGGACAGAAATTCGCTTTTGTTGACAAAACCGGTCGACGTTGGTCTCATCTTCCGAAATCTTTGCTTGACAAACTGCAGTTTCCTGTTCCTCTCATTAAGGCTCTGGAGATGGAACTGACTCCTGATAGAAATGGCAACAAACCTTCCTCTATCCTGATCCCCTCCTCTTCCTCTTCTTCCTCTCCTTCCTCTAGGCACAGGCCCTCTACTAAAGGTCCCAACCCAAGTCCTCCCAAATCCAACATAGCTTATCCCCCAAGGCTGAAGAAATTTAGCAGACAACAATATTACATGGATAGACAAAGGGAGCTATTGAAAGCTAAAAATGCCTTTAAACCACAAGAGATTAAAACAAAGCTTCCTGAGATAACAAGCAACTCCAGACAGCCTCCACAGTCCTACAAACCGAGGCCCCAGTACCCTTGGGGGGAAGGACAAAAGCCCCAGCAAGTTCCTCATAGAGATTCATTTAAAGAACCTCCAAGTGCCAAAACCACCGCAGAGACAGTTCACTACTTGCAAAAGCTGACAGCTTTTGATAGAAAGACGCAGGCCATCAGACAACGTCCAGTCATTAAGAAGGCCATCACTAAAGCTGGTTCAAGTGCAAGCTCCAGGGCTACACCATTACCAAAGCAAATTACAACTCCCAGACCCCCAGCTCCAACTCTTCCTATTACTACTGTGATGGCAGCAACCAAGGACACTACTTCAAGAATAGCACCTGCCAGTCATCATCCTAAGCTGTCACAGAATTCCAAAGCTCCTGGTTTTAAATCAAATAGCGATAAAGGTCCAAAGCCAACTCCAAGTTACATAAAAGTTGATGACTCTCTTGATATTAAAGGCAAGACGGATATTGGTATGAAGAAAACAGATAAAGATGACAGGAAAAAATCAGCTCAAGGACGGTTCAAATACAAAAAGCCAATGTCAAAAGAGGCTAGCCAACCAGATTGGGAAGAGCCCCTTGGTTACCCATATGATAGGTCTCAAAGAAAACCATATCCGAAATTAAAAGAAAGTTTCAAACCAAGAAATTATCGTCGCAGAAGAAAATATAAAAAGAAAATTAGAAAATATGGTTATGATGACGAAGATGATTATAATGACAGAAATGACAGGAAAGGAAAAAGAGCAGAAAAGGTTAAAAAAAGAAAATATCTTCATGATGATGAAGATGATTATGATGACAGAAGCGACAGAGAGAGGAAAAAGGTTGAAAAAGTAAAGAAAAGAAAATACAAAATCAAAAGAGTCTGGAAAGAGAGATCAGACAAAACTAGGGTTTCTGTAGTAAGACCGGAGGCTAAGATGTATGTGGATATCAACAGGGACAACAAAGACAACGACTATTCCAAGCAGGATCCTCAAATAGACTATTCTGAGTATGATCCTCAAAATGAAGATTCTGATAGTGATGCCATTGATACCGATGATGATATTGAAGCTGTTGAGACTACCCCAGAACCCGAGACCACTGTGCCCCTGAAAACCACAATGGTGGCCTTCACTGAGTCCTCCATGCTCAAGGATTCAGTTCACAGTGATGATGTGGTGGTTGAGGAGTTGGCAGGGAAAATTGAAACTGTCTCTGATTTCTACACTGCCTTGGATGAAGAAGACTGGACCCAATGGCCTGCGTTTGAAATGGTGAAGACAGCCCAGGAAGAACAGCATAACGGCGTCGTTGCCCATAGTTCTACTACTGTCATGCCCACCCCTAAACAAACCAAGCAAACCATCAAACCCTCCCCTACTCCACCCCCACCCAAACCTGTGCCAAAATATTGGGTAAAACCCAGAAAACTCTCGAAATCCAATTCTAAACGCCATACTAAGGCATCCTCATCGAAACAGAAACCAAAACATGATAGAGTCCGCCTCACCCCTCCCCATACTGTACAGACTGCCCAGCCTGATCTGCTCGCTGACTCTCACCCTGCTGGCAACTCCATCCAACAAGGGCCTAAGACTAGACCTAAGGTGTCTTCAGGTAACTTTACTTTCTCTCCTTCTATGTTTCTATATTTCACTATTATTTCTCAGTTTTTTCCTACCTCACTATATCTGAACTGGTTGGGTTGCATCCAATAGAATTATAGCTTCGATAGTCTTTTCACTTGGGGGTACTTCTAAATTATTTCCACTTTCTTATTTCTTAAATTTCATCCCTTACTTTCTTTATATCATGCTGCTCATACACGATTTCATTATGAACAATTTATTATCAAAAATAATAATTTTTACACTTATATATGTATACATTTACACATACATCTTTACATGTACTCTAGTGTCTACTTACATTTGCTATATCACACACCTTCTTTATTCTGCTTCTCTCTGTTCTCTTGCTCTCTCACTCAGCTTCAAACAAAGCTAAAACTAGAACACCAAGACGGAAACCCGTGCACTCAGCCCCCTCTGCACCCTCAGGTGAGTCGTTGTAGTGCAGGCTTAAACTGAACATCACTGTGAGGTGTAGACACTAACTTTCTCAGCTGTGGGCCACCCGGGTCTGTAGCTCCAAAAGTGTATGGGCCCAGGCATTTAGCTGTGGGTCTGGGAATACAGTTTATTCTTTTCAAAGAACAAATCAAATTATATATCTCTGCTTTAACTAGGTTAAAATGAGAGCAGATTGCTTCATTTGCTCACATTTTCACAACATATTACATGACTATAGTTTTCAGATAAATTCTTATCAAATATCTTGCAATATTTTCTGCAGGCCACCTGGGCCCATGGAAAGGTAGTTCTGAAGAACACTACGGGTCCCAACCCATAATTACGGGCCACTGGCTCCTGGGCCAGCATTCGTGTCCACCCCTGCAGCATGCTATTAAAGTTGCTTGTATATAGGAGCGCCTGTATATACCTTAAGGTACAACAGAGCTAGGTTACCATCATCTTTCAATGCTAGATGGCTCTACTGTAAAGCTTTTGGCCATAGACAATAGCATTGTCTAGGTTGCACTCTACCATCATCTTTCAACCTCAGATGGTGCCACCTGTCTATGGCCAAACACATGGTACATCAGGTTCATCTAGCTGGAAAGATCATGGGGTCTAAATCTGTTGTACCCTATGGTATTTATACGGACAGCTATTTCAAGTAGTCTAAGCATGCTGCTTAGTTTAGTCCTGTGTTTTAGGTTATCATGCACGGGTTAGAGCATTTATCAGTCTAGTCCTGGGCCCGGACTGTACGTTTACAGTCTGGGACATTACTTATGTAACTACCAACAATGTGATGGGAGGGTGGTCTTTCAGAAAACATCACAAATTAATTTTGAGTGCTCATTTTTCTGTCGGGCTTCCACTTATTTTTTTGAGTTCTTGGCGTGTTCTGAAGGACCATCAATGTCAGAAGAATACAGTTGGCAACCGAAATCTCATCAATGCCAATAAAAACATGATTAAAATTGATCCAGGATTCTGGATTATTTTAGATAGGAATTGGTCCGTGCCCATATGGTTGGAACACTTAACAAGAAAACATGACAGTACACTAATACATAAAACACATAACTCACCAACTATGAGTATGAAGGCAAAACCTTGGTATAATGGGAAAGAGAAAAAGCACAATGGTTCAGAGGGACTCATTATGTAAAGATGAGACGACATAAAACGTAATGCTTACTATAAATCTCAGGGTAACTATGTACAAGCCCTTGAGGCTTTTAAACCTGTTAAATGCTATATAAGGAATATAAGTGGGGAGCTAGTAAGACCATGTCCAGGTGGACTAGGGTATCCAACCAGCTAAATGATATGATAAATAAAAAGAAGGAAAACATCCCACTTCTCACCAGAGAACCGGACTGGTAAGACTACTTAACCCTGGCCTCTTTCTAGAGTCGAATGAAAGAAATGAACTATTCCAGCCCTTTAAACCTAAATGATGACAAAAAAAGATATAACAAAAAGTGTGTATTCCACCAATGTCGGTCGACTAAAGTTTGGACATCCTATAAAAGTCTATAATGTAAAACTTATGGGAGAAATTCGTCCCATGGACAGAAATAACGCCGATTCCTTCCTCAAGATGTGACATTTTTCACCCACTAACATGCAGGATAATCTGGAGGTATGCATTTCACTATAAATTATGTTTTATTCAGCTTAAGTCAATATGATGTGCTTTTCTCACAGACCATACTCCTAGTAAGAGTGAGTCACTGACGAACCCCCAGGACAACACGGGTAAGTACAACATGTAGACAATCCTCAATCGTTACAAATATATGATGTATAAAAACAAATTGATGACTTAATACTCATTGAAAGCTTTTCAATTGAAAAGGATATGTACAATAGCAATTTGTATAGTTGTGTTTTATCAGTGTGTGAAGCCAATGGAAACTAAAAAGTACAAATGTGCAATTAAAAATAGATTTTTCCTGATTTCTTACAGTATGTGGACATGGTCGATATGTCTGTAAATTAATTTTGTAAAATAATCCTTCTACATTGATCTAGGCTTCAATGGTTCTCCTTCATACAGTTTCTCCGAACTGTCTTAATTAATTATCGTATTGGGCTACTTACAAAATGTTTTTTTCAAAGAAAGCTTCATCATCAACTATTTTATGTGGGGTAGGTAACCTCTGCATTGAGTACAATTGTAGTCACCGATTTTAGGTCATTGCTTTACTTTCTGCTTCCTTGCAGTGACCATCATCGCTGTGGCTGCAGTAGGCAGCATCCTTATCGCTATAGTCGTTGGCATCGTTATCAGATTGTAAGTATTATCATGAACACCATCCTAATTCTATTTCCATAAACTAGTTTTACTATGATATCCCATCGGTTCGATATAACACATTTAGTTGTTTTGATACAGGGATGTGGCATTATCAATTTGGTATTTTACACCTGGCAAATATGTTGGGCACTTCTGCTAATGACAAAAATCCCCTCTCTAATTATCTGATAATTCTAACATGAAAACTCAAAAACTAAAACATTGCTCTCACTCACAGTGTCGTTAATCGGAAACAAGACAGGGGTCACGGCACATCGTTACCAAGGGCAAAGCGTTATGTCCATCCTCCAACACCAGAGCAAACGTTTCCTGGTCAGCGCATCCCGAGGCCCAAGAGGATATGAATTCTTTGAACAGAAATAGTCAGATCAATGTGTTGGACTATAATGTAGGTATGAGCAGAAACGAGCATTTCTCTCAAAAAGACACAGAAAGGCTTAATTATGTGAGATAGAGAGTAACAAGATAAAATCATTCTCCTTGTACTGTACAAGATAGTGCCTGGTAATCAGAAAATGTATAATATTTCAAAGTTTGCATAATCTCAAAAGCTACACTGACATATTCTATGAAATATATAATAAAACTATATAAAGTAATCTAACACCAGTGGATTTAACACTTTAAGAAGAAAGATATGGAAGTGTTTGCACACAATTTGACAATGTTCATGCACTAACTCAGCTCTGACTAGAAATTTGTCAGCACTGCTTTGGTGCAGGTCCAAACTGGCCCCACCTCAATAATTGTTCCCGAGGGTCATCACTGGCACCACAAGTTGCTGGTTAAAGTAGTTCCAGTGCGCTTGATGCTGTGGTATTAAAAGCGTAAATAGGTACCACGTAGGGATCCCCCCAACATAGGGGGGAAGTGACTCGGTCATGGCCCCTCAGATACCATTGATGTTGCTCAGACGCGTCCGAGGACGAGTTGGGGCCAGCTTGGTGCAGGTCTTCATGAGGCATTCATGCAACTCTAAGTTCATGATGACAAAGGGCGTAACACACTACGCTGGGTAAAGAAGGACTCCCTTTCTGGAATATAACTTATCCAACTTTATTAATTGTTAAATGAATACCCTAGGGGAATAAGGTTTATTGCACCGGACAACAGCAATAGGTTGTAAAGAGAGACATTTTTTAGGTTGTGGCGACATTGTGTTTGTAAGATAGCATACTGCCATTGGGATTTGGGTAAATGAAGCAATGATTATGCAAAGAAAACATAATAACATTTTCAAACACAATGCAACTTCGATATGCGTATTGAATATGATCGAAATCTGAGACTGAAAGTTGAAATGTATTTATTATCTGCAAAATATTACCTCTTGTAGCTCTGTTTGTGTAATAAACATTTCATCATGGATATCTAATTTATCTATTATAACTGATATATCTTTGAATGCTAAGCTGAGTTGCGGGTTTAATACTTAAATGTGCCAAATTACAAAGCCTTGAATTTGTAGTTTTTTCTGTATTGCATGTAAATAATTTTGTGATTCAAGCATTTGTTTTGTATGTGACTAATAAAAAATACAGAACCCAATAATTTTGATCTCTATGCGCCTAGTTATCTATCTATATTTCAACTTGAGCTGTGCCATAAAAAGGGTATTTCACTGCTGAAAGTTTTTCGGTAGTGGAAATACCCAATTTTGACCTTCATGAATTTAGCTAGTGTTTGCCTCATTCTGTATAGTACTATCAATTCCAACAATAATACTTGTATCGAATTTGATATTTCCTGAAATATGTACTCAATGACGACACTATAATGTATGATTTGTATGGCATAAGCAAGGCAGGGACTCAACAAAACATATAGAATATGTGGCTGTACTGGAAATGGATAGAAACACAAATGAGGACAGTAAAATAATTACTATGAAGTAGCACCTTGTCATTGTCTTCACTACACAGTTATCGCTCTATAAATGAGAAGCAATTACCTGAATATGCGAATTTATAAGAGTTATACCACAGTTAGCTGGGAGATTAAAAGAAACTGCCTGTCGATACGAGACATATGAATAAATCACAAACCAATCACTTGGCATAAGTCAGATATGAATACGTGTGTGTAGCTGCATTTATAAGTTATAATATATAAGCTTTGGACAATAGGGCGCCAAAGTCTCGCAAATATACCACAAATTTCCGGTTCCAACTGAAAATACCTACAGGTAGTGTAGCCTAAATAGGTCCCTTATCTGGAATTTTAAAGCCTAACTTTTAGTATTAGTGGAGATACATGGAGAACAAAATCTTCGCAAATCGTTCAAGCTTGCAAGTGATAATGGGGGGAACCTTGAAAAATAATTTCTCACACGTTCTCGTGACCTGTCATTAGCTAATAACACTTATTCAGCAACTCATTTGTACCATTTCTATTACATACATAGGACATATGCAATGGGACAATGGTGAAGAAGCAACAGAAAGAAGGATCTGTAAGAAAAGCATATATTTTCTTTAATCAAGCACTCTCCGGTAAACGACTGGGAGCCATTAATAGGTACTCCCTCTAATTGATTTGGCCGATTCCAATGACATTACCATTCATGAAAGGTAAATTATTTACATCACAATATTGAACAAAATGATTGTAGCACCATCGGACGCAGCATCTCAGAGCTCCATCTTATGACACCCAATAACTGACTGTATAGTAGAGGACCTGTGAGACAAGCGCAACATGCTAGGAGGTGACCAAGCTGGCCCCACCTCGACCTCTGTTCCCGGATGTCATCACTGGCACAAGTAGTTCAAGTACGCTTGGTGTTGTAGTGTCAAAAGTGTGGACGGGTACCGCATAGGGATCCCCAGATATGTACAGGGAAGTGATGCGGTCATGGCCCCTCAGATACCGGCAATGTCTCTTAGATGCGTCCGAGTTTGGCCAAAAGGGCCAGCTTGGGTGGTGACAGAAAGCAAGTGCAATCTCTGCATTTTTGATGTCCTCTTCAATGACTGGCTACCAGTAGCTTTATCTCTTGGCCTAAGAGTACCGTAAAACCTTGCGTATAAGCCGCGGCTAGTATGCGAATCAGATCGGCAGTGCAGCTTATAGGATCAGCCCAGGATCGGGGTGCGGAGTATATGCGAGTTTTTGCCACTATGATACAGTACTAAAATCGGCACATTCAGATTGCCAGGGCAGCTAATAGTATCAGCCTTAACTGGGGTGCGGCTTGTGCGCGAGTTAGGCTCGTACGCGAGGTTTTACGGTAGCTAGATTCTTAGGCGGTCTTTGCCATAACACAGTAATAAACACTTTTTAAAGAAGCTGAGAAAATAGGGGGTCCTGAGCTATTCAGGCCTCAGGTAAATGTGTTATGTAATTATATGGTCTTATGCAACGTATCTACATGAAATAGTGATAAAAATTAGCTACATTTCTATGAAGCTCCCTCAGAATATTAGCCTTGGTTAGGC
Source organism: Harmothoe impar (assembly GCA_947462335.1). Taxonomy (NCBI): domain Eukaryota; kingdom Metazoa; phylum Annelida; class Polychaeta; order Phyllodocida; family Polynoidae; genus Harmothoe; species Harmothoe impar. The sequence continues at coordinate 77,741,803 of OX381708.1, forward strand.
ACTTGGATAAATTTTCAAATTTGCGTAGATTCCGTATTTTGTTGTGCCATGTAATTGGCCACACTAACAGCTTTCCAGAACATATTTTATCATCCTTCTATCATAATTAGATGTGTCTTCGGTATAGGGCCATTAATATAAAACAGTTAAAAAAGAAAAGTAATATACTGAGGACCACTGATGTATGACTTTCAAATGACAACTACCAGCACAGACTCATATTCAAAGGTTGATGGCTCCTGCACCTTTCAGACTATAGATGTACATGACATTGAATCACCATGAGCCTGCAGTGATGATTCCAGAGTCTGAGGGTGCGTGCTGCCGCCACACCGTGGCACTGTGACATAACACTGTTCTTCATGATGGGTGGAGGGAATTGAAACAGAAATAAATAATTGAATAGTTTATTGTACCCTACTATTTCGGAATTTGACTGTTCCTTCCTATGGCAATAATCTGAGATAGGCTTAGTTTCTGTCCAGTTTCCATCCAAGTTGTGCAATTGTGTTATCCCCAGGTGCTGGCGATTCCTTGATTCACGACTGGGTCCCAATAATAGTAACCATATAGGAGTCTGTTTAGACGCTCTAAGCTGCCATTAGAGTTGACTGGGGGTCAATACTGGCCTGTAACTGGCCTGTACATGATATGTACATGGAGGGTACGGGTAAGTGGATCACTGTTAGCCACACTATGACGTCATTACTTGGGATTCCCTTTTTGAGCATTGTGGGATCTGGAGTCTCTCTCCAGCAAAAAGTGGTTTTCAGTCCTAGCCCGCTCCCCCACAGGACTGCATTGAGACTCATCAGAGACTTCCTCAAAGTCTGGTGTCTGAAGCATGCGGTGGTGCCACCTACCGAGTAGCCTGACGTATGGCATCAGCTTTAACAGTGACTGCACTCGCTGTAAGGCGGCACCCTGCGTCTCTGAAATACAAGGCAAGTCTATTCATGATTCAGGGCCATCACAGTGTTTGTACCAAAAATAATTTTTGTCAGTCAAAAAATAAAGGATTATCTCCAGATTTACAATATTGGTTGAAAATCTCTTATATTTGTCCTTGTGGATACTCTTAAATATCTTCAAATGTAACTGATGCTAAATGTATTGGCATATATGCAAAAATATGTGTTATTAGGTGTTAGATATGAAGACATTTGGAACTAAAAACTCAACTCGATATTCTCATTAGACAAAACTTTTAAAGTGTAGCATAATTATCTTGAATCAGAGGACAGATCGCTGACCTGCCCAAAACCTACCTCGAATACTAGACACAAGCAGATCGGCATACCACTCATAGACACCCTTAATAACTGACAGCTGCTTCAGTCCTGGTCGGTCTGGAATAAGATAATTTTATTAAGGACTCTCAGCACCCAAATTGCACTAAAACAGTTTGGAGGGTATACTTCCAAGGAAACCTGTACATGTTATACACCAATTAAACCATCTATAATAGCTTTATCAAATTCCTTCGATTATTTCTCACTTTAGTATCCATGGAATGTGGATGGAACAAAAACGTTCCATTTTCAGCCTCTTTTTTTCCCAACAGCATTATGGGATGGAAATTGGACAAAATTCTTGAATTTCTCAATTGAAAACTAAAATTCATGTCTATACCTGGGGTCCTTTTTTCTCTTTTCCTGATATTCCAATTATTAAGGCCTACAGAGCTCTTCAAAGTTGCATAGTTAGCTAAAAAGTGGGTGATAATAGGGGTAAATAGCCATTTTTACCATTTTTTAGTAACTATGCAACTTTGAAGAGCTCTGTAGACCTTAATAATTGGAATATCAAGCGAAGAAAAAGAAGGACCCCAGGTATTGACATCAATATCAGTTTAAAATAGTTGGTTGGGTACGAGTCCCTTGTTCCCGCTATTGGTCAGGTCATTCGCGCGCGCCAAACCTCTGTTACCCGGTTAGGAGCGCCCCCTATGTTATGTATCTAGGCAGAGTGTGTACGTTGGTTACCGCTGTTGTTTATGCCAGAGCGCCGCCCAGAGAGGTGGGACGGCTCGCTGCTCGCTTGCTTTGTGTCATATTTACCGTGGTTAGTTAATTAATTTTTTATAATCTAAACCACAGCCATGCAGCCCTGCAAAAGCTGCGCATTTGTGTATGACCATCGTAAGTCGGCGTGTCCGCAATGTGCTAAACCCACCCATTCTAAAGGTGGACTAGACGAGGAAGAAGACGAAGCCTTCGAATTACGCAAGGTGGAGGAGCCGGGATCACCAGCAATGGATCGGGAACAGACTGTTTCTTTACAACTTAAACCTAAGAATTATTTCCATTTTCCATCCCATAATGATGTTGAAATTAAAAGAAGATAAAATGGAACGTTTTTGTTCCATTCGCGTTCCACAGTGACAAAAATCCAAATAATGGAAGGAATTTGATCAAAGTATTATAGGTGGTTCAAATGATGTATAATATGTACAGGTGTAACACATGTACTTGAAATTATACCCTCAAAACCGTTTTAGTGCAATATGGGTGCTGAGAGTCCTTAACTGGTGAAAAACGATGTAGATATATCACACTGTCTATTCATGGTAAGGTCACTTAAAAAAGTGGCTTCTCATCACCAATGACTGAAATAACTGACGAGGGAGGCTTTTTTTGTTGCTTTTTTTGCCTTTTTTTTAAATTTCGCAGACTAAAATGCATGGGATGAAATATGTTTTTGGTGACCTAAATCCACATTTTAGTGGGCAAGAACTTATTGATCTTTGAAAGTGGAAAAGTGTAAGTTATTTCTATTCCACTGCATTGCTGTCAGTGTAAGCTTACCAAATCATGGCAAGCATGCCAATATTAGTCCATTTTTATCATACTTTTCTTAAAAAATTAGCAAAAGAAAAAAAACGGTTTTCCTCAAAACCAGACTTTTATGGTGTGCGGTGATTAGAAACCAATTTTTCAGGTGGCCTAATATATCCCACTTGCAGCTGTGAGACAGAGTTTGGGAGGGGGGCGAGTAGCTCTAACTCTGCCCCACTGAGATGCTCCTCCTCCACCATACTGCCCACTGCCACATAAATCTATTTGCTAATCAATGTTGATTTATGTTAATGAATGTTAATTTATGCTAATGTATCCTACCTGCAGCAATGAGACAGATCTGTGTTTGTCAGTCGATTTCTAGGTATTTTTCAGGCCAAAGTAAAAAAAAAGAAATCTAAAAAAAAAAGACCTACCTACCCTAGATTTTCAGACCATGTAGCCTGAAACACACCTTTTTTTGGCCTAATGAATGCTAGTTTGTGTTAATTCATGTATCCTACCTGCAGCTATGAGACAGAGTGGCATGAGGAGCTTTAGTTCAGCCTGGGTGAGTCTCTCCCCATATATCATCCTGCCCACCCTGGTGGACATCTCTCTGAAGGACTGGTACTCCACAGACCGGCACCACCCGGACGTACAGCTGAAATAAACAGCAGTTAAATATAGACTTTGATTCTCAGGAATTAGTAACAGCACAGAGTGAAGAAACATTATCAAACAGGTCCCGGCAACTCCGGCCTTCTGGTACATGGCTAACTCCATGGGCGCCCTCATCACGCAGGACGTCCAGGGTGTGAGCCATAGCAGCGTCCTAATGTATCACTGTCATACAGGATTTATTTCAGAAAACTTGAAATTTAACCAAGTTATTGTTCTTATTAACATTAAGCAGCACATAAAATGCAAAGAAAGATACTTACCTGACCTACTACTATGTTTTTAAAGCAGTTCAATCGCGTATAAAATTAACCAAGTATCTCTTTTTGACCAAATCAAAAGACAATTTATGAAATTCGGAACTGTAACTCAATTGTGATTTTTTTACCAAATTTTAGAAAGATTTCAATCATCAAAATCCAGGTTGCCTCAAGAATGACTCCCCTGTTTAGGAGAGTCTAGGTCGCCTAAGGGAGCCTAGGTGACTTTCTGGCAGACTTAAGGTAGTCACCTGGGGAAGTCGTATAGCTCTCTGGGAGATATGACTCTCCCAGGTGACTCCCTTCAGTCAGCCAGAGAGTCACCTAGGCTCCTTAGGCGACCTGGACTCTCCTAGAGAGGGGATGTTTTGGAGGCAACCAGTAATCTCTTTTAACGCTGTTTCCTCTCTGTGTGAAGGGGTTCGAGGGGGTTGACGGTTGTCAAAAAAGGGAAGGTCTGACAAATGACACACCTTTTTTACAAATTGTGCGTTGCTATAGTACAAAGGAGTGGCGGCCCATCCAAATGGGGGCCCTGAAGAATATTTTTCTATCTTGCTTTTAAATGGCCCCTCAAATGCTATATAGTTTGTGGGTTAAGGCTGTTTGAGGGATAAGGCCGTTTGAGGGATAAGGCTGTTTGAGGGATAAGGCCGTTTGAGGGATAAGGCCGTTTGAGGGATAAGGCCGTTAGAGGGATAAGGCCTTTTGTGCTTTAACGCCATATTTGAGGGAAGGGCCAGTGGTGTGCCCTTACCCAGTGGGCACAGAACATTGAATCAACATTGACAGCTGGTTGACAATGCTGATTCAATGTTGATTCAATGTTGATTCAACGTTAAATGGAATTTTGTGCCCACTGGGTAACCCTCAAACGGATACTCGTTTGAGGGTAAAGGGCTCGTTTGAGGGATAAGGGCCCCACAGCCCCTCCCTTATCAGGCCACACAAGGATAGCAAAGACCATTGTATGTGGCGCTTGATTTATACTAGTTGACATTGCTTCTGGGAAGTCTTTTTATTTCAGGGGGGAAATACTTGGTTCGAGAGGAGACTTTATGAAGGTTTGGAATCTTTTATTTATTGTATTTAGACACAAGGTCATTTTCTCCTCAAATCGGTGATTTGCCCACAAATCCCGCTCGATCCAAAAAAATCTAATATAATGTGAAGTATACTGTAGGCAGGGCGGTATTCTATACCCTGCCATGTTAACAAATGTGTTTATGTTTATAGATATTCAGTACTCAAGTGAAAAATAATAGTGCTAATCGGCCGATTTATGCACAATTTATACTGGAAATTGACGGCTGAATCGACCATATAGGTTTCTGTAGGCCTTTGTTTATACCTGAACAAACAATCTAGATCAGATCGTCAGAATTACCCAAAATATCGGGTGGTAGAGTCCTTGCTACACTCACCTGCATTGTTGTAGTGTTGTGCCCTGTAATCTGCCATGGACAGCAGCGGTCAGAAACTGGCACTCGGCTGCCCCCGCTCGGAGCAGGACGAACTGGTCATCTGAACATATCCTTTCAAAACCTAGTGACAAGTGTAACACATTAGGACAATCCGATTGAAATGATATGATTACCGAGTATATCCCAGCTACACTTCTAGTACTGTTCTAGTCTACTATGTCGTAAACCATGAGGGTCCAAGGCTCTCTCTTGCCCTTTAAGTAGTACTTGCACTGCATAAACGTTGGAATTTAAGCAAACCTAAAGTAACTATTCAAGTAACTTTAGTTTTTTTACTTGAATTAAATATGATTAAAGTGGGACCTTTAGCAACCTATCCTTGCTTAAATTTCAACATTCAGGCATTGTTGAATTAAAGCTCATTTAATACAAAGTGAGAACAAAGGTCTGTATGCGTAATATGGCTGTATTCAAAGTATTTGAATACAATGTGCTCATGTTCCATAACATGTGACATGATTATAAATATCGTATTTTTACATGTAATGAATTTAAAAGCCTCCTCTATAAGTTCACTCTACATATTCTTCATGCAAATGGACCTAATACCCCTGGGTCATTTACATATTGGTGTAAAGAAAAGATGTTGGTCACAACAATTGCCACTAAAATCCTGGATAATCCTAGATTATATCGTCAATGATTACTTCTAGCCTTCAGATGTCTGCCCTTTTTGACTTGATAGTCAAGTTGATGAGATTCATGACATGAATGACATATTATCTACTTCTTTTATTAGGGAGTGTAGGTGATGGAAAACCTCCGCGGAGGTGTAGTATTTGCAGTAAAACCTCCGAGGCGTAGCCGAGGCGGTTTTACTGCAAATACTACACCTCCAAGGGGGTTTTCTAGCTTATACTCCATCCTGCATGAGCTACCAATAGCAAGGTGAACTTTTAATGGTAAAATCGAGATTTTTTTGGTAAAATCGGTGTTGAGATTCGTCAGGGATTCGAACCTTCTACAGCAAGATTTCATACAATAAATAGAATAATATGACCTCCGCAATGCCATATGGTATAGCCAGCTCTGTGGCCAAATGGATAGAAGCGTAGGCTTTGAGGTTCAGGTCAGCTGAGTTCGCTTCCCTGTCACACCATATACTTTTGTGAGGGTCTCGAGATACTAACAAAACTATAGTATTTTGAGACTATCTTGCAATTTTGAGACTATCTAGCCTGAGGGTTGCAAGATAGTCTCAAGATTTTGAGACTATCTAGCCTGACATGTTTTTAGAGACTGTCTCGCAATTTTGAGACTATTTAGCCTGAGGGTTACAAGGTTGTCACAAAACTATAGTATTTTGAGACTATCTTGCAATTTTGAGACTATCTCGCCTAACAGGGGTCACATGTTCTAGGTTCTGGTGCATGTGGCTCGAGATGGGTCAAAAGGGACCAGGCAAACTGGGCTGTCCACCTGTACCCTCTGCTCCTCCTGTATGTGTTCTATGCCATGTCATACAAGGCGTCCTCTGTAGCCTAATGGTTAGAGTGATGGTCTTCAAATGGCATGGTTTATCTATGCCTGGGTTCGAATCCCACTATGGCCAGGGTTTTAAGATGGAATGAACCTACAAAACCTCCTTCGGAGGTTATTTGAAAAAACCTCCGCTCAGGGGCTCCAAAACCTCCGCTCAGGGCCTCCAAAACCTCCGCTCAGGGTGTGTAAAATCTCCTTGTATGAGAATATGAAAATAAACCTACAGTGAGAACAATAGTAGGGACCGTGTATTGCACTAGGTGGCGCCCTGATGTGAGCCTCACCAGAGCCTGTGCAGAGGGAGACCCACAGGTACTCTGGAGACCCCTTCACTCTTGGATTCATTATGAAGTAAATATTGGGAGTTGAATCATTATATATAGCTCATTTGAAAGGGAAAGTAATGGCCAATTAGGGGACACCACTTTTGGCAGCAACAAAGGTAGTGATCTGGCTAATCTGATTTAATTACAAGATTATACCACTTAAATAGGGCAAATTGATATCAAATAATGAATATCCAAAATTATCCGTGCCACAGGGGTAATTCTACATCAATTGCGATTGCATATTTCTCATTTTTACATTTTTTGGTGGAGGCCCCTGAAGGCCCCGTGACATATAAATGTTGGTGTCTGGTTAGCTATCTATAGCTATATATAGATGGTGAGGGGACATATATATACAAAGACTGGGGAGAAAATGGAGGAGGGGTAGGGGACCCTGGAGGAGGGGTGCAGGGGGCACTTAAGGAGACCTCTGGGACCCTGGAGGAGAGATGGGGTACCGGAGGAGGGATGTGGGACACTGTGGGCCGATGTGGGGAGAGTGTCCCATCCACCTTGTATGGAATGCATTATTTCTCTATGGTGTCCCACCAAACACATATGGTGCCCTGTTCTTTCTCTCGGGTGATCGACCACATCATTATGATTGTAACCTAATACCTCCTCCAGGGTGTCCCTGCTAACTTCTATCATGACTTGTCCCTTCTATAGCATGTCCCATCTAAATCTTATGTAACCTATTTTTTTCTCCTAGGTGTCAAATCCATTTCCTATTGTGCTCATCCCTCCTCCAGGGTCTCTCACCAGTACTCAATAACTGCTCCAGGGTGTCCATATAGGCTCTATGGTGACTTTTCCCTTCCATAGCATGTCCCATCCAAAACTTATGTTACCCAATTGTTCCTCCAGGGTGTCAGATCCATTCCCTATTGTGCCCATCCCTCCTCCAGGGTCTCCTACCATACCTCTTTGATTAAGTATTCTTCCTTCTGGGTTCCCCATCATATATAGCCATATGATACCCAATCCCCCCCCCACTATGGTGTAAAACCATGCATTTAAGCTGCACAATCCCTATTCCAGGATGCCTCATTATGGTACACAATCCCTCCTCCAGGGTGCCTTAGCTAACCTCTATTTAGGCTAATCATCACCCCTAGGTCTCCTTTCTAACGTATTGGCTAGTTCATCCTTACATCAGTGTCCATATATCTCTTCCAAATGTTCCCAATAAACATTTCCCTTACCCACTGTGATGCTGTAATGCCTCCTCCAGTGTGTTATTCCTCCAGTTATCCCATTTCACCCACATGGTCTATATACCTTCTTGCACTGTGTACTCTACCTATCTATGCAAATGTACTTTACCACCTCAGACATCACTACATGTGATAAGACAACCTAAAGTATGATAATCCACCTGTAAGTAGAGAGCAAGTCCCAAATCACAGTTTCAGGTAGGAGATCTACTATAACCTATAGTGCTCAGAACTGCCCATATCCAACATTTCAAATCCATTTTTCTCAGCTTCTAATCAACTTAGAAACAAAAATAAAAATGATCTGGAAAGCTTATAACATAGAGCAACATATATCAGGAGAATAATTCTTTTTGGCATGGCTTAATTTTTTTGTGCTGTCCCTAACAATAGGCCGGGTACATGAGCGGAGTATAAGGGTTGGATTCCATGCGCTTCAGTGGTGAACCGGCAAGTGGGGATCACTTGGGTAATCCCGCTCCCCTCTGGACCATACCGATCCAGTAATGTGAGACACGGTCTATCTGACAATAGCTTTAATATTCTTACAGAAATTGTTACTAAAAGCTACTCATACACCTTACCTGGTAGTTGATTGGCATAGTACACAAACTCCTCCAGCTCATCCTCAATAGTGTTTACATCCCGCAGCATCAACTGTTAATGAAGGGACTGTGTTAAATATAGGAAGAAAGGTCAACAAGTTAAACCCTCGCATGGCATGAGATTGCATTTGACGTAATTATGCTAGCCGTTCATTAGTGGACATACAAATTTTAAGGATCATTCTGACTATCTCAAAATCGTATGTAAAGCCCCTAACACTTATTATAGGTCATTTACAACATATAACCAATGTCCAAACCAATTATGGATGTAATTAACCGATCCATATTCATAATAAAGCTTTCCACAGAATGGACATCTTTAAATTCCTAATTCCATGACATTTGTTAAGAATGGTACTCCTCGTCAGAGCCTAATCATAAATTAGGAACATTGCCATCCTATAATATATCAAAATACCAGAGTGGGTTACCATTATCGGTCTATATGACTAAACATGCCGGACACCGGCTATAGCCGGCTAAAAGCCTGCTAGACCGGCAGAAGGTCTGTCTCTGCCGGTCCCAATGACTCGCTGTGATCCTGGGCTACATGCCAGTTTTTATTGCTTGTAAATTGGACCATTATTAAGGTTTCTAGAGAGTTAACTGAAGCCTGACTATTATGTAAAAAACACACAAAAGTTTATAAACTATGATTTTCAATATGATTTAGATATACCAGTAACCTTTATTTAACATTTTTCCTCTCTACATATATCAATTCTTCTTGCTTATTACTACATTTCTAGATACAAACATTTCCCCAGGGTATCCGAGCCTGCAAAAATTTAGCCGGGCCTGCAGATTCACAACGTATCATCCGAATGGAACATTCTAAACTATAATGATGGAATATTGACTTATCACTATCACCATTCACTATCTCATCGCAATGCCTTGCTGACGCTTGCCTGGTTTTGTCAGTTGATACAGCCGCCTGCCTCTCCATCCTAGGGTCAAGGGTTTGAGGCTCTCTTGAGCTTTGACAGAAGCATACTTAAATGTTTGCCCTGAACTAGAACACACCAGGGGGAGTCAGTGTGTTTCTGAAGATTCCACAAGTGGGGTTAGTGAGTTTCTAAAGGTTCTGAACATCTTCACAGGGTACCGCCACTAGTTTCCCAAAATGATCCTTAAAGCATAACGGTAGCCTAAAGGGTTAATGAACCCCTCTAAATGATACAATTAGGTATAACAACAGGATCCATGAGGGACATGTCTAATTGAGCACCTGGTAAACAAAAATACAACGTTATATAAAGTTTGTCTATGGCTCCTTATTGTGGCAAAATATTATATAACTGTAATGGTCACCCGAAAAGATTAGATTCCACCGGGATTCGAACCCAGGTCCCTGCGCTCACAAAGCGAGTATCCTACCTCTAGACCATAGAATCATCGGACTCCTTTTGACCGCCACCACGTCTGGACTGGTACAGTATGCACTGTGGGAGGGTGCTGCCACATGGTATGCCCCTTCGGGCGACACCAGGGTGGCACAATCCTGAATTGCTACACTATGTTAAAAACGTTATTTTGACGTAAAATAACATATTCTTGTAAGTTAGGCGGTACCTACCACAGGACAGATGACGTTGAGTAGCAGCTGTCCCCGTGCAGACTGCGGTACCCTCAGCATGTACAGCGTCTGTAGTAGCTGCCGGTCCACATCAGTCGGCACCCTCACCGACTGAGGTACCAGCCCCCTCCAGTAGGAAGAGAACTCAGGTGCTAGAGACATGCGCCCGGACCGCAGCAGGTCCTTCAGCACCTCCCGGGCATCTATTGGCTGCTGGTCGGCTGTTGTCATGGTGACCTCAAGGTGGCAGCCATCTTGGCTGTCTGTTAAAGGGTTGCAGCCATCTTTGATTTCTGTTGAAGCGCAGGTGATCATGTCTACTAGTTGTACATGATCTGGGGTTGTTGAGGTGTCATCTGGAGTAGCGTCCTCTTGGATGTCAGCCGTTGTCATGGGGATTACAGATCTGGCGGTCACAGATTTGGCTTGTGCTACCGACCTATATCTATATTCAAATTCCTGTATTGGATTAAAAGGAAATTTTCTTTCACTTTTTGCCATTCTGTGAAGCCGAGAGATTTTTTGCCATTCACCACAGCATCTACCACAACAATTTGTATAATAGCATTAGTGTTACTCATTAGGTAATGTACATAATTCCTACTACCAGACAGCAGCTAATTAAACGGTAATCAAATTGAATCAAAGCTAATTATCTGTGCAGACTCTTTGATTTGTTGAATGTTGAATAGTGTTGCTTTATTGGTACATCGTGCATAGCATTGGAGTGACACGAGGGATGTGACCGTTTTATTGAAACAATTGATGGCTGTGGAAACTCACCGGTGTACCTCTATGACTATCAGAACCGAAAACAGCATTTTTAGAGCAGATGTGCATAAAACTATTTATTATAAATGTATTTCGTCGTTTATGTACATCTGCTCTAAATGTCTGCTCTATGTTTTCAGCTCTGACAGTCATAGAGGTGTGCCAGACATAGAGGTGCGCCTCTTATAGACTTTCAACCTGTATCAATGACTGATATTTCCTTCTTTACATCTCAATTTTCTGTTTTTCTCAAACGCACAAAGATGTATTTGGCATTAGAGAAACACAGACAGTTGGGACGTGAAGAAGGTGGTTGTCTATTCTCTAAGGATCATTTTCCATCGGCCAGTTTGGAGGAGGTGTCGGCCGATAGATGGTCCAATCGGCAGGTAATCGGCAGGTAGAGCCATACCAATCACACTACACAGATTGCACATACCAGTGGTTTGTTATGGCTCTACCTGCCGATTGCCTGCTGATTGGACCATCTATCGGCCGACACCTCCTCCAAATCGACTGATGGAAAATGACCCTGAACAAACCCTACTTACTGCACTGCTGGGTCGGCATGGTGAAGGACTAGGTGACATCTCTACAATGCTTTCCTTGTCAGACAGACAGCTCTTATTCTCCCCCTCTCCCTCCAGCCTCTCTTGTCTGTTGTCTTGTTCATCCTCCACTTGATCCTTCTCCTCTTCCTCCGCCTCCTCCTCTTTAGCCTGCTCTCTCCTTTGCCTTTTCTCAGCGGCTGCCGGAGGTTTAGATGCCTTCTGTGATCTCTTTTTCCTCCTGGGGACTGGTCCTGTGGGAAGACAGGATACAGCGTCTGAAGTGGCTGTCCAAGGTTAGTCACAGGAACCAAAAATATGTTCCTTTATACTGTAAATATACAGCATTCTCCAATTTGCCCAAGGCTGTAGGGGGCGCTGTGCACAGAATCAGCAATCGTGTTGTTGGGTGACGTAAAGCAGTGGTTTTGGTATCACAGCCCCCTAAAGATTGCTGACTGTAGCAAAATTAGGCTATTTAAGGCTTCTAAAAGCCTCAATTTATCAAGATACTGACATATTTCCCGATTCATCCGAGAGGATTTACTTATTCAGACACTTGTTCCATCATAACCAGCAAATTTTCCTGCTACGTCCAGACACCTTTACGTTATGCGTCCCCCAACAAAATGGCGGCCATATGACGCACACTTGACAGGAAGTTCTTGGTATGGTAGATGAGGCATCTGTATGCTTTGGATGCGACCACGCTTTTGGAAACAAGTTTTTCAATCTTACCGGGGTTTGGAAAAGATCCAATCCCTAACTTAAACCCTCTCTGATTGGTGCAATGGCCAAACACCAGAGGAAGCCCGTTTCTGATTGGCTCAGGGGTTGAGGCTCCCTCTGCTAGTAGCCCGTCCTGCATTAGCTTACACCTAGCATAAACACAGGGCACAGCACAACCAGGTCAGCAGTGTCTGGGTTTCACACCAGAGGGACCACTGGACCATTTTACCTTTTTTATCTAGTAGCCTCTTTAGGTGAATGACAAGTACTTACAAACCATGACAGGAAGTTCTTGCCTGACTCGGAGAATATCATACTATGCAGTGATTGTCCTTTTTCTAACATTTTTTTTTTATTCAAAGGGGGTACGTCTTACTTTGTTTTAAAAGGTGTTATCTTACTGCCATCTTGTCAAATGGAAAATTGTGTGTAATCGAGCCTTCATGTAATACGAAGAATTATATGGTAAGACCTGAACATTACCTCTGGTAACGGTCTCACCATGGCTTTTTTGTCCTAATATTTGTTTGTCGTGACTCGTAAATTGTTACATTACTGTTTCCACATGCAAATAATATGTGACTTGATCAGATGTTATAATACATTCATCCACACATGTGAAATACATCAACTAGGTACATGATTCAACGGATGGAAATGGTACACATGTAATGTCATTTATTCTAATACTAAGAACCGAGGACGCTTTGGACAAGTAAAGTCAAATATTATTGAAAAAAAAAAAGAATTGTGATAGTGTCCTTACCTACATCATCCATGCCCACAGCAGCTAGACAGCGTCGGTAGCGGCAGTAACGACACTTTGAAGTAATGGGATTTACCTCACACTGACCAGAACCCGAACAGGTTAAGGTGTGACCAATACGCAGACTCCGTGTGAAGAAAAGCTGTGAGACATACATACGGTCATAACCATGGGTTCCTTCATGACTAATGTATGCTAGGTCAATTCCCCTCTAGCTGGATGTCCACTGGACAGCGCCATATTGGACTGGTCCCAGTATGCACTCTCTCCTTTCCAGTCACTAGCTTCAGCAAATTATGTGGACCAGATCAGGGGGCTAAAGCTCTGCTTGGAGAGTGGAACTACTACATTCCCTGCTAGCTAGGACACCTGCAATCTTTTACCTGTCCAATATAGGGTTGTGGTTAGGACAATGGACTCATGACTAGCAGTACCTAAGTTCAAATCCCCTCCAGGCTAGGTGTGGTGACCATTTTAACCCCATTGGTTGCAAAAGCTTGCACCAAAAGTTTTGGCAAAACGTTTTTGTAAAACATTTTATGAACCTTTGCAAAAGGTTTGGGTATAGTCTTTTGGTAACCACTTTTGGTAACCATCTATGTTACACTAAAAGCCACACCAAGGACAGAACCCTGGACCCTTAGATTGGGAGTTCCAGGCTCTCCTGGTTGAGCTATGGAGGCTGCTGGTAGATCAAGGTACAATAGGTGAACATAAACTTTGTTATTGATTATCCTCATTAATGATCAATGCTATTAGGGACCTTTAGCAACCACGTAAAAGCTCATTAGGGACCTTTAGCAACCACGTAAAAGCTCATTAGACGTATCCTATGTCTTCAGCACTGCTACATCTGTGTTTAATGAGCTTTTACCTGGGTTGCTAAAGGTCCCTATTAAATGCAGATGTAGCAGTGCTGAAAGGATAGGATACGCCTGCGTTTAATGAGCTATGTCGGGTTTGCTAAAGGTCCCTAAATAATGGTGCACTGTGATAGGGACCTTGAACAAGAAATGGGGTCGAACCCAGGCTAACAGTCTAGAGTAGACCATTCACAAATAAATCTTGTTTATTTTTGGTCTGCCCCTGATCTGTTAGGGAACATGACTTTGAGTTTATTACCTTGGGTTCGACCCCATTGGTTGTCAAAGTCCCAAATACAGTGTAGGCCTACCATTAGGGACCTTTAGCAACCACGTAAAAGCTCATTTAACGCAGACGTAGCAGTGCTGAAAGCATAGGATACGTCTGGGTTAAATAAGCTACGTCGGGTTTGCTAAAGGTCCCAATTATTTAGCATTGATCATTAATGAGGATAATCAATAACAAAGTTTACCTATTGTACCTGGGCCTACCAGCAGCCTCCATAGCTCAACCAGGAGAGCCTGGAACTCCCAATCTAAGGGTCCAGGGTTCGGTCCTTGGTGTGGCTTTTAGTGTAACAGATGGTTACCAAAAGTGGTTACCAAAAGACTATACCCAAACCTTTTGCAAAGGTTCATAAAATGTTTTACAAAAACGTTTTGCCAAAACTTTTGGTGCAAGCTTTTGCAACCAATGGGGTTAAAATGGTCACCACACCTAGCCTGGAGGGGATTTGAACTTAGGTACTGCTAGTCATGAGTCCATTGTCCTAACCACAACCCTATATTGGACAGATAATAAAAGGTGTGTCCAAGTACAACCAATGCATAATACACATGTAGAGGCCTAGTGTAATCATTGCTCCACTCTCCCCCTGATGTTTGGCCCCCCCTGAGACCCACACTATATATATACGGAATCTGGCATCTGCTGGCGAGGCCAACAAAGGTGTTAGCTAAGGGAGTGGTCATTTTTTAAGAACAGGGTGGGGTGTCAGTGGATTTTTGCCCGGAGGTGTTGAAATTTTTTGGTCCCACCCTCAGCCAAGTTGAAAATGAGTGCGGCCGACCCCTTGGAGCTACATTAACGCTCGGGCTTTTTCATTAAAATGGGGTGCAATTTTTTGGTTCCCCCCTCAACAGGGGTCCAAATTTTCTTGGTCCCCCCAAACCCACCAATCCCCCTGTTGTTAAAAAATTACCACTCCCTAATGTGTCCACGATGGGAAGCCCCCTCCTTGGGTAAATAATGGCTGTGGTTATATAAGAGTTGAATTGACACCTATAGGAGGAGGTCTACCCAATTCTTTTTAGATATCCACCTGCACCATAAAACAGTGGTCAAGGGGTGATCTATCTAAGGATTAATCAATGACATACAGTATGTCATTTGGTTAACAGAAGGACAAGGAGGGTGTGAGCTGCTGATTTAATGATGCTATTAACCACATACAAGTTTGGGGGCACGGGGGTTGAGGTTGTTTAAATTGATACCACTCTTGTAATCACCCAACAGTCTGGGGGCTCGCCAGGACATGCCAGATTGAGTATATCATATCTAATGTACTCAAAGAATGTTTATGTAGTAGTTATAGGACGTGTTCCAATCTGTACGCGAAATTCAGCGAAGGAGCCTTATAGCCTTATAGGCTCCTGCACTGCATACCCCTACAGATTGGTACTAGTCCTATAACTTCTTTATACCACTAGCTGTATACAGTATACAAGAGGTGTGAAATGCTTTGTTCTCCTTGCCCGCTTTGGTATTACTAAAGATAGTATTGGTATGACACAATATTGGGTAAAAATCTCATTATTTCTGCAACATTTTAGACAACCGGAGGCCTATAGAATAATGTTATCCATTTATGTGTTTATCTCCACAATAGCCGAGACAAATTTATGCATTTACTGCATGAATGCTTGCAGTTAGGCAAGTTTAAGATGCCTCAAAAAACACTTTGAGTGCCCCTATGTTTAGTAATGCCATTTCAAACTCATGGAAAGGTCAAAATTGAATTTAAATGGATTTAAGTGGCATTCACTGGAGTTAATTGTGCCTGAAGTGTTTCTTTCAACATATCTAATAAATTTAAATGTAGAATGTCCTGCAGTGATTCTACCTAACCTTACAGCCTTCACAGATCAAGGCGCCGTAGTAGGGTCCATCCGCATAATCCCCACAGACCTGGCAGAAGTCTACCACAGAACAGTCTGACTTTTCTGAAACCAATTATAAAATCCCATGTTAAGTTGTCAAAAGCAAAGCGCAAGCTGTGTACACAAGATAGACATGGTTGATTCTTGAGAATAGTGAACATCCCTACACACACAGAAAAGTGAGAGTCATTGTCTCTAAAACTACCCTCACCTGAGGGTCAGGCACTAGGTGAGGGTAGTTTTAGCGACAATGACTCTCACTTTTCTGAGGGTGTACTTACATGTTCAATGGTGATGTGTATTTCTTGAGCTTTACTTGGGTAAATAACAAGAAATTTCATCAGTAGAATGATATATGTATAGATTTCTCGAGTTTCACTAATTCAGAAAATATGTAACAAAACGTTCCAGAGACTTCTGAAAATCTCAAGTCATGACACAGGAATGGCACGAGTTCTGTTGTATGGTGATCTTCTTGTGGTTTCCCACCTCAAGCTTGAGGGGTTCACATATGCTAAGCCCCTCTCTCAAATCAACAAGCCCACCCCATGTTATCAAAAAACAACCGTTCCCTAAAAACAAAGAAAATATCTCACCTTCCCTCATCCCTTTCTTGACACATTTCTTCAGCCAACATGCTGTGCAGTTTTCCCGGTTCTCCGTACCTTTGATTCTACACAGGCCATATCCCACTTTACACCGGTGTACCTGTTTTTTATGTTTAGTGAAGAAGTCCCGGCAGGTTGCACAGACAATTGTATTGCAGTAAAATCCTGCCGCAGGGTCAGAACAAACTCGACATGGTCTGCCTAAGACGTCTACTTGATAGGATCTAAAATGTCTCGTCTCAGCACCTGGATTCGCTGATGTAGGCGCTTTGGACAGTAACCCATTTTCAGGCTCTTTTTGCTGTGTGTTTGGGCCACTATTTTGATTTATTTCTACATTTGATTGTAGGTTAATATAACTCCTATTCATGGGTATGTCTAATTGTGACCTGTTTCCTGCACCACTCACAGTCATACTTTGCTGCATGTGTTTGTTGCTGCTCTCTGTGACCTCACTGTGCTGATGCCGGTACTCACTGCACTGTATGACCCTAATTGAATGCTGGCCTTCTGTTCCTCTGTCCATGACCATGTCAGTAAGTCGATGGTCCTCACTCATATATGTGACCATATTTGGATGTATGCTGTTTTCACTCCCATGCATGACCACATTTGGATGAAGGCTGTCTCTGTTACTATGTAAGACCATAGTTGGATGTAGGCTGCCTTCACTCCTATGCATGGCCATATTAGGATGTGGCCTGTCTTTGCTCCTAGGCGTGACCATATTTGGATGTATACTGCCTTCACTCTTATCCATGACCATATTTAGATGTACGCTGTCTTTGCTCCCAGGTGTCACCATATTTAGATGTAGGCTGTTTTCACTCCCATGCATAACCATATTTGGGTGGAGGATGTCTTTGCTCCCAGGTTTGACCATATTTGGATGTATGCTGTTTTCACTCCCATGCATGACCATATTTGGATGTAGGCTGTTCCCACTCCTATGTATGACCATATTTGGATGAAGGCTCTCTTCACTCTTGTGTATGACCCCATTTGGATGTAGGCTGTCTTTGTTACTATGCATGACCATATTAGGATGTAGGGTACCTTCACTCCTATGCATGACCATATTAGGATATAGGCTGTCTTTGATCCTAGGTATGACCATATTTGGATGTAGACTGCCTTCATTACTATGCATGACCATATTAGGATGTAGGCTGTCTTCGCTCCTAGGTATGAACATATGAGGATGTAGGCTGTTTTCACTCCTATGCATGACCATATTTGGATGTAGGCTGTCTATGGTCTCATGTATAACCATATTTGGATGTAGGCTGTCTATGGTCTCATATATAACCATATTTGGATGTAGGCTGTCTATGGTCTCATGCATAACCATATTTGGATGTAGGCTGTTTTTATTCCAAGGTATGATCCTTTTTGGCTGCATGCTGGCAATGCCCAAAGTAGTTTTTCCAGCATGATCTTCCATCAGATCACTTCCAGCTTCAAGGGAGGATCTTGCTGTTTAAGTAAGACAAAAAAGGGAAATTCAAAATGTAAAGACTCAATTACACTAAACGTAGATAGTATATTGATGTTGATAATACAACCAAAGTTTTGCTATTACTACTGTGCCTGTACTGCCATTGCCACAACCACTGTTACCACTACCATTGGTACTATAAATGCTGCTACTAATACTGCTATAACTACTACCCATCTATTACTATCATTACCCATGCTGCTATTACTGCTACTACATGTACTGCTACTCCTATTAATGCTAGCTTACTTTAGTTGAAAGGACCTTAGGGTTTCTTATATCAAAATATTAGCATGCAAATCTATCTTCATCTCTGGGATTCCCTGTTGTTAAGATCTTATAATGCAATACTTTCAGCCTGTGTTGCTAAGACCTTAGTATGTGCAATATCTTACCTTGGCTAGCCATCCACCAGGGCACACTAGTTCAGGCGGCATTCAGTCTTATATAGGGGACTGATCGTGGTACTTAAAGATGCTATGTCAGCTCATGTTGCATGGTATTTTTCTCCTTTTAGTGTGTTTACATGGTTGATATATACCTCTCATATGTATGTAAATGTATTTTATTTCACCTACTCCTGCACATATTTTCTTGGATTTCTCGGATTTTTTATCCGTGAATATATGTACAGAGCGAACATTCATCCATTGTAGACATACAACTACAATATTCCAAATTTGCAAATTTGCGCAAATTTATACACCCAAAATATCTACGTTTACAGTATGTATATGGGCAATTTAAAAGGTACTATTTCTAATAAACCCACCATACTTCACCTCATATAGATCCCCGTAAGCTGGCTGTTATACCAACTCCACAATGTACATCATTAACAAATACCAACTACATTGACTTCAAAATGAGTATATATATTTTTTTGTTTAATAACATGTTATTCATTTTCATGATATTCGATAAAATTTTCCTTGAGTTACATTGGGTTCGCTTCAGCTTTCTTGAACTTAAATATAATAATGTGGTATATAATTATGGGATGATTACACAGTCGATAGATTAATGTAATTAGGCTAAATCTAAGTATAGGAAGCATACAGTCCCCACTATAGCCTTCCACCTCAATTAACATTAAGGTTAAATTCCATACTAAGGAGAGTTACGTCAAACAATAGGAAATTGAGATATGAAAGTATTTCGTAACTCAATTGTGGTCCGTTTAAGTAGAATGGCATCTTTAAAATAATTATATACAAGGGATACAGACTATAAATCCCTAAAATATAAGGGGATTAAGTGAATGGATTGAATGTATGCCAGATTATGGTCAGTGGGTGGTCAGTGACCAGGCTATGTACCGTAAATTCTAGCATAGAAGCCACTGCTATAGACCAATGCACCAAGAAAGGGTGACTTTTTCTTAATAAAGTTGCTTTTACTTTGGTTTTTAGCAGAATCCACATAATATTGTCAGTAATGGCTGTGTGTGCAAACATCTCATATAAGAGGATTCCCAGGACAATTATCTTTCTAATAGTTCATATTTTAATGCAATATTTTGTGGTTATATTTATGTACTTGTCGGTCCCACTTCAGAAATGTTCAAAAACTTTACTAACTACTTTTCTGAAAAGTCACCCTTTCTTGCTGCACCAGTCTATAGTACATGAGTCAGATTACCGCTGTAGCTTATACTCAGGTCATAGTTGAGGTGCGGCGTATATGAGTGTTTATATCCATGTATACTTCAGTATCAAATTCTCAAATTTCTGGGATCTGTCAAAGTTAGAGGTGATCATACAGTCAGGCTTATACACTAGAGTTTACTGTATATGTAAGTGGTTTACGTAAGAGTATTAGACAGGGTCGACATACCGAACATACACCATTGCTGCACCATCGTTACTAGCAACCCTGTAAGGGATGCATACTACTTGTATGCACAATGTCTATCATCTTTAGATAACATTTGTATTTCTTTATATCCAGAAAGATAATTCCATGAAGATATACCTCAACCAAGTTGTATGGAGCGAGTATCCAGTACATGTGAGATGCCTGCATGATAACACATAATGAGTCCAGCTTCCCTCAGCCCACCCTTTAACTCAGTCCTAACTCCCGTACAGGACTAAAGATATTAGCCAATTAAAGGCAGCATAGTGCTTGAACACACTGTAGAGGAGCTTAACAGGACGGTTGCTAAAGGCTTTGTAGCACTACCCACTAGTAGTATAGTATGTATCGGAACGGGACTATAGTTAAGTACTGTTTATTACTCAATCGACATGCAGCCAATCAGAGGCCTCCATTTGGTCACGTGACCGGAAGTGACCTACTTAGGGGATTAGTGGTGACGTCACGTGACCTAGTTAGCCAATCAGAGGCCTCCATTTGGTCACGTGACCGGAAGTGACCTACTTAGGGGATTAGCGGTGCATTCTGGGTAACCCTGCAGCCAATCAGAGGCCTCCATTGGGTGACCGGAAGTGACCTACTTAGGGGATGGTGCATTCTGGGTAACCTACTGACCTACTTAGGGGACCGGAAGTGACGTCATATGACCTAATTTAGGATCACGTGATCGGAAGTGACCTGATGAGTCACGTGACCGGAAGTGACGTCACACGACTTAATGGCCAATCGGAAGCGACCTGATTGATCACGTGACCGGAAGAAGAAGAAGTTTTTTTTTTGTTTAGGATCCCGTGACTGGAAGCGACGTCGTCACATGAGTGACGCTTTAAGAGACTGCGCGACTTACTAGTAAAAGAAGCCGTATGATAATAAAAACACAACAATATTTTCTTTTAATTTTTTTTTATTTTTTTTTTTCAATCTTGATAAACACTCTATTTTTGAAAAGATGCACACGCTTATTTTTTTTTTTTTTTTTTTTTCATATCTCTAAAGGACTCGTTGTCACACCGTCAGAATGCACGCGACGCTTATAATACAAGTAGCGCACGCCGTCTTTCTCTATGGTGTAGGTGACCATTTTGTTTCGCACCACTTTGAAATTTCTATTTACAGCAATGAGAGTTTTTCGTTGGCGAAGAACATCCAAGAAGGCGTCTGGTTCCTGGGGGTTTTGTTTCTTCTGTACGCCTTTTGCACTCCATTTTTTGGATTTTCTTTCACCGGTGTCGCTGACTCGATCGTAGCAAATGTAAGTCTTAGGGTTGAGACTTAGGATCCCGTCACCTTCCCACTCCGCTTTCATGAGCCCCGAAGTTCTCAGATCGTGAAGGTACCGTCTCTCACAACATCCGCCGGGCGGCGCACACCATTCTCGCACTCTTTCCGTTTTTGTCTTCACGAAAAGCTCTAAGTGCTCGTCGCACACCGCTGTCGGAAGCCACTTTCGTTTCTCTCTGAAGTACGTCTCTCTCAGGCGAGGTTTCACTAGGTCATCCAACGTGGCACCGCTGAGAGCCATGTAAAGACTGTCGGTGTCCATTTGACAAAGGGCATAATCGCGCCGATCGACGAATCTATCCAAGAAGTCGTATGTGAACTCTAACATTTTCAACTTCGCGTACTGGTATACCATGAACCCTATCTGAATAGGGAGGTTGTTCTTGACCGTTTTCGGTTGTAGTTCGACTTCAAACAGATCGGAAGTCAACTCGGACGCCTTTTTGAAGCGCCACGAATTGGCCAATAGTTCGAACTTCCGACTGTCAGTGTATCTCACCGCCGTGTGTTTTTCTTTGTTGCAGATTGTTTTACCGTACGTAGCGTTTCCCATTAACTTGTAACAGTCTGACAGAATTTTCTCGTTCTCGTTCACGTCGCCACGTCTTCGCGCCGCCGTCACTTCGTCCGCGAAACCGGCAAAGGAGCGTTTAGGTAGGTATTCTACCACCAGCTGCACTTTGGTGACTATCAAACCGTGCTCTAAATACCACTTGAGAAGCGGCGTTCCCAAGAGAATATTTTTTCCGTGGTAACTCCCTATCAGACATCTCTGAGGCGTGCTCAACAGCTTTTCTTCCTGCGCAAAGTCTGACATGTGAGGGCCTATGTCCGATTTTGAAACGGTCGCGTTCTTGAAAACGGGGGTCATTTCTTCGAAGTACTCTCGTAGGTGAGGCGGCGTAGTGATGTCCACTTGAACTAAACCGAACATTTTCTCCTCTTTCACAGCGGAAAGGATGTCGCTCTCGCTCATCGCGTTTCGAGACACTTTCAAAGCGTCAACCTTCCAGCGTTGTTGGGAGGCCTTGACCCGCTCATCTCGACGCTTCATCTCTCGCCATTCGCACTCCCACACGACGACCAGCTTGTAACCTAACGCTTTCAAGTAAGCGCTTACTCTGGTCGTTCTGTCGCGTCTCTCCTCTCTCAGTGAAGCGCACTGATATCGGTGCGACGGTATGCACTCGTGAGCGTGGAACCAACACCCGTGAAACTGGAAAACCGTATTAGAGGCCGCGTGAAATCCGTCCACGCGAATTCTCCGACAGCCTACCGCCATCTCGCCGCCGTTCAGAGCGTGGCGCAGTTTCACGTCGCGGTCGTGCTCTACGAAGCGTAACCACTCCAAAGCGCTGTGAGAGTTTCTTTGCCTGATTTCGGGCTTGAACTCGGTCTCGGGCCGTCTCACCGCGTAATAGCCCGTGCAGTGCGCTTCGCTCATGCAGCGCAAGTACAGAGAGTTAGCGTCTAGTCCTAGGATGTGTTGGCACGGTCTCGCTTCTTCGCCGTACTTGTGCTCCCTTATCCGCGTGGTGCCCTTCTCGTGAAATCTATGGAAGATGATGGAAGGACCGCCGACTAGATTCTCTTTGATCAGAGCGTGGAGGACGGCGTCGAACTGGGGAAACGTTGTGAACGCGTCTTCTAGGTTTTGGAAGAGGAAGCGTAAAGTCAAACCGGCGAGAGAAACTCCGTCTTTCAACATGTCGATGCCGCGATCTTGGAAAAATTTAGCGTGATTTTTCAGAGCTTCTATGAAAGGTTTCACGTCTTTGTTGTTGTAGTGGATCAAGTAGTCTTCCATAGTTTGCATCTTCTCGTCGGACCAAACTTTCTGACATGCGGCGTAGTCGGATTCGGACATTTTGACGCCCGTCAGCTTGCTGTCGAAAGCCGATCTCGGCGGCAGCGTTCTGTTTGCCAGTTTCCTGGTAGACGTCATCCATTCGTAAGGAAAGTGACCTTTCTCTTCGTTCCTGGTGAAAGCTCGCAAATAGGTCGCGTAGTTGTAACCGGGTGCCAAATAGTTGACTACGTCCAAGAAAACCGTGTGCTGTGTGTAAACCGCTAGTATTGATTGCTTCTCTTTATGACGCTGAATTCTTGGTTTCTTCGGTCTCCGGAGGCGAAGAACGAGTGAAGGCGTATTTTGATCAGGTTCAAGTCGTAACGCCCCGAGTTGAAGCCCACCACTGGAGCTTGACGGATGTATCTCAGAAGACGCTTCTTCAGTTGAACTAACGGGTGTCTGGTCTGAGCCGCAGCGAAGCCGCCTGGAGAAGGGGTGGTGAACGTCGCCTCCTCCAGCAGGAGAGCTTCACCTATCGCCGCATCTAACTTCGCTAACGTCGGTCGGTAAAGTTCTAGCACAGCTTCCCCGATCGCTTTGGCGTTCTCGTTTATGTGATTTAAAACTCGGTCCAACAAGGGGTCGGAATCTGCGTCGGACGCTCTGACGAAGCAGACGGGCCCCTCCCACCCCGGAAAGTCGGATGCGACGCTAGCCGACAAAGGGACGTGATCCCACAGCAGGGACACGTGCTCCATCGACGGTTCTTTGCACGGTCTGAAGAAAGCCTCGAAATCGAAGGCGATCTTGTAAGGGTAGATTCCGGAATGTCCGTCGGGGGGAAAAATGGAGAAGTCTGCTAGCGCTTCGAAAATCGTTCTCGAATTTTGGTAGATGCCACCTACGTAGCGCAACTTGACTTGTCGGCAAGAGGAAAGCTGGTTCCTGTGTCTCTTCAGCAAGAACTCGGTGGTGAACGCCGCCTTACACTTGCAACATTCGTATATGCCCGCGTACGCGTTGAAGTCCGTGACGAGAGAGACGTGCAAACCGCCTTTCGCCGTCTGGTGTAGGTTGACTTTACCTCGGGCGGCCACAGTTCTGGAAGGCGGTCTGATCAGAGTAACGCGTCTTCTCAACTTCCGCCCCGGCACTTGACGCGACGCGGTGTAAACCGCTATTTGTACGTCAAACAAGTTCTCTAACGCGGGTAAGTCGCGGATGTTCAGACCCGGAAAGGATTCAGGTGTGGCAGCGGGACAGAACTGACGTAACAAATCTGAAGCGCGCTTGCTGGTGTTGTATAAGTGAAAGGAAATGCAGCGGAAGATGCAGAGGTTGTCCTTGTTGGGAAAATCTAACACGCCGCTTCTCTTTCCAACTCGACCGGCCTGAGTGATCCTACCGCCTATGGGGAATTCCCCCGGTCCCATGTAAACGCAGATGTTCAAATTGGTAGGAAAAAGAACGTGCCACTTGGTGTCAGCGTCGCAAAGTTTCCGTACCTCCTCGCAAGCGACGGTGTTTTGCATCTTTGAGAGGAGCTCTTCCAAAGTTTCTGAATTAGTTACAGTAGGGAGCGGTTGTATGAGAGTTGCGTTGTTCTGGGAGGCGTGGAAGTAGCGCAGTTTGCTCTTGTCTTCTCTGTGTTGTAACAGTAAGCCTACCGAGAAACCCACTTTGTATCTGAATCTTTGTGTCAAGTGAATGCGACGCATAGTATCTACAGCGTCACTCAACTCGCCGGTTGGTAGCCTGAAGTTTGTTACACTCACGCGAGTCCCGTGCATCCTGACGCCCGTTTGTATCGCAGGCCAATTCGCCGTGAACGTTTCCTCCCCGTTCGGTACAGCACATATGCGCGGAGGGACGGTCACCCCGTCCAGAGATTCGCGTCGACAAGCGCTCTTTCGGCAATCCCCTTCGCCGCATAGAGGGCAAAACTTAGCTACTACTCTACAATTTTCTACGTGTCTCTCGTGGTTGTACGCTCTTTTAAACATTTTGAAACACTTTTCGCATACGTACTGTGTCATGTTTTTTTTCACTCGGTTACCAACTACTTAGCCGTCTAACTATCTATCTATCTATCTAGCCATCTATCAATCTGTCGTCTATGTAACTATCTTTCTGTCTGCTGTCTGTGTATCCGTCTGTCTGTCTGTCTGTCTGTCTGTCTCATACAGCGTACGTCAAACGCTGTGTGTGTGTGTGTGCGCGCGTGAGCGTTGAGCGTCTCTCATTCCGAATCTATGCCGAGATATTTCAGAATGATCTCTGTTTTGTCATCCAACTCTTTGAGCGCTCTGGCGGACAGCGTCACCCCCTGCTGTGTGGGTTTTTTGTCAGGACCTTCGTACTTGCGCACGTGGACGAGGTTCTTACCGCTGTAGTAGCTCACAGCTGCGTACACTTCGCCCGCCTCATCCAGCACTGCGAACCAGGGGGTGTGATTAGGTTTTCCTTGCGCGGCCGCTGTGTCGCGTATGCGCACCACTGCGCGGATATCGGCGATGCGTGCTATGAGCTCGCGCAGCGCGTCGGCCGTGAAGTGCACTCGCTTGCTTCTGGTCAGAGACGCCTCTTTCACCTGGCCGTCTTTTGTGTAGCGCGGCCTCCTAGACAGTCTAGCCACGTCCTCCCAGATCTCCAGCGTCAAAGCTCCGTCTAAGCAGAACTCTAACCCGAGTGTTTTCTCTGCTTCTTCTCGTCCATCTCCTTCTTTTTCTTGTATTTTTCTCTTCTTAGTGGGCCTTGTTGTTCTGGAACTCACCTTAGAACGTTTCACACCCGCAGGATGAGTAACACCATCAGCGTGAGCTGAATCAGCAGCAGAACCGATAGCAGGAGCAGCGTCAGCGCTGGTGGTATCGGAGGTCTCGTTGTTGGAACAGCGCAGCCACACGCCGTCCGTGCTGTGTGTAGCGGTAGAAGATGAAGCGCCGCCGCCGCCCTCGTAAGGTGGCGGTGAGGGCAGTCGCCACGGACCGGACGGGGGGGCGCTAGCAGTGGAGGAAGTGAGGTCGAAAGGTCGAAGAGGGAAGCCGAAAAACGTACCGCTCACCCCTTGCCCTTCGGGTTCTTCGTACGCCTCGTCGTCAGCGTCGTTCTCTGTCTCACCCTGTTGCTGCTCCTCCTCCTCCTCTTCTTCTCGGTTCAGGGGCTGAGTGTCCGAATAGCTGTAACTCTCAGCGCGAGCGGCGTCGAGGGCGTCCGTCGATGTAGTGGTGGAGGAGAGGGGCTGTGCAACGTGCGGCAGGTCATCAAAGTCATCAACAGTAGTGGGGAGGTAAAAACCCGGTTGCCAGTACTGCGCTGTGCCAGGAGCGTTGTCGTCAGTAGTAGTAGCAGTAGCAGCAAGTGCAGCAGAAGCAGCCGCAGCAGGCGCAGCCGCAGCAGACGCAACAGTAGCAGGCGCAGCAGCAGCCTCAGCAGGCGCAGCCGTAGCAAGCGCAGCAGTAGCAGGCGCAGCAGCAGCAGCAGCAGCAGCAGCAGCGGCAGGCGGGACGGCGGTAGCAGCGGCAGCGCGCTTAGCAGCAACGTGTACCGTCGCGAGTGTAACAACGTCGCTAGCACGACGACTGCTACCAGTAGTACTACTAGTACTACTACCACTACTACTACTACTGCTACTACTAGTGCTACTGCTACTACTACTACTACTACTACTGCCGCGAGCGCTCGCTACAGCAGGAGGGTGATAAGACCAACCGGCTGCGGCGGTAGTCTCATGTTCAGTAGCAAGAGCAGGCACTGACGCTAAACGAACGCTGTTCCGCGTAGTCTTCTTGTTCTTGAACGCCGCTAGCTGTTGTCTTTTGCTCATGGTGGTGACTGTAGAGAGCAGCAAAAAAGAATGAGTGAGTGAATGGAGGTTTCCAAGCCCCTTATATACGCCTTCTCGCTTCTAGAGCTAAGCTACTTACCGACCCTGTTCAGCTGCCGCCGGCTGGCCGGCGGCCATTCACAAAGAGAAACAAAAAGACATAAGGCATGACGTTTTCAGCTGGATCCCTTTCCCCCCCCCTCTTTTGAGAGATCGACTGTGATGATGAGCTAAGCCGCTTACCACCCTGTTCAGCAATTCAACGCGCATTAGCTGTATAAAGGGTTAAGCGGTTGCTGCCTGCCGTCGACTGACCGGCGGCGGCCATTCACAAAGACATAAGGTATGACGTTTTCAGCTGGATCCCTTTTTGAGGGATCCACTGTGGTGAGCTAAGCCGCTTACCACCCTGTTCAGCCATTCAGCGCGCGTTAGCTGTATAAAGGATTAACGGTAACGGTGATGAGCTTACAGTGTGTATACAAAAAAAAACTACAGGAGGCGTGTGGCGTGAAGCAGGACCCCCCTAAGACGAACGTGTCTGTCTGTGAGTAGAGGCGTGTGCATGTGGTGAGCGACTTAAGTGTAAGACAAAAATCGCCACCTCCTGCCGTGGTGAGTAGACCGGGCCGGCCAGGCGGGCGGGCGGCCGGCTAGTTCAATAGGGAGGGGTGACAGCTGCCTAAGGCTGTGCATGAAAAAAAATCCGATTTTCACCTGACCTCTGACGTTTGTTACAATGAATGTCAGAGGGAGGGAGACGTCCTCGGGTAGGGGGTAGGAGGTATTAAGGCTATGAGTGAGGAAAAAACACCGTTTTCAGCTGGTCTCCACGGATAGCGATGCCACACCCCCTCGTCATCTAAGCTCTTAAGGAGCGGAGCGGCTGAAAAAGCGTCATGCGGACAGGGTGCTAGACAGCTGGAGCGCTGTTGGAAATGGGATTAAACTCCCTCTGTATAAAAAGCTCTCATTTCTGTTGGAAAAAAAACATATCACCTCTGACCCCAGTAACGGCTACTACCACCACCACCGCCACCACCACCACCGCCGCCACCGCCGCCGCCGCCGCCGCCGCCGCTGCCGCCGCCGCCAAGACGAGACGAGATGGCTCAAGCTATTCCACTTTCAAGCTCGCCTTCACCGCCCGGTGCGCCTGAAAAAAAGTTAATGCGGCTTGACGACGTGAGACGCGGCGCGAGGCAGCAGACCGATGATGGGGAGACCCGACAGGTAGGACAGCGGCGGTTAGCCTATAGCGACGCCTTGCTTCGTCAACTAGGTAAAGAGTTGAGCGGCTGTTGGAGAGAGTTGGGCAGTAGCTTAAAAGTCAGCGCCGCCCGTATGGATGCTCTAGTAGAGCGCAGTGTCAAGACACCGGAGGAGCTGTGTACGGCGATGTTCCGAGTGTGGTGGGGTGAAACCCCGCATCGTCATAGATGGGGCGAGCTCGGTCGCGTCTTCACCCGCATAAGACGCATGGAACTGTTGGCTCAGTGGATGGCCCTTCTCCACAGACAGGGGTTGGATTTCGAAAACCCCGACTCGCGCGCGATGCATAAGCACTTGGGCACCCTCGGCAGACGTCTGGGTAGCAGGTGGAAAGAGGTGGGGGACCATTTAAAATTGTCGCCTGAGAGGTTAGATAAGATCGCTGAAGAATGCGAATACGGAGGAAGTCCCGCTGAGTGGGCCTTCCGAGTGTTGAAAATGTGGCAAGATGAAGCTGACGGCGCCGGCGGTACGCCTTTTGAACTCCTTCGAGTGTTGACTGAGGACATGGGAAAGTTTGGCCTCGGCATCGCGATATTACTTGACTTTATCAAGCAAGAAACAACGAGAACGACGGACATGTGAATTGTTGTGTTTTATTTTCATACGTCTTCTTTATTAGTAAGTAAAAAAAAAAATATCATAACAATTAAGACGCGCGATCTCTTAAAGTGTCACTTCCTCCAGTCGCAGCTGATCGCCTCATCGCAGCACGTGATAAACAAAAAAAAAACGAAGAGACACGCTTCTTCCTCTCGAGAGGAAGAAGCGTGTCTCTCGATTGAAATCTTTTTCTTTTCTTTTTTTCTTAAAAGAGACAAACGCCCCTTAGAGTGCTCCCCCACCCCCCTAGAGTGCCCCCCTCCCCCCCTCCCCCCCCTCCCCCCCACCACCCGCCCCATGCATCCTAAAAGCGCCCCCCTCCCCATGCATCTTAAAGAATCCCCCTTCCCCCCTCCCCTCCCCTCCCCCCCTTATACACTCTAAAGAACGCTTCTACCTAGTTCAATAAGTCACTTCCAGTCGCTCGTAAAACAATAAAAAATGAAAAAAAATGAAAAAAAAACTTATATCGTAGTGTTTTTTATTAGTTTACCGAAAAAAAATAAGAGACTCGCCTCCTCCTCCAAAAAAAAAAGATATCACATTTTAAAGCCCGTGACCCCTTAAAGACGCTCATCTCTTCATTAAGTCGCGTGACGTCACTTCTTCTTCTTCTTCTTCTTCTTCTTCTTCTTCTTCTTCTTCCGGTCACGTGATCAATCAGGTCACTTCCGGTCACGTGATCCTCAATGAGGTCACTTCCGGTTGGCCATTAGGTCATGTGACGTCACTTCCGGTCCCCTAAGTAGGTCAGTAGGTTACCCAGAATGCACCATCCCCTAAGTAGGTCACTTCCGGTCACCCAATGGAGGCCTCTGATTGGCTTCAGGGTTACCCAGAATGCACCGCTAATCCCCTAAGTAGGTCACTTCCGGTCACGTGACCAAATGGAGGCCTCTGATTGGCTAACTAGGTCACGTGACGTCACCACTAATCCCCTAAGTAGGTCACTTCCGGTCACGTGACCAAATGGAGGCCTCTGATTGGCTGCATGTCGATTGAGTAATAAACAGTACTTAACTATAGTCCCGTTCCGATACATACTATACTACTCCCACTGTTATTATAGGCCACTCAAAAAAACATAATCAGCTTCGCAGACACTGCCCGCATCAGTTAAAAAATTGCATTTTCTTTATTAGTTTCATGTAGTTAAAAAATTGTATTTCATGAAGAGGGAAACACAAAACGATGTTCATACCTTAACTACCCATTATTTGCTTTAGGAATTCAAAGCATATTGTGCTCTGTATCGACGAATAACGCACGAGTTTCGTATATGTCGATACAGAGCACTCGTGCCCTGATATCCATTCATTATTGGTTAAATATTGGGTATGACATGGGAAACAATATAATTATGGTATAAAGTTGGTATATCCAGTTCTTCTTTTATGTCATATGACGGCCCTTAACCCGTTGACATGCTGAAAACCTCGAGGGAGGAAACCTAGTCATCATGACGACCTAGGTTGTCATAATGAATAATGGTAGGTATTGTCAAAATGACGACCCTGAGGTTTTCAGTGCAGTGAATGTAGACTGTACTCTACACCCCTCCAAGGACGGATATGAAGTGTTTACTTCCCAACAAGGGAGTGAATGTCTACTACAATTAACGTTATTCTATGGCATTTAGAAGAAAAAAAGACGGTCCCACTGAATATTTCTGAAAATCATTTCACCCCTACAGCTAGGATTTGATATTTTTCTGCGCTAGGGATAGGGTGCAGGCATTTTGTCTAGGTCTCAGGAGATCAGGTATAGAGTAGAATCTACTGTAAGTGTACAGTGTATTATAGGTAGGCAGGTACATGTTTACCTGGCTATATGTGTGCAAAGACTTACCGAACCCTCATGTGTCAATACCAGGTTAACCTCTAAGGGCCGCATACTGCTTTAAATGTAATGTCCTTGGGCTTCATGATGCATGAACGCAGCCCCGGTGAGTAACACACCAGTGCTAGATCCAAACATCATGCCCGCGCTTTGGGAGTGTATCAACCTGATAATGTCGTCATGATGCATGAATGGTGACTCGCTGAGTAACTCGCCCGTGCTCATACCAACCCTTCAGGAGTGTATCAGCCAGGTTATGTTGTCATGATGCATAAAGGCAGATTCGGTGAGTACCTAATACAGCCGTGAATGCAGTATGAGGCCCTTAAAGGGTTCACAGATTATATAACTCATTGACATAATGCCAGCAAGAACAAACATGGCCTCTGAATAATGGTCTACGACCACAGCAGGGGCAATGCGATCAAGAGCAGTTCAGTGGGAATATATGAACCGTGAGTGAAAACTGATTTAATTGACAGCTTGGATTATAACATCTGCAGCCGATGGTTTGTCCATATAGCAGAGTAGTGGGGTGCCGCGCTGCCAAGAACCACAGGTAATCCTTTCTCCTTTTGACTTGTGACCTGGAGTGTGGCCAAACAAGCTATAGCTATTACCAGAGCATTTGGCAAAGCTAGCAAAATGAAATCTAATCAATAAGACTGTGGGGGGGGGGGGGGTGGGGGGGGGCATTGGCAGGATTAACATCTCTCAGAGGGGAGAACCCACAGATGTTCTGTGTTTGAGTTGTCGCCCCTCTGTCCATCATAAATGACCACCAAAATGTGTGACTATTAATAGAACGTCAGCTTCTCTTAAATGACTGTTTTAATGAGTTGTTTAAATGGTGTGATGTGATGGTATCTGATGCTATTGAGCTAACACCTATATTTGAGAATTACAATCTTCCAAATCCGCCTAATTCTCCAGTCTTGACTCTTAACCAAAGTCACAGGAGGCATGTAATTAATTATATTTAAGCCTTTTCCGTATTTTCTGAGGCAGAACTGATGGACTCAAGACTCAACTGTCGGTTTTGATAAATAAGAGTAAATCTCATATTTGTCATGGAACAATAAAGAATGGCTTTGTGATGAGAATGGGCCTGGCTCGTAACTATAGACTCTCTCGTTCTGCACATCGGATAAACATATTTACTCTTGTCCCCTACCATCCGGTACATAGACAAATGCCAACGCCCATTGGTACTGTCTTGTCGTATTTCACGAGTTGGGGCTGGGCCATATTCCCCAAAGCCGCAGGCCAGGTGGGATATGCCCCAGTTCCCATGAGTGAAATACATCAGAGAGGTATCAATGTAGTTGGCATTTGCATTTATTTTTTTATTTGAAGCCATTTGATGATGGAAAGACAGCTTTTTTAACACATTGAATAGGAGCTTTCCTATACGTGTTAGATAGACTACACCCGGACATGGTTCTTCCATATAGAGCAGCAGCAGGTAGTGGCCTCAGAAGTGACTTAATTCATACAATTTCTGAAAGCTAAAACATGATTTTTCATTTTCTACAATATCCCTGGATATGGAAAAGTGATGTCGTACAAGTGATATCTCATGCAGGCACTGATAAATTTGCACCTCTAAGTAACATGTCCCTTAACATTTTTGTCCTTTTTTATAGCCAAAAAACATATAAACCAGTCTCTCCTAGCTCAAATATTGATCCTAGAAAAATGTTGATGGTACCTTTCCCCCCTAAATCTGACCCAAGGATCACATTAAGACAATGCCCATATTGCTATGATCTGTGGTTGCCTAGCAACGGTCGTTTTTGCATAGCAACAGCCCATTAAAGCAGCAGCAGCTCGGCTACATCGGAATGTGTTTTAATTCATACAATTACTGGGTATCCGGAATACAGGACCTGCTGACTGTAGTAGGCCCACTGCCCACAGGCCCACGGAACACAGGCCCCCAGCCCATAGGCCCTCTGCATCTGAGGCCCCCTGCCTTTAGGCCATCCTGACTACAGGCCCCCGGCCCCGGCCTGTAGGCACAAATCTCACGTCCGTTTCATACGTCCACAACCATTATCTCATTCTAATTCCT
This sequence comes from Harmothoe impar, assembly GCA_947462335.1. NCBI lineage: Eukaryota > Metazoa > Annelida > Polychaeta > Phyllodocida > Polynoidae > Harmothoe > Harmothoe impar. The sequence goes on from OX381708.1 coordinate 77,774,728, forward strand.
CACGTCTAACACTATCTCTTATAAATGATATATCCAACCTCTTTCCTCACGTCCAACCCTCTCCCTCACCTCCACTACCATCTCCTCACCTCCACTACTATTTCCTCACGTCCACTACCATCTCCTCACGTCCACTACCATCTCATCACGTCCAACCCCCTCACTCATGTCCACCTCCTTCCCTCACGTCCACCTCCTTCCCTCACGTCCACACCCCTGTCATACATCCAGACCCCCCAGCAAACAAAAAAACGTTATTTTACGTCAAAATAACGTTATAACATTTCATATAACGTTATGCCATATTAAGGAGCCTTAGAGAAACGTTATTTAACATTATATTACGTTATAAAATGTTGTACAACGTTTTTTGTTTACTGGGCCCTGCCATACATCCACTGCCATACATCCACCGTGAGGGGGTTGGATGTGAGGGCGTTGGATGTGAGGGGGTTGGATGTGAGGGGGTTGGATGTGAGGGGGTTGGATGTGAGGGGGTTGGATGTGAGGGGTTTGGATGTGAGGGGGTTGGATGTGAGGGGGTTGGATGTAAGGGAGGGGGTTGGATGTGAGGAGATGGTAGTGGACGTGAGGAGATGGTAGTGGACGTGAGGAGATAGTAGTGGACGTGAGGAGATGGTAGTGGATGTGAGGAGAGGGTGGTCAATCATTTGTTAGAGTCACTGAAACGGACATATGAAAAGTTGTGGACGTATGACAGGGTTGGGGACATATGGTAGTTTGTGGCCTATGGACAGGGGGCCTATGACCATGGTGCCAAAAGACCAGGGGCCTAAGATCCGGAGGGCCTGAAGGCTGGGGGCCTGTAATCAGGGTGCCTGAAGGCAGGGTGCCTAAAATCCAAGTGCCTGAAGTCTCGTACCCAATTACTGAAAGCTACAATGTTTTTCCATGATGAGCAGCCCCTACCCATCATGACACCTTGGTTATTTTATAATATACCCTTACATAATATAGACTTACGGGGGCAAACTAAAGCCACATGGTTGATATTTTATAGGGTATATGGACAATATTTCACCTAGTTACAATTAATACACACATACCGCATTCGACCTAATAAGTGCACACTCCCCTTTTTAGGCCAATTTTAGACTGTAAAACCCGCAAAATATGTCAACTTTTAGCCCAAATGAACTTTTGACAAATATAGGACTGCAACAGTAAAGAAAAAATGCGGAAAATGGGTGTGGAGGTGTGCCCTTATTAGTTTTGAAAGTTATATAAGCCTATTCACATACAACTAGCTAACTATACCTGTATATATGGGTCGGATCGAAAAAAGATGCTGATCTGGGTTTTGGGGGGTTTTCTGCTTTGCAAGAGCCACAGAATAAAAAATACATACACCAGTTAGGTCTTTGTTGGTTTTTCATAAGAGGGCAGACTCTAGGCTTTTGGAAAAAAGTAAAATTTTGCATATACGATGATTTTTGGCTGATTTATGAGCCTCCAAAGTTGAAAAATGGCTTAAATCCATGATTTTTAGCTAATTATCCATGTTTTACGAGGCCCTCATGTCAACTGAGACATCAAAAACTATCACTAAACAGCATTTCCTAGTAGCTATATATGTTATGTGAACAAATCAGTTTGTTACACTTTCATATCCCGCGCAAATTTTTTAACAGTGACTTTCAAGTGTAGCAACTACATGTTTTGGAGGCGTCTGTGACAGTAATAAAAGGGCCTATATCTTTATTAATAGTATTCACTCATTATCCTTACTACCAGCGATCTAGAGCCTCCCAATTGGTGTGCTCATGGCTAGAAAAAATTTGAGTCATGCCTACTTTTTCTCTCCCTTACGTGCAATATAGTGTATTGGAACTCGAGTTACTGTCACAGACGCCTCAACACATGTTACCCTCTCCAGCTTATATTTATGCTTTTATTTTAAATTCTTGTACCCTATAATACCTATTGGGTCTTGTTGATGGATCATCAACAGCATTTGCATTGATAAGTACCCCATATGTATTGCGTTTGCTGTATTTGTGTACGGGTGAGGCGTCTGTGACAGTAACTGAGTCGTCTGTGACAGTAATGAAAGGACAAGGAAAATTGGTCCTAGCCCATTAGATATGGGTCACTGGTGGTATATATCAACTGAAAAGAATAAAATAGATGTTTCCCATCCCCTCTGTGAGGTTTTGTTACGATCCCATGTGATTAAGGTTATATTTCGGGCACTTCCAGAACAAAATTTTGGAAAACAGTCACAGACACTTTACACCTTATACCCTCTCGAGCATATATTCATGTTTTCATTCAAATCTTTTTGTATCTATTACCCTTATATGGATATGTTGATGGATTGTCAACCTTGTGGATGCTGTCTTTGTATACCAGTGAGGCGTCTGTGACAGTAATGGAGGCGTCTGTGACAGTAATGCATGTATATGCAAATTGGTTTTGGCCCGTGAAATATGGGTCCCTGGTGGTATACAATGACTTTAATGGGTAGAATAGATGTTCCTCTACTCTTGTGTATAGTTTTTTCTATGATCCAATGTGATTATACTTATAATGTTGGCACTTTTAGAACAAATTCTTAAAAATCTATGAAATTTCGTCAGGAGTTATTGTACCATCTACCAAAAGGCCATCCAAGCATAATATTCTATTATATACGTACCATCTGCACACCCCCCTTCATCATTTTAGGCTGCTACATTTACCCGGCTGTGCTTTATTCTGGCAATTTCATGTCATTTTATGCATTCATGAGTTTTTGTCACAGACGCCTCAGAGAAAAAATTGAATGTCTGCTATACATGGACTACTTAATTGAATTGAATGCTGTAAGTTTACCACATGCTTAAAGGGGCATCTAATCTAATAATTTGAACCCATATAATACAAAAAAAACTTTTATTTTTCAAAGTTTATCTACATTTTAAGGCCATTTAATTTCTGTCACAGACGCCTCATTATTCTATAATTGAAGGAATTGACTAGTACTCCTGCACCCAGCCTCCCAATATTTTAATACAACATGCCCCTATCATATATCTATAGTATGAGTAAAGTGCTTTGGCCGTAGTAGAAAATTCATGTTTCAAGTGCTTAATGACATATGAAATCTACATGAGGCGTCTGTGACGTTAATGAATTCTTGTATAGGTCTCACACAGACAGCTGGTAATTACCTCTGAGGTCTGGTATAGTTATTATTATTGTTTTAAATGACTGTAAGAAGGTTTGCCTTTCAGATTAGAGATGGAGAAATGTCATTGTGATGTTGAATTTCTATTAACATGGCCCCACAGATTGTGTTGTGAAAACTGATGAAAATGTAACTTTTTAAATTTTCAAAGACTGAGTGCATAATTTAAGAGTGGTACATCTCATCGTATATTGGCATTAAATAGTTCAGTAACCTGTTTTGTATTTGTTTGTAAGTTTTTAACATGTTCTGAACACTTGTGATGATTCTATGATGATTCTAGGGAATCGCTATGAGTCTCGAGGCGTCTGTGACGTTAATAGAGTATTCAACACCACATTGAAATGACTGGTATGGCCAGATGGTCCAATACCATTATCTAAGGATTGATATTTTGGGAACTAGACATATTAAAGATATTACACAGCTATTTTGATGGTAAACCGAGCAAGTTTTAAGGAAACAAGGCTAAAGTTGGTAAAGTGGTATGAATGCTTGGGATTTTTCTATTTTCTACATAATTAAAAGTGCCACATTTTTTTTAAATTTACCACTTACAGCTTTGAAACTTCCCAGGATTAATAGTACCTAGTCAGCCAACTAGGAGCCAAAATTTGGAATACCTAGGTCACTTTAAAAGAGTTTCTTGCAGTGCACTATTCATTAACGTCACAGACGCCTCGGGATTAGAGTAGCATGTGGTCTACGGTGAATAAAAACTGCATTCTTGGGCCAAACAGAGTTCCCCAGCGGTTTCAGGGAGCCAAGATGCTACCCTTTCAGGAAAATAAAATTGTTAAGTGAAATTGTGAATTTTGTGTTTTGTCCTTATGTACCCCAAGATCAGCATCTTTTTTCGATCCGACCCATATAGGTTAATCATTTTCAGCAAATAATGGTAAGATATCAGGAAATTGGATTTTCTGATTGAACCTAATATTAAATGTATATCGACCCAAAATCAAGGGAAGAAACCACCTCACCCTACATACTCCCTTCAAGGAAGGGCCTATTAAAGGCAGGATTTCTCCAACCTGATAATGTGGCTAGTTTATTATTAATGTGTTGATCAATAACATAATATCATTAATATAAACTCCTAAGACTATGTACTGGATATACCCCTGGGGGTCAAGAGGCAATATCATTGATATAAGCCAAGGCCAAAGGCCGAGGCTTATATCAATGATATTGACTCGGGTATAAGCCATCCCCCCATCTACTGTTGTTGAACCCTTTGGTGCCCAGAACTATTTGATCAATATCCATTTTTAATCAACATGATTGTTCTGATGTTGGAAAGTATGTCCCGACTTCATCTCTTTTTTTTAAGATAAGGGTCATAAAGCATTTCCTGAATGTTCTTGAGATGGACTTTATCTTTGACTACAGAAGATTATCTAACTGTGGTTGCCATGGCAACCCAAAACCTTCTATTAGCTGTTATAGGCCTCTTAGAGGAGGATAAGGGCTTGACTGACAGCCCTTACATTACAAACTAATATGATTTTGTAGGATAAGGGCAATTTTGTAGGATAAGGGCTTAACAAACCTTCTGAGTGAAAATTGAAGAATATTGATACTATAATGAGTGTCTACAGGAAAACTTAATATGAGATGATTTTATGTGAAAAATCTTATTTTTCATGTATAGCAAAGGGTATTTTAGTGCAAACCGCTAAACCCTTCTAGCATCCTAACACTAACAGAAAATGTGCCGATGGGAGGGGGGGGGGGTGGCTGCCACATAACTGTACTACACACAATGTACATTAGGTCAGGGTTGGGAGGGATTAATCAGTCAATAGCCTCAGGCCAAAGTAAGGGGTGCGGCTTATACATGAGTTTTTCCCAGGCTCATTCAGAGTGGGGCTTATACACAAGTTAAGCTTATACGCGAAGTTTCACTGTATTTGAATTTTGTCCTATAGGCCTACTATGTGTTACAGAATATATTGTGAATGCAATACGTCTATATCCCTTTGTGTCATTATGAGAACCTCCTCAACTTCAAAAGAACAGATTATTTCTATCATCACCATGCTTTAGATAATCCCTAGGACAGGTATTTCCTCCTTGGTGCTGAGAGGGTCCGTTGCTATGTAAAAACGGCCGTTGCTAGGCAACCGCTTGTCATAGCAACATGAAAGCTGTCTCAATGTGATCCTTGGGTCTAATTTAGGGGGGGTAGGTACCATCAGAAATGTCATAGGACCAGTATCTCTGCTACGAAAGTCGGGTTTGTAAGGATTCAAGCCATAAAAACGAGGATCCAACATTTAAAGTTTTATCAGCATAAATGTGCTAAATTTACTATGTCTGCACTATTTTTGATGGGTACGACATCACTTTTCTCAATCTAGACATATTGGCAAACATAAAAAAATATGCCATAGCTTTCAGTAATGACCTTGAATTAAACTCCCAGAATATTGCACTTTTTAAGGGGCTGCTACTGCTCTAATATACCCACTGCCCCACAGGGTCAAGACGAGGTGCTATACACAGAGGTGATGCCCAGTGGGCGGTGGGTATATGGAAGGACCCTGGCCAGGTGTTGTCTATCTGGCTTAACCCTCGGGTATGCAATATAACCAAGGTGCGAATCCTTTGTCTTAGCCCTCCACCGTAGGTTAATTAAAAATAAAAAACATTGTATTTGAAAACAATAAACATAAACCCATGAGGGTGCTCACTGCTCACTAACGGACACTCATCACCATTTCAGGCACAGATATAGGATGATATTCATCCAGAACGCAACAATCACAACACCAACTTGATTAAACCCGCAGTTCTTACTGCACGTCCAGTAACGTCAGAGTGCAGTCGGGACAGGTACTCAGCTCTATATATAGGGACGTTGGGCCTCTAAGCATCTACGCAGGTTAACTAGAGACCTGTGTTGGCACTTTTTCCAATGGGGAGCAGCAAAAAACTCCTCAAACTCCTCAGGATTTACACCCGCAGGTGGTACCTGTATACCCCTGCTCTCCTACTGCCCTACTTCCTTCTCAACTACCGTCTGCAGAACATCACCAGTCACGCCTGCAATGGGAGTGGTCTCAGTGTCACAGCAGGAACTCCCGTTCTCCCGGCTGCACTGCGTGGTCTGGATCCCCCTGAATGGGTGACCCCAGAAGAACGGGCACTATTGGTGGCTAGCATCGAGCGCTGGGACTTCTCAGCAGGCCTGTGTCACGGGTGTTCTGCATACCGCCAGAAGAGGCTCATCTCCCCGCGTGCCTCCATCTGCTCAACTACAGTGGATGGGAAGGACCCTGAGCTGCTGATCCTGGTGTCCACTATACACTCACATCGGGAGCATCGGGACATGATACGCCAAACCTGGGGGTCACACACCAACCACAACACCGGGAGGGTGCGGCTCCTGTTCTTGTTTGGTAGGGACCCAGGTGGAGACCTGAGGCAGCAGCGGTTGCTACAGGAGGAAGGGGCAGCCTTGGGGGACGTCTTACAGGATGACTTTAAGAGCACGTACCGGCGGGGTGGGGAGGTGCAGCTCATCATGGGGTATACCTGGGCGGTCGAGTACTGCTCCAATGTCACACACGTCTTGAAGGTCAGCGATGATGTCTTTGTCAACGTCCCCAAAGTCCTTGAGCTAATATCCACTGAGAACTTGACCAACTCCATTTGGGGGGAGCCTAATTTTTACAAGCCGCCATTCAGACAGAAGGGTCACCGGTGGTACACTTCCTACGAGGAGTGGCCCGCTACGTTCTACCCACATTATGTTGCAGGGGCCTATATGGGGAGCACACTGCCTGTTATCAGGAAAATACTCCAGATCTTCCCGTACACTGCTTGGACTGCCGGAGCGGATGATGTCATACTGGGTTTGTGTGCTGAAAAACTGGGAATTCCTGTTAAAATTGTAGCAGGTTTTTTTGTGTGGAAGGAGTGGGAGCCCTGGACAGAGCCCTGTAAGGTTAATGGTCCGAAATATGCAGTACACTTCCATGGCCATCCGCCTAAAACTCACCTTGAATGGTGGAATCGGCGAGACTGCTTTGTATAGAATGATAAGTCAGGAATGATGGATGATAAACAATGACAGGAAGGTGTTTTGTGAGTTTGTGAGTTTGAGTGTGAGTATTTAACATTACATAAACCAATATGCACCATTTCATATCAGTATAAATGAGGCATTTATGTGTCAACTATATATACTGTAGTGTAAGTACGGGGCCGGGGTGTTGTTACCTGGTCAGTGTTGGGTTCTAGTTCTGAATAGACCTGCTAGGGGGTGTGTGTTGTCGAGCCCCCGGCACCGGAATCAACCACAGTCGTTTTGATTATATTGTGTTGTCTTTATTTATTACATTACGATTTAAATATATATGTGTCATATTGGGTCGGTATGTATTCTTGTGATAAATTAATGTATACAAATAATCCAGACGCCTGCAGTAGTTATGAGTTATGAATGATAAAAACCAAAAGCTTGCTTTGATGAGAAAGCCTGCCTCTAGAATTGGGTGTGTACAAAGTAAATAAACTGAATTTTGCTAGTTATTCATTCAAACTTGGCAATTGGTTTGTGAAAGTGTTCTGAATGAACTTTAATACGTCTAAAATGATTGAATGTTAACCTGCGTTAATTTGCTTAAACATTTTAGAATTTTACAAAGTATTCTGTACCCTCTACAGGATTTGTATAGCAGATATAGAACCAAGATCATACCACTACATGTAGAGCTCATTTAGATAGCTCTTGAATCACCGGTAAGTATTTGTCAATGTAGGGGTTGACCTATAAGTGAATTTTGACATAACTCGCCGGTATATTCAGTAAATCAATTGTCGCTTCATTGCCTGGATAACAGGTAATGAAGGAACATCGGTGACACCTGATGTATAAATCAAACACCACCACTGACGTCACTTCCCTCCGTCTTCCTTCTCCCTCATACCATTTCTAACCACTGTCCATTCAACACCAATTTTACCCACCCACCCTCATATCAAATAGTCATTCAAATATTATTATATATTGTTCTTACCCATATTAATTCACATTCTATTTGTGTATGTCTACAATTGTTTTAACCGATGAATTATATTATGTCCTATTCAATCGGTTGTCTCTATTAAATACAACCCACAAAGTTTATTACACTACTAAATGATAAACGTTATTACTCCAATCCTGCCTTCTCTCCTATTCCCCCAGTTAGTTGATCATTAATGACATCTGGCACCTGTACCACAGAGTGTATACATAGAACCCAATATTGGCATTGGAGGCAGACCAACAGCTCTGTAAGACTGAGGTTGCCAGGCCACCTACAACTACTGTAGTGGCTCACTTACTGATGCAAGCCACTACGGCAGCTGAATTGCAAGTAGTAAATGAAAGCTTGTGAGTATTATTATTAGGCTGCACTGTCAGAAGTCAGTGTAGCTGCACAGTATGATATACTGTAGGTTTACAGTATGAAAGAAAATTATTTGTTGTTGAGTATTACAAACTGTTTAGCTACACTCATCGTGACGCAGGGGCGTGGCAACCGGGGGGTGGGGGGCAGGGGGGGACATCTCCCCCCACTTTTGACCAACCCCAAAAAAGGTCAAACAAAAAAAGTCTAGTTAAAGGGGTCAAAAAGGGTCAAAATACCCCCTCAGTCCCCCCTACTTTGAAACTGCTTGCCACGCCCCTGACTCACCACACTGGAAGACTATGAGTTTGAGACTCCCATGGGCACAATAGGTATTACTATTTGAATAAGACTTAATCAAACTAAGAAATCTACTCAAAAAGTGAAGGTCCAGTATTGTAAAGTGAATATATTTTGATTTACGTTTGAAATAAGTTAGAAAGGCATAAAGTATCACCACAATATGGTGTAACCTACCATAGAAATATTGAGAACCAAAAAAACCTCCTTTTGGGTCACTCAAAAAAAAAAAGGTTTCTTACCACCACCCACGTCATAAAAAATCATGATTTGGGGGAAACTTTCTTTTTTCACTTTTTATAAATAGTTGCTGTGGGCTTTGGATTATATTAGACAAATATAAACGAGTTACCATAGTTACTACCGGTAACTAATAAATGTCATACATGTACGTTAACTTGACGAATATATTAATCAGCCTATAAAGGATTCTTGTTTCTACCCAAGCGGAGGTATATAGTTTACAACAATATAATAATCTGTTGATATTATAATAACAATATATTATATATTAATATAATTAATTCTGAGTAATAGTAACAATATATTATATATTAATATAATTATTCTGAGTATATAATTACTATGAGTATATACATGTGAACAAATTATGAAGTCAGTGAGTTTGGTGTCAAGTATCAGATATTACCAGGCCAATATAGCCTACTTTATTACGCAATAACGATACCATTGGGTAAAAAATTCCCACAAAAACCTATTTTTATATAATAATAGCGTTTTACAGCAGCACCTGTATTCTAATCTTAAGATTAAAAATAAAATTTAAAATTAGTGAACAGGTGTGAACGGTCTGGAGATTCAAAAGCCACTGGCCATGAAACCATGAAACTGCCCATTTATAGCATGGGCCCAACAAGAAGAAGAAACCATGGTCCCCGAGCTGCAGCCAATCAGACGCATTGTTATTGAGCCACTCACAGCCAATCAGTGAGCTGCTCACAAATCAGGTCAGTCTGAGGCGCCCTCTGGTGAGCTGCTCAGGAACCACGGCCACGCCCACTCGCTTATTTATACTTGGATTCAACCGCGTTGATCTGTCCTATAAATAGTTGCTGTGGGCTTTGGATTATATTAGACAAATATAAACGAGTTACCATAGTTACTACCGGTAACTAATAAATGTCATACATGTACGTTAACTTGACGAATATATTAATCAGCCTATAAAGGATTCTTGTTTCTACCCAAGCGGAGGTATATAGTTTACAACAATATAATAATCTGTTGATATTATAATAACAATATATTATATATTAATATAATTAATTCTGAGTAATAGTAACAATATATTATATATTAATATAATTATTCTGAGTATATAATTACTATCAGTATATACATGTGAACAAATTGAGAAGTCAGTGAGTTTGGTGTCAAGTATCAGATATTACCAGGCCAACAACACACCAACCACAATGTAATAATGCAATAATTACATTAAAGATGAAAAATATTTCACAGGTACATAATCAATCAGCAACAATTCTGAATCAGAATCATGCAAGTACCGGTAAATAGCACTGGATTTCCAGTTGCCAAGTACCCTGATAGAATCCAGTGGTACATTCAAGGACTTCAAAAGAGAAGCCCCCCCATGTCTCAAAGAATGGGTACTTATCCTGTCGACAGGCAAGCCCAATCTTTTAGACAAATCCTTCAGTCTTGAGTTAAAGGCATTGTAGTGCAAATGCACTAAGTCAGAGCTTCTATGAGAATTTCGAATAGAATCAATTAGCAATTTTCTCACACAAAGGGGAGAACCCGGGATGTTGTGGAGAAAAATTTTAAAAGGAGATTTACCTAATTGGTCTGTTTTAGAAGACCTAATTTTTAGGGTGACATGGGACGAAGATACATCTATGTCCCCACATGTCAAGGAATGTCTGGTATTGGTCACGTGACATTTCCGCAGAAGGCCCCTGAAGCACAGCAACACTGCAAGCCAAAACGACTTGTGTTCAGAATTTTGCATGTTTAGAAATTTAAACATAGCCAATAACTCAATGACTGATAACGGATACCTTGAAGGACTATTAAAGCAAGCATAAGTCCTATCAATCCCATTCAAAAGTTGTTTCAGCAAAAAACACATAGAAAAATCTGAGAAACCTAATATTTTACACTGATACCAAACAGCAGAGAGATAATTACGTACTGACACGGGTTTTACTCTGGAGGATAAATAAGTAGCATACATCCGAGCCTCAATTGAAGAGCAAGGAAACTCCTTTAAATGAAATAATTTACAAAAATTATTATACCTCCTTAATTGAGCTGCTCGTGTTAGTTTGGTTGTATCTGCCAGACTAGCATCCAAAAGTTTCTGCTGTTCGCTCATCAGCTGGGACAAAAGGTTTCCTGTAAAGACACACAGCACATGTTATTCAAGGCTAAGGATTTATTACACAAATTAATATAACCCTTATACGGTAGCCTAGATAATTGATCAGCTAATATATTATCCTCAGATTTAATATAAGTAGCGAAAATGTCTATATTATATATGAAACATAGCCAGAATATCTCCCTGAGCCATTCCATACTGAGATGATTCTTGCTCCTACCAGAATTAAGGTTAGCTAAGACCTGCATGTTGTCGGTAATGAAATGAATTTTAGAGTTTGCATATTTTTCGCCCCAGCGCTTCAAACCAAGTACTACCGGCCACAACTCATACACATTTATATTGCCCTCATGAACGTCAAGTCTATCTAACAAGGGTGGAAGAACTCTATGATTGCAATCAGTAGCAGGGAAAAATTCTTTTTCCCACACACCATATATGAAATCTGTACCCGACCAGGCCCCAAAACCTTTGGTTGAAGCATCAGAGACAATTGGACATTCTGTCATATCTTTCGGAATCAAAGAATTACAATTAAAATACCTGCAGAAGCGTTTCCACCACTGTAGGTCTTTTCTAGTTTCTTCACATAAATAGATTGAACCTTTATCTTTTGCTCTGGCACACAAGTCAAAAAGGCGCCTACTAAAAGTTCTTCCACCCCTCACCACAGATGAGCAGAAACTCATTAATCCACCAATGCTCTGCAATTGTTTTTTGGTGGCAAAAGACTTACCCTGACATTCATCTAGAGCTAAGTTCAATTTGAGGAGCTTCTCCTCAGGCAGGGTGAGAACCATATTAATCGAATCAATGGATATACCCAGGAACACAGTGGTAGTACAAGGTAAGGTTACTTTATTAAAAGCAACACTAAACCCTAAAAACTCCATTACTTCAATCATAATGTCTCTCTGACGAAGACATTCTTCTTCTGTATCTGAAATTATTAGAAAATCGTCAAGATAATTTACCACCCTGCCGACACCATAGCTTTTAGCGACCAGGACCAAAAAATCCGACAGTTGGTTAAAAATGTAAGGCGCACACCTTAACCCGAATGAAAGACGATTATTTTCATAATTTTTATAACCTCTACCACTGTTCCACCTGAATCCTTGATAAGTACAATGGGGGGCAAAAACATTTACTGTTCTATATGCTGATTTTAAATCAATTAAGCACATATAATCCCCTTCATCTAGTAATTCTACAGCAGTAGTCACAGACTTATAAGAAAAAGGCTTATAAGTTTGGTGCATAAAATTATTAATAGCCAAACCTACCGGCATGCTACAGTCAGTTATAGGTCTCAATTTTCCATTAGACTTTTCAACCCCCCCTAGTGCATGAATACATGTGGGACGGTATTGAACTTGAGATACTAACCCTGCCTGGGTCTCAGCTTCCACTAAGTCACACATCTCAAGATAAAAATCGTTCTCAAGAATAGACTTATAATTTTTGCAATTATAACTAGTTTCACAATTATCATCAATAATTTTGAAACCATTAACTACACCTTCCCAAATAAATTGGGCCCACTCAGGGTCATGGGCCAAAACATTTGTTTGGCCCGACAAAAAATGTGCAAACCTACAGGGCATCAAACTAGTACTTCTACCACCAATCAAGTGAGTACAGTCACATTTTCCCTCCAAGCATTGATTATACACATCTACAATAGGAGTCCCTGAGGACCCTTCAACTTGAAAAATCAATTCAGAATTTCCAGATTGATCGCCAAAAGTCTCAGAAAAATTACAGTCTGAGGAAAATCCAGGTAAATCACCTGGAGAATTTTGAAAGTCAAAATTTACAGATAAATTATTAGCTGTGGTATCTTGAATCAAAAAACACTTATACGCAGAAAAACTCTCAGGCGACAAGCGACCTAAAATTTTTTCATTCTCAAGAAAATCATTTTTTGAACTATCTTGTGCCAAAAATTCTTGAAACTCAAAATTATCAGTTTTTGAGTCGACTTTGGAGTATGCTATATCTAGGTCACCCCTGGCGATCTTATCAGAGGGCAAACTAATTAGATCTCCGGTACCATCCTACTTAGGGTTACTGGGCATCTTTCCCTCTTGTTTACAGTCAAAACAACCATGAGCAGATGACCTGCAGAACATGCAAGTGTGTTTGTATCTGCAGTTCTGGGAAGCACAACCACTTGCTTTGTTAAAAGCAAAGCAAGACCTGACACTATCTTGTTTACTAGAACTTTTTGGTTTGGATTTCGCCGAAACTGCTGAAACTGTGTTGTCATAGCTGAAGAACGCTAGCATATCAGAATTTTCCACATTTTTGAAGGCCCCGAGCCCTTTTACATTTGCTCGGTCACGGATAGCCCTATCATAATCAATCAGAGCCCTAACCAAATAAATCTTGGTAGCTGCCTTTACACACAACATCTCCATGTGGTCCAAAATGGGCTGTGCGTCCTCGCCCAGATGGATCACTTTGTTTACTGTTCTGATATTTACTAGCATTAGCTTATCAAATGAATCACATTTCTCCTTATGAGACAGAAAATTGGTTTGTGAGTAAGGCTTACTTCTTTTAGGACTTGGAGACCTAGAGTAGTCTGACATGGATGATACAGACGATGAAGACGGCGACCTCGCTTTCTTGGGACGACTTGTCGGTCTTGCTTGAGAACTGGGTCGCTGTGTCCTAGAAACCGAGCGAGTTGACCTAGATCTCCTTGGTTTCCTCCGTGGCGCCGACTGGCGTCTTCTACTGGAACCTCCTGAGTCAGCTAACCTCTGGAGGGTCGCCTCCATGCGACCCAGACGAGCATCTTGAGAATCCAATCTATCCTCCAACGTCTGGTCAACAGTTACTAATGGAGAAATCACCGTAGCATGTGATTCAATGGGCTGCTGCCCACCGACTGCCCCATTTTCACTGCTCGAAGTAGTTGTAGTGGTCACCTCAACTTGAGGCGTATCTTGAGGCGTAGCCGTAGGTGAGCTACTCCTCCTGTTCCTTCTTCCCCGAACCATGTTGAATTTAAATTAATTAAATTCAAATTTAACTGCCAAAAATTTAAAATTAGTGAACAGGTGTGAACGGTCTGGAGATTCAAAAGCCACTGGCCATGAAACTATGAAACTGCCCATTTATAGCATGGGCCCAACAAGAAGAAGAAACCATGGTCCCCGAGCTGCAGCCAATCAGACGCATTGTTATTGAGCCACTCACAGCCAATCAGTGAGCTGCTCACAAATCAGGTCAGTCTGAGGCGCCCTCTGGTGAGCTGCTCAGGAACCACGGCCACGCCCACTCGCTTATTTATACTTGGATTCAACCGCGTTGATCTGTCCTAATGTTAAATATTGAAAAATATTTCCATATTTAGAATTGAATTAAAGCTCATTATTCACTGTTAGTGATGCAATGGGCTTAGAATGACTTACATTTGGCCCTTAGTAAAAACATTAAATAAAAATGCCATCGTCTTATTTTTCAGTGCTTGGTGATGATTTATGAGTGGCCGTATACTGTGCAGCTACAGCACTTACTGCTAACAGTGTGGGTGTTTACTCCAGGTACTGAAAGTATGTTTACTCCACTGGTCCTGCCTGAACATGCCCCTGTATGACTGGTTCACTGCTGGCATAACAAACCCCTAAGCCTTTGTTGAACTATTAAACTGGCTCCTGGGTGTTTTTATGGGACATTGGTTCTACATAACTTTACTTGCCATACATTGAATTAAAAAAAAAAATTCAAGTGGTATGCTTAGTATTCCTTAGACCAAAAAGGGATTTACTATTATTTGTGGTACGTGGCATTTCTCAAAAGGAAGTCCTTTAGCATATTCTTCAATAAATACTAGGAAGTTTTAGAGGCCAATATCCATCGGCGAATAATGGCATCTGCTGGAGAGTGAAGGCTATGCTGGAGAGTTAAGGTGCTCAGAGACGACTCTCCACAGTTTGAACATGGTGCTGCCAATAGTGTGTGGATTAGGTAGAAGCTGTGCTGCCACCTAGTGCTCTGCAGGAGACCTGTGGGCTTTTGCACAGCAAACAATGATGTCATTTTCCTTTAAAAATGCTATGATGACGATCGCCTCTTGGCGATCGTTGCAAGTGTATTTCCCACTAAATCGCATATCAATCTTAAGGTATACGTTGATAGCGATTGCTTCTAAAGATAGGACTATGATCTTTAATTTTGTAAAAACCTTTTACGAAAGCGTTATAATTTTGATGTGCAACAACCCAAAGGTTACATTACCTTTATAGTGTTCCCATACTTATATCAATATCAAAGTGCTTTACCATAGTATCTGCATGTCATTGACAGGTTAGTAACCATGGTTATCTAGTACGATCTACCACGGTAAACTCTAGGGTATGTCTAACTCACAAACTGCATGAATATTTGCATTTAAGCAAATTAAATTCACTTAAAGTCATTCTTTAAGTAACTTTGAATGCAGCAAATGCCATGCCAGTTATTCATAAATGGTGATTCACAGCCCGACTACAATGTATACTTTTCAGACCATTATTCTGTGGAACGACTTAACGTTATTGACCCTATTTTTAATTATTGTTTAGATGCATGAATGCAAGCTATTGTTACACCACTGTACTTATTATGATACAAAGATGTACTTGATATGTTAACATATGAGAAATCCCAAGGCAACCTGGACCATCACACTCCAGCATTACTCCCCCCTTCTTATTGACACTGTCACAGCTCAATTTGATAATTCTAATATAATAGAAATAACATCCTGAAAATGAAGAACATTCCCTGCAAATAAGATCTCAGGCAGAACTTGTGCGGTTCTTGAGTCACAACTCGGGATCCCTGCAAAAGTTTTGCACATATCTGGCACGAGAACATGTGAATAGCTTTTGATTGTGTCATATTCTGTGGAATTCCACGTTATTTATATCAAACAGAACTTGGGAATTGGACGTTCGCAATTGGGTAGAATCAGGGTAGGTCACAATGACACAAGAAAGGCAAGAGATATTCCCAAGAATAGTGAAGATATCCTTATTACAATCAGAACTTGGGAATTGAACGTTTGCAACTGGGTACATGTCATCGTTCAGTACCTACATTATGTCTTATTGAAACTCTATTCGCTTTTGTTTATCTCTAATCTTCTCCTTTGCTCTCTCTGTCTTTCTCTTTCTCCCTCACTTATTTATCTCCTCTACTCTTTTTCTTTCTCGTTTTACTATAAATTCAATAAAATTATAATTATTATTTTGTTATAATCATCTTAAAATTTATTATGATAATCTCCTAAATTACACTTTGTAATAATGACTAATTACGAGATACTAGAATGCTCATTCCATAAATAGTCCCCCCTACATCCTGTGCTGTGGCTAGGAAAGTTGCGTAAATACCTCTTAAAGGACATACATACACCATCATTGTATGGCTTGTGAGCACAGTAAACGATCTCCAAGGTCGAGGGCATCCTCAGGGTTAGATAAAATTAAGTATCAATCAATCAAGACAAGTAGTCTGTTATAAGTGTACACACGGTGACATGTCCATGTACACCGTGATTCATGTCCCCAGTACACAGGAGGTACTGACAGGAGGCTGACGTGGGGGGCCTCTAAGTGGGAGGTAGGTGGTGGGGTGGGTGGTGGGGGGGAGGGGGTATATGTGGATTAAAGCTTGACCCTCATGGTTGAAGTGAGGCCAAAAGCACTTTTGGATATAGTTTAGTTTTCATTCACAAGAGGGCTCTTAAGTTCTGGGAGCTCAGCTCTTACAGGCACAAGATAAGATGAATATGTTGTAGCTGGACAATGCTCATAGTCCCCTGTCCAAACACTGCTGCCCTCTGGTGGAACTGTTATTTTAGTCCATGTATGGAAAATGCTGAACTTATTCCCTGACGGCCCAGCTTTAAAGCTGCTATACCTCCTCATACACTCAAACCTACATTCTCCTCATTTGATTCTCAGCTGATTGTATAAGGCTCAGTCTCACGACTTTGTAACAATTGGATCATTTTTGACCGGGTGATGTCTTTGACTAGGTGACGTCTTTGACCGGGTGATGTCTTTGACCAGGAAGCATCATTATAGCTTGAATTCGGCCTATATAGTTAGAAATGGGTGGAAAAAGTCAAAAGATATTTTAACACTCTATAAAAGGCAATGTAGTTAAAGTTTGTTTTATTTATATGTAGGCCCTATTACGTGCATTATAGCATTGTGTTATATTATTTCCTCTGCCTGGTCAAATATGTCACTTTCTATATCACGTGGATCTGAAAAGCTGCACTGTCCAAATATTATGTAATAACCATTAGGATAAACTTTTTTCCAGCAGTAGAGGTATGGAAAAAAAAAAATGAAGAAATTACCTTTTCTAGCCTCCCGGTCAAAGACGTCACCTGGTCAAAGACGTCACCTGGTCAAAGACGTCAACTGGTCAAAGACGATCCAATTGTTACAAAGTCATGAGACTGAGCCATGATCCTTTCCCTCTTATAATTTGTCATTTATTCTGACAAGAGAGCCTCAATAATATGTTGGACAGAACTCTAATCTCAACTACCATTTACACTACCAGTACACTCCAACAAGGAGACTCTTGCAGCAACTATGCAGTAATTGAAAAATCTATATATCTGATATGGTACAGCATCTTTGAACAGACGGCCGCTACCGAGAAAAAGAACTTACTGCTCATCACCAAAGGAGAATCAAGAGTTTGAAGATAAATATAAAATCAATTTTCAAAAGATGATTTTTTTTAGCCGCCCCCTTAACCAGAAACAAGTATCATATCCAGCATCTAGTGCACGTCTTAAATCATTAAATGTGATCCCTGCTCTGAATTGTTGAACTATAGAGTTATCTGATGAATAGACACGTGACGAGCGAGCTGTTGCACGTCGGTAAAAGGCCACTCAAGAATTCAAAGTGTTTCTCATCACCGCGTGTGTAAACTTAAACCTTGGCTCGCCACTCACGATGAAGGGAGGATAATTCAAGGGTAGAAGAACCCGGACCTTCATAGTGCTTTAATGTGACAGGTGTTTTGTTGACATGATGCATGAATACATCCCTGGTGAGTACCTCCCTAGGGCTGCATTCATTCATAATGCTGACCCTACAGGGTCACTACTAGGCTGAAGGGTCGACATGATGCACACCGATGCGCAACGAGCTACTCTTAAGACAGGATGCTTCATGACGAATATCCTAAAAGGTTTACCTCAAAATGTTACCTACATTTGCATGACCCCCCTCCCTTCTTCCATACCCCCCCCCCACTCATCCCCAAAACACACACACCTACATCCTCAACATAATGAAACCATCCAACACTCTCAGATCACCAGCTGGCGCCACTGGTCGTGGGTCGTCGCTATGGCAACAATCCCACCATGTCACCAGGGGTCACCTGTTACCATAGCAACCATCTCCAGCCTCCATCCCACAATGTCAAGTCACCAAGGAACCACATAGGGCTCCCTCATCGGTGAGTGCAGGAACTACAAGCCCTGTATAAGCCCTCCTTATGCAGCCTACCCATCGACAATACCTCACCTATAGAAGGCCCTGAGCCTACTGCAGCCAGCCTCGCACCTGTCCGGGACCCAGAGGCACACCTGTGCACCAGTTCTGCCGCCCTCCGCCAGGGGCCTCTGTCTACCTGAGGGACTATGGGATAGGAGTACCAGGATGTTGGACTGACTGCCCCCTAGTAGCAGCAAGGAGTACTAACCTACCTCCCACACGGACACACCTTTCTATACACTAGGAGCTCAGCTGGATCAAAATCTGAATTCCAAACTTTCCTCAAGAGTTATTCCTGCTGCTGTTATAATACATAAAGGGTGCTACACTGGTGCCCTGTACCTGGCAGGATGGTGGGCGGACAGGGGGTGGCTGGGCCCCTGTGCTTTCTGCTGCTTGTCACTGTGTTCTCTCACCTTGTAATGCAGACCTCCAGCTCTATAGGATACTTGGGTAAGTTTCATATTGTACCTTTTACCTCCCCCCCCCTTTCAATTATATCCCACAATGATGTGTAGAATCAAGTAGTAGGGGAAGATGCTATATATAAGTTGATGCAGCATTCTAACTTGCTTATCAAGGGTCATTCACCCCCCCGCATGGTCAGGCCAGAATTCCCCAGAGTGGTATCATACTCGAATATCCCATATTTACCCATATTGCCTAAGGCCAAGGCTTATATTTCCTGAAACAGAGCAAAGGTGCAAACAATAATGATATTAAATGCGTGGGTTATATCTACAAAAATGCCTACCAATACTGCAGAGTCGCCTTTTGAGATAACTTCATCTTATCCATTTCATTCCCCATAGTACAATTTACGAAGTGAAAATAATGATCACTTTCATTAGGACCTTTAGATTAAGTCCTTCTAAGTGTTAACAAAGATGTATGGAAAGAAATAGTGTATACATTATTTATGGAAACTCTCCAAATGGGTCCTGTAATGGTCGGCAAAATTGAATGTTAGCCAAAATAGTATTTTGTGCCAGTAATAAACTGGCAAATAGATGTAGATGTCTCTTTCAGATCGGTCACGTCCAGTTAATCAGTATTTCTCTCAAGTATTTCCTTCTCAATTACAACTGTCAGGGACGGATTCAGTTATATCATGGACCTGGGCATTTCTTAAAACGGTTACTTTCGCAAACATGACTTACAAAATACGACCAGAAATTCGGACAGTTTTTCCTTGCCCCTCTGACAGTCAGTCTATGCTCTACTTAAGGCAGGAATTTGCCCACAGCTGGCGCCCTCACCAACAAGGCGGTCACAATCGGTACTAACTCTTGCCAGCCACATAGGTAGCCTTCACAAGTCAAGGACTACATTTGTAAGATGAAAAAGGTGTAGAGCTTAGAAAAGAAATCATGTGACTGATATTTCTTTCAGACAAACGAAAAGAAAAAGGTAAGGATGTTTGTGATGTTATTTCTCTCAGAGTCTGTTTGGTGTTTTGAGCATGATGTCCATTTAGTATTTCTGATTGTTGTCGCTTTCTTACTTGCACTCAAAATCTTGCTTTGTGTCATTTCCCTTCCTACACAAAAGAAGATGTATATTTAATGCTCTATATAGATCTGCTTATAAAACATCAACCTCTGAAGAATGACATCTATAGACATCCTTTCCTGCCCTTTCCTTACACTTACTTTTATTTTTATTAGTCTATCAATTCGTGCTTATTCTTGACTACTGCTGGCTTTTATTGTTAGCTGTACAAACGTAGCGATTTTCGACTCTCAAAAGTCCATAGATATCATATACTGTGGTCGTACTTTATTTCGCTCGGTATATATTTTTGCTATATACACGGAAATGAAAAATCAGCGAAATTCTTATATGCTACAGTATGGAATAAATACCCGCGGATTAGTCTTTTTTGCCACCTCAGCAAAAATTTACACCCCGTGAATATTCATTAGTACATTCACAGTATTGAAGATGAACTCACGGCATGTATTATTGTTGTTAACAATATCTAGACAGTTGTAGCACATTATGATTAAAATGATGATACACTGTAGCAGATTACAGGTTCAAAAGATTTTAGTGAAGTTGGTTATGATTTCTATCTGTTTAGAAGTAAAATAATAAATAGAACATCTGGCACAGCAAGAAGTTATAAACTACAGCCTTCTGATAGTGCAAATAGGTATGATCAATGATATAAAGTACATATACATTGTGACTGAGGCCAAAGAAAAAAGATACATAGAGAGAGTACCAGGAATGAGTCGCACATCAACAAATCAATGCGTGACTCACCAGAATGACTCAATAATTCCTCCAGTTGACCAGGAATATCAAGAAGTTATTGAATATTCCTCTTAAAAAGCCATTTCCTGAAGTTAATCAATTATGCCGGCCTCTGAGGTCACTGGGAGCTTGTTATTCTTGAAAGAATTTGAGAAACAATAACAAAGAAAATTAAGAAATTAAAATCTCCGAAATTGGGGAAAAAAATGCTAGGGTCGGCCCTTTTTTTTGATCTAGGGTCGGGTTGCCTAAAACACACCTTCTGTTGTATGGTCTGACTACTATATGGACAAACCATGTAGGAGTTATGTCTCATTGTCCAGCCGTCACTTCAAGATGGCGGCGGGTCAGACTAAATTACTCTTGTTAACTATCGCACTACACACGCACCACCTGGTGAGAACTGCTGTTACTACAGACAGACCTCATTCATGGATGAGTTTTATTTATTTTTATATTTGAATATATTTGATCAATGGTGGGGGGTAACATATATTTTTCGAGATGAAAATGTGTCATATTTCCTGGCATTCTACAGGTACTTGTAGCAGTGTTATATATCTGTTTGAGCCATCATTACATTTCATGTGTGTCAAATGATCAAAAAACATACATGATCATGAACCGAGGTCAATACAATGTCCAAAATGAACAAGACATTGGTTTGTATCAATACCTGGGATGACCAAACCGGAAGGTAACATAATCCTCAAAACAGACCCTTGTGGAACTGCACAAATGCCTATTTACAGCTGACCATTACAGTGCCTCTATATGGGTAAAAATCGACACGGCCGACACGGCGACACGGCCCTTTTAGGCCCTTTTAAAAATTGACGGACACAGGAAAATTAGGGGTAAAAATCGACCCACAGGGATTTTTCTCTAAGTTCTTATATAGCTAAAAATCGACACAATGACACAGTCCTACTGCTAAAAATCGACCCAGCGACATGGTCAAATTTGTGGGTACCTATGTAGAGGCACATTACAAAAAAGTCTACCGCGTTAGTATTTTGCCTTTATAGTTAGATTCCTGGTTCATTGATTGGGCAATGCATTGATGTTTTTCCCATTTGTGTGCCATGAACCATAATGCAAACACTTTATGAGAATCTAAAACAGGAGTCTTATAACAGCCACCACATATGTTTGCGATTGAGGAGAACATAACCTTCCTTATGCTGTTCATTGGTTATTATTTAACTAAATTTATCACCTTTTAAAAAAAGATGACTTAATGGAGGACGTTAGTGACAGCTAGCTTCTATTACACTTTTTGCTCTGACAGTGACCTGACAGGTGGCAGTACTGTGCCAGGTGTGTCTGTCATTAAATCTTCTCCAGCACATGGTGCATTCTCTTTTAGATGAGCCATTAGGGACTGACATAGTGTGTGATTTTCCCCTTTTGTATGTCTCATTTGATCAACCTGTGCTTTTAGATGTCAAGTACATTATGTTATCCCTGCTCCTTTAAAGAGGCCTCATGTACTGAATTCAAATGGCCTTCATAATCAAAGATGTCATTTATTGTTGTATATTTGTGAGAACTGTGTCTCAAGGAATGGTAATAAACAAAATGGCAACAACACTACTGCAAAGTTTTGCACATGAATTTTCTCAACAAAGAATGATCACCAAAACTGGTAACTAAAATGATAATGATTTACTTTCAAGGTTGTGAAAGCAAATAGCACTCATCAAATATAATGTTCCAGATTATAAATCATTAGTTGCTAGTTTTCCTGTAAATGGGAAGCTGTGGTTGCATTTTGGCTCAGATCACCAATTTAAGTGTACAGCTAAAGAAATTGTGAGGATTTCAAGTAAGGGATAATGCCGGGGATAATGCTAAGTACCCTCACATGAACATAATATTATGAGTCAATTTGAATAATCTCATTTATAAAGCTCCATGCGACCTTTTTACATAAAAGCCACTCTAGCCAATCATTCATTTTCAACACCTTGTAAAATTCTGACACCATTATGCTAAAAGCATGACTTCCCCACATTGCAGGTACTAAGACAGCCAACAAGTGTTTCAGCGTGGCGGGGGTGCCGCGCATGGACTTCAACCAGTGCCAGCCCGGGGAGATGATCCTCATCATGGACGCTGTACAGGGGATCGGGCAGCGGCCGGGGCAGTGTATCTACAGACACGGGGACTGTACAGAGCCACCCTCTACGGAGACTGACGCCAAGCTACATGATGCCTGCATAGGTACTGATATTTGAATCACAATGATATAGCCCTCCATACACACATATATGTGTATAGAGGGTACCGTAAATTCTCGCGTAGAAGCCGCTGCTTCTACGCGAGTCAGACTCAGCTTTCTTTTGATACCAAACATGCCTATATAGGGTGCGGCTTATACGAGAGTTTTAATGAGTATACTACAGTACCAAATATTCAGACCCCCTCTGCGGCTTATATAATTTGTCAAAGTTAGGGGTGCGGCTTATACGCGAGTTAGGCTTATACGCGAGAATTTACGTTATTTACGAGTATGTACTCTCGTAAATACCTGGTAGTAGTGCCCATCGTCCACAACCCTTTAATCATTGTTATGTGTTAATTATCACCGTCTACAGGCCTGTAATTAGCCGAAGTTATAAGGGAAATGCATGGGCTCAATCAAAGGGTGTCAGTAAAAAGTATGCCTACACCAGCTGTATAATGCCGTTATGAGGATTAATATAACCAAGTGTAGTTATATATATTAGGTTATGAATTGGAATAGCTGGAACAGATTACCTGTATAAGTGTTGTATTGATAGTTGAACTGGATAAAGTTCATCCTGAATCATGTAGCAGAGTAACCATAGACCAAATATGTGTCTATCCTCTCTTCCTATATATTCCGTATATCATTAGACTTTTCAGTGCCTCAGCCTCCCTGTATAATGTTTGAGCTACTCACTATAAAAAGTAAAATTCTGTTCGTCTGTGCAGGTAAAGACGCGTGTTCCATCCCCGTGAGTGTGACGTGGATGGGGAAGTGTAACGCCTACAGCAGCTACAACTACGCCATCTACCAGTGTATACCGCGTAAGTAGAAAAAACATTTAAAAACATATTCTAATCCTTGTTTTTGTTGCCGGGAAAAAAGAAGAATTTGGACATTTGTCTGGACCCATAGGAATATCTCTAACTATGGACCATTTGGTTGTTGCCATAGTAGCCTAGTTAACAATGGACCCGATACCTGCTTTCTTGGTATGTAACTATTCCCCTCTCGAACTGTTCTGGTTACCCAGTAACTTTTTGTGTGTTGCTGTGGTGACTTAGGTTACCATGGATCCTTAGGTATTGTACCGGTAATGCAGAATACCATTCCTCTTTTGTTTGTGTCCATGATGATCTGGAATATGGGGTATAGGCCTCTACCGGAACCGGACTTGTTCCCACAGCCAGTCTGTGTCCACTGACACCAGCAATCTAGTGAGACCTTGGCTCTGCTCTCGTATTGTAGCCTGTTCCCCGGAAGCTATGGTGTGTGAGTGTCTGGTCACTGCCTAAGTCTCACAATAAAATGCGAGCTCAGAACTAACATGGCCGCTCATACAAAGAAACCAGAGTCATCGCTATATCGCCAATTGCAGTAGTCAGCCTGGTAATAACGGTTGCTCTCTTCATTAGGGTAACAAGGTGGTCATTCCAGTTCCTCTTTCTAATCTTTAGATCCAGAAGACCAATAAAAGTACTCATTACTAACCTACCTTAGCCCCCACCCCCTCTCAACAAGTGGCTCCCAACCACTCCAATGAAGTCACATGTCTAGCACTTTATAAAGGCACATTTCCAAAAATCATGTCGATCCAGTACACAGAGAGAAGAATCCGAGTCACAAGGGGAGTCCAGGCTATAAAAAGAGAGCCAGACCCCCCTTTGGCTCACTTTTCACACTGTCTGACTCCCCCTTCTAATGGCTCTGACTCCTTTTCAATTTGATCAAACAGAGTCCAGGTCAGCTAAAGTGAGTAAATGGTTGCCTGGACTCCCTAATGGAGTCACAGAAGTGAGTATACAAGGCAGAAATAGGAAACACACTAGGTGGCACTACTGTACAATGACTGTAATGCCATCTAGCACATATATGTTTAGAAGCCATCTAACTCTTTTTATGATCAGAGTCAAGGTCCCCTATACTCCCTTTTCCCCCAAGGGAGTCAGTGAATGCATAAGGGAGTCAAACAGTTGGTTATGATTAAGCCTGCTAAGTGGTAGCACTATACTTGAAATGGTATTATTCTCTATGCTCACATCTCTAGCTTCATGTAATTTGTGATATTGATAATTATGCTATAACATGTAGGCCCATATCATTGTAACATCAAGATTCTATGTGAGAATTACATTTCATGAAATAATTACAATTAACTTATAACTGTAGCATCAGCATGATGTATTCATTATAGACACCAAATTTGCAGAAACATGAGAAAGATAAATCACAAAAGCTCAGATACTCTTTTATATAATAACTAATGTGCACTGAGGGATCTTTCTGAGATCCTTCCTCCTTGCGAGGCATTGCACCAAAATAATGTAGAAAGAGCAGCTAGGGAGACAGCTACTGGAATGGATATATAGAGGGGTAGGGAATAGAAATTACCAATGACCTTTTCACAAAGGGAGTCGTGATTCAAGGTCTCCCTGTGCCTAGACTCCCTTTCTGAAGGGAGTTGCAGCATGGACCCGGACTCTATTTGTGATGGGGAGTCAAAAAAGGGAGTCATTTTGGGGGCAAAACCTGCGCTCTCTTAAGGGAGTCAGGTGCTGACTCCTTTCATCAAGAGAGTTAAAAAGAGGGTCAGAAAAGGGAGTCATTCTGAAGGAAAGCCTGGACTCCCTTTTGACTCTGTTTCTTCTCTCTCTGTACTAAATGCTTCAAACGGGTTTACCTGTTCAAAATGTAGTAAACTATTAACACTTGGTTTGCTTAACTGGTAATAATTGATGTTTTGCCCTCATGGGAAGCCATCTAAAAGTCTTTTTTCCCTACCTCCCCCAGGTAACGAGGTGGTGGATGTGTGTGCACGTACAGAGAAGACGTCCTTCCGTACCGCCTTCATCGCTAGTTCTGGGTACCCAGAGCTCTATGCGCCTGGCTTGGAGTGTCGCTGTAATATTACCACAGACCTGGATCAACGCATCCTCCTCAAGTTTGCTGACTACAACCTTGAGTGGAGCGAGAATTGCGACAATGATGTTGTTCAGGTGAGACGGTCATGCAGACTTATTTCATTTCCCAATGTTGAGTCTGATAGAATGCTATCCATTGGCAAGGTTCGATTGCCTTTCTTGGTGTAGATCTAGATCTTTTACAGGTATACTTAATCAGTGTACATCTTGTAGTGATGTTTTATTTTATTTTAGTATCTCCTGGAGAAAAGTCATATGATAAGCCTTGAATGACATCCGACTTACTGCATTGGATATATTTCGACATCATAACCATGTAAATCAAATATTAGTTGGCTGATGGAGGGTCTTACATGTCTCCCTGCAGTCAACATTGAGATAAATCAATTGAAAAGCCATGTATACTCATGGCACATAAAAGATTACTTATGTCATAGTTATGGTCAACAAAAAAGATCTTTTTAAAATTTGATTATCAAGAGACGAATAGTTACAATGCAGATCAGATAATTGATGATGATCAGCATTTTGGTAAATCAATGTATCTTTTTCAGGAAAATCAGATTAGTTAATCTAAATATAGTATCTCTATGTTTTATAGGTGACTGACAGTGGGTGGCGGATGCCTCGCTGCGGTCAGTTACTAGTTGTATTGACCATATTGGTGTTATATACCTGTTATATTCTTGTATTCTAGGTGACTGACGGCGGGTCGCGCATGCCTCGCTGCGGTCAGTTACTAGTTGTATTGACCATATTGGTGTTATATACCTGTTATATTCTTGTATTCTAGGTGACTGACGGCGGGTCGCGCATGCCTCGCTGCGGTCAGTGACTAGCTGTATTGTCCATACTGGTGTTATATACTTGATATATACATGTTTTAAAGGTGACTGACAGCGGGTCTCAGATGCCTCGCTGCGGTCAGTTACTAGCTGCATTGTCTATTTTGGTGTTATATACATGTTATAAATATACATGTTTTACAGGTGACTGACGGCGGGTCGCGGATGCCTCGCTGTGGTCAGTTACTAGCTGCATTGACCAAATTGGTGCTATATACCTGTAATATACATCTTTTATAGGTGACCGACGGTGAGTCGCGGATGCCTCGCTGTGGTCAGTTTCTAGCTGCATTGACCAAATTGGTGTTATATACCTGTAATATACATGTTTTATAGGTGACTGACGGCGAGTCGCGGATGCGTCGCTGCAGTCAGTTACTAGCTGCATTGTCCATATTGGTGTTATATACCTGTAATAAACATGTTTTAAAGGTGACTGACGGCGGGTCGCGGATGCCTCGCTGCGGTCAGTTGCCCCGTAACTACAACATCACTAGCCGCACTAACCAGGTACAGCTTTACTTCAAGTCAGACGAGTGGCAGCAACGCAAGGGCTTCTGGCTGCAGATTGAAGGTAGGCCAGTTACCATTCAGCAAAATAGGCTATTACGTATAACTTAAGTTTAATACCACCGCAAACAGACTTGTCCAGTCAGCTGACTAAGTCAGTATCTACACACATAAAAGAGTCCAGGTTGCCTGCAAAATGAATCCTCTCTTCAGGGGAGTCCAGACTGCCTAAGGGAGCTTATTAGACTCCCTAGCTGACCTAAGGGAGTCACCTAAGGGAGTCACATATCTCCCTGGCTCACATAAGAGAGTCTCATAAGGACCTAGGCTCCCCTAGAGAGGGGAGTCATTCTGGAGGCAACCTGGACTCCCTTTCAACGTTGTTTCTTTTTTCTGCGTGAGGAAAGGTGCTATGTGCAAATCATTCTACTAATCAATCTTTAAGAGACCAACTATTTCTGTGAGGGAAGTTGACTTTCCTGGGGTTTAACCTGATACTATAAATGTATGAACATATGTATTTCTATTTGGATTAAGTCTTTTTATTAGGAATGTGAATTAGAAATTAATGAGTTCATGTACTATTTCCTGAAGGTGGTCACAAAATGTTCATGGAGTGCTACTTTAGTCTTTATATTTCTTGCCTAAATGAGTTTAGTACACTCCCTAGCTGACCTTAGGGAATCACCTAGGGGAGTCACATATCTCCCTGGCTCACATAAGGGAGTCTCATAAGGACCTAGGCTCCCCTAGAGAGGGGAGTCATTCTGGAGGCAGCCTGGACTCCCTTTCAACGTTGTTGTTTTTCTGTGTGAGGAAAGGTGCCATGTGCAGAACATTGTACTAATCAAGCTAGAACGGAAACATGGTTGATATTGTCTTATTCAAACAGATCTCCATGTGTGATGGGATTTAGACTAATGGAGACAACAACTCTAGCACCATTTTTGTGAAGAGTTTTTCAATGTGTCTGCTGATATGGGCTAGGGGCCTGCAAGAGTTGCTCCTTGATATGGACCTAAAAGACTAACTGGACATTATTATTTAAACATAACTATATATGATAACATTTTGTAGAATTTTGAGAAGAAATTGACATGGTGTCTTTTGATATGCTTGAGAGAATATAAACCCATGACACTTAAAACATTTGTACATGACCCAATCTCAATCGGCAATCAACCAAAAAGATTCTGTTTTAAAGCAAACTTATTTCCTTTCAGCTCTGGGCAAGTTAACCATATCATGTACCCCTGCCAACTGGGAGCCCACCACAACAACAACTACATCCACAACACCACCAACAACAACACCACTTTTTGAAGAGACCACCCCAGATGAGGACAACATGGCAGGTGGGAGCGGGGTCGGTGGGAATGGCGAAGCGACACTTGGAGGAGGTTACAAGTACCCGCCCTGGGCCTTTGTAACCCCTGGAGGCAAGAATGGAGAGGGGAGGCCCTATGGGAAGTTCTCACAACAAGCGGGTAGGTACATCTTATGTTAGGTTTTTGTACAATTCTTAACAGGAATTTTCTCATGTAGTTATCATCTGATTAAAGATTTAAGCTTTATTTAAAAAAACTCATGGTTTAGAGACCAATTTTTGTTTGAGGATGTATGTTTTTTTCTGCATTATGGTGTATTGACTTTGCTGGAATTTATACCATAACCATATGTACGCATGGACATGTAAATTTATTTCTTTTGGGTTATAAGGAGTGTGAATTACAAATTCATGAGTTCATGTACTATTTCCTCAAGTTCGTCACAATGCAAAAAAAGAAGGAATATGAAAACAATTAGATTTATCGCATTGTATGACTATTCTTGACCTATAAACATGTTGATGAATTTCCTTTTAATAAACACTGCTACTGTAGTCTTTATATTTCTTAAGCATTAAGCACAGGCTTTGTTGGAAATCCATATCTCACACCATTATTACTAATTGTTGCAGAGCGTAGTGAAGGTGGAGAGGTAGGATACCTAGGTAAGAATACACAGAGTTAGTTTATATAAAACTGTTCCCCCTCCCGTCTTTCAGATCAAGGCTTGGGATGCGTTGATTGTGATGATTTCTTCTCCTCGTCCTTTTTCGCCAACAACCAAGGTCTCTCACATTTTCCTCCTCCTTGCTCTCTTATTTCATGTTTTATATATTCTTTAATTCTGTGTTCCTCTTATCTAGTTCTCTCATTTCCACCTTAGTTCTATATATTTGATGCTTCTCAATCTTCCTTAAGCAAGAACTGTTAAGCTGTTATTACCCTTTTAAGGATAGTGTGCTGTGATCCTTCTTGAACATGGGAATATCATGGTAGGCACTACCCAGCCAGCAGTGGTCCCTGGGGCCCATATGTGTTTTACTTGGGCCAACTGGGCTTGCCCATATCTTGGTTATGGTCCTTTTTGTCCAGGGCTACCTGTGGGATTCCAAATGGGTCAGCCCAGGAAAACTTTTTTTCCCATAAATACATTGCAAATATTTCAAAACATGCTGATATCAGATTTTCCTCCAGAAATCACCGTTTATTGTACATTTTTATAGTTTATATTTAATCTTTGAATCTGGGCTGGCCCATTTGGAATCCCACTGGTAGCCCTGGACAAAAAGGACCATAACCCAGATATGGGCAAATCAGCTTGCCCACGTAAAAACACATATGGGTCCCACTAAGCAATGCTGGCTGGGTACAGGTCAAGCCCTACGTCCATGGCGGACACACTACTAGCTGTGACACACAGTATTACTATTAGCGAGGTTTAGATCATGATGTGTACAGCAGCGTGTACGTCTACAGCAGTGCTAAAGAATGAGCTAAACGTTGCCGTACACGTTACAAGTAGGCATATCTAAACCTCACTATTCTTTGTTTAAACTATTACGCCTCACTGTTGCATTTGTATTACTCCATGGCAAATATTTTTAGCGTCGTGTGTCACAGCCACCAGAGTCACCGTCATGGGCTTTAGATATACTCCCAAACCGTGGACATGATGTGCCAATGCAGTACCACAAAGTTGCTAGCAACCACTGCGTTGGTGGCCAATTGATAGATGTTGCTTCATGAGTTGATAGTAGTTACTCATATTTTAATTTCTAACCACAGTCCTTGAAAGCACTCTCGAAGGTGATAATAAAGAGATCAGTTCGTGCTAGATCAAATTTATCTTGCCAGGCCTAGAAATTTGCATGCCAAGAAGCAAGTGGCTGTGGCTGTGGCTCATGTTCACATTGGCCCGATCTCATGAGAGATAGCTGAGTATTAACAGCTAGAACGTCCTGGTTTATATGCATGTATTTTTATATAAGTGAATAGTATAGTGTAGAAATAACAGAAGCCTTTCATTCCTTATATGTTCCATTAATGGGAGGCCCTACAATAACAGTTTTACTAGCAAAAGTTGTTGTGTTTGTGCTCCTACAGTAGGCATCATCATCGGCTGTGTGGTAGTTCTCCTCCTGCTCTTCTTCCTCATCTTCGGCGTCATATGGTACAAGAAGTAAGTTACAATCCTTCAATAATCATGAATTTCGGATTCGAAATTGCCTATCTCTGCATTAATATTCGTCTTTGAATGAATTAAATATGCTTAAGGCAACACTTTAAGCATATCTAATTCTGGTAAATGCCATAATATAAGATATCATTTAAAAGCCACTCAAATGCACTTATGACCTTTCATGACTTTAACAAGTCATTACTGAACTAAGGGTGTTCCTTTAGAGTATGGGCCGGCAAATCATAATATGTTTCTCTATGGTGCTCTTACTGTCCATTGATAAGGTATAACCTAAATGGTATTTTCAGTGTATAAAACACATGTTGGTAAGCTTAAATCAAGATTTCTAAATGAACCAGATAAAAATACAAACGTAGAAAAGAGAAAGAAAAAAATAAGTCATTAATATCATCCGTCCTTTCACCAGACGGAGACAAAAGGAGGAGATCTCGCACATTCCCAATGAGTCGTCTTACCTGGCCAAGCTGAACAAGCGACCATTGACTGAACAACACAGCGGTCTGCAGGCCGGCTACGACGTCAACCCCCCGCCAGGATCCAGAGGTAAGGGGCTTTTATTTAACTCGCTGAGGCTCCCATAGTGATGTGATGCATGGTCATATGAATTCATGATGCATGGATTCATTCACACACAGAAAGGTAAAGGAGTCAAATGTGTCTCCTACGTGGCTCTGGTAATAATGGAGTGCCAAATATTTATTGATTCTGCTTATAAGAAAAGTCAACTTGGGTTGACACTGATAGTAGAGAGTCAACTCAAGTTCACACTGATCGGAGAGTCAACTCAAGTCAACTCTTCATATACGCAGAGTCAATAGCTGTTTGATTCTCTATTTTACCAGAGCAACATGGGAGACACAGTTGACTCCTTTATTTTTCTATGTGCAGCTATTGTAAATTCACTCGCTCAGGGCTGCATGAATGTAGCATAACAACCCTTGGAGAATGTATTAATCCAATAGGGTCGGCACTCAGTTACTCATCAACGCTGGATTCATGCATTATGATAAAATGCATCAAAATACCGCCACCTAAAAAGTAACTTGAGAGATTTGGTGCTCAAAGACATTTTCTATATTTAGTTGAAAGAAACAGTGTCAATGGATAATTTTCATAAATGTTTAATACGTTTTCAGGATACTGTGTGTTCAATTTTCCTTCTCTTCTATTTTTCAGGATAACAAGAGGAAATCAATTTAGTCCAGGAATAAAAAATGAGGAAACGTAGAACAGGCCAGTGACAGCAATGATGGCCGAGTACTGCACGTCTTGTTGCAGGAAGCTGGTTGGAGACCCCTCCAGTCACGTGCATTAACTAGGTCATTCCATTCTCCAGACAGATGTTCTGATATATTACTAACAGTGTGGGAAACCATTTGACTACCACCTGCTGTGTAGGGCACACTAGGGACAATCTGAGTGAAATTAGATGCCCCAAATGGTGCAGACTTTACTTATATCCTGATTCAGTTACACCTGCTATTCCAGAACCTAAGAAGTACTTTATATTTGAGATTTTAAGCATTTTTGTGTTTGTCTACCACCTCCTATGTCATCTAACAGGGGGCAGTGCAAAAAAATGGCTGACATTCAGAGTGTCCCACACTGTACCTTACTATAGGTAACCTCCGTTGTGAGAGTGTATTGACCCAGTTTATGCACTTGCCTCCAGTACTGGGTATCATGGTGTATCTCCTAGAGAAGGAGGTGTCTGAACTAGTATTCTCACCCTCATCAGTCTATTGTTAATCCATCAAGTCTGCCATTTTGGGTTGATGGATGATTGATGGGTGGAAAAAAGGTTATTACACAAAATCTTTGAGACATTGCTATTGTTTATATTATAAGATTAATATAAATGTGTCTCTGGATAATCTGAGGTTGTCTTACGTGACCGTCAAAGGAAGGAGAGAGAGGTGCTGCTATACTATAGTAATACATAATCAGCAGCATAGAAGAGAGCGTAGACCGGACAAGGATATGATTTAGTTAAACAAAAGATTAAAGTAAAAATCATTGAAGATCCACAGCATGCTTCAATACAATTTGCCCTTTGTCATCATATGCATGAGTGCGGCCCTGGCATGCAGATGACCTATCATTGCTGTGTTCATGTAATACTTAGTATGCCAAACCAATGGAGTGGAAACTCTCCCATAAAGTCAGCTTAATATACTGAGGCAGTGTCTGCGATGTATTAGCATGCTCCGCATTGGTGCATTTTGACAAGGAATGATGGCTTTCGAAAAGGGCTCTCGGCACCAGAGTACATGATCTTCTAGTTGGTGTCGATGTATGTGAATTGCTGGTTTATTTATTTTCACCGACCACTTTAGTCAAACGCTGTACAGGAAACTGTCATTTGTAAATAGCTTCTATAAAACATGTGACTAATGAGTTCAGATAGCTTAATTAATCATAACCATTTTCACATTATGTCTTATATAACCGTATGCTTTTAACCAAAAGCTTCAAATCGACCAATGCAATGAAAAATGAAAAGAGCCAAATCATGTGATGCAATAGTAAAAAGAAAAAAGAAAAAAGAAACGAAATGCTATGCTTAGAGCTTTGAATCTTGATATCATCTGACCAATAAAATTTTGTGGCATTTAGTGTTAAGGAAATTATGCGTTTAGAAATGAAACTTTGCTACTGTATCATTTATATACAAATCCACTGTATTTGTGATCCTCTCGCGGAGAGGTCTGTTAAAAGGCCTGTGTAGAAATGTCAAGGAACTTGACCGAGATAATTCTTGATTTCACCATCAGTGTTTATTTCGAATTTTAACAATTGAATAAAAGAAAATATAATCTGAATATGTGCCCTTGTCCTTTCTTTATATTTTATTGCAAATATGTTGGATACCTACATATATACACACTATCGTGGAAATGGTTTCATACAAAAGAAATTGGTTGGAATAATCCTAAACGTTAAGGCACATTTGCAAATATTATAAATTCAATATAACTAAAATTTACCTGACTTATACATTCCTCTTTGAAGGAGGACATATAGAAAACGCAACTGTGAAGATTTGCTCGCAAAGCTGTTTATCTTTGAGACTTGCTTTATTTGACAAAATGCAATATTCCAATTATGTCAAACAAGGCCAGAACATATAGAAATTAAACATGGTGGTTTCCCACGGGCCAGCCCAAGGAACATGGGGTGGTTTATGGTATTGATGACAGTAAGCAGCATCAGGGGGAGCCACCTCCTAGTTGGCCAGTCAGACCTTGACCCCCGCAATTAAGGCTCAACTTTTGCTTAGCACACGTATTCTATGCAGTGGATTTAGCAGCAGCAATTTTTCTGATAGCAAATTCGTCCTAAGATTAGATAATGATTTATCTTTAAAATTGAAGACATAATTTAAGTAGTCAAAATTGACCTGACAGTGATACTTCAAAATGCAAAGATGACTAGAATTATAGAAGAAGATACTCATCTGCAGTTTCCCGGCTCTTACGTGAGCTGAGTAGACGGAAAATAAACAAAGACCTGACTTTGAGTGGTTCCTAGTATACACCCCATCATATAATGGACAGGATTTGTAACAATCAAAGGGTACTACGCACTACAAACTTTGCTGAAATAAAGGAAATAAACAAACAAACAAACAGATGCGCAGGCACCCAGCATCCCCTGCAGGCACTGAGTGCCACAGATGTTAGCTAAGTGTTGCTGTCGTGTTTTTGGTACAGCGTGGGTCCTTATTCAGATGGAGTGTGGCAGGCACTGACTGTGTCTATCGGCAGATGATGATGTTAACCCTGTAAGCAACATATATGTTGTCAAGACACAAAAACTCAGCGCTGGCCATTAACGCACCAAACTGCATTGCTGCATGATTTCAACTCCTAAGGAGCAAATCAATGCCACAGGGTCGGCGTGATGCATGCGAGTAGCCTCACCAGGGCCTGCACTTATGTATCATAGCGACAAAGGACATTGAAGCTAACCTTTTAGGCACTCTGTGGCCGTTAAAGGGTTAATTAGCTAATGACCCATTAGTGTGTGCACACCTGTAGTACCCCACCTGTGGCCACCACCAGGTAAGTGGCCTCCCACGTGGGCAGCCCTCAGGCAGACCACGCGTCTCTCCATCAGGTTTTTTTTTGCTGGCCCCAAATTACTTCACCAATCACTGGTTTGGTTTGGTATTCATTTATTTATCTTGCATGTACATAGGGCCAGGCCCTGTTTATGTCTCTCTACTGTTCTCTACTACGTTCTAAATATCTTCTCCCCACCTTCCCTCTCTATAATAAAAGTATCTCTCTATTCCGTGTCTTCTCTAAGTTCCTGATTGCTCATTTCTAATTTCCCCTATCCTTTTCGCTGTCTCATTTGCCCTGTTAGCCTTGCTCTAATTTGTTATCTCAATACGTTTTCATCTACGTCTTGACATTTCCTCGCCTGCCTCATCCGTCCTCTCATATCTTCCTCTAACTCCCCCTTATCATCTTCTATATATATCTTCAATTAAATAAATATACGTTTGTATACGATACATAAATGCCCACCTAACGCCCTCCCTCAGCCTACTTGGATTCTCCTAAGTTAGGGGTGTGGCTTATACAAGGGTTAGACTTCTATATGCGAGAAACTATGGTAGAGCCCAGTGCATGATGGCCATTACCGTAAGCCCCCACTGAGATACATTTTTTAAATTTTATTTTTTATTTAACCGATCATAACATACATAAATGTGTTGTTGTGGTCTTCACGGTTAATTTTTGCGGGGGGAATCCTTCCAGTGAATACATATACATCATGATTTATCCTTCGTTTTAACACATTTAGTTAACCTTCCAGCTTCCACCCACTTTTTGCTGCTGAAGCTACAGTCTATTAACAGTATTTACAAACAACTGGTACCCTATCCCTCCCACAAAGTAACCCCCACCTGTGCCTTCTACCCCCCCCCCCCCCATGTCCTGCAGCAGACCACGCCCAAGGTGCCGCCACACCTTCACACCTGGCCCCACCTGCCCCCCCCCCCCAACGGCTCCTCCAGGGTCCCACGCGCTCCAGGTCCCCCTACCTTACACCGTCTCATTACTCCAGGCTGACATTGCATTAATCACAGGAGACTTCCTACCACGCATGAGAAGGAGCTACTGCGTTTTTGATTAAGTGCTTAAGTTTTAAGGACACTTTCTACCACGCATGGATAGGAGGAAGCTACTGCTGCTGACTAAAAGATTTGATTAAGTTTAAAGTTGTACGTACAGGAGTTGACATGGGAGGAACCAGTGTGAATACCCTGCTATGTGTATACATGCTTGTGGCAGTGATACTGGAGATATGCACGGCCAGGACGCCAGGTAGGTTCTCATAATGATCACTCACAGGTGTCTAATCAGCCGAATTTAGATAGACAAAGGTTCCGGAGTATAGTTCCTCACTTGGGTTGTTTTATAATTTGATCCTTTGTATTTATATCATCTCATTATTAACTATATTTGTCAAAATGTCATTTATTGATCTATAATGGTTAAGATGATCAATTTCGATAATTTGACAGGCCATGAAATATGGCCAAGGGTAATCTCAGGAAGTGGGGGGTGGGTGAAACGCAGCTTTCTTCTGGTTACCAATGGGGCTCCTGTGTTCACCATAAAACCAATAGGAGAGGTTTGTGGCAATATTCCATACATATCGCTGTGAGCGATGCACACAATCCGTTGCAAGCTTTGTAAACAATAATATTTACCCATCCGCGCTGATGCTTATACTATATATATGTAAAACGAGACATTTCACACATTTTGTCAAATAATTGTATAGTGGTTCATCGGAAAGTGGAAGCAAAGTGACATACTTTGTTTGGAACCGATACAGTTTGAAACTGTTGAAAGCAA
This sequence comes from Harmothoe impar, assembly GCA_947462335.1. NCBI lineage: Eukaryota > Metazoa > Annelida > Polychaeta > Phyllodocida > Polynoidae > Harmothoe > Harmothoe impar. The sequence continues at coordinate 77,811,686 of OX381708.1, forward strand.
GTGCTGTCAAAATAAATTCGGCCCATTGGAGCCTTGTCATTGGTGAAAATGACACCCATTTCAACCAAAAAAGAAATTATTCCAGAAATGTTTTCCCATTCTCCTTTCCTTAACTACTTTCCTATTGTCAGAACAGGACCCCACTCCCCACATTCCGTTCAATAAGTAATGCAAGACACCATTAATTACCTTTTTGCAATAACCCCTCAAATTCTAAACATTGCTTGAGTTCTCACAAACAAATACACAGTCATGATATTCAGTACATCTGCCGTGTTTTAAAGTTGTAAATCATGTCTAATGACATCCCCAATTGAACCTAAGCAATAAATCAATGCATGGTATTGAGTAAATACTATAAAACGTTTCTTCTAACTATTGCAATTGAAGCCAGACATGATTCTGATGTGATTTAAACTTCAATTGTGGTGTGCGCGGCAGACGAGGCCGGAGGTGGGGCCACCATGTAACATAGTAGTTGATAATATTGATATATTTCAAGGGCTTTGGCACCCGAAGCCACTTTTCTTTCGTTCTTTATTTCTTTTTCTTTCTTTGTTATTCTGATACCACAACTAGATCCGAACCCATCTATGTTTAAGAATATGCAGAACATTAGGGAGTACATTTTTAAGACTACAGGAGTTCAGGTTGCCTCCAAAATAGCTCCCCTCTTTAGGGGAGCCTAGACTGCCTATGGGAGCCCAGGTGAGTCATATAGGAGAACTACCTGGCTCACCTAATGGAGCGAAATAGGCACCAGGGCTCCCCTAGAAAGGAAAGTCATTCTGGATGCAATCGGGACTCCCTTATGACACTTTTCTATGTAAATAGGTCCATGGCCGAAATGCTTTTTGAGACTGGTAAAAGAGATATGACCTTTTCTTACGGCACATTTTTCAGTCAGTCCCTTCAACCCCCTTGTTACATATACTACATCGTTCGTTCCAGCCACGTTTAAGGCGAGTATGTGCTACGACGTGCTGGGTAAGGCCAGTATCCGGCTGCGGTGTCCGCCCGGTTACAGCATCGAGACACTCACCTCCTTCACCGGCATCTCCAGGTACAACGCCTGTTCCTACATGGCATGGGACTGTGTCATTCAGGTAAGGCCACCTCACTTTGATAACAGGGGGGGGGGGAACAAAGAAAAAAGAAAAAACATATAGGAGAATCGGGGTCCCAAAATTTCCCAAGGGGGAAAGGGCAAAAAAAGCAAAGAAAAATCTGAAAAATCTTCTTATCAGATGAATATGTATTGAGAAATATCCCCAATCTGAAAGGCGTTAAGCTGATTTTTTTTCCCTTTTGCGAAACGCCAAAAAACCTATTGGTGGATCTGTAACCAAAGTTATCAAAAAATATGGCCTAAGGCATAGGGCCAGATATGGGGCATGTGTTATACAGGTAAGGCAGAAACAGGGCTCAAAGTATTTGGTAGTGCAAGGGGGCAAACTCGGTGTAATATGAGGGATGTAGATGTATACACTGTTAGAAGTTAATGCAGCCAAGCTGTAGAATCTAGTGTAGCTTTACAGTATAGAGCCTGGGACTGTGTCATACAGGTAGTGCCACCTTACTTTCATAACTTGGGGGGGGGGGGCAAAGAAAAAGCTTCTCTACAGGAGGGTCTGGGTTCCAAATTGTCCCAAGGGGAAGGGAAAAAAACAAAGAAAACCATGACCAAAATTCACACTTTATAATTCAACGATTATTTGATCTTCAAAAGCGGAGAAAATAAAAGTTATACCACTTCATTACACTGCATTATTTTTAAATGGTTTGACGAAATATCAAGCCGGGTAGACTACAGCACTGAGCCTCGTATTTCGCTAAAGGTGAATAACCAGCCCCCGTATTTCCTCAAACCTCTGTATTTCCTCAAAACTTCACTTCCGGTATAGCGTAAGGATATATATAGAACGAAGCCACTTCCGGTCGCGCGGAAAACTAGTTCCGGTACACAGTTTCGTCTGCTACAATGGCTTCCAAAGCAAGTTCAAGGGTTCCAGGGTATGATGATGCTACAGAAGCGGAGAAAAGGGAAGGATCTCGCAAGTATTTGAGGGATTTCTTCTTCGAAATCATGGGAGAAGTGCAGGCGGACATTGTTAAAGAGGTTCTGGAGGAGGAGAGACCATTTAACGATGCTGATATGTCAGATTTCGACGTTTGTTTTGACGTAGAAGAGCCCCTCCCTCAGGAGGAAAATGCGGAAAATGAGGCGAACGCGGACAATGAGACTCCAAATCCGCGTCCCCCCACCCTGGAGGAGCTACAGCAGGAGGCTGAGCATCGCACATACGTCTTGGAAAGGCGTAATGTAAATACAGTGAAGAAGACGATCTCCGTAAGTGTCAAAATGAAGCCATTGTTGATGTTTTGAAGGGGCGTCTGCTCGGGGAGTAGGGAGAATTTACTTTCGGTGCGTTTGGGTTTGCCGCGGTTGGGAGAATTGACAATTTGATCCAAAAATTTGTTTTTCTTCGATATTTCAGTAAATATATGTCGTATTTTAATAATTTTTAGGTCCTGCGGAAGGTGCACGGGTTTTTCAAGGCTAATCTGCAAGAGGAACGCCAGGTATTAGACATTCCACCCCGCAGACTGGCTACGCTGATGTCCCAGTTTGTGCTCGGTGTCAGGAAACCACTGCCGAGAGGAGTCACTTGGGAAGAGGCGACGGACGCTCAAAAGTTTCACCAACCGGACACCCTCACCAGCTATTATACTGGGGTAGCGAGGTGAATAAAATGATGAATTAATAGATTGAACCCTTCTACAAAGCATATGTCAAAACCAGCATGAAATTCCACCCCTAAGTATTTTAATTTTCGATTCTTGGAAAGGTCACTGAAAACTGACAAAATGGCCACGATCTAGACCAAATTCAAACACTGTTAATAAAATAACTACTGAATATAATGCAATGGCACCCCGAAATCCTGTATCTCTACATAGTTGTCATAGTCCCCGCAAAAGGATTCGCTCAAATATCGTCTCTAAGTATCGAAATAATTAAAAAAGCAAAATGAAGAATATTGGTGGAAACTCCGCTGTCATTTTTAAAGGCAGCACGCTTGAGGTGAATATGAACGATATTCTTCAGTTTGCTTTTTTAATTTTTTCGATACTTAGAGACGATATTTGAGCGAATCCTTTTGCGGGGACTAGGACAACTATGTAGAGATACAGGATTTCGGGTTCCCATTGCATAATATTCAGTAGTTATTTAGGAAAATGAACTTTTATGGCGAGGTTTCCACTCGGTGAGACGCTACCCGGTAGTGCTTTAACATAGCGACTCTATGGGCGCCGACTGACAGTGGCCCGAGCCAAACTGAAAATATGCTCTAAAATTGTACACAGGGGGGGGGGGAGCCCCAAAATAATTTTTTCTGAACTCCCCAGTATTAGGCCTTTCTAATGATACGATTGATTAAGAAATCCAACATGTAGAAGTCACTAAACCGAATAGCGGCACGACCCTCAAACATGAATGCTACTAGAATGACTTGAAAAATTGCTCAACGACAAAAAATGATTTGGGGGGGTTAGAGCAATTTTTGAGATCTGCCCTTGATATATGTCAGAGAGGACATGTTAAATATCCAAGTTTCCGCTATCCCATTAAAAAAAAAATTCTTTATGACCCCCCCAGCCCCCCCTGAGTTTGGGTAACTTCACCTTCCAAACCCTGTTGAAATCCTATATACCGCCTCGTCGCTGCTCAACTTGCGTTTGCTTTTTTCAATTTTTGGATATTTTGAGGCCCCTAAAATGTCTGAGCCTCAGTTACAGTAATGTCGACATGCTGAAGTACCACCTATTTTTTTCCTGACCCAAAAAGACCTATTTTTGACCCAAATACAGCACTTTGAAATCTAATGCCCCCTCAGTATGACCCAGCTCCCACACCCGTGCCGACTGGAACCTCGCTACCTTGACATAGTATTTGCACAAATTAACCATTTTTGGCCTGTTTCCTATATATTCACATATTTTGAGCTTGATATCAATGTGTGGGTATGTCATATTGAGGCTGAACCTGAAATAAAAGAACATCGTATTCTGCTAAAAGTCAATATTTTCTCAAAGTGAATGAGGTGCTGGCACTGGCCAGAGACAAAAAGTTGTACTCACCATGTCGCCGACCTGTTATGTTGGGCTGCTGTACCATCCAGTGCAATGCCACAGTAGATCCATATCTCCTATGAATGTTTACCTTGGAGGTCCACATTATTAATTATTATTTTTCCTTTATATTTTGCAGGCACTGTCGCGAGAATGGTTACCCGGTAAACCTGATCACCGATGATTCGTTCACCTTATTCCGGAAGGTCCTCGAAACCCGAAGGACAGAACTGAAGGACCTGGGGCTGGGTAACAAGCCCTTCCGTGCCATCCCGCTCAGCGATGAGATGGTGGAACAGTGCTGGGAGTCTGGAGCATTCGGGTACGACACTCCCCGTAGTCTGCAGAATACGATTTTTTTTTTTTTCTCTAATGCCTTCGGTTGGAGGACCTCCGCTGAGCAGTATGATACTTTTTGGACAGATATTACCCTCGAGGAGGAGGGCACAGATAACGAACACCTCAAGTGGAATGAGCGGGGAACCAAGACCCGGAAAGGAAATAGCGCTCCCAGGGACTATGACACGAAGATGTGGGCGATTGAGGATATAGAGAGGTGTCCGGTCCTCCTTTGGAAGGTGTTCCGCTCACGGAGGACGGAGGCCCAGCTGACCTCCGAGTGCCAGTTCTTCCTGACCCCAAACTACCACGCGACTTGGGACAGCCGTTTCCCCTACAAGCATCATCCGATGGGTCAGAGCACGATCGGCAAAATCATGCTGGTTGTAAAGAAGCAAGCCCAATTGGAGGGTCGTGTCACTGGTCATTCGGGTCGAAAGACCTCCATCACAAACCTGCTGCAGCAAGGTATTCACCCTCTCTTTATTGCCAAGCATTCGGGGCACAAGAACTTAAATTCAATAAACGCTTACAGCAATCCAAGCGAGGGACAGCAACGCCTGATGTCCGACATCACGGTCGGAGGTCGGAGGCCCGTGACCGATCCGGAGGGACTCCGCTCTAGGAGGCCAGTTTCCGCTGCAGCTGGCTCAGCCTCCAGCTTAGCTGCGTCGGCCTCCAGCTCAGCTGTGTCGGCCTCCGAGTCGACTACTTCCGCCTCCAGCTGGGCTGTGCCGACCTCCAAGTCGACTCCCTCGGCCTCCAACTCTACTCCGTCGGGCTCCAAATCCGCATCCGGATGCAGCGCGTTTCTTGACCTGAGCCCCGACTTCGTGGCCCCGATTCCTACGAAGCGTAGGCCCGGCCGCTTGTCCCTACTCAAGACCGGCCGTGCTTCCAAGGCTGCCCGCTTCATGGAAGTGGAGGAAGTGGAGGAAGTGGAGGAAGTGGAGGAAGTCGAGGACGTGACTCCAGTCGGCGGGCCCACTGAGGCGGCTCCTCCTGTGGCTGTCCGTACGGCTCCTGTGCCAGCTGCGGCACCTTCAGCTACAGCTGCGGCACCTTCCTTCGGGACAGCTGCGGCACCTCTTGTCGTCGGAGGACCGAACCAGATGGCCGCAGCCCTCCAGGCAGCCCTCTCTGGAATGTTTTGTGGGAACACAACGATTAATGGGGGGATCCACATTCATATGCATCATGGGAATTATGCCGCTAGCCAGAACCACACCCAAGTTAACATGAGTCCCACCTTGCCCCCAACTAGGGATTAATTATAGATAATTTAGAATTAATTAATTAAGCTGGCCTCCTAGTAAGCATTGTAGATAAAGATTTAGGCATTGAACAGCAACTCAGAGGTCGGGCGACTGTGGTAGGGTTCTCCTCTGTCGGGCACCGTACCTGACCTGTGACATTGACTATTTACATCATGTCATTTTAACTTCATAAAATATTGTCATCTATAAATAAAACCGTCATGGGGCTCTACATACCTTTATATTTGATGTGCTGGCTTGTATAAACGTATTTCCTCCTGTATTTCAGGTATTTCATATTTTAAAGTTGCCTTGAAGCGAAGTCTGTGCCCTCGTGCGAGCTGGCTGCTGTCACTCGCCGGGCGGCTATTTGAATCATTGTACATACGTAAGCGCTACTGGAATGTGGGGGGAGTGAGATATCCAGCAAAATAAAATCGTATTTCTGTTGTATTTGATCGTTTATCGCCTTACTTTTCATAGATTGCATTGAAATCGAGCAGTTTAACATCGATTTGATATAATAAAAACGATGAAATCGAGTAGAGACGAAAGAGCACCCGGACGCTGCGATCAGCTGATCGTTGACCTACATTCAGATTGAGACGATATCCTTTTTTTTTAATTGCCTTCGTTTTGGGGTTAAAATAGCATATTTCGGCTTGAAACAAAGCCTAAGCACTACAAAACATCCTATATTTACACGTACAATAGCTGAATTAGGCCTTAACCCCCCAGAAAAATTGGTTGAGGCTTTGTAACATGATAGATAGGCGAAAAATTGAGACGATAAAAATGTGGCCGCCCGGCTGGCGCTTGACAGTGGCACGCCGCGAGTGGTTTCTTCACATTCCCCGAAAAATAATAAGGTGGTTTTTGGGCCTAAAATAGAGTTATATTGAAAAAAACATAGCGCATGGAAGAGAAAAGATCCTATATTTGGACATACAATAGATGAATTAGGCTCTAGCCCCCCAGAAAATTTGGTTGAGGCTTCTAAACATGATGGATCGGCGAGAAAATGGATCGTAAAATTTTCCCATAGAGAAACAGTGGCGCCGAAATCTAGACTGGTGTGCAAAAAAGCGGACGGTGTCAATGAGCAATAATTTATTAATTATTTTATGAATTATCGTTTCATCGTCTTTCTTTTCAATGAATTAATGTATTTTAATAGCGTATTAGGCCTAATTTCTAAAAATAATTACGATATAGGCGATAGAGGGGGGGGGACTATATTTTTGCGAGCCGAATCACGCATGCGCTAATACCGGAAGTGAGGTCGAGCAAGGTGTCATGGCGGCGTTCGGACGCACTTTGGGACGATGCAGGTTAATAAAATGTCTTTTTCTCCTTTAATAGTTGACATCTGCATTTAAAAATAAATACAGGATCAGTTTAAGTTCTGTATTTCCCCTCCAGATTGACATTTCAAGGCCCCGTATTTCGTTTCAACCCTTATGAAGGGTTTCAACGAAATACGGGGCCTTTCAATGTCAATCTGTCGGGGAAATACAGAACTTAAACAAATCCTGTATACTTATTAGCCGTAATTCTAGACAAATATATATTATTATCATGTTTTTCATCAAAAATTGGCTAAAGAAATGAAAGTCCGACTTTTCATCTATGGTATGCAGGAGGGCGCGACACGTCGTTGTGATGGACAGACGGAGTGTGCGGTGAGTGTAACATACACAGAGACAGACACACAGACAGACAGACAGAGTGCCGCCCTGTCCTGCGGAGACCTGGGGCAGACCAAGTACTTCCAGATAGAGTATGAGTGTAAGGCCGGTGAGTTGTTTTAGCTTTTGTTGTAATGTACCTTATTACATTTAGTATGACGATTTTCAGGTAGAAATTTGAGTTCCACCTAGTAGTTTTGATATGTAGTGAATCTATATTTTCATTACAGTATGGCCTCCTAGAGCATGTTTGGTTTTAACTATTTTGTAGTATACCGTAATTACCCGTTTAGCCACAGGGGTATCAAAAGTGCAGCTGTAGGACCCCCTGAAACCCTCTTAACATCGCCTCATATAATAGTAATAGCACAGTTTCCTGTACATGCGCAGGGGTCAAAAAGGCTTGAAATATATTAGCACAGGTGCATTCAATACAGGCATTCATGGTACATTTGATTGCATGTAGAATTATATTAAAGCATCTTTAAGCAAACCCCAAGTAATTTAATGTGCTTCGTTAAGTCGTCTGAACCCATTCAAGCTATTCTATTATGGAGTCCAGCGAATTCTTTTTGATATTCAGTTAGATTATGTACAATCTTCCTCACACTTTAGAATTTTATCATTCATAATCATTCGTTAAAGTCCATGAAGATCGCATGCGTACTAGATATCTAGTACACTAATTAGTTTGATATTGAATCATAAGCTTTAATATAGTTTATAATGCAGCTGGTAAAAAATCGGCTAAACAAGGTCAGAGAGCCTAAGCAAAATATAACAAAGAAAGCAATCAATAGCATGATCAGATGATATTTGTAAACATTACAGTGTGTAAACCTCTTTTGTAACTATTATTACCTTACTCTAATTCCCTACCCCTTGTGTGTCCAGATGACGGTAGTCAGGCGGTGGTGTTTGAGCCGTCCCCGACCCCGCGACCCCCCGACATCAAGTCTACCATACCCCCCGGGGCCTCCAGCAGCCCCCCACAGCAGGAGAAAGGTAAGGCAATGTTGGAGATTTAACATAACTCTGAAGACTGACTTCTATATTATTTGAATTTAAAGATATAGAATATATTTAGTGGAAAAAAGTATATAGCCTACTGGCCCACTTCAGTGGCTTTTATAAGGCATCATTCTATTCACCCCCAATACATTCACACTTGGATTGACCTTGACACCTGCACAAGTGTGAGTTTAAAATAAAAAAAAAAGAGGAAAACATCTGAAATAGGGAAGGGGTTAATTAGGGAGAGGGCGCTTGTTAGGTCGAATATGTGTATATAGCTATAACATACTGAACATACTGACCGTATGATAGTATGGGACTTTTGGAACATTAACTTTGGTTTTACATCACAAAGATCATGTTATACATGTGTACCTTCTTCTTACACGTGTTCCCCTTTTTCATATACTCTGTTGGTAGCTTCACCTGAATACTTTGCCCGATGATTGCCTCTATGTTTCAGACACCAAACAATACAGCAGGCGGGAGATGGAGTCTAAGGTCACACTCGGTGAGTCACATTATCTCAAGAGTGTAATGGCGTGCTGCTTCAGTTTTGCACCTTGTATACATACCTTTTAGTGGAGGAACTAGTAAAGATAAATAAGATCTTCTGTGTAGAAATTGGTTGCGTCTGGTGCAAACTTATTCCACGAGGGGGAGCCAGTAGCTTCTTGTAATCATGACCGGCTGATAGGCCTGTTTACAGGCAGTGCGTTAATGGATGAAATCGTTCAGAAAACATTTAGATACTGGATGCTTTTTCTGGGCGATCTCAGCCTAATGATAATATACGAGTATCAGAACTGATGAATGTATACAAAATGTGCTGGAAAGGCAGGACTTATCATGGGAGTAACTTGTTAGTACGCTGGTCCTGCACCAGGTGGTGGCACTGAACAAGTCTATTGGCGTATATTGGCACTCACAACTCTCATCCACACAGCTCTATGGCCTTGAATCTGTACCTTTGCTTGGCTTTGGCATTGTCTGTTAGATTTGAGCAATCGGACTCAAACCGGAACGGAACTGTCCCCAGCCCATAGTCTGCACATTGGCTTGAATGCCACCGCCTAGCGCACACTGTTCAGACCAGAGAAAATAGGCCAGCAGAATTAACACAGTAAAAGAACAAGGCAGAGGGCATGGGGTTAAAAAAAGGAAACACCACTATACTTTTATGATGACTTCAATCTATGGTATTGGTATTAATTAACAATGATATGACTCATTTAGTGAAGGATGCCGTATTAGAAGGGAGCACAGCAGGGTTATATATGCTGCAGCCCATGACGTCACCATTGGGGCAGATACACCAGTTGCTGCATTGTTCAAGCCGGGAAGCTGTATCCAAACAAATGTTGTGGTGTTTTAATCATAAATATGAAATGTACAACGTCATCATATCATAAAGAAAACATGAAAGAAAATCTACAAGCAGTCTTTTGAAGCCATCATAAAAATAGAGTGGTGTTTTCTCTCAAGAGGCCATTCACAATAAGGTCACCAGACGAACGCTACGTAAACACATACATTGTGAGCAGAGAGCAGACAAAAAAAACAGAAAATGAGTCTAATCAACAGCTGATCAAGTGTCAGATGAGATTTTAATCATGAGAATCATTGCATGCAGAATCATTCCCTTCCCGACTCACTCACGGAACAGCGCATTCTGAGACGGAGAACGACTCAGGAGTTCATCTCTGAGAGGTCCATATTTGTAGCAGAGGTGTAACTCTCCCAACACAACCCTTGCTCTAGATTCAAATTAAAGGGACTCGCTACTTGTCGCAGGATCACTGATGTTCTATTGACTTTTGCATATAACTTAGGATTATGTTAGTTTGATTTGTAATCTAATAGAAAATCAAAAGGAATTGCCATGTCATGGTACTAACTTTCATGATACAGCCATTTGAGCAAAAGAGTACCTTAACTATAGAAATGAAAAGGAAAACAGCATTTTCACATTATCTGTCATGGATAATCCCCTTCTTCTATTGACATTGCAAGCACACCTCGGGAATGTGTAATGGACATCTATACAAACATTTTAGGACCAATAAAACAGGGAGTCACGGATGAAATGAGAAAGGCATAAATTCTAGAAAAATATTCCTTTTGCCTTTACTATAGGATCATATGGGTGTCCTAGCAGTGAATATATGTGAACAATTGAGGTATACTGTCAAAATAGCAAATACAAATAGTTGATTTAGGTAAACTGGTCTATGTAGGAATATGAATACAGCTTAAAGAATGCTTTTCATGAGCTTTGATTTTTGCCGCCAGGTGGCTTCTGTGTAGAAACCAGCAATTCCCTTTAAGTTGCGTTAATCATCATGTACATTAGCTAATGTTGGTCTATGATGTCCCTGTCCGTACAGAGAGGTGCATTTAGCTCAGATGGTGCCATGTCTTTTTACAGAATGGTAGCGAAGAATACCAAAGCAGTCTAATTACCCACTACCAGACCAAGTGTCGGATGCCGTTTTATTGCAATTTAGATCATGAGAACCATTGCATGCAAACTCCTTTTCCTCATGAGCGCTCAGAGAATGGGACATTCTGATCAAGAGGCCTACGAAGTAATCTCTCTCTGAGGTGTCAGATTCTATAGCAAAGGCATCAATCTCCCAACACAGTCTTGGTTTTGACTTGTCATACATTAGCTGCCGCTGCCTACAAATGGCTGTGGACGTACTGAGAAACAATCGGCTCAGGTGGCGCCATCTTTCTCCTTAGAACAGTTGGCTGGCGGCCATCTTATCTGGTGGCCATCTTTGTTCTTGCCCCAATTAATGGTCATTAACTCTAATCTCTCCTTGTCAAGAACCACGGAGGCTGTTTCCGCTGTAAACAGTTAAAAAGCATTTAAAATGAACTTTCAATTTGTTTTACATTCAAGCTCAAATTCCACTTTAAGTTTTGGGTTGGAAAATATCTTGGACCCTTTGAAAAGGGGACTCGAGATGTTTTGACCCCTCTTGATAGATAACCAAGTTGGCCCCCTCTCGTGTTAGGACCGGAAAAAATCCGCCGACCCCCGCCCCTTTTGTCGATATCCTCCCCCCCCCCTGCCTTCTACAGCCCTTCCATCATTAGAACACTCATACATACCGTCCATAAAGAGAATGCAATTTATGTAAATTACAGGTTTTATCATGGTGTTCCTTCCCATACAAAGCTGCTCATGAGCGCACGCATCATGAAAGTTGGGAAAACGATTTGGGAAAACTATTTATTTCCTTTTACATTTCTAATAGAAAATAGAAAAAATATAGGCACATTTGGTATCAGATTAGCGCTTAAACAAACAGTAATGCAGTTTGCTAGGAAGGACCCAAATCTTTGTACATCAATAAATTATTGAAGTGTTGAATTTGTTTCTGACTGGCCTAATACATTTACTGTTTTTCTTTATAGTTGCCATAGTCTGCGGATCGGCCATAGCTATGATCTTTGTGGTGGTCGTGATGGCCACACTGGCGCACAGAATTAAGAAAAGGTAAGGGTTTATCATTGCCATCAGTTCGCAGTTTTGTTGTGTTTGAATGGCCGTTTTTACAGCTAGCTTCACATTACAATTGATTTGATCCTAATGTATTGTTTTCATCTGGCGCAGTATCATTTTTAATGGCATGTTCGATCATGATATATGGTAATATCGATAATCCTGAATAGGAGTTGAAGGAAACAAGACAAAAGATCATAACACATATTTATAAGCAATACTCAAGTCGTCTCATATGGTCCCTAATAAGTTTATAAAAATGAAATCTTTATTAATGACTGCATGCTCACATAACGACATACTTGAATCAATTCTTTGAAACTGTAACTTGTTTATTTCTTAATCTAGCATGGCCTTTGCCAACGGTTATCTCAAATATTAAAGTAACATGGTCCGATGATTTGGGCTCAAAAACCAATGTTGTTGAAAATGAACAGAATATTCCCTATGACCATACTTCATGTGCTAGCTATTTAATCTCATTCCCCAGAATTCACCTTAGAGTTTAACTAATTATCAGATTATGGCTCATTTTACTACTTTTGGAGTGCACACTATAATTCCCCCATTGAAAATACACAACATATACACAGAACATATATTATTATACTATTGTAGAGTTCGTCTTTATGTAATTCGATTAAATAAGGACTCGAACCGCAGTTTTTCATGTAGAGATGCAAGAACACAGGGTTTATTAGTCGTTCACCTGTACAACAATGCTAATCCTTGAAGTATATGAGGTTCGATCAATGTATGTTTGGCTTTCAAATAACTTTCTATATATTACACAGTCAGAGACCTGAGAAGGTCTGCCAGAGCAAGGGGGTGAGGACAGCTTATATACTGTCCGCCTCCGATAGGGGTGCCCCCTGGCTCCGGCCGCCCGAACTACCTTGTAGGCGTTCGATTACAATACTAATATTAGTGTCCCTACACCACCCCCCCCAGACATTACATACGCTTACGCTTTTAAATATATGTACAATATAATATAAACTCATACAACTGAGTTTATTTTAGTAAAGCGTTATGTTACGTCGTGAACACAGTAGGGTATATAAAAATATACAAAACTAATATTATTTACATAGGTGGTAATATATCCGAACGGCTCGACACATTTCGAATGATTAAGGACACTTGTATAGTATACCTACAAACATATATAGATTAGCGACTAGAACAATTTGACATCTCTCATGACAAAAAAACATAGGAACAAAAAAAACTGAAGATCCGGGCAGCCATCCTAACCTTTTTCAACATTGGTTAGGCACGAAGTACCATCCTTTCGGAAGGACTCGGGTGTGTGGTGCTCTCCTCTTCAACAGCCGTCCTGTCCCAAACTGGACAGGCACGTTCATTCGAACGGGTTAGTGGTGCTCTCCTCTTCATTGTCGTACTGCTGCCTCTGTTCTAACTGAACAGACACGTTCTTCCGAACGGGTGAATGGTGCTCTCCTCTTCAGATGTCTGGTCACCGTATTCATCTTGCGTACTTCGGTTACTGCTGTTTGATGGTTCAGTAGACGTTCATACTACACTAACTCGTTCTCTTTCGAATATCAAATCACTCCTATTTTCTCACTCTTGAATCGTGGGCTCACCCTTCCTCACTCTGGTTCTTTAGCAGTTCCAGAGCGGATTCGCGGGTGCCATCCCACTCGTCCAAGAACACTCCAAATACCTGCTGGAACTTGACGTTCATAGCCTCGTTCCGGTCATTTGACTCCTGCAGGCGTTTCTGAGCCAAAGCAGTCCGTGATGCGGCTAGCTTGGCTTCGTTCCGAATTTTATTCGTTTCGGCGGCCAGAAGCGCCTCATTATCTTTTTCCAGGTTCGTTCTGGTTCTGGCCTCCTGTTCAACCAGAGAGCGGGCAAACAAGTTCGCCACCCCCTGGTTGTATCGGACAGCCAATTCCCTCTGAGTTTCCTGGAAGTCGTCCACTGCCTGCTGGGCTTGGGCGCACACCACTTTGTCACTCGGATCAAAATACAGATCCACCGGTCTCGTGCTCAGTCGGGGCCTATTGTCCGGAATCTGAGTCAGTACAGGTTCGACACGTGCCGGAACCTTCTGTGCGCTCAATTCTGGGAAATCACCCGTCTCCGGCTCACGGGCCGGTTCTTTCCGGTCGAACCAAGCAGGTGGATTATCACTCTGCGAAGCTGACGCTGATGCCGAACCTGCTGACGAGGACGGACGTGACTCCGACCCCCCACTCATTGGTGACTGATAGTCAGTCGAATCTCTCCGTTTCTGCTGCTTTGATCTGGAGTCACGAGCCAGAGCCAGGGGCTTCTTAAACTCCGATCTTTCGGGAGAATCGGACCGAGATTTCTTTCCTTTGACACTTGCTGGGCTGCGGCTAGCTCGCCTCTTCTCGTCAATCTTTGCCTTGGGTGGATCACCCCTCCATTCACACACTCTAGAGAATAGTTCATTCGTCATTTGAAATTTCCCCCAAGCTCTCACTAGGGCAATTCTCGCACATATCTTGCCCTTCTTGGACTCATGCACATTACAGAATGAATCCGTCTTCACGCCGATGTGCTTGAAGTCCGAAGGGATCATTCTGTTGTATTCTGTCATCACTTTGTCGTGCAGGCTCATTACCTTCTCGCGCGCTGCACTCAGTCCGGGGCTGTGGCAAAACTTCAGATGGCGAAGCATGACACCCCTTCGGGGAGTAACGCAACCATTGCAGGTTGCACTATCCCTCTGTCCTTTCTGATTGGCACATTCGTAGACCACCGTGTGGTGGAAGTGCCGTTCGCATAGATGCCTCAGGAACCGCATTGCTGTCGGATATGTCCTGTCCTTTCCTTTCTCCTCTATGCAAATGGCGAACGGGCAATATCGCTCACCGTCTTTCTGATACCAACATAAGTAGGCCCAGCGCAACTTCGACTTCTGGTCTCTTATGTAGTAACTATCGGGGTATTTCGTTAGTTGTTTAAACCACTCCGTATAGAAATCTGATGGCAAGGGATCGTCCTCGGTTTCCCGAATCCAATCTTCGTCATCGCTTTCGTCATTCATATTTCGGGGTTCGGGGCAACCGTACGCTTTCTTGCCCTTCGCACATTCCTCGAACGAACCCGGAATGAAGTGTGCGAACTTCGCCTCACTATTCTTCCAGATTCGTTGATTTCTTTCCCGTTCTTCCTCATCTTTCGATCCCTCTTCACCCTCTCCCTCTTCTTCCTCCTCTGGTTCCTCCTCATTTGGAACCTCCATCTTGTCCTCCGGATCCTGTGTGGTTGGATCCGGATCGGTTTCCGGAGGTTCGTCACCCGAATCTGGTCCAGACTCGTCGTCCGGACTATCTACGGGTTCAGTCACTTTGATTGCCTTCTTAGTGGCTCCTTTGATAATACCACTGACCTTGGCGGCGGCAGCAGCCTGAACGGCAGCCATCCGTCCCTCCAGTGGATTATCACTCGAAGGATCTTTCCTGCCCACTACCTCTGTGACTTTAGCAATCACTTTCGGAGGCACAGTCATTTTTGTGTCTTTCTTAGATTCCTTCAACTTCTTTTTTTCTTTCGCTGACAGAACCGGTGTGAAGGCACCCTGGTCACTGTCAGATTCGGTGTCGGTCAGAGACTTTTTCTTAGTCTTTCCCTTCACGCCTTTACCTTTCGTTTTCTTTGGGGTCTCCTCTCCTTCGGTTTCGCTCCCTGTTGACACACCACCTTTTTGTTTGGCGGCCTTCAGGATTGCTTTGCCCTTTCGGATGGAAGCCAGTCGTTCTTTATGCTCAGCAGAGGTCAGTTCTTCCTCTGCCCCGGGAACATATGCCCTAGTGGCGTAGGTCCCCTCTCGAATCATCGTGCTGATGATTCCGTTCAATTTCTCCTCCGGCTCCGAACACTCCTCCAGTCGACGAAGTAATTCGTCTCCATTCAGAGTGTAGAGCCTCGGGACGTCCGGATGCTCCGCTCGTTCTACCCAGTCTTCTGCAGTCCTGGGTTCTTTCTCCATGTCGGGTTCCCGGTACAGTACCTCTCCTGCAATGTCCATTCCGGTCACCCCCATTCCAGTATGGTCAGTCAATACATGGGGTAGGTTCGGAAGGCGATTCTGTCGATATGCGATTTCGCAATCGAACATCGCCCTTCGGAACGGCTGACTCACTTGCAGTCCAGCCTCAGTTCGGTTGTAAAACAGGAGCCATTCGGATGGCAGTGCTTGGTACTCTGTCGGGGATAGGAAGTGTCGAACGCAGTCCCTAGTGGTTGCGTCCCAACACTTTCGGTCTCCTTCTAAGATCCGGTCGTGAATATGGACTTCCCGACCGTCATACCTTGATTTAAAGCCATCCAGATTCGGTTCGAGCAGCGGCTCGTCCGATCGTTCCAGGATTTCTTCAATCTCCATTCCTTCCATTCCCATGCTACTCTCCTCTGCTCCGGATTCATTCAATGCACTTTCTTCGTTCTTGGTAACTGGCGACATCGCCTCGGTCTCCATAAATGCTTCGGACACCTCGTCGAGGGCCGATCGTTCGGAATGAGAGCCAGACGCCGAAGCCATCGTGACACTCAAAAAGTTCTTTCACTCGATAATAAATGAATGACAGGTACCAGGACCCTTTCTGCGGGATCCTGGCGACTTCACCCACCTGCTATACACCGAGTTCACTTTCAAATAGTCTTTATCTCCTCGCTTTTGTGCTCTGATACGCTTCCCCTTGCTCTGTCCGGCGAACCGTAAACAAATATGGCGGATTGCTGACCCGCGTCGACCTTTGCGCACGCGCGTCGGTCTCGCGAGATACCGCGCATTCGGCGAGACTTCAGTTTTCCCGCGCTTGCAAAATATAAACAATCATTCATCCTTCCCGCGCGTCACGCATTACGATCAGGTAATTATAGCACTGATACCCTCACCGCCCTGTCGAATTCATCTCGAGTCCTTATGGATCTAAATACGGATAGCAACTACTAATCCGCCGGATTATCCGTCCATTACCCACTGGCACATTCACAGGTAAGTTTGTTGGATTTCTGACTTTTATCGTGATCATTCCTACATATAAGACGAATTACCCGGTTACCCCGGTAATTATGACAATATTTAACTGATTACATCGTTGTGTTTCAGGTTAGGTAACAGCACCCCTCACCCTCAATCTAGGGCTGCGACGAACCCCTACTGGATTCTCTTTACACCTGACATTCGGAGAGGTTTTCGCCCGTTCCCTCGTAGCCACAGAGGGGACAGTCCTTCTCTTCCTGTCTGCACCTGCCGAGACATTCTTTGTTTTCTCCGATCGCTTTGGAGATGATTTAATTTGCACCGATTCCTTCCTCACCTTCCTGGGTCTACCCGGACCCCTCTTCTCGATTACTTTATCTAACTCTCTTTTCATCTCCTCCTTCTCCTCCTGTCCCATCTTGAACATTTCCGTGGAGTACTCTCTCCCCTTCCATGGTTTCAACCGGGCCACATTCGATTTCTGATTCCTCCCGAAGGTATCTCTCATCAGGACCGTATCATCACTTACTCTCTGGGTAATCCTCCACGGACCATCCCAATTATCTCTCAGCTTGATGCCAACCAGAGGTTCGTGGTATCTCCCTACTAAGTCCCCTACCGCAAACCGCCAAACCTTTAGATTAGTATCATAGCCCACTTTCTGCCATTTAGCTGTCTTTCCTAATTCCTTCCTTACTAATTCGTATGCCTTCCGGAATTGTTCCTTCAACGCCTCCACAAACATGATCTGACACGGGACATCTGGATTCATACCAACTACTCCGAACACTAGGTCCGCTGGCATAATCAGATCCTCCCCGAATACTAACAGATTCGGAGAGCAGTTCGTACTCGCATGTACCGTGCTATTATAAGCATGGCAAACGAAGTCGCACTGTTCATCCCAATCATCCATCTCTTGATTTACTAAACTCTTCAGGACCTGTATTAGGGTACGATTGAATCTTTCCACCTGACCATCACTCTGTGGTCGATACGGATTGGTTCGGGTCTTGCAAATGGCCAATTGATGACACATTTCCTGCCATAGATTCGATTCGAACTCTCTCCCTTGGTCGCTATGCAACATCAGAGGCACTCCCAAGTACAGTATCCATCCCTTCACTAACATTCTAGCACAAGTTGCTGCTTTGTGATCCTTCATTGGGAATACCTTCGTATACTTCGTGTAGTAATCCGTTACTACCATCATACATGTATTTCCTTCCGGAGTTGTCACAAATCCTGTGATTATATCCACTGCCACTCTTGCGAACCTGACTCCAAACAGTTCCTGGGTTAAGGGCATTTTACCCAACCCAGGCCCGGGCTTGCTCGTACAACATTTCGGACAAGTGTCTATCCATCTCAACAGATCCGTACTCATACCTGGCCAGTAATACATTCTAGCCAGCCTTTCCAGAGACCGTTTTCTCCCAAAATGGCCACTGGTCCGATGCCCATGGCAAAAGAACATTATATCCCTTCGCATGGCAGTAGGAATAAAGATCTGTCTCGACTTATTTCCCAACGCATTCGTCTTCCACCTATAGATCAGTCCATTCACCACCTCTAACTCTGTCCATTGAGCTATTAGTCGCCTCATCTCCCTGTTCTCCAACGATATTGCTGGCCGAGTCGGGACCCTTCCTTCTACAAGGAACATCTTCAGACGGATACTATTCGCATCTCTCTCCTGGAAGCTCTTAATGGAGTTCTCGTCCCATTCTAGTATCATGGGTTCGAGATCTCTAAAAGGCTTCCGGACTCCTGCCAACACGGCATTATGCTTTCCACAATCATCACATCCGTCATTCTGACACTTCCTCACCGGGATTCGCGACAACGCATCAGCGTTTACATGCTTAGCCCCCTTTCTATGCTGAATTTGGCTATGGTCCAATCCGAACTCAGATAGGTGTGCCAACCACCGTCCTATCATACCTTCCGCGTCCTTAAAGTTTAATAACCACCGGAGGGAGGAATGATCCGTACGTAAAGTAAAATCAGATCCCCACAAAAAGTGCTTATATTTCTTTGTATATACTACCACTGCCAATAATTCCCTCTTTGTCGTACAATAATTTCTTTGTGCCTTACTCATTGTATTGCTTGCAAATGCGATTGGAACCTCTTTCCCATCTTGGACTTGAGACAAAGCTGCCCCTATACTTTCATTGCTCGCATCAGTGTCTAATATGAAATGACCGTCCGCAGTGGGGTATTTCAAAACTGGTGTTTCCACGAACAACCGTTTAATCAGTTCGAATGATTCCCCTTGCTCTTTCCCCCATGGGAACTTCTCCTTACGTCTCCCCGGGGTCCAGTGCGACAGACATTGTATTGGATAACTTATCCGGGAGTATCCTGGTAAGAAATCTCTATAATAAGAACAAAATCCTAGGAAGGATCTTACTTCTTTCGGTCCTTTAGGAATGCTCCAGTCTGTTACAGTCTTAACTTTCTCCGGATCAGCCTTCACCCCATCTGTTGAGATGATCCGTCCTAGATAGTTAATACTCTTCTGAAACATATTACACTTTTTAGCTTTCAGCTTTAACCCATTCGAGATTATTCGCTGCAACACCAACTTCAGGTTCTCCAGGCATTCCTCGAATGTCTTTCCGAATATGATCACATCGTCCAGATATACTAGACATTTCTTCCACAATAAGTCACTCAGTAAAGTCTCCATCATTGCTTCAAACGTGGCCGGAGCATTACAGAGTCCGAATGGCATCACGTTATACTGGAACAACCCTACATGGCTCGAAAACGCAGTTTTCTCCTTGTCTTCTTCTTTCATTCCTACCTGCCAATAGCCAGACTGCAAATCAATCGTACAAAACCATTTATTTCCTCCGAGGGAATCAATGGTCTCATCTATCCGGGGGAGCGGATACGAATTCTTTTTAGTCAAGCCATTCAGTTTTCGGTAGTCTATACAGAATCGGATACTCCCATCCTTCTTTGTTACCATACATACTGGATTACTCCAAGGGCTGGTGCTCGGAGTTATCACTCTTTCCGCCAACATCTTCGTAATCTCCTCTTCCGCCACCACTTTCTTTGCTAGCGGAAGACGTCTATATGGTATTTTTACTGGATTCGCCCCTTCTGTGTTAATTGAGTGCAGGACTCGATCCGTTCGTCCCAACGGCTCTCCGGGCCGCGCAAAGGCTAAACTACACTCAGTTAACATCTCCCTCAGGGCTTTCCTCTGTTCCTCCGTCTCTACTCCGGATCCCTCTATTAACTTTTCCAATCCTTCTTCCATTACTTCATTGTTCGGGACTAGTCCACTTCCATTCTCAAAGCTACTGGTGACCGCTTCCGCGGATATCACTTCTCCCACTACAGTGCCTTTCTCTAGGTAGATGGTTTTCGAACCCGGGTTCGTTATAGGGGCCACCCCCCATGCTATGTTGCCTATCAGGGTGTCGGCTGATTCCAAACCCCTCTTTCCCAACACTGTCACATTAGGTTCGAAAACCCCCGGAACGCCCCTCTTCATCCTACTGGAGGCTATTAACACATCACATGCCATTCCGGGAGGTATTTTTACCGTCTGTACCACACTCGCTACTCCACTAACTTCTCGTGCCAGGCATTGTATCCTGTCTTTGTAGGGACGATTTACTTTCAACATTCCAGTGATGGGGTCCAATTTTACCCCATATAAGGAAGCGAAATCCATCCCAATGATACCATCATCCTCTATCCCAGCGACAGTAGGGGAAATGATATATTCCCTACCACCCACCAAGATGATCATACAAGTTCTACCAAACGTTCGTATCTTGCTCCCATCAGCCGCACATGCATTTACCCTCGTTGTGAGGTCATCATCCATGTTCGACACAAGATCGTAGAATCTTTTCGACATAGCGGAGTGGCTAGCTCCGGTATCCAACAAAAATTCTCCCATTCTGCCGTTTACAGATACGGACACATACCATCTCTTTCCTCCCATCATAGAGGGATTACTTGCGAACCTTTTGATGTCGTCTGCCATGTCAAAATTGAATCCGAATCCTTTCAAATACTCCAGACACGGATGACCTTGGGGAAGGCGGATCCCCCCGATCCTGGATAGTTCCTCTACCCAACCTTCCTCTCTATTGGTGATCGGTTTCCCTTCTTTGCTCTCCCTGGCAACTGTCTCACCAATACCCCCAGCCCCACATGTTTTCGGCTCATCAGCATTTCCCATGCTGCTGGGCGGATACATTACAGACTCCTCAATCGCGTTCGTATGGATTGTATCCTGGCATACTTTATTCGGGGTCGTCAGCTTGCCTTCACGGACAACCCCCTCTAATTTCCCGTCTCCTCTCTCTTTCTTTCCCTCCAAACTGGTTTCTCGGCCGTACATTCGGCTGCGAAATGTCCGGTCTCCTGGCACCTGAAACACTTCACCGTTGCTCGATCTAGCTTCGGTCGTTTCTGATAGTCCAACAATCCTTTCATTTCCTCCATCATGGCCATTAACCGTTTCTCATTCTCTGATGACGCTCCTAACTGGGGGGTAGGGATGGGTTTAGAGCTTGCCTCTACTGGCTTCTCTTTCTCGGGTGGTTTACTACCATTTTTCTTCCACCGATTCTTTCGATCCCTCTTATCTCCCCCTATTGCTGCAATTCTTTCCTCATCCGAACCAGCGTCCGAATCGCTTTCCTCTGGAGCAGCCGTATGTGCAGACGCCACTCTTTGGTTGGGTACGAACCCAGAAAGTAGTCGTTTCTTCTTTTCATGCTGATCGATAGCCAAAAAGAAGTCTACCATTGAGGATCCTCGCCCCCATTCCTTCTGGACGAGTTCAGCATGGGACGGATCCCTTAGTCCTTTTATGAAGTGTGTGAATAGTTCATCCAAGAAATATTCATCATCCCGTCTCCAATAAGGTCGAGCCTTTTGCAATAATCTTTGAAGCTCTAGTCCGAATACTTTCGGAGACTCTTTTGGTTTCTGTGTTCGTACCTGGAACTCCGACCAAGGATCATTCGCGGACAGCACCCCAAAAATGTGTGTGGCGGCTGCCACCAATTGGTCATAGTTTCCATCTTCCCCATACGTCTCTCGCCAATCATCTACAGCTATTCGTCCCGGACCCTCACTCAACCATTTAATGAGAGGACCCAAGGAAGCCTCCTTGTCCCACCCATGATAACGGTTATCGTCGCAAAAGTCTTGGTAGCTTTCCTTCCAATTCTCTCCATTGAACCGTCGGGGAGTTCGAACAGGCTTCCTGGCACTGTTCTGACTCCATACCAGTCTATCAGACTGCCTCCGGCTCCATTCCATTATTTCTGACTCATCTTCCCGGGTCCGACTGCAACAGTCTATCCCCATTCCTTGTATACAAGGATCGGATTCCACTATGGCAGCAACCCTCGGGCCCATAGATGATCGTTTTGTCAACCTCCTCGGGGCAGGGACCGGTCTTGGTGCCCCTCCTCTTGGATTTGGCTGAGTTCGTTCAGGACTGGGGGGGTAACCTCCGTACGAACCAGGGTTCGGCACAGTTCCGGCTCCTCCTCCCGGATTCGTTCCGGGGTTCGGAGCACCACCTGTCCCCCTGCTCGGAATCGATCCTCCCCCTTCGTTATAGGACTGATGTCCTTCGTTCGATCCGGCTCCGGGTAATGGTGCCCGATACTGGTAGGTTATATTATATATCGGTGGTGGTGGTACCGTATAATTATGTCCTGCCAGCGTGTCATCCGCAAAGGGATGCAGAGAGCCGTAACTATGGTTCATTCTTTTGGGTGGGGCCTCGCTCGTGATATCATGGGTGCTAGAGATTTCTTTCTCCTCGGTTCCCCCATACGTGACTTTACGATAAGTCTCATTCGGAACAGTCCCTCCCTGGGTTCGTTCATACTTCCCCTCCGAAACAACCCCCCGTGTTTCGATGGGCTCTACTGTACTCAATATCGGACTAGGTGTGGATGCAACGTGTTTAGGTAGCTTGGCTCCCTCATTCATTGTTTCCCGCCTCCTAGTCTCTTCTTCTTTGCGGATCTCCTCTATCTGACTCTGATAAGCCAGGTAGGTATCATTGATTTCATCTTTCTTTTTCTGAATATTTTCGAGGTCAGTCTTCATGTCGATTCGAGCTTGCTTCAACGCTTCTCGTTCTTGCTCGAACTGTTCCCGCAGGGCCTCGCCGGCTTTCTCTTCCTTCGAATAATCAGCCTTGATTTTCTTGACCCTTTTGGATTGTCGTTCGATCTCGCTTTCATAGGTATCCCGAAGATCACGACTTCGGCGAGCCTCTTCCTTCTCTTTCTGGAGTTGTGCTTGCTCCTCGGTCAGACTGTGTTGAGCAATCTTAACCTTCTGTTGGACCTTGGCCAACTGAGAAGTTTCGAGAGCCAACTGTTCACTTATATATTTCCTATCCGCTTGGATTCTGGATTTTACTTCACTCAATTCCGCTGCTTCCTTCTGGTTCTGTGCGATTACCCTTGCCTTTTCGTTGGCTAATCGGATCAAATCTTCATTCATGGCTGTATGCCGATCCCTCATTGACTCCTCTTCTGCTTTCAATTTCTCGCAGTAGGCGTCATAATCAGGGACCTGTCGACCTCTTCTAGACAAATCTCGTTCCATATGTCCGAGGTTCGGTTCGGAGGGAAGCATGTCCGCCCATGGGTTCCCTCTGAACGGATTGGTGTTCGGCACTGTAGGAGGAAATTCTCCCGGAGTTCGAAAAATCAGACTCCTCTTTCGAGATTTTTTATTCTCTGGGGTATGCGTTCGAGAGGCAATATCCCAGATTTCATTTATTTGGGCGACTGTGTAGTCCAGTTCCCCATCTTCCAGCTCGGCTCCCGATCCTTCATCCCCCCCGTTCCTTGACTGAGCCTCTGCCAGGGTCAGTCCGCTATCTTCTACATAAAAATCCTGGTCACGGCACCAGTGTAGAGTTCGTCTTTATGTAATTCGATTAAATAAGGACTCGAACCGCAGTTTTTCATGTAGAGATGCAAGAACACAGGGTTTATTAGTCGTTCACCTGTACAACAATGCTAATCCTTGAAGTATATGAGGTTCGATCAATGTATGTTTGGCTTTCAAATAACTTTCTATATATTACACAGTCAGAGACCTGAGAAGGTCTGCCAGAGCAAGGGGGTGAGGACAGCTTATATACTGTCCGCCTCCGATAGGGGTGCCCCCTGGCTCCGGCCGCCCGAACTACCTTGTAGGCGTTCGATTACAATACTAATATTAGTGTCCCTACACCATCCTCCAAAAATAATAATGTATTAAAATATGGAACACATTTGGATTGAAAATACGGAAAAAAATCGGACCATGTCACTTTTAAAAGTCTATTACACCAACTTGCTTTGTTTTTTGTTGTTTCAATGCCTTCAATCATCCCTTTCATGCATTTTGTATTTCTCCTTGACGTCAATTATGAAATCTGCATGCTCTAGCCCCATAGTACACACGTAGACAGTCCATTAATGTCAGTTCAAATTGCTTCCCAATGATTTACCGAGCCATGTCAAACTTCCTTTTTGGAGCGTGGAATACCTTAAAGGACAGCACAGTATTTTAATTCCCTGGCCGATAACAAAAATGCTATTAACAGTTAATTGTCAATAGTGGAAAATATTCCTGTTATTGACAGTTCCTCATGCAAACTGTCAATAGGGGAAGATTTTACTCTTATCGACAGTCCTCATATTGATTTTGCATTGAAAAACGTTTTTGCGATGAGAAATGATTTTGCACTGAGAAAGGTTTTTGCACTGGAAAACGATTTTACCCTGAAAAAAGTTTGCACTGAGAAACGTTTTTGCACTTGAGAAACGTTTTTGCACTGAAAAAACGGTTTTTGAACTGAAAAACGGCTTTTGCACTCAAAAATGGTTTTGTACTCCAAAAATGATTTTGCACTCCAAATCAGTTTTGCACTTCAAATCAGTTTTGCCCTTGAAATCGGTTTTGCACTTGATATGAGCTTTGTATTGAAAAGGTTCCCAGTGTTATGATAGTTATGGCAAGGAACCGTTTTTTGTTGTTTCAATGCCTTCAATCATTGCTTTCATGCATTTTGAATTTCTCCCTGACGTCGATTATGAATTCTGCATGCGATAACGTCCACAAGACACACATAAAGTTAAACTTTATATGGCGTTAAGTACCATGTTCATGTTCCCAAAGCCGCAAAGTACACATGTAGACAGTCCATTAATGTCAGTTCAAATTGCTTCCCAATAATTTACCGATCCATTTCAAACTTCCTTTTGGGAGCGTGGAATACATTTAAGAACAGAAATACCTTTAAGGACAGAAAAGTCCCTATACGATAATTCATGCATCATTTCAACCTCATATCCCAAATATCAGATATAACCACATATTAAGTAAAAGGGCTGAGTAGGCGCAGTGTAACACTAGAAGCATTCATGAATTTCATGAATATTAAGCAAATACCTAATGAGTTACTCGCCAGTGCTGTATCCGTACAGCAATGCTTACACACAGTCTGGTCGGGTCGATACACTGTAAATCTCTTGTTAAGGGTCCAATTGTTAGTGTTTAGAATCTCTACACTAAAGGGGTGTCTTCATCAAAGACCGTCCACCCGTCCGTCCATGAAAACCGTCCAAAAGAGCAGGGATCTAGACGGTTTTCATGGACGGACGGACAGTTTGCTTCTCCACCAATGTCCTTCCGTCCAGTCCGTCCGTCACATGGATGGACAAAATGGATGGACGGATCATTTGCCTGTTCTATCCGTCCATCCGTCCGTCAATCCGTCCACCCGTCCGTCCATTCTGTCCATCCGTCTGTCCATTCTGTCCATCCATCTGTCCATTCCGTCCATCCATCTGTCCATTCCGTCCATCACAGAGTGGCAAACATGGACGGATGGACATATCTAAAAAGTTGTCCATTTTTCCATCAGAAAACTCACATTTTCCATTCTGATTGGTCACTCTGTGATGGACAGAATGGATGGATGGATGGACGGATGGACGGACGGAACAGGAATAGGATCCATTTGTCCATTTTGTCCGTTCATGTGACGGACGGACTGGATGGACGGACGTTGGTGGAGACGCAAACTGTTCGTCCGTCCATGAAAAACATCCAGATCCCTGCTTTTTTGGACGGTTTTCATGGACAGACGGGTGGACAGTCTCTGATGGAGACACCCCTTTAGTGAAGCACATATTGTCCCACTGTTCTAAACACTTTATTTTACTAGATATTTTGAATATGTTTACATAATGGTGTGTCTTTTGAGGCAGTATGTATGTAATGAAGCGCTTAGATGTACAGTTTGTAATCATTTAGATACTTAGCACTATAGCGTTCACATATGGTGCACCTATACAATCCTGTTTAGCTATAACACCAAAGTATTCAGTACATGTTGAATGTGAGATTTGAGTTTAACTGTTTTATTAGGCAAAATACATCTCATTCTTGGAGGATAAATTTAACATGAGGTATGCAGGCACCATACTGTCCTCGAAGGGTCAAAGCACCTCAGACACTGCATGAGCTATCCGGTATAGCAACTTTAAGCAAAGCTTAAATTTGATTTATGGCTAACTTTCAAGAGCTTTAAGCAATTTTAAGCAACTCTCTTTTCTAGAATAAAGTTAGTCAAAGCTGCTGATAAATAGGCCGTTATTTAACTTTACTCTATAGTTACATAAATGGGATATGTCATACGGTGAAAATTCAAGAGCGATGACTAAAAATAATGGATTTTTATAAAATGTATTTTTCCCTCCCAGCAGGATCCATGAGAACTCGTCTGTGTACGGGCTGCTGACGGGCGGTGGAGGAGGTCTCATTGACCGGACCCCGTCCCGCGGGTCTCCTCTCTACTCATCCTACGTGGGGTCCCAGCTCAGTCTCCAGGACAGTCCTAGGACCAGTGTATCCCACCTGGGGGGCACCCTGAGCCCCCCGCCCCCGCCTCCCCCCCTCCCCGACTACTCACACCGCCCCCGTAGGGTGGTGCTGGACACTCCGCCCAGGGAGCACCGCCGGCTGGACCAGGTATAGGACGGACAGGGTTGGAAGTTAGGCAAAAGGCTCGGCGAGTTTTACCTTGTGTAGACTTATTAACCCTTATGGTTAGCACCAAGGGTTAAGAGGTTGACTAGAATCAGCCAAATGACAATGTGACTAAGGGAGTGGTCATTTTAAACAGCGAGGAGTCTCACTAAAATTTTTCCGGTCCCCCCCCCCATGTGCGATTTCTTTTTGGTCCTCCCCCCCGCCGCCTACGTCCGGAGAGCATTCAGTTTATCGTAGCCATTCCATTTTAGCTATAATTTTAGCTATAGTGACTTGCAGGCTTTTTACTGAAAAGGAGTGAATTAGATTTGGTCCATCCTTCTAGAAGGGTCTATATTAGTTTGGTTTACCTTCCTCAAGGCGTCCAAATTCTTTTGAGCCCCCCCCCCACCCCCATCCCAATAACCAACCTCCCCTTTTTGTTGACCACTCCCTAAGTCACTATTTTTTGCCAATTGTAAATCTACACATTACAGAGACGCTAATAAGTATCTCAATTCTGAGTTACTCAGGAAATTAATACCTACCTAACGTCTTGCATAGCTGACTTTACATGGAAAAGCTTCTGTAAAATATTGAATGATGTAAAAAGATGCTTTGAAGGCAATGTGTAACTGCCATGTGACCAACTAGAGAGATGCCTTTGTGGGATTCAATGCTTTTGCCTAGCTGCCAACCCAGATAATATACTACTGTTATCTTCACAGATGGTGGGATTTGGCTCCTTGTAAATAGAAACTGTATTGCATGAGTACTTATTATATATACTCATAACATTGTCACCTGATTGGTCAGTTTGGAGCTCAACCTGAAGGTAACCGTCAATGTCAATCATATCTTTATTGTCATATATATTTATGAATGTACATAAGTTATAAATCCAGTACCAACGCCATATTAATCCGTCATGGGTTTTGTGTGGTCCATCGGCAAATGTTAATGGTAAAATGAAAATAATTGCAAGCTATGGTTCGTGTAATGCATGTGTTGAATTAAATACATAGACCAATGCCAACTACATTGAAATCTCTCTGACGTGTTTCATGTGTGGGGGCTGGCGCTATCCAACGAAGCCGCAGGCTGAGGGGGATATGCCCCAGCCCCCACGAGTTAAATATATCAGAGAGGTATCAATGTAGTTGGCATTTGCTTTTTGATTTGAAGCCATTTAAAGATGGAAAGACAACTTTTTCTTAGCCCAGTGAATACGTCCACATTGTATTAAATGGGGAGCATTGAATGAAGCCCTTTCTATACTTGAGCATAGTGATTATTGTATTTCAAAATAATAAATTGCTTTTATTCAAGACAAAGACCTGTCCTTAGGGTTTAGACACATGGCTATTCCAGTAATTTCATTATAAATACCCGGGTAGAGATTGCCGACATGGGTCCAGTCTCTCACCGGTAACTCTCCAAACAGCACCCGGGCATTGAAGGTTCACCATTGGGGCAAATGCAAAACAGGAAAAGTCACAAGTTTGGAGGGATACTAAATATTCAGGATCTGCTCTTTGATATCCTGGATATGGACTCCATATTTCCGATACGGCTGAAATTAGTATCCAACCCATACAGAATTTGGGAAATGCACATGTTAATGGGCATGGAACGATTATATAAATCAGTTCATAAAGTACAGTATTAAAGTAATATGTAGTTGTAGCCATCTGAGTATAGGTATTTGAAGACATGCATAGACCTGGGAATGAGACTATAAAAGTGTACATAAATTGAAATCAAATAAACAGTATTGAAATACCTAGCACTGTGTTGATGTCCTGACTTATTGACTTTACTCAAACTATATATCTGTATATAAAAATATATCTTAAGTATAGACCCACATTGTTTATAAATAGATAGTAAAGTGTAAAACGCGATGTCTGCACTTTCCTCTGTACTTGTAAGCAAACTTCAGACAGAAAATCCACACATCCATTCTCATTGATTCACCAAGTTGCACTTTTGCTGATCTCATGCAGCACATTGACTGCATTGACGATGCTATTGAGTGTACCACACGCGCAACACCAGACACAGTTCAGATTAACCGTTTAGGCCAAAAAAGAAAAGGTGTGTTTCAGGTTACCCGACCCTGCCTAGCAAAACAGGGCCGACCCTAGAAATTTGTGTCCAATTTTGAAAAAAAAGTATATTTCAAGTAATTTTGGGGCTATTTCAGAGTCAATTTGATGGTTCAGGAGTCAACGCCCGTGTTGGCGAGTCAGCGCTGAAGTTGGCGAGTCAGCCCTTATGTTGGCGAGTCAATTTTTAGGTACTTTTCATGCCATGGGATCAATCTGTCTTTATTAAACGATTTTGGGGCTATTTTAGAGTCAATTTGATAGTCCCCGAGTCAACACCGTTGTCGACGAGTCAGAGCTGAAGTTTGCAAGTAAGTTTTGGGTACTTCTCAGGCCAAAGTAAAAGGGGAAAAAAAGCAACTCTTTTTTTTTAAATCCGACCTACCCTACCTAGATTTTTAGACTATGTAACCTGAAACACACTTTTTTTTGGCCTTAGTTGTGTCATGATGTCATTTATTTGCCGGTACTGTATCACTATATTATGCCGACCCGTTAACCATTTAAGGACGGACGTCGCTAGATGGCATTTGTTGTATGGATAATCATTAAATTTTTCAATATGAATTTAGACATGGTGAAACAACTACTATCTAGCGGGTAGCTGACGAGCTGGAACTGAACTTGATGCTTAATGCACTTCATCGTACCTTTGGTAATTAATTTGTCTGCCCTAAATCCCAAGTTATCTGCACAACCTTTATCACAGTGTATTTAATGCCAAGTCAAAGTAGAAGCTGTCTTAGCCATGCTACTTCTAAATCTACTAAAATGAGAGAGTCACATTATAGGAGCAGCGACTTGCTGCACCATGAGATCAGGGCTATTTTCCATTAGCAGATTTTGGAGGTGATCAGCGGGCAATGAGCAGACAATCGGCAGGTAGAGCCACAACAATTGCACCACACATAGTGCACTTACCAGTGGTTTGTTATGGCTCTACTTGCCGATTGTCTGCTGACTGCCTGCCAATCACCTCCAAATCGGCTAATGGAAAATGCAGCTAAGGGCCATTTTCCATTAGCCGATTTGGAGATGATCGGCAGGCAAACGGCAGGTAGAACCACTGTTAAGTGCACTCTGTGAAGTGTTTTTGCTGTGGCTCTACCTGCCAATTGCCTACCGATCACCTCTATATCGGCTAAACATGCACCTAAACGTGCCACTTTATAAAGTTTGACTTGTAGCTATTCAACATGCATGACTGCCGCCCACACGAGCTGCCCACTACCAGTCCTGCACCAACCTTTCATGACCATTTAGCGGGTCAGGATATATCTCTATGCGGCCTTTAACTCTTTAAGGACGACATCATGCCCTTGATCGTCAGGGTGCATGAATGCAGTCCTGGCGAGTAATTCGTCAGTGCAGCATTGAAGCATCATGCCCACTCTGCATTTTTCAAATACTTCATAAGGGTTGGCATGATGCGGTCCTGGTGAGTTGCTGCATAATGATGCTGTCCTTAGTGTGATAACCCTTTAAGGAAGAATGTCGCTAATAGATGACATTTGTTGTCCCGGCGACTACCGTAAATTCTCGCGTAGAAGCCGCGGCTTGTACGCGAGTCAGACTCAGCTTTCTTTTGATACCAAACATGCCTATATAGGGTGCGGCTTATACGAGAGTTTTTATTAGTATACTACAGTACAAAAATCGCAATATTCAGACCCCCTCTGCGGCTTGTATAATTTGTCAAAGTTAGGGGTGCGGCTTATACGCGAGTTAGGCTTATACGCGAGAATTTACGGTAACTCGCTAACTTGGTGCATCATGCTGACCCTTCGGGAGTGTCTCAACCCCATAGGATTGGCATGACGCTTGAATACAGTCCTGGCGAGTTACTCGCCAGGGATGCCTTTATGCATAATGACAACACAGGGTATGATGAATTAAAGCATCATGCTGCCCTTAAAGAGCTACATAGTCAATAACGCCCACACAGTCCTTAAAGGCCCAGTGCCCCTATATATAGCGCTGAGTACCTGTCCCGACTCCACTCCGACTGCCGCTGGAGGGGTACCGAGACCTGCGGGTTTAAACAGACTACAGGACCCAGGCCAATAAGTGTCACTCTGTCTGATAAAGTGTGAATGTAGTAAGGACATATCGACCCTATTTCATTCTGTTTGATGTTATATATATACAGTTAGTGGAATGGATATATGTGGGCGATGGTGGGCTAATTTAGAAAGTTTCTGGATGATTATGGGGATTTCGCAGGCCATTTACAAGAGTAAAAGTGCTATTTTAATTCACAAAAACATTCTCCTCTAACGCCGAAATGGGGGTTATTATGTTTTGGGAGTGTTTACCAACCATATTTAGGCAGGGTATTAGAGAGACTGCTTGGATCAAATGCTAATTTATTGATAATCCGAGCTCAGTTTGTTGAAGTTGAAGTTGAAGTTGAAATTTCTTATATTTATCCTGAATTAATACATTAGCCTAGGGCATGTTTTCATAATAATCCAGCTTAGAGTGTTCAGCGAACGCACATTTTTATAGTATAAGTAATTGATAAGTCCTTATGGACAAGTTATGTTACATTTAATGTGAAGGGCCTGAAAGGTGTGTCTGGTGTTATGACACATGCCTGATGTTATTGGTATTATGAGAGAGTGGTGAATTTGATAAAATTGTGAATAGAAAAGTATGGCCATTTGGCCTACATAAGCATTAGTTGGGTTGTTAAGAGAGATGGAATGAGAGGGGTTAGTTACATAATAATACATCATTTTAGGTAATGATATTTTCTGATTCTACCTCCATTAGTGTAATGTGTAGAATTGTTCTCAAAAACATTTCAAATTGTAACAGAAAATCGGGAAGGAGAATAATTGACCAATTTGTACCCCTTCATTTTTTCTATGAATAAGCCCCCCACCCTACCAAGTCCTTCTTTGTTACTCCTCTTTTTAATACTTTCATATAGGTCACTTATATTCCTATTGAAAGCATTGAATTAGTGTACTTTATTATACATGTGTATATTAAACTCGGAAGGTTTACTATTCAATCGTTAAACTCATATTTGTCTTGCTAATCAACTTAGATCCAAGTCGTCCAGAACCATTGGACAACTCTTCATAAAATATTTGTAAACGTCACACTTTACAAATGAAATGTCAGGAGTTAAAATTCTAGGCCAATATCACACTCATATTCATAGCATCGAGCTAAATGCTACACAACCTCTCATAGAACTAAACTGCACAAAACATCGCCAGTTAAAGCTGGGCCGTCAGGGAATAAGTTCAGCATTTTCTATACATGGCCTAAAATAACAGTTCCACCAGAGGGCAGCAGTATTTGGACAGGGGACCATGGGTATTGTCCAGCTACAACATATTCACCCTATCTTGTGCCTGTAAGAGCTGATCTCCCAGCCCTTAAGAGCCCTCTTGTAAATGAAAACTGAACTGTATCCAAAAGTGTTTTTGGCCTCACTTCAACCACGACGGTCAAGCTTTAAGATGCTTGCAAGATTGAATGAGGTCCTCCATGTTTAGTTTCACAGCCAACCACCAGGTGGCCACTGACCCTAACTGGTGGATAAAGCTGCACCCTGTGCTATGTGTTTCTGTGATTTGGAGATGTCAACAGCTCTGCATATCTAACTTATTCCAAGAATATTGTTAGAATAATTTAAATATGTGCTCACTGAACAATGCAAATCTTAACGGTAACAGACAAAAAATAACCTATCCAGAGAATGAATTAGTTGTATAGGTTTATATTTTACAGTGGCCCTGCTAAGCTGCTACAACCGCCCTGCCATCTAGCAGTATTCTGCATTTACCTATTTTTGGCTAATTCCCAACAATTTCTACCCCTCGTTTGCAGAGCACTTTTTAACAACTACACGGTAGTACGGATATTATTTCTGCCTTACCTTCAGCAGGTGTTTTAGGTCACATAAATTCCCACGTATTACCCATGGGATATACATCAACTACACTCAGCTTTCATTTATTACAAACTTGTGCATAAAGGGTGCGGGTCATACAAGGGTGTTTATTGCTATAGAGCAGTACTGAAAAGAAATTTTCCGATCCAGAAATGGTTTATAGGATTCTCCTGAGTCGGGGTGTGTTTTATAACTTATACAGGAGACGCGGGTAGTACGCAGGAATTTCCGGTAATTGGCCTGACGCCAGTGGTGCCACCTGGTGTCGCTTGCTGCAGCCGTCACGTCGTGTAGTTTATGTAAGCACTACCCTGGAGGAGGCCAGGTAACACCAGGTGACGTCATGGGGTACCACCTGTGGGCATCCCCCTACTCCTCTTACTCACATGATCTACGTCTACTAATTTAAGTGAGAACAGTCCTCTCTCAGGACGCCTAGCCTCAGCTGGTGCATTGAAAATGGTACACAAGGGCACGGGGAGGGCAGAGGAGGGCAGGGGAGGGCAGGGGAGGGCAGGGGAGGGCAGGGGAGGGGAGAGCGGAAGAGGATAGGGCAGGGGAGAGCAAAGGAGAGCAGAGCGGAAGAGGATAGGGCAGGGGAGAGAAGGCGAGGGCAGAGCGGAAGAGGATAGGGCAGGGGAGAGCAGGGGAGAGCAGGGGAGAGCAGGGGAGGGCAGGGGAGGGAGGGGAAGAACGGTAGGGGAGGAGGGTACAGAGGAGGGAAAGGCAAGGAGGGATTGGCAGGGATGAGTAAGAAGGGAAAAAAAGGGAGGGGAGGAGAGTGCAGAAGAGGAAAGGACAAGGGAGGGCGTGGGAGGGTAGGGCAGGGCAGGCTTTGGCAGGGAGGGCAGGGAGAGCAGGAGAGCAATTGCAGGGAATGACAAGAAAGGATAGCGGAGGGGAAGCCAGGAGAGGAAGACAGGACAGGGCAGTGAATGGTTTAAGGGATAACAGACCATTTCCTGAAAACGTGTCCTCACCTGGTGAGAGAGACGTGGTGGGATGTGTTTTCCGTTGAGGACAAGGTAGGACATGGAAGGAGAAGAAAGGGGAGGGTAGGGCATGGTGAGTGTAGAGAAGGGGAAGGGGAAGGGAGGGAAGGGCAAGGCTATGATATTCCTCACTAGCGGGATACCAGTGGAGCCACAGGGTGAGAGCCCATTGAACTAGCAAATCCTGTAAATGAGGGTGCTCAGACTCTGCTTGGAGAGTGAAACCACTGCATTCCCTGCATTGTAGGACACCTGCACTATGATTTTGTTACATGTCCAGGATAGTCCAGTGGTTAGCACATTGGACCCATGATCAAGAGTACCTAAGTTCAAATCTCTCCCAGGCTATGTGTATAGTGCCCATACCATGCACAAATGAATCTCTTTTATTCATGTTTGAGCAAATAGGTCTGCCCCTGTGACCTACCTGTTAGGGAACATGCCTTTTGTTGGAATATGTATCACATTGGTTACTAGAGGTCCCTATTATAGTTCAAATCCCTGCCAGGTTACGTGTTAGTTGAAATATGCATTGCTACCTTTAACCTAGCCAAAAAAACAATTACATACTTTTAATGAAAAAGAAAGGTACATTTCTGTTACTTTGACAAGGATCATGAAATGGTGTGCAGAAAAATTGCACTGACTGGGAATCGTTCCCTGGCGCCTGGCAGTGAAAGTGAGGACTCTACCTCTACACCAAATCTACTGACTCTAGGTGACCTAACCAATGGCATACTTATGATGTGAATGGTGAGTCAAATTACATGTAAACAGTGATATATAATTATTAGCACACAAAATTCACAAATACCTGCTCCCATTTTTCAAAAACCATTAACATACATAAAAGAGATAGGTGGTAGATTGTATGGGCACTATACACATAGCCAGGGAGAGATTTGAACTTAGGTACTGTTGATCATGGGTCCAATGTGCTAACCACTGGACTATCCTGGACAGGTAACAAAAAGAGTGCAGGTGTCCTACCATGCAGGGAATGCAGTGGTTCCACTCTCCAAACAGATTCTGAGCACCCCCATCTGCAGGATTTGCTGAATATAGTAATTGGAACATAAAGAAAGTATACTGGGACCAGTCAAACATGGCGCTGTACAGTGGACATCCAGCTAGTGCGGAATAGGGCAAGAATGTAATAATCGCTAGGACAACTAGGACAAAAAACATAGGTACGTTCATGGTAGGGTAGGGGAAGAGGAAGGAGACTTTACAGTCAACCAGGGTTAGATTGATATTTTACTGAAATAGGATTCAGCAGGATGGGTTTTCTTTTAATGACTTGAGTTTTACATGTTAACAACATGAACCAGATGCGACCTGATAACGCTGCTAAAGCTGAATTGGGGAATAATTGCAACAAAGATATATGTATGTATGTCTCTGTGTCCGTCAGTTGCTAGCTCTCGTGACCCTACACTGATAATAAAACCTATAGTCAGTACTGACTATACCATCATATTTTGACACCCGTAGTCAGGGAACTATACAACTTAGTCACATATTAGTCATAAAGATAGTTAGGAGTTACTATATGTGGATCACACAAATTGATGATGTCACAGGAATGTGTGCACAGGAAACAGTTAGGATTCAAATTTGAATGGTCCATGGACTTCAGGTAGGCACATCCTCTCCTAAACCAGTGTTCTATGGATATCCCTGTTTGTTATATGTTATGTTACAGTTGACTATGACAACTTAAGATGTTATAGGGTGCATGAGTTCTCATGGCCCCTGGCCTGCCTTATCCTAGCCTGTCACCTGCCCTGCCTTATCCTAGCCTGTCCCCTGCCCTGCCTCATCCTAGCCTGTCCCTGCCCTATCCTAGCATGTCCCCTGGCCTGCCTTATCCTAGCCTGTCCCTGCCCTGTTTTACCCTGGCCTGTCACCTGCCCTGCCTTATCCTTAGCCTGTCTTATCCTAGCTTGTCCCCTGGTCTGCCTTATCCTAGCCTGTCCCCTGGCCTGCCTTATCCTAGCCTGTCACCTGCCCTGCTTTATCCTAGCCTATCCCCTGCCCTGCCTCATCCTAGCCTGTCCCCTGCCCTATCCTAGCATGTCCCCTGCCCTGCCTTATCCAAGCCTGTCCCATCCCTGCTTTATCCTGGCTTGTCACCTGCCCTGCCTTATCCTAGCTTGTCCCTTGGCCTGCCTTATCCTACCCTATCACCTGCCCTGCCTTATCCTAGCTTGTTTCCTGGCCTGTCTTATCCTAGCTTGTCCCTTGGCCT
Organism: Harmothoe impar; assembly: GCA_947462335.1. Classification (NCBI taxonomy): domain Eukaryota; kingdom Metazoa; phylum Annelida; class Polychaeta; order Phyllodocida; family Polynoidae; genus Harmothoe; species Harmothoe impar. The sequence goes on from OX381708.1 coordinate 77,847,917, forward strand.
GCCTTATCCTAGCCTGTCACCTGCCCTGCCTCATCCTAGCCTGTCCCCTGCCCTGCCTCATCCTAGCCTGTCCCCTGCCCTGCCTCATCCTAGCCTGTCCCCTGCCTTGCCTTATCCTAGCCTGTCCCTGCCCTGCTTTATCCTGGCCTGTCACCTGCTCTGCTTTATCCTAGGTTGTCCCCTGGCCTGCCTTATCCTAGCCTGGCACCTGCTCTGCCTTATCCTAGCCTGTACCCTGCCTTGCCTTATCCCAGCCTGTGCCCTGGCCGGCCTTATCTTAGCCTGTCCCCTGCCCTGCTTTATCCTGGCCTGTTACCTGCCCTGCCTTATCCTAGCTTGTCCCCTGGCCTGCCTTATCCTAGCCTGGCCCCTGGCCTGCCTTATCCTAGCCTGTCCCCTGCCCTGCCTTATCCTAGCTTGTCCCCTGGCCTGCCTTATCCTAGCCTATCCCCTGCCTTGCCTTATCCTAGCTTGTCCCCTCTCCTGCCTTATTCTAGCCTGTCACCTGCCCTGCCTCATCCTAGCCTGTCCCCTGCCCTGCCTCATTCTAGCTTGTCCCTGCCATGTTTTATCCTAACCTGTCCCCCGCCCTGCCTTATCCTAGCCTGTCCTCAGCCCAGCCTCATCCTAGCCTGTCCCCTACACTACCTCATCCTAGCCTGTCCCCTGCCCTGCTGAACCTTGACCTGCCTTCAGTCTTAAGTTTCCCTTATTTCTCATGATTGACTATATCTTTTAGTCATAGTGACTACTTTAGACCATGAAACCATTAAATTCATAGTCACTTGACTATATAGCCCAAATCAGCCGATTTAATGGCTGACTATAGGTTGACTATATGACTAACTTACTATAGACATAGGTGACTAACTTGGTATATTCGTTTTTGCTACATTCATGTGACTATAGAAATGTAATCTGTAGTGACTAACATTTCCAGGTCCATTATTATCAGTGTATACACTCGAGTTCAAAACTCAAACATGGTCCTCAAAGGTAAAAACCGTTCGTAGAACTTTACAAAAAAAAGAGGTCCACAAAGATCAAAATATCTAAAAGTGTTGTGCCATGTCTTGCGATGGATCAAAATTTTATTCCAAAATATTTTCTTAAAATCCAAAACGGAGGAGGGGATAAACTTTTCAGTTTTCTTTTCACAATTTTCGCTCTCGAGTCTTTGATAATTGTCCAATTTACAAACTGTAGTGTAAAAACTGACACGTACAATAGCAAACTAACCTCCTCTTGGATATAACAAAGGTATAATGCAAGACAGCAGCACCCATGATTGTTACCAAAGATTCTCAGATATTTTATGTAAGTGTAACTGTAGAGGCCTCATCTTTCACTGTAGGGGCGGGGTCCCTGTGGGAATTATGTAATCCATGTTTACTTAACAGTGCAGGTTTGGCCATTACTGACGATAGTGTAATTTGAGTCTCATTTGTGGAGGTCAAGCTTAAGACAAGTAGAACATGAGACCCCACCCTTTTGTCACACAACAAAAAAAATCTGTTTCAAGCCACGGGTTTCTTATTCAATTTCATATGAAAAAAAAAGTTTTTTCACCAACACATGTACATGTATTTTCTCAGTTGGTATAATCTATGTGAGAAAATAGCTGGAATATAAGTTCCGAGCTTTTCTACAGTCCTCAGTTTGTTAGGTAGGGAGGGTAAACATATGTTTCTTTTGTTTGGATGTTCAGAAAAGTCACGGGGAATCTTATTTAAGTAACCAGTGTGTATATGTATATATAAGATGTACAATAGAATAAGAGGGCACAAGAACATCCCTTCAGTCAGAAAGCTCAAGCAAGACATAAGGTATCTATAATTTGTAGTCATCTTGATGAGAAGAATTTAGATATTAACAGACCAAAAAAGTGTTTAAACAAAATGTATCGCTGATCGGACAAACATACAGGATGACGTTCCTCGCGGTTATGTACATCGCACTGAAGATCATCTTAGGGCTGTGCTCCATGATAACCAACCTCCTCACTCTTGTGTGTGTCATCACCAAAAGCTACCTGAAGACCACCGCCAGCCTGCTCATAGCCAGTCTAGCACTAAGTGACTTTCTCCATGGTTTAATGACATTTATAGTGACACCAATCAGGCATTTCTCCCCGAACTGGCAGGACTATCAGCAAGTGACTTGTCTTGTAGTGACTTGTATCGAGGCAACGACTCTGAACGCCCAATTCATCACCTTCGCCATGCTGGCCTTTGAAAGGAGAAACTCACTACTGTTTTTCTTGAAAGGGAGCAAGAAGTGGACCAGGAAGACAATGATGATCATCCTGACCCTGTTCTGGACAGCATTCGCCACATATAACCTGGCTGTAACCACTTTCACAGCTACACTTGGAGAAGGACCGACCTGCGATGTTGTCAACCAGTACCCGACCTTCTACATACTGACCGGCATTGCTGTCTACCTCATCTGTACAGTCCTCATCATTGCCGGCTACGGCCACATTGCCTGGATAGTGTACCGTAGCAAGAACCAAGTAACCCCAGAGCAAACACAAACCCAGTTGATGAATCGGAAGAAGGACATGGCGATAACAAAGATGATGGGACTTGTCGTTGGCATCTTCTTCATTCTTTACTTACCTTTTGCCTTATTCACAATCACCATGTCTCCGAACTCTCCACAATGGCGGCGGGAGATCTACATCGTGAGTATTCTTCTTTACGACATCAACTTCTGGATCAACCCTTTCATCTATGCCTGGCGTGATAAAAACTTCAAGAAGGCGATCGGTGAGACGCTCTCCGCGTGTCACAATATGTGCTGCCGGTGCCTGCCGCTGCTAGAACGTCCTGCCGGTCCTGCCGCTGTTAACCCGACTCCCCCAGTACGAGTGTCAGTTATAGAGCTACAACAATGTCTAGGATCTCTTCATACTGCCCAAGGTATGGTGGCCAGAGACTAATGAAGCAATGTCAAAGAAAGGGCTAGTTTGCTGATTTACCAAGATAGAACAGCAATTTGTGATTTAGGCATGGAGATAATGTACAAATTGATATTGCTCTTAAAGAATATCAGTGAAAACTCCCCAAAATTAAGTCATAAAATAACATTGTATAGCTTTAATTAACCATTCTCCTTGTGCTTGACATCATTCTTTATGGTATACCAATGTTCTCCTTATTGTGATTTAAGAATATCAGTTAAAACGCCCCAAAATTGTGTTTTAAAATAACATTGTGATTGCTTTTATTAAGCATTCTCCTTGTGTTGGACATCATTCTTCATGGTATACCAATGTTCTCCTTATTGTGATTTGCAGGTGGGAATGAACTGAATGTAGTGGTTGTATTGCAGGCTAAATCAAATGGTGTTATGATGCACCCCTAACAGGTCTTGATTTCTGCAAGCCAACAGTAATTCATTTGTGACAATATATTAGAGTTTTATGCTAAAAGATGAGTGAGAGCCTCCAAACTTTCCATACATGCATACAATAATCTTTATGTATGTGGTGTAAGAGGCCGGCCTGTTTAAACACCACAGAGTTCTTACACAGGCTGTCTTGGTAATAACATCTCAGTGTCCCCCCTATTTGAGCATAATGGGACCTAAGCTAATAGGGAAAGCAATGAGCCATGCAGTATAAACACATGGGGAGTTTTAGTGTCGACCAACAGTAAAAAGATATTGCACTGCATGTACCTATCTTATAGACTAAGACACTGCCAATAATTTTTAAAATTTGGGAAGATGTATGGGAAAGGATATACAATAAGAATGCAATAAGACTTAAAACATCTCCAAAATTTAGTTGACATACAATCTGTAACTGAAGTTCTGTTTGTGTGTTTCATTTCGTTGTAGTGTCAACGTGAGACCCTTTCTGGTTTAGAATCTAAGATATGAGCAAGGGGAGGTTGATGTTAACTACAAAAGTACGCGGAGGTGTGGTAGACCAATAATTTTAGTGTCATATAGAATATATGTATAGACCTATCCCACGAGACAAGCCCCATTTGACAGAAAATGGTGGGTAATAACTGCACTGTAAATAGTTGCTGTTAATTAACAACACATTGTGTTGTACATTCACAGAACATTTTGCTGTAATCAGAAATACAGGACTATCTGTTGTATATTTACCGATTTCTCTACTGTAAATCGGATCATGTTCTGTAGATTACTACCACTAGGTGGCAACACAATATCATTTTGTGTAGTAATTGTTCTAAAAAGTATTTGTTATGGTAAATATAGCCCTCTGTGTGTCCATGCATGATAAAGTGGAAATGGGTGAGAGTAACTTCACCATGCTATTGTATCAGGTATTTCAAATTATAAGTTATCAGGAAGAGTTGCTGGCAGTTTTGATTCCAGTACATCTTGTTTTAATGTATCAGAAGAACATACTGTAAAATTCCAGCATATTCTTCTGTTAAATTACAGATAATGGGTTGCTGTAAATTTACAGTAACATCTACTGAAACCAAAACGCCCAGTGACTTTTGCTGTAGATTTACAGTAGTTACTTCTAACAGTGTGGGTTTCAATCGAGGTGTTCTGGCCTTATGAAGGATGGCCACCAATAGGCAGTCTCGATGTGCAGAACATTGTTTTCTATTCTCTAAATAGTAGCAGTGTATCAGTAAAGTAACATTGCATAGCAAGGTTGTACTCGTATGGTAACCATGCACAGTGGGATCTTATTTGTATGGTAACCATGCATGCTGGGTTTCATTTGTATGGTATCCATGGAGTTGTATTCACAGTTGGGTTGTATTCATATGGTAACCATGGACAGTGGGGTTTAATTTGTATGGTAACCATGCACAGTGGGGTTATATTTGTATAGTAACAATGTACTGTGGGTTTTTATTTTCATAATAACTGCGGTCATGTGGGATTGTATTTCACTTCTTCTGGCTTTTTCACCTAATCCCCTTCAGATGTGAAGCTAATAGTAAGTTAACCAAAAAAGCAAACTTGTATACTTAAAATCGTTTAGCTCTCTGTCATACAATTCCAAACGTATTCACATGTGTTATGTTTGTATCAATAAAAGTCGCATAAACATACATTAGTGTTCAAACTGTGTTTTTAACCAAGGGAGAACGAGTTCAGTATCTAGATATACGCCAGGGTTCCCTATTGAGTCGGCTTGGGAGTACACAATGCTTGAACAGGCTTGTTTTTATTTTTTGCTGGGCATTGAAATGTAGTAATACATCGTGGCCTTGAATCCAGAATGCTGGAGAGGAGGGTAGAGACAACTTTTGCAGAAATCAACATCCTAGACACTGTGTGTCTAATGGTTAACATTGGATCTTTGCAAGATCAGACTGCTCAACGTTATACCCACACTCAATATGGGAACATCTAGGAATTATAATTTGTAAATTGTGATTTGCACTTAGGTCTGATGAAAATCTATCGAATCCAGCGAAACACATTAATTTGATCTTAATTTGATCAAATTTGACTTAATAAACACAGTTCTATGCTCTTAAAGCTAAAGTGGAAGTTCTGTAAGAACATGGCAGGGGCAGACACTAACAGTTTCAGGCATGGGCCACCCGGGCACATAGCTTCACAGATCCACGGGCCTACACCTAAAACTGCAGGCCCTGAATAAATATTTTACTTTTCTTAGAGACAAAGTTCTAGGTATCACCGTTAAAGTTATATATATAAACCTAACTAAAGTGACAGAATTCCTATTGATATCACCTTTCCAGTGACATATAACATGACTCATTCCTGATACTTTCAACATTAAAAAAAGTAAATATGCAATAATTTTTTTGGGACCATGTTGCCTGAAGCACTGGTGTAAAAACATCACAGAAGTCATCATATATAATGAATATTTTCCTGTGGGGTTTCCCTTGCATTGACATGATAGTTAGTCATCATAACAATATTGTGTGACCCTAGAATAAGAATAAAATATGCTTCGCCCTGTATATAACAGGGGTAGACACTAACGCTGGCCCGAGAGCCAATGGCCCATACTTTTGGGTCCCGGCCCGCAGTTTTCTACCAAATAACATTCCCATGGGCCCGGGTGGCCCACAGGAGGAGTTGGAAGGCATTCAAAGAAAGTTTGCCCGACAATTATACCCATGTATAATATATCGTTGGAAAGAGGGAAATTTGGCCAAATTGATCATATTGATTCTACCTTCTTATAGACCAGTCAGGAATTTACATGTCTTTTCATTTTGTCATAGCAAAAGCATTTATAATCTTTACCCTCGGCCCACAGATCTAGGTGCGGGCCCGTAGTTTTCTGGAGCTACGGGCCCGGATGGCCCACAGCTGAAAATGTTAGTGTCTACCCCTGTATAATTCAGGAGTAGGCTATTACATAGAATATGAAATATTGGGGCAATCGGTACTTACACATAATAGTTATATTTCTAGAAAATGAAGAAAACAAAAACTCTCATTGTTATCCCTGTTATCAGTAACCTAGACCAAAGTGAATTTCAGTGGTTTTATTCGAGTTGCTTTTCGGTCGTTCCTCAACTGGTGTTATAAACTAGATCAGAAGTGTATGACGTTATTGCACTATTCACATGGCGAGCCATGTGCTTTGCTGTGACCTTTGCCACACCCATCTTTAGTTCCCTAGTATAAATACAACCATGATACCATAGCCTCTGGGGATTTTACATAAACAGTATTATGAAACATGCATAGTGGAGATGCATTACAAAACTCTCCTTTTCTTTTTTTTCCATAGTTTACGTCATCCAATTATTTTGGTGTAGGGGCACAAAGTACGGATGTGTCTTTCCGCAGGGGGTCCCATAACCGGTAGTCATTGTGCACCATGCCCTGGCACCTGGCCGTCGATAGCAGCGCCGCTTGTGGTAAATTGAGAACCTGCAGTACAGGCCCTTGGCCAGTAGGTGGAGCAGCTAACCGGGGGTTATGACGTCACAGGGCGGTACTGAGTGTATAGGTGTCCACCTAGTGTTACCTGCTTGAACTTCTAACCCCCGAACATGGATGCCCCCATGGCCTAACCCCTAGGAGCCCTATATGTCCAAGGGACTTGTCAATGCAATCCAGTAATGTAGGGAGTGGAGAGTAGTCAGACACTGGTCGGTAGTGTAATGGTTAGCAGGCTTGTCACTGGTGTGAGAGGTCGATTCCTGGCCGATCCAATGACTAAGTTTTCCGCGACCCCTACATTGGTACGTACAACCTTGATTGTATAAAAGATGCACTTTCATGATATTCTTCGGCCTCACAGTGTATAGTCAACACAAAGATCTACATATTTTCAGCGTTTGACATAAACATTCGGCGGGCTTGGAATGGACTTAACATTAATAAAAAAAGAACTACCAGGAGTGTATGTTGTTAACTTATGTTAAATTATATAAATGCCATTCTGACATTCAACTGAAGGGCCCAGCTCTTATATAATTAATATCCCCACGATAACTTATGTATTACGATGTCAACATAGTAGACGGCTTCATATTCATATGAGTTTTGAGTTTTTGAAAAGTTTATTGACACAAAATATACACAACAAGTTGCGCCTTTCAATACTGTGTCATTGTAGGTATGTCGGTGATTACAATATCATAATACTTCACAAGTCAATAGATCACTTATCAAATGATCATACATTCAAATAGTAATTCTTCATACATTGCTACACACAAAACACACAACATACATAGTAGGCAATGAAGATAGAAGAACACGTAGCGACATGGTCCAGGTTACAACATCTCATCGAAGAACTTAACATCCAAGCCATAGTACTATACTTAACACAGCTCCTCAGGTCAGCTAGGATTAAAACAATACTGCAATACCACAGATATGTCCATATTTACTCATCACCACCATTCACTTACAGATCAGAAATTGGTTAAACACGGCAGGTAGAGAAGCACCAGAAGCTGTCACAAGTTGTTAGAGTTTATGATGTCAGCAATGCACTTGGCTAGGAGTTACTTGCATTGTAACAACTTTTGAAGATCAACAACCTTTAAAAACTATTAAAATGTGAACGTTATTTGCAAAAATGCTTGATTTCCCTATGTGTATATTTAGCCTCCCATACAAAAGGAATTGAAAAGAAATTATAATGAAAGAATACCCTCATCATATTTCTCACTGCCTCAGGTAGTGAACATTAATTAACAACAATGGGGGATCAGTGGATTTTCATATGAGCGCGGGAAAGTTCCTCTGGTCCCCCACCTCCCCTCGAGGGACATCAAAATTTGTCCCCCCACCTTTAGAACTCTAGTATAAACACGGTTTATTTTCCCTCTGGAGGGATTGGATATGTTCTCACCCCCCAACCCACAAATCCTATAATAATAGATAATGACCACTCCCTAAATTACACGATTTGCCACCACATGCTGTCCCTTGTTAGGTAGCCGGGGCCTGGATGGGGGAAGCCCCTCACATCACCAACACCCGAGGGGGCACTTGGTATATTTTGTATACACAGGTGTGCGGCTGGGAAGGGTACTTTTTGAGCAAAATCCCCCTCACCAAGGGTCTGCTTCTCACCAAAATCCCCCTCACCAAGGGTCAATTTTCACCAAAATCCCCCTCTCCAAGGGTCACTTTTCGGAGATTTCAACAAAATCCCCCCAAATACGGTCACATTTTGCCAAAATTCTTCGCAACAAGGATCACTTTTGACCAAACTTCTTACACCGAAGGCGACTCTTCGGGTAAAATTACTAAAACCAAGGGTCACTTTTGACCAAAATCCCCCTCACCAAGGGTCACTTCTGCCCAAAATCCCCCTCACCAAGAATAAGGGTTGTCCAAGGGTCAGCCGCACACCCGTGTCAAAATCTTTTTGAGTGCCCCCCCCCCCCCCGGGCACCAACACTCCCAGGTGTAGTCCATCATGACTGCCCCTATTTATAGCTGGTACCTGGGAAATCCTCTCCCTCTCTCACTTTGGGCTACTCCTCAAAATGTGTCCCATCCCTCGGTGTTCTGCCTCTCTGAGCTGTTGGCGAGGCATTGAAACCTAGCAGTATAAAGGTTTATGATATGTCTCTGAGCTGTTGGCGAACCCGAAGTGGCCCCTTTGATACTGGTTGCATGTTTGCATTATCACCACCGTTAACGTACATGTATTTCGGTCATGTTGGTACACACAGTATAACATCGAGTCAGAGATGATCTGTAGATCTATGCTGTGCTGCACTGTGGTCATGGCACATATCTCCAATCCACGCACACTTTGTATCTTTTACTTTTTACAGCCAGCTCCCTCACTGGGGAAGAAGCCTCGTCTTTCCTTACCTTTATCTTCCTCGCAGCCGTGAAAACCCTACCCCAGCCTCATCCACTTGAAAAAAAAAGTATAACAAAAAAAGTACCATCTTCAATTCCTTCACCACAAGGGGTCAGTACTGAGGGGACCGGACGTGACGTCACATGAAGAGCGTGACGTCATCAGTCCCCACCCCCAGCGTCCCCCTCCCGCAAAGACGAATCTGAATCTCCAGGGTCCTGGATTTGTTCTTTTTTTTCTACTTGAGCCCCAAGTAGTGAGGGATGCGGGTGACAAGAAAAGAGATAAAAAAAAGTGACGGCTAAGATTGATGACTGCTGGATGTTCTGAGTTGTGTTTTTTGTCAGTGTGAGTGTCCTGGTGGAGCCGGAGCCTGTGTTGCCAGCTGACAAGTCTGAAACCCTGAAAACACATGTCGGGGTTTAGTTACCCTAATGCCCCAGCTGGTGAGAGAGGGACAAGAGTAGTGACAGAGTGAAACACATGACTACTGCAGAGTCTAGGGTAGATTGACCATAGGTCGGACACATATACCTAGAGGCGGATACTTGGATTTATAGGTATCCCTTTACCCAGTGGGCACAAAATTCTGTTCAACGTTGAATCCACCTTGATCCAACATTGAATCAACATTGGCAACCATTTATCAATGTTGATTCAATGTTCTGTGCCCACTGGGTAGCTAGTTATCGTTGCTAAAACCGTACAGGCATACCCCGGGGGGGGGGTACTTGAATTTTTTCAGATATGGGTGTGCGGCTGGACCAATGACAACCCTTACCCTTGCTAGGGAGCTTTTGCTTCAAAAACCTACCCTTGCTAGGGCACTTTTGGCCGAAAAGTCCTAGTTTTGAAGAGGAAAAACACAAAATGTCCAATGGATGAGTAATTTCACCGAGAAATTTTACCCATGTCCACAATTTTAGCGAAACAATGGGCAAAAATGGGACATTTTGGTGAAAAACAGTTCATTTTGGTGAAAAAGTGACCCTTGCTAGGGCGATTTTGTCAAAAGTAGACCCTTGCTAGGGACATTTTTCTCTGAAACAGGACCCTTGCTAGGGAGATTTTGTTGAAAAACTACCCTTGCCAGCCGCACACCTGTGTATACAAAATATACCAAGTGCCCCCCCCGGGAGGCATACACAAATAGAGGGCTAAGCCTTACTTAAAATCTTAAAATTGACCCAGTCAGGGTGTGTATTCGACTCATGGTGTACCTACCCCAACCCAGTGGGCACACAATTCAGCTCAACATTGAATCAACGTTGAATTAACATTGAATCAACATCAGTTATCAATGTTGAGTTAATGTTCTGTGCCCACTGGGAATAGGTCTGTCAGAATGTGTTGGTGTGATACTGAGGCCCCTGGTGAGAGGGACTGACACTAAGAGGGAAGAGGGTGTCTCCGCCATCTCTGTACTCAGATATAGGTCTCATAGAGGGTAATCCCGCAAAAAACTGAGAGTCATATACGATGCTGGTCAGAAGTGAATACTGCAGGAGCACTGAATGGTCCATAAATAATTTAGAAATGATGCCAATATTATGAAAACCTACACACCTGCTTCTGATTGTCTGCCAATTTCAATCAAATAATAGGAAAGGGATTCTCAGTGAGTTTCCATTTTTTTCAAAGGCTAGATTGGGAAATTGATTGAAGGCTAGATTGAAATTTATTCAGTGCAAATTCAGGCGAAATTCAGGTGGTTTTACGATACAGACCAGTGTTCTGATTTTCCGTGGTCAGTAGCTAATTTTTGTGGGAAATGTTTTGAAGAAAGGATGTATCTCTCAGGTCAATGGTGATTTTCAGAAATTGTAAATGTCCTGGTTGCAGTTATCGGGTTTTCAGCTACATCAAAGTATATAGTAGAAGCATTTCCTTCCCTGAGACCTAAAAGTTATGGTGTCACACTGTCAATAATGCCATCTGTCACTGACAGCTACTAACAGCATGCCACTGTCAGCTACATATAGGAGTCCAACCACCAACGAGCATCCAGACATAACCATACCCTCGTGGGGGGGGGGGGGGGGGGGGGTAGTCACTCTTTGATGCTAGGAACCAACTGCGAAACTACAGCCCCCCCCCCGTATTTGGTCATTTGACAGCATCATGAAAATGTGTATTATTGTATAGCCCCCTATTTTCTAAGAAGTCAGATGACAGCCCACTGTCAAGAGGCCTTTTCTGTTTAACTGTTTTTTGGGGAACTATATAGATTACTCAAGTCATGTATTAGATGTAAGGATTTATTATTTCCATATCCATTGCAGTTGGTACCCATTCCTATACTGAATACCCCCCCCCCCCCCCACCCCCAACCATACTCATCTACTATTAGTTGTATAGCGTATGGAGTTCAATTTGCCTAAATGTTAGCAAATGCACATGCACACCAGGTTCCAATACGAATATAGTGCATAGTGTTCCAATACCAATGTGCACGGTGTGCATTTGTTCCAATTGTTGGAACAGTGCAAGTTGAGCACAATGTGATTAAATTCGTATTGGAACAATGTACTTTGCTCCATTACGAATTTGAGCATTCGTTATGGAACATGCAAGATGTTCTTGGCTGGTTGAACAGGGGTAGCCACTAACCCTGGCCCGGGAGCCAATGGGCCGTAATTCTTGGTCCGGGCCCGTAGTTTTCCACAGAATTAGCTTCCTTTGGGCCCGGGTAGGCCACAACAATAGGAAAAGGAAACCCATGGAAAATATCCTGCAACCATTACAGGCATGTAATATACCGTTGGAAAGAGAAAATCAACAGCAATTTTTTATATTTGGTTACATTTTGATGTATTCTAATCAATAATAACTATTATTTTCTTTTTGAAAAAAGTAAATGCTTCTTTTGGGCCCGCAGGTTTAGGTGCGGGCCCGTAAATTTTTGAAGCTGCGGGCCCGGGTGGCCCATGGCTGATAAAGTTAGTGTCTACCCCTGGTTGAATGCTTGACCCCATCGTGCATTATAAGGTAACAGAAGGTCTCGACATGAAGAACATTGTTTTCTATTTTCTAAATGTTGAACTTTCTGGGGTGTATATCAACCCTGTACGGTCGGCATGATGCTTGAATGCAGCAATAGTGAGCTACTCGCCGGGGCTGTACACATGCACCATGACGATTAACAAACATTACTATGTGGTCCTTAAAGGGCTAAGGGAGTGGTCATTTTTTAACAACAGGAGGGGCGTGATCGGTGGATTTTTGCGCAAGTTGGTCAGAATTGTCCCCCCCCCCGTGGCAAGGGAAGAATTCTTTTAAGCCCCCCCCCCCCAGGCAGGTTGAAATTGAGCGCGGCCGACCCCTTACAGTTATAATAACACACAGGCTTTTCGACTAAAAAAAGGGGGCAATTTCTTTGGTTTCCCCTCCACCCCCCCTTAAAATGACCACTCCCTAAGGCAAAAAGAAATTACATGAGCAAAGTACACAAGGCATCCACCTCACCCTATGTGTCATATATTGACACGTCATACAGTGATGAAAGCCGCATCAGAGGCGGCCCTCTGACAGCTTATCATAGGGCTAATAGCATCGTAAGGGTGGGGCCGGTGTGAAGGGATGGGGAGGCTCTAAACACAATCCGTCACCCTCTGTCTGTACTGATATATAGCTTAATGTGCCTGACAGTTATGATAGAGTGTGTGTCATAATTCAAGGCATAAGCAGGGAAAAGATGGTTTTTGTTAAGAATTCTGAGTGAAAGAAAAGAGTGAGGAATACTAAGACAGTACACTGGGTGATTTAATGTCCCCATAATAAAAGCACATAACACTCCTTGGTTGATGTCGTGTACAGTACACATTGTCTCCTCAAATCCGATTTACTTTACCAAAGATGAAACCAATTCTAATGGATGGAATGGGAAAATTCCTTGACATGGATGTTTTATGTGTTTTCAGAATATCCAGATTAATCTGGAGCAAATCCCATTGGAAACGGTGGCTACAGGTTGGTACTATAGTTTCAGGGGGATATTGTACCTTATAACCAGTCACCAGAGAGCGCCACAGACATCTGCAGTTCTACAGTGATGAAAATCGTCTTGGTCATACTACGAACTGGTAACAGCTACACCTAGTGTTTTGATTACCAATGTATGTAATGATTACCTATTGAGGGTCGCCATTAGTGGAGTCTCTTGGCTCTTTAAAAGAGAGCAAATGTAAAGGAGAGAGAGGAGATAGGAGAGAGAGAGAGTGAGAGAGAGTGAGAGAGAGAGAGAGAGGGAGAGAGAGAGAGAGAGAGAGAGAGAGAGAGAGAGAGAGAGAGAGAGAGAGAGAGAGAGGGGGGGGGAGAGTGACAGAATAATCATTTCCCTAAACATGATTATAGGACATTCTATGGTGGGAGGCATGTTCAGATTTAAATGATGCCAATCTGGAAAATGAGTAATTTAGGGCTCCACCTTGTAACACTACTCTCTAGCATAATACAAGCATAGCACCTCACAATAATAATGTGCATACCTTAGAGTAACATACCAGGTGGGGAGGTTATGACAACTACTCCATCACACCTGTCAGTGTGTCAGCAGTGTAGGGCCACCAATCAGGACAGACATAGTGTTACTGATCTGATTTTGACGCCGTCCATCCCCTCACACCGGCCCCACCTTGGGGAACCATTAGCCTTATCACAAGCTGCCAGAAGCTGCCTCAGAGTCCCCTTTCATCGCTATATGAGCTGTCAATACACAACATATGGGGTGTGGTGGTTGTGTAGCCTTGCTGTAACATATACCCGTCCAGTATAGGGTGGGGTTGCAGTCTGTTACAGGTGAATGCTCTTAGCATTAAGATCAACTTTATCACCTTATCAAAGCTCAAGGGAGTCGGCCTTGATAAATTGTGACCCGTCGGAGAGGTAGGAGGGCAACAGAAAAAATTTAGACCATTCTAGTCAGGAACCAGAAAGAATTTGCTGTGCTCAAACAATAATCCATGAACCCCCTCCCCCAACTGTTGTTTACAAATTGACCACTCTCTTATAGCTATAGGTAAGAATGGACTAACACCAGGGGACACCACTGTTGTGTTATAAATATATATATCTATATATAGATATAAGCCCTGAGAGAAACTAGGAGGCCAATAGATATAGATTCGAATAGCCCTACTCTCAGGACATCAAATCGATACAGGTTGATGACCCACTAATGTCTATTACCGGCTCATGTCTAAGATCGGGCAGTCTCAGGCCCCGACTTTATAATATTAGAGGCAAACTCATATAAAAAACTTGTTTGACAAATTTGTCTTCAGGAGTTGACCAATCAAATCCTGTACACCTATTCCGGTGCACAGCCTGGCAGGAAGTAACAATCTAAATATAGCAGTTCCACCAGTCCCATCTGGAGGCCTTGTGGCGGAAAAGGGCACTGGTTGAGCGAGTCTGAGATCGAGCTAGATCGGGTAGCTTGGATCATTCCCATTTCTTTCTACATGGTCTACAGTTAGGGGTGGTGGCCCACTATAAAGAGGGCGTGATTTCCTTAGGAGTTTATAGGAGATATGTTGGCAGCTGATAAGTAACATGAGATATTGTTAAAACAGTAAAGACTTGTGTTTGAGATAAGTTGGTTATTAATACCAATAATATTGTTTGATATGATGGAATATCAGGTAACATGGCCTGCCAACCAGCAACAACACACCTTTTTTGTTCTCTATGTAATGGTCGCTGACTCCAATATCAGCCTTTAAATAGGCTAAGATGCAACCCGTCTTTTTGTAAAGCCATAAGATATCAGTACTATTTGTGCAAAAATGCTGATTCAGTTAATAAAGACAAATTCAAATTCATAAGTGGTGTCTTTAAGTAGACATGGTCATGGATGTCAGCCAGTTCTAGACGTCAGCCGGCAATATATATTTGAGCCTGTATCGATGTGGCGTGTATTCCAAGTTATAACGTGAGTGCTGACACACTGACACTGTGAGACTGATACAGAAACCCGGGTTCATGACTGATTCATGATGAGAGGTCAATGTACTGTGCTAATGGATTTGTCCTGTGGTTATTCATTATTTAGACCTAGACTGGCTGCCTAAGGGCAAACATAAGTACCAGGCATTAAAACAAGC
Source organism: Harmothoe impar (assembly GCA_947462335.1). Lineage (NCBI taxonomy): Eukaryota > Metazoa > Annelida > Polychaeta > Phyllodocida > Polynoidae > Harmothoe > Harmothoe impar. The sequence continues at coordinate 77,863,298 of OX381708.1, forward strand.
AGGGCGTGTTAGCTATGGTCTAGTGGGATCTCAGTCCACCACCATGCGGTTTAAGCAGGGTAGACACTGCCACATAACGCCCCGATCCGCCCCATCTCGACCCATCTCGACCCTCCAGGCGGGTCCAGTCGGCCCGTGTATACCTGTTCCCGACCCAGTTGGGGCGGTCGGGACGAGTCGGGAGTTTTCTAGCAGTGCTTGAAATCTCGGCCCGACTGGCGCACAGGGGGGGGTCCAGTTGGGGAGAGTCGGGGTGGAACTGTCCGTGTATACTGGTTCCCGACTCAGTTGGGGAGAGTCGGAAGTATTTGGACCAATGAGATGGTGCCCTTTGGGAATGTCATCAATATTCATGAGTTAAACAATCTCTACAGTCGGGCCCAATCGGCTGTATGACAGTGTGTGTATACTGGTTCTCACGATCCGCTCCATCTCAACTCGCCTCAAGACAACTGGGTCAGGTGAGTTGGGACGCGGCGGATCGGCGAGAAACGTCTGTGTGTATACCCTGCTTAACTCTTTAAGGACGGCATGTCCCTAAAAGGTGACATTTGTCAACTCAGCATGATGCACCGATATAGCCCAGACTGTATCAGTGCATCATGCCAACCCTTAAAGGGTAAACATGATGCTTAAATGTAGCGCTGGCAAGATACTCCTTGGCGAGATACTTGCCAGGGCTGCATTCATTATCTCAGAAACTTAGAGAATAAAACGTTTCTTTCCCAATTGAAAATGAATGATTGTGCCCAATGTATTTTTTGTATTTTTTTATTGGATCAATTGCCTTAAAGATCTTTTTTGTTTAGGAGCCTCCTAAATTAGATTCTAATATTTTCAAAAGACAATCGCTATGTTATACTAATGGTATGCTGTCCACTTGTAGATAATGCTATACATGAAGCACTGTTTTTTTGCTAACTTTTTGCCGATCTGTCACTTGCAATTTAAACTGAAATATAACTTACAGGTTATGACTCAACAGCATCCAGACTTGTTTCGTGATGAGGAGATCAGACTTTAGTTTATTTGTTCACATCACGCCAATAGTCATGAGCAGCCTGGTAGTGGTGGGATGAGCGCCCCAGTAAACCATTAACCCTTTAGGGACAGCATGATGCCTTAATGCATCATGCCCCTGGTCATCATGATGCATGAATGCATCCATGGCGAGTCACTCGCCAGAGCTGCATTCGCGCATCATGCCGACTCTATGGGGTTGAGACACTCCTAAAGGTTTGGCATGATGCACCAATGCAGCAACAGCGAGTTACTCACCGGGACTGCATCGGTGCATCATGACAACAAATATCATATTTTAGCAACATCCGTCCATAAAAGGTTAAAGACACATGAACCTGCTCCAATAGTGCCTGTCATGGAACGCTCACTCTCCCTTCCCGCCAGTAGCCAGCAACATTCTCCGTGATTGTATTTGGCACTTTATTTCTGCCCCAACCTATTACTTAACAGTGAATGACGTAAGAAAGTAAGAAAATTCCCCCATGCGTGTGGTATTTCACCATACCACATGGGTATGTGGTACGTCTCTGCTTCTTCTGGACTAATGGGAAGTCAGCATTCTAGTTTGCACATGTCCCCCTTCTGTCGTCTGGGGCTATATGAACCAAGCAGCTTGTTATCGTAAAACCTCTCTGATAAGCCAATTTCTCTTTGTGATTTTAGGCTCGATTTGGCTTACAGCACTGTCTTCAAATGGGGGTCGGCTTCCAAGGGAGGTGTTTTGTCAAGTACATTTTGGTTCAGCCAAGTTTAAATGGGCTCCACTTCAGCTTACAATATTCTCTCAAATTGGGGAAGGGGGGGGGGGGTCGGCTTATAAGGGAGGTTGGCGTATGTAATAAGAACGAAGGGTGGCTTTTCAAAAGAGTTGTTGATAAAGCTTTTGGACATTTCTGAAGCGTGATCAACTAATGTTCAAATATAACTTTGCACAAATAGGCAATACAGACAATGTTACCAGGATTCCAATTAACCAATTTTGAAACAATCTTATCATGAAAAAGTCACCCTTTCCCTGCTGCATTGATCAACGCCAACAATGATACACACTTAGGTGCGGGGTATGAGTCGTACCCAACACCCTCATGTAATACCGGCCATTAATCCTTCTATCATCGCCATTGTATATGCAGCCCTGTGAGTAACTCGCCATGCTAACCCTGTTGATTTGATGTATCCTAATGAAAAATTAATGTAAAATCTAAGGTATCATTTGGCCCAACATAATTACTTAAAACACCCATTATTGTTCGAATTAAACACATCTGATATATCAGTCATGTTGAGATATTCAGATTGAGTGATAGCAAGAGGGAATGGGTCCATGGACTATCAATTTCCGCTCTGTACCCAGTTCAAATTCAATTTGAAGCAAAGATGAAGCACAAGTCTTACTGCTGGGAGATTGCGGCCTTGTTAAGTAGAGCAACAAAAGGAAATAATTGCAATAAGTACAAAGACTAACATGGGATTATAAGTGACTGGGGTTTCCCCCATTCCAAACCTTGGCGTGGATCACACCATCCTGTGCTTGTAGTGTTGGCTGAGAGACAGACAAGTCTGTCTGAGGGGTGTGATAGCATCATAGCACGCCATTACTGATTATTATTATAGAAAGAGGAGAAAAGGATGCTTGGCTGAATTAAAGTTGCTAAATTTCAAAGAAGGGGAGCCAGGAGGAGTAGGGGTTGAACGACAGGGTCCACCAAACACTAAAGTAAAGAAATGCGTCACACTGCGACTTACGGCGGATCAAACTATTATTTTCTTAAATCTATATTTGCTTCCAAAAGGGGTGTCTTCATCAAAGACCGTCCACCCATCCGCCCATGAAAATGGACAAAAAAAGGCATTGATCCGTCCAGTTTGCGTCTCCACCAACGTCCCTCCGTCAAGTCTGTCCGTCACAACTGGACAGACGGATCTTTTCCCTCTTTCGTCTGTCCATCCATCCGACCGTCCACTTTTCCATCAGAAAACGGACATTTTCCGTCCTGATTGGTCAGTCTGTGATGGATGGAATGGATGGATGGATGGACGGAAGTAGTATAGTATGTATCGGAACGGGACTATAGTTAAGTACTGTTTATTACTCAATCGACCTGCAGCCAATCAGAGGCCTCCATTTGGTCACGTGACCGGAAGTGACCTACTTAGGGGATTAGTGGTGCATTCTGGGTAACCCTGCAGCCAATCAGAGGCCTCCATTTGGTCACGTGACCGGAAGTGACCTACTTAGGGGATTAGTGGTGCATTCTGGGTAACCTACTGACCTACTTAGAAGCTCTCAGCCAATCAGAGGCCGGCATTCTGGTAACCATGGTAACGTGACTTACTTACGTCACGTGACCTACTTAGGCTCAGCCAATCAGAAGCCGGCATTCTGGTAACTAGGGTAACGTGACCTACTTAGGGTTTGTTTGTAAACAACACCACGTGGCTCTCTTGTTTGTAAACAACACCACGTGACACGTGACTGTTTGTAAACAAACAATTCGACTTAGTCTGACATTTTCAGCTGTCGCATGCTGACCTGCTGCTATCATTAGAGAAACAAAAGCCCTAATCACGCTTTTCAGCTGGATCCTTCCACCCACCAGACATGGATCCAGATGGGAGGGTGGTTTAAAATTAATCCGTGTACCGACTGTCATACAATAGTGTAATTAGTTGAACACGTGTTACCTGTATAAAGGATTAGCAGGTCATGGGCTTAGAGTGTGTATAGAAAAACAACTACAGGTAGCGTGAACAAAGCGACCCCCTCCCTTTCTGTCACTCTGTCTGTGACTAGAGGGCGCGCGTGTGGTAAGCGGCTTAAATCTAAAGAAAAAAAATCACCCTCTCCTGTCGTCAGCAGTCAGCTGGCCGGCGGCTGGAAAATGCGATTAGAGGGATGATGAGCGCGGTTTTTTATATTCAATATATTAGAAGTGTGCTTTGTTGCTTATATAGTTCATTATGCGTTTAAAATGTTCGCGAGTATCGTAGAAATGTACAAAAATCCTATTGTGGCGCCATCTGACGAAAAGAGCGGAGAACTATACTAGGGTATGGCGAGCTAGACTAGAGCATGTAATCACCAGGCGGCAGAGCGGTCAAAAGACAATCTCGTAGTAGTAGGTCTACTTGGATCTTGAGTAGCCACCCTTGTGGTTGCAATTACCTAGACTAGTTGACCCTGCCAGCCTGGTCAAGTGAAATTAGTAAGGAGACCGCACATTAACGCGCTCCACAGTCTTTAGACAGTTAAGACTATAGTACCATAGATTCTACTGTGTACTCACACTAACTATTTACAGTGCTACATATTCATACCCGTGTTCTAAGTGTTTTTTTAGAAAAAAGCGATCTACTCACCCATTTTTTTTAGACAAACTCCTATTAGCAGGTAACCCCTGTATAAACCATACTGCAAAGATCTGCTACTTCGAGCGTCTGCCTCGTGACTGATAGTGTACAACAAGACGAAGTGGGCAGAGGTGAAGTACTGTTCCAAGAAAAATTGAGGCTCTTTATATAGCTGAGAGAGCGGCTAATCCGGATGTTCTAAGCTTGTTTTCACCTAGAGCCCCACCCTCTTCCAGAGAGGAATCAAATTGCTTTTCACCTGGACCCTTCCACCCCTCATCCATCAGCATGAAAAGAGGGATAACAAGTGTAACGTGCGCTACATGTATATGGGATTATAGCTGGTGAAGAGATAAAGCCAGGTCAACTGTGTATACAAAGACTACAGGAGGTGATTAACGACAGGTGTGATGCGCCAGCCCGTGGACGGATTATCTTCTAAGCTGACGCTTATTCAACTAGCCAGCTGCCGTCCGCTCCACTCACCACGGCAAGAGGAGGTGCTTTTGTTTTACACTTAAGTCGCTTACCACATGTACTCGTCTCTACCTCACAGACAGACACCCTCTCGCTTGCTTCACGACCCCTGTAGCTTTTTTTGTATACACACTCTAATCTCATAACCCCCTGATCCGTTATACAGGTAACGGGTATTCTCTTTTAAATAGCTGCCAGTCAGCCTGCGGCAGCTGAAAACGACGGTAAGTAGCTTAGCTCTAGAAGCAAGAAGGCGTATATAAGGAGGCTCACACGTGTATAGGCGCCTTATAAGTCGGCAGGGGGTAAATACTAGTGAAAAAGGAAGGCAGGTGTGCAGGTAGCTTTCTAACAGACACGTGTGTGCACTAAGCTGCTTAAGTCTAAACCCACCTGCAGTAGTCAGGTAGCATGTGAAAACTTACTTAACAGATCTCTTAATTGAGTAGAGACTCTGTACTGAGAGAGTCTTTTCAGCCGTTTAAGAGGATTATCTAGGACAGGGTACATAAGGAGTGAAACGACGCTCTCACCCATCACACTTTCTCGACCCGCCCTTCATCATCGTAGCATCGTCCACTCTACGCTCGCTCAGAATGTTATGATGGTTAGTTCTGCTATTTTCAGCTACTTTTCTTATCGAAGTGTTGACGCTACAGAGCATCGAAACTCTCTCCAAATGAGTCCAAGAAAGAAAAAGCAACTTCCACTTGAAGCAGGAAGAGAAACAGTGCCCTATGATGCATGTGAGGTAAAGAAACATTGGAAGGACGTCACCAAGGAGCAATGGATAGAAGCATGCTTCAACTTCATCGGAACGGAAGTAGTTTCATTTGGACAGAGGGAGAAGATTTTGTTGGAGCTATTTTTCTTAGCTCCGTATACTTGGCCTGACTGTGGTGAAATTCCTTCAGGTATTTGTTCAGTCTTCGCCATAGAAGTTATCAGGTCTTTGAAGGAGCTTCGATATATGCAAGGCACTCACGAGGAGATTGTTCAGAAAATGACGGAATTCGAAACAGGAGAAGACACAATATGGTGCGAGGAGACGACATATACGGACGATGATCTGGAGTACATCATTTGTAGCCCGTTGGAACATTATGTTAAAGACTTTGAGGACATGCTAGACAGCACTGAGATGAACCCGAAAGAGAGATCCCTTACTGCACAGAAAGAGGCCAAAGCTGTGTTGGAAAAGCTCAAGTTTGGTCAAGGATTCACTCTTCAAAGCAGCTGTGTGAGTGTGATAAAAGGCCTTGTGTTGAAACATCCAGACATGAAGTTTTCGCGTGCTGTCGATACACTTCCTTTGCCTGAACTGATGATGAACATGATCGATCCCATCGTACCAACATGTTTCGACTCTGCCAATTGTCCCATGTATAAAATGGTTTCAAGTTTTGCCCGTGGCCGATGGCTAAACGATCCACTGAAGTCAGAAAACCTCCTTGATTTAATCAACTGACTAAATGTATTTTCTCATACTAGTATTAGTAGCATTAGTAATAGCAGCTACTCAGTCTCGTGCAGCACAAGCAGCAGCATCTGTCAGCAGCATCCGTGACATCGTCAGCAGCAGCAGCAGCTGCACGAGCAGCACAAGCAGCAGCATCTGTCAACAGCATCCGTGACATCGTCAGCAACTGCAGCAGCTGCACGAGCAGCACAAGCAGCAGCAGCTGTCAGCAGCTGCAGCAGCTGCACGAGCAGCACAAGCAGCAGCACCAACAGCAGCAGCAACAGCAAATCAGCAGCAGCAGCAGCAGCAGCAGCAGCAGCAGCAGCGGCGGTGTGGACCACTAAATTCGAGATGGCGACATGTCTGTTTCTTAGAATCGACATTCGACATGAGGCCTAGTGACATTTGACATGAAGCTTGAAAAACATAGTGACAGGTGACATGAGCAATTCTTAAAATCGACATGAGATATGAGCATAATTAAGCGACATCGACATGTGCCATGGCTATTTTTTTTAAAGACAAACGCCATAAACTCCTCATTCAAACCCCCACTAGTAGTGCTCTATAAGCGCAAGCTTTGCCTTAAGAGAGCTGTGGCTGTGAACCCTCTCCTCCCCCCGTACACACAGGTAAATATCAGAGTCAGCCAATGTCGCCAATACTACTCTCATACAAGGGTCAGGCACTGCTGGACTATAATAGATGGGTCAAGGACCATTCTACTGAGGGTCAGGCTAGGCTGGACATTCAATAACAGGCTGGACTTTGGCAAACTTGCTTGAAAGTCTGGCCAGCAAGAGTCCGTTGAAGGACTATACGGTAAAAAGGCTGCTGTTACAGTCAAGATACTCATATTTCAAGCCCAGAAAACTGTAATTAGCTTTCCAAGTTGCTTATTTAACAATATCCTGGCCTAGCAAGAAGCTGTCAGATGACATCTAAGAAAAATGGGGCTGTTAATTGATCAAGAGAGCTACATTGTTACAGAGTCCTATTCCTCTTTTGAGGTGGGACCAAATTTGAAAAAAGAATAAACTCAAAAAAAAAGCCTTAAGATTGAAACAGTTGTAGATGACAAATTTGATGAGGAAGTCGTATTAATTAGTTTACAAATAGCCGCTGCACGAGCAGCACAAGCAGCAGCTGACACTACTGCACGAGCAGCACAAGCAGCTCGTGCAGCTGCTGCAGCTGACACTAGTGTCAGCTGCTGCTTGTGCTGCTCGTGCAGCGGCTATTTGTAAACTAATTAATACACTTATATTGTTAAATAAGCAACTTGGAAAGCTAATTACAGTTTTCTGGGCTTGAAATATGAGTATCTTGACTGTAACAGCAGCCTTTTTACCGTATAGTCCTTCAACGGACTCTTGCTGGCCAGACTTTCAAGCAAGTTTGCCAAAGTCCAGCCTGTTATTGAATGTCCAGCCTAGCCTGACCCTCAGTAGAATGGTCCTTGACCCATCTATTATAGTCCAGCAGTGCCTGACCCTTGTATGAGAGTAGTATTGGCGACATTGGCTGACTCTGATATTTACCTGTGTGTACAGGGGGGAGGAGAGGGTTCACAGCCACAGCTCTCTTAAGGCAAAGCTTGCGCTTATAGAGCACTACTAGTGGGGGTTTGAATGAGGAGTCTATGGCGTTTGTCTTAAAAAAAAATAGCCATGGCACATGTCGATGTCGCTTAATTATGCTCATATCTCATGTCGATTTTAAGAATTGCTCATGTCACCTGTCACTATGTTTTTCAAGCTTCATGTCAAATGTCACTAGGCCTCATGTCGAATGTCGATTCTAAGAAACAGACATGTCGCCATCTCGAATTTAGTGGTCCACACCGCCGCTGCTGCTGCTGCTGCTGCTGCTGCTGCTGCTGCTGCTGATTTGCTGTTGCTGCTGCTGTTGGTGCTGCTGCTTGTGCTGCTCGTGCAGCTGCTGCAGCTGCTGACAGCTGCTGCTGCTTGTGCTGCTCGTGCAGCTGCTGCAGTTGCTGACGATGTCACGGATGCTGTTGACAGATGCTGCTGCTTGTGCTGCTCGTGCAGCTGCTGCTGCTGCTGACGATGTCACGGATGCTGCTGACAGATGCTGCTGCTTGTGCTGCACGAGACTGAGTAGCTGCTATTACTAATGCTACTAATACTAGTATGAGAAAATACATTTAGTCAGTTGATTAAATCAAGGAGGTTTTCTGACTTCAGTGGATCGTTTAGCCATCGGCCACGGGCAAAACTTGAAACCATTTTATACATGGGACAATTGGCAGAGTCGAAACATGTTGGTACGATGGGATCGATCATGTTCATCATCAGTTCAGGCAAAGGAAGTGTGTCGACAGCACGCGAAAACTTCATGTCTGGATGTTTCAACACAAGGCCTTTTATCACACTCACACAGCTGCTTTGAAGAGTGAATCCTTGACCAAACTTGAGCTTTTCCAACACAGCTTTGGCCTCTTTCTGTGCAGTAAGGGATCTCTCTTTCGGGTTCATCTCAGTGCTGTCTAGCATGTCCTCAAAGTCTTTAACATAATGTTCCAACGGGCTACAAATGATGTACTCCAGATCATCGTCCGTATATGTCGTCTCCTCGCACCATATTGTGTCTTCTCCTGTTTCGAATTCCGTCATTTTCTGAACAATCTCCTCGTGAGTGCCTTGCATATATCGAAGCTCCTTCAAAGACCTGATAACTTCTATGGCGAAGACTGAACAAATACCTGAAGGAATTTCACCACAGTCAGGCCAAGTATACGGAGCTAAGAAAAATAGCTCCAACAAAATCTTCTCCCTCTGTCCAAATGAAACTACTTCCGTTCCGATGAAGTTGAAGCATGCTTCTATCCATTGCTCCTTGGTGACGTCCTTCCAATGTTTCTTTACCTCACATGCATCATAGGGCACTGTTTCTCTTCCTGCTTCAAGTGGAAGTTGCTTTTTCTTTCTTGGACTCATTTGGAGAGAGTTTCGATGCTCTGTAGCGTCAACACTTCGATAAGAAAAGTAGCTGAAAATAGCAGAACTAACCATCATAACATTCTGAGCGAGCGTAGAGTGGACGATGCTACGATGATGAAGGGCGGGTCGAATAGTGTGATGGGTGAGAGCGTCGTTTCACTCCTTATGTACCCTGTCCTAGATAATCCTCTTAAACGGCTGAAAAGACTCTCTCAGTACAGAGTCTCTACTCAATTAAGAGATCTGTTAAGTAAGTTTTCACATGCTACCTGACTACTGCAGGTGGGTTTAGACTTAAGCAGCTTAGTGCACACACGTGTCTGTTAGAAAGCTACCTGCACACCTGCCTTCCTTTTTCACTAGTATTTACCCCCTGCCGACTTATAAGGCGCCTATACACGTGTGAGCCTCCTTATATACGCCTTCTTGCTTCTAGAGCTAAGCTACTTACCGTCGTTTTCAGCTGCCGCAGGCTGACTGGCAGCTATTTAAAAGAGAATACCCGTTACCTGTATAACGGATCAGGGGGTTATGAGATTAGAGTGTGTATACAAAAAAAGCTACAGGGGTCGTGAAGCAAGCGAGAGGGTGTCTGTCTGTCAGGTAGAGACGAGTACATGTGGTAAGCGACTTAAGTGTAAAACAAAAGCACCTCCTCTTGCCGTGGTGAGTGGAGCGGACGGCAGCTGGCTAGTTGAATAAGCGTCAGCTTAGAAGATAATCCGTCCACGGGCTGGCGCGTCACACCTGTCGTTAATCACCTCCTGTAGTCTTTGTATACACAGTTGACCTGGCTTTATCTCTTCACCAGCTATAATCCCATATACATGTAGCGCACGTTACACTTGTTATCCCTCTTTTCATGCTGATGGATGAGGGGTGGAAGGGTCCAGGTGAAAAGCAATTTGATTCCTCTCTGGAAGAGGGTGGGGCTCTAGGTGAAAACAAGCTTAGAACATCCGGATTAGCCGCTCTCTCAGCTATATAAAGAGCCTCAATTTTTCTTGGAACAGTACTTCACCTCTGCCCACTTCGTCTTGTTGTACACTATCAGTCACGAGGCAGACGCTCGAAGTAGCAGATCTTTGCAGTATGGTTTATACAGGGGTTACCTGCTAATAGGAGTTTGTCTAAAAAAAATGGGTGAGTAGATCGCTTTTTTCTAAAAAAACACTTAGAACACGGGTATGAATATGTAGCACTGTAAATAGTTAGTGTGAGTACACAGTAGAATCTACGGTACTATAGTCTTAACTGTCTAAAGACTGTGGAGCGCGTTAATGTGCGGTCTCCTTACTAATTTCACTTGACCAGGCTGGCAGGGTCAACTAGTCTAGGTAATTGCAACCACAAGGGTGGCTACTCAAGATCCAAGTAGACCTACTACTACGAGATTGTCTTTTGACCGCTCTGCCGCCTGGTGATTACATGCTCTAGTCTAGCTCGCCATACCCTAGTATAGTTCTCCGCTCTTTTCGTCAGATGGCGCCACAATAGGATTTTTGTACATTTCTACGATACTCGCGAACATTTTAAACGCATAATGAACTATATAAGCAACAAAGCACACTTCTAATATATTGAATATAAAAAACCGCGCTCATCATCCCTCTAATCGCATTTTCCAGCCGCCGGCCAGCTGACTGCTGACGACAGGAGAGGGTGATTTTTTTTCTTTAGATTTAAGCCGCTTACCACACGCGCGCCCTCTAGTCACAGACAGAGTGACAGAAAGGGAGGGGGTCGCTTTGTTCACGCTACCTGTAGTTGTTTTTCTATACACACTCTAAGCCCATGACCTGCTAATCCTTTATACAGGTAACACGTGTTCAACTAATTACACTATTGTATGACAGTCGGTACACGGATTAATTTTAAACCACCCTCCCATCTGGATCCATGTCTGGTGGGTGGAAGGATCCAGCTGAAAAGCGTGATTAGGGCTTTTGTTTCTCTTATGATAGCAGCAGGTCAGCATGCGACAGCTGAAAATGTCAGACTAAGTCGAATTGTTTGTTTACAAACAGTCACGTGTCACGTGGTGTTGTTTACAAACAAGAGAGCCACGTGGTGTTGTTTACAAACAAACCCTAAGTAGGTCACGTTACCCTAGTTACCAGAATGCCGGCTTCTGATTGGCTGAGCCTAAGTAGGTCACGTGACGTAAGTAAGTCACGTTACCATGGTTACCAGAATGCCGGCCTCTGATTGGCTGAGAGCTTCTAAGTAGGTCAGTAGGTTACCCAGAATGCACCACTAATCCCCTAAGTAGGTCACTTCCGGTCACGTGACCAAATGGAGGCCTCTGATTGGCTGCAGGGTTACCCAGAATGCACCACTAATCCCCTAAGTAGGTCACTTCCGGTCACGTGACCAAATGGAGGCCTCTGATTGGCTGCAGGTCGATTGAGTAATAAACAGTACTTAACTATAGTCCCGTTCCGATACATACTATACTACTGACGGAACAGGAAAAGGATCCGTACATCCGTTTTATTCTGATATTTGTCCAGTATGTGATGGACGGACTGGACAGACGGACGTTGGTGGAGACAGAAACTGGACGGATCCATGCATTTTTTGTCCATTTTTATGGACAGACAGGTGGACGGTCTTTGATGGAGACACCCCTAAAGGAGTGAGGAGTGTCTAGACCCCAAAGACCTCCTCCCCCTGGATCCCTCCCTCACCCCCTTCGTTTCATGATGACCACTCACTAACTATTGCACTTTGTAAATTGAATTGACTATAAAAACGATGAATCATAATATATGAATATAGTAGTAAAAGTTGAATAGGATGAATAGAGCCATTGACTTTATTGCTATTACAAAATATGGCCCCTTTGAATAAAAGCAAAATTAAGCCACCAAGGGAGGTGTCTGTATCATACCTACATGGCACATTTGAATATAGTGACAAGACTACACATCGCATCTTTGAGTAAAATATATTTTTTTTAAACAAAACGATTCCGTACTTTCACCTATTATTCTTATGATATTTGCATATGTATTATATATGTGGTAAATGTGTCACAGTTTATAGTGTGTACCCTACACTCCAAGAATTGTGTATTGCGGCGACTGGTCGGCAGTTTAGGTGAAGACTTGATTAGTAAACTTTCCTTAAAGCCATAAAATAGCTTCCTCGGATGTTTAAAGTAAAACAAACCACAGCTTGTCACTTATCATGAATGCTTTACAGAGGTGGCCTGAACACCCGAACCACAGCTAAAATATGTAGTGTTTACCTCACGCAACAAGACCACCACATCCTGTGTGTCTTGACAAATATAAGGACTGATATCATCCACTTCTATACCTCAACAAATACAGTTTACCATTATGGTCCTGGCTTACATTGTATAAATAGATTTATTTGAAATTAATCATCTGCCACCCACATTGCTTATGTCCTATTAAATTTTGGATTAACCAATTGAGAGAAATTATGGTATATTTATAAATAGGATTTTTCTCAAAGCACTATTATACCCTTTATTCAGAAAATGAGTATATATTCTCTTTGATTTTAGAAAAAGGGAGTACTTTGAAAGGCTGACTCCCTTAAAATAAATAAATGTGTGTGTCAGTCAGATGAGCGTAGTGTTGTCTTGCAGTATGGTAACCTGGTAGGTCCTCAAATGGACAACAATTAACTTGTTTATTTTATGACAATCACTGTCAATACCCTACAGTCTTCTTATAAGACGACTATTTGACAACTTTATATGATTTGATTTTATCAGTGCAATAGCTGTTCTGCTACCGAGGCTACATATCTGGTTTTTAACCCCCAGTGGTCAGTCTGCCCTTGACCTTACCTCCAGTGACCTTCATTCCCCACTGTGACCTTGCTCACCTGACCTATCGCTAACCTTTGAATTGCCCACCTGGATTTGAACTCAGCCCCAGGACATTCCTGGACACATCCTCCCAACAACTCACCTTCACGGTCAGTTTGACCCCTGACGTCCTGATATCACTCCGCATGACCTGTTTGACCTGTTTGACCGGGTTCACCTTGTACTGACCTGTTTGACCTTGTACTGACCTGTGTGACCTTGACCCTGGTGCCCTGCGCGTGCCGTCTAATCAGTGACCAGCAGACTGGACGTGTGCAGTGCCTACTAACCCGCCCCCTACTGGGGGTGGCGGACACTAGGGGTACAAGTACAGACATCTATGTTCACTCATTACTTCCTTTTCATATCTATGTCCTCTTACTAAAAAATGTCCTTCATATATGAATTATTGCAATACATGATGAGTAGCTTTTTGTCATTTGTCGCAGATGGAGGAAGAACTCTCAAGATAAACATTTTTATTGTCCCTGTCCCACCCTATCCCTGCCTGTCCCTGCCTGTCCCTGCCTGTCCCTGCCTGTCCCTCTCTGTCCCTGCCTGTCCCACCCTGTCCCTCCCTGTCTGTCCCGCTCTGTTCCTTCCTGCCCTTCCTGTCCCTTTATGTACCTCCCTGTTCGTATTTGTCCCTGCCCGTCCGTGTCTCCTCCGATGTATCTCTCTGTTTCTTGCTTTCCCGACAGACCACTTATCATCACTGAGATCTACAAAGCTATCAGAGTGATGTCTTCCTCCAACAATGTTAGGAAACGTTTTCACACTTAACAACCTTACGCTAACCCTTTAAGGACTGCATATTGCGTAAATGCTATGATGCATTCATGCAGTTTTGGCATGCACAAGACTGCATGAATGCATCATGTCAACCTTTAGGGAGTGTATCAGCCCCCTAGGGTCGGCATGCTGCTTAAATAAAGCCCCGGTGAGTTACTCGCCGGGGCTGTATTTAGCCATCATGCCGTCAAACAACTTTAAACCAATATCCAGTGCTCAGAGGGTTATACAGGCTAATGGTTTTTATCTATGTCTAACCTCCATCAGAAGCTGACATATCTCTAAGTGGTACAGGAAGCTGACACAGTACAACATCCAGTCTCATCCAACCATGACCCATCATTTACACCGGCACAGATTTAACCCTTTTACCTTTTAAGGATGACATGATGCCTTAATGCATCATGCCCGTGGTCGTCATTGTGCATGAATGCAGCCCTGGTGAGTAACTCTTCAGGGCTGCATTCAAGCATCATGCCAACCCTATGATGTTAAGACACTCTGGAAGGGTTGGCATGATGCACCAATGCAGCCCTGGCGAGATGCACCAATGCAGCACCACCGAGTTACTCACCGGGGCCGCGTTGGTGCATTGTGACGACAAATTTAATCTTTTAGCAACATCCGTCCTTTAAGGGTTACCCTGTATGGGGGTGTAATAAACACATCACTTGTACATAGAGATATAGAAGATGGGTACACAATATAGCAGGTAGTAAGTGCTCTATGAGAGTGCAACCTGCCATTTCGTCTTAAAGCCCATCATTAATTTAAAGTGATGCGCTTGATGGCCAAGTGAAGATGGTGAGATATATACAACCAGTTTATCTTCTGTGAGGCAAGTGAGGAGTGTGGGAAACTGAGATTTCATGTGTTGTTAGCAGCCACATTTGATTGATTGACATCAGTTTCAAATTGGAGAGTATGAAAGGGGTTTAAGAGATGGCCAAAACTCCCGCCAAAACTGTATGCCTATTACTTAACATGTTTGCTTCTGCATTAAGCCGTTCTCTCCTTTATTTCACCAAGTTCAGTCTAGAAATTGTTGGCACCATGAAACAGCACCCTGATACCATACCATATATATATAAATATATATATATGGTACTAGGATCCTAGGCCCTGAGGAACATTGGCCCCCTGAAGGTCGGCCCTGAGGAAGTTTGGCCCCCTGATGATAAGCCCTGAGGAATTTCGGCCCCCTGATGTTAGGCACCCTGATTTTAGGCCCCCCGGAATTTAGGCCATTTTTGAGCAGGTTATGACTTGATATACCATTCAAACGACCATGTACCTAACATCCATGTCTAGAGCAGGTTATAGTAACCTCCAAACACCCAACACCTGAGCACCTACCCAATGTCTGAACACCTACCCAACGTCCGACCACCCAACACCCGATCACCTACCCAATGTCCGAACACCTACCCAATGTCTGACCACCCAACACCCGATCACCAATTAAACACCCGACCACCCAACACCCGATCACCTACCCAACACCCGGCCGCCCAACACCCGAACACCTATCTAACATACGACCACCCAACACCCGATCATGGTCGGGTGTTTGATAGGCACATGGTCGGGTGTTTGGTAGGCACATGGTCGGGTGTTTGATAGGCACATGGTCGGGTGTTTGGTAGGCACATGGTCGGGTGTTTGATAGGCACATGGTCGGGTGTTTGGGTGGTTGGGTGTGAGAGAACAGGATGTTATGATACATTTTGGCAGGAAATAACCTGCTCAGACGTTGGGTGGTTGGGTGTGAGAGAACAGGATGTTGTGATACAGTTTGGCGGGAAATAACCTGCTCAGACGTTGGGTGGTTGGGTGTGAGAGAACAGGATGTTATGATACAGTTTGGCGGGAAATAACCTGCTCATGACGTTGGGTTGTCGGGTGTGAGAGAACAAGATGCTATGATATATTCTGGTGTGAAATAACCTGCTCAGACGTTGGGTATGTTGGGCGTTGGGTAAGTGTCTTGATTGTTGGGTAAGTGTGTTGGGCGTTGGATGTTTGGATGTGGGGTTAATGAGCGTGAGAAATGTGTAGAAATCAGTATAAATAACCTGCTCGGATGTTGGGTTACTGGACGTTTGAAAAGGTAAAAATATACCAAAATATCCAGGTTTTATAACCTGTTTGGATGTTGGGTTACTGGGTGTTTGAATAACCTGCTTTAGGATTATATACATCATTCTATTCATAACCTGCTTAATGGGATTGGACGTTTGAATATGTATGTTAGGTACATGGTCTATCTTCAGGGGGCCTAAGATCAGCAGGGCTGGACATCAGGGGGCTGAAAATCCGGAGGGCTGAAGCTCAGGGGGCTGAACATCAGGTGGCCAACCATCAGGGGGCCTATCTTCCTCAGGGCCTAGATGCCGCACACCGCCTAGGTAAGTGGACATGTTTTACAGGTTGGGGAAATCCTACCTTTAACCCCATGCCGGGAGAAAGTGAGTGAGGGGGTTTCTCCCCTTGGTTTTGGGTGGATATACATGTAATTTTAGGTTCAACCAGAAAATCCTATTTGCTAATACCTTACCATTATTTGCTGAATAACATTCACCTACATACAAGTAGACAATGTAATTGGCTAGGTATATGTGAATGGGCTAGTATGACAGTCTTGTATTTCTTGAGATATTATGATTTAAATGACAAAATATAGCCTAAATAAGGTACATTTAAATGTAGACTCCTCCCCCCCTCCCCCCACCCCTCCCCAGCCCACCTGTATAGGATACTGCACTGGGAGAACTCCCCTTGGAGGTGCAGACTGGGGGCGGCCCTTATCTCTACCGGCGGCCCTTATCTCTACAGAGATAAGGGCAGGAGGCCAACCTGAGGGCTGCACTAAGTTTGGGGGAGATTTCCCCTTGCTGGAAGAAACCCCACTGTAGGCTAATATACCTATAATGGAAAATATCCCGGATTGTCAAGGCCTGTTTTAACGGGGGTCGGGGGGGTCAGAGGATTTTCGTGCAAGCGGGTCAGAATTTCTTTGGAGCCCCCCCCCCCCGCACTGCACTGCAAAAAGGTGCTTAGGTTATAAACATGTTTAGGTCTAAACATGTTTAAAGTCTAAACATTTTGCTAGGTTTGTCTTTTTGAATCCTTCTGTTTAAGAATTAAACACTTTTATTCTAAACACCTAAACATTTATGTTGAATATGATTAGATGTTTAGTATGTAAACAGTATGGGTATATGGTGTTTAGGATGTAAACATGTAGTCTTTAGATCATAGTATATCAAACACATACCCGATGGCAGCTCTGTGGTTGACTGCAATTTACACAACCACTCAAACATTATTGTTGTTCTAAAAGTGCTTAAATATGAGTAAATTTATTTAAATGTCATGGGATAGAAAAGGATTAAAATACACATTGTAGGATTCAACGGTAGAATGCTACTTTATGATGATCACAATGCAATAAAGCTACATCATCTACATAGGCACCTCTTTTAAGAACTCTAAGAATGGATGAAGTATTATTTTCCCTGAAGGTCTGTTGTATTGACTCAAGGGTGTGTCTATGTCAAATTAGAGGCCTATGTGAAATAGTGATGCATGTACATTGGCTCATGGGGGGGGGGGGGGGGGAGGGACTGCTAGAAGTCTCTTCAAGACACTATATGTATGGAAATAAAATAAATTAGGACCTAATTCAAATATCAGTATCCAAACATAACAATAATCTACATGGCTCTAGACACACTACTTTCATCCTTAAACACTTGACATATAAACACAATAATATCCTAAATTCTTGAATTCTAAACACTTTATTCTTCTAAACACATTGATCTAAACACATAAATACTGAGCTAAACATATAATTGATCTAATACCTAAATAAATAATTTCAGACTCAGACTCAGACATATCCTAGTGTATGATCTAGAACTACGTCTAGCCTCAGGAGAAATGAGTCACTCCCAGGTTCAATTCAATATTTAAAATTTTATGAAAACCCATTCATCAATACCTATTGCAATCCAGTTTCAAACAGCCCCCAAATTACATCATCAATACAATTTTGCTACATTGAAATGCCATCACTTTATCTGTCACAGCACGCTGAAAAGTGAGAAAATCACCTAGTAACCACCTAGTAATGACAAAGGACAGTAATATTGACTACATGTATAATGAAACGGTGAATTT
Source organism: Harmothoe impar (assembly GCA_947462335.1). Classification (NCBI taxonomy): domain Eukaryota; kingdom Metazoa; phylum Annelida; class Polychaeta; order Phyllodocida; family Polynoidae; genus Harmothoe; species Harmothoe impar. The sequence continues at coordinate 77,881,398 of OX381708.1, forward strand.
ACCTTTAGCTATAATTTTGCTGTTGTTTTATGTTTATGGTTTTCTTTGATTCAGCTGATTTCAATACTCTAATTGATTGTCTGGCCCCAGACAATTGCTTCGAACAAGAATACAACAAATATGGGATTTTCCCAGTTGCTGAAGGAATCACCCTGATGACTGGCAAGTTGATATGGTGATCTCGTGACTCGTTCATGGTACCTTTAACATCAGACGAGGGAAGAAAGAAAAGAGATCCGATCTACCTTTTGACCTAAACCAAGTGCGCAGCTAGAACTCCGAGAAGCTCTTTACTGATTCAGTGTTGTGGCTGAGCCGTCAGTGCCCTGCACTGTTAGCAGTAAGTGCTGTAGCTGCACAGTATAAAAGGAGGTATTTTTTTATTCCAGTAGTTTATACTAAAGGGTAGAGCACATTGTACTGTAGCTGTAGGTCAATCCAAAGGCACAGGCTTCAAACCCCAGTCAGGCTAGCAGGGCAACAATTTCTTTTTTAATGTTTACCTTTGTCCTTGTAACCTACTTGAAACGTAAATCTCCCTATATTTACATATCAGTCCTATGCCTTCATTGTATTAGTCTAATTCAGCTGCATTCAAAAAATAATACATATTGTGCCCAGTGGAGACTCGAACCCAGGACCTCTTCTGTGTAATTTTACAGTAGGTTAGTTAGTTAGTTAATTCCTTTATTTATCCTGCTTTACATAGGGCCAGGCCCTGTTTGTGTAATGCAGTTCCTGTGCATATATATCAGTAGATGTTGATCATGATACATATACAATCAATTTCCTTAAGGGATTTTTATATTTCTTTATATGATATAATTATGAGAAAATAAAATAAAGTATATAGCTGCGGATGGTCTAGCAGTACTGTCAACCTTGGTGAGTGTAGCTGAACAGTATGCAATACTGGAAACCGAAAATACCGTAAAACCTCATGTATAAGCCGCAGGTAGTACGCTAGTCCGATCGCCGGTGCGGCTTATAGGATCGCCCAAGGGTCAGGGTGCAGCTCATACGGGAGTTTTTGCTACTATGGAACAGTATTAAAGTCACCATAACCAGGTTGCCATTTCAGCTTATGGCAATGGCCAGAACTCTAGGTGCAGCTTATACGCTAGTTAGGCTTATACGCGAGGTTTTACGGTACTTCCTTTTATACTGTAAAGCTACAGTATATCTCGCTGTGCAGCTACACTAACTTCTGACAGTGTAAGAGTTACGGTCAATGACCCCCGTACACTCAGCTACCAGACCCTCATTATGGCACGCCATGCACTGTATAGCATTGATCTTAGTCTGCTACATGTTGCCCGCTATGCCAAAACGTGTCAGTCTTATTCTTTATCACATGGTGGCTTTCAACACTATGCTAATGCTACAGGAGATGTGAAGGGGTTGGGAGGACTTATGGGAGAGTAGGGTAGGAGAGTATGCCCAGTGCCGCCGTTAGGACAAGGAAGCGGGTCTTCTAGCTGGAGTTGTCAGATAGAAGACCCACTTGGCATACACCAGCCCAAAACTCTACTTTTGCCAGCTCCAGATTATACTTGTGGGATGGTAACTTGATAGGTTAGACAACCTTTAACTTGCTTATTTTATGACAGTCGCTTAGACGAGTCTGGAGACAAGTTTCCTTTTTCCCGATAAGGCTGGATAAGGCTGGATGTAGAGGGGTTGCTGAGACATGACAAGGTACTTGGACGTACTTGGAAGCTCTTTACTGTTGGTCTCCATCACTCTACACGTTGTTGCTATTAGTGTTAGTCAGTCTACACACGACCAGACATCACCGATGACATACGGGACATAACAGCCCCCCCCCCTTAACCCTTTAAGGACAGATGTCGCTAAAATATGACATAAGTCCTCATGATTCACCAATGCAGCCCCGGTGAGTAACTCGCCGGTGCTGTATTGGTGCAACATGCCGACCCTCTAGCAGTGTCTCAAGCCCGTAGGGTCGGCATGATGCTTGAATAAGTTACTCGCCGGGGCTGCATTAGTGCATTATGATGACATATGTCATCTTTTTGTGACATCCGTCCTTAAAGGTTTAAGTGTCCCTACACGCTACCAGCTGCCACAGTTTGCTGTATAGGCTGTACATATAGTGTAACACGAACAAGTATACTCCCCTTAGGGCACCCTTAGCAGCTTAGGTCTTGTAGTGGACACTGATAAGATCTACAGGCACTTTTAAACTGACATTGAGTATGTTATGTGTGTGGGGACATAGCTCTTTAACCGTCATGCAGTGATATCTAAATCGATCTTCTACAGAAGGAGTCTGAGCTGCCTGAACAGTTTGCTGGGAACTGTGTTGAGTTGATCTCAAATGTTCATATTGTGTTTGATATCCTCCTAATTGGATGTCACCTTTTTAATAACCCTTTTCATGTGACCAGTTTATATAGCTTGGGGCTTCCTCCACCCCTCATGAACCTTGCCTCCCAATGGTCGTCAGGGCCAATAATGATTCCCTGCACTGTATATATATCTTCATTCAAACCAGCCTTTACCACATAGGGGTGCATCATTGCCTCCCCAATCTCCACTCTATCGTGTAGAGAGGGAACTGCACCAGTGTAACTCACCCTTTATCTCCCCGTTTCCTCGGTTTTGCTTCATTATTATTGTTATTATTATTATTATCATCATTATTATTATCATTATCATTAGTTCTGCAACACGCATCACCTAAAGTACACCATAATTATAACACTGGAAGCTCTGATCATGTGCTTTTTAATTATCCTGAGTGTTCATTTCCCATTACTTAAAAATGACTAAGAATAAAATACATACTATTTTCACACTGCCTACCCCTCTTAAATCAGACCCAAATAATTCAACGGTTTCATTGGTTTGTTGCTATTATAGCTGGTTGGTTAGCAATGTCTGTTCTAATTGTTTACCTGCCTTGCAACACAGTTTTATTTCCCTTGGTCCTGAGATTGATTATAATCCTACCTACCCCCTTAAATCTATCCTCCTTACCTCTTTCATCCCTACACCTCTGGAGGTCATCATGAGCTCTAATGCCACACCCTATCTCTGTTATCCCAATCACCTGGCACCTGAAGATGACCTCTGTACCCGGACTGCCCTCTGGCTGACCACCCCCTATAATGGGGGGATATGGCTGGGGGTGTCCTTCCGCTGCAGAACTTTCCCCACCTCTGCCTCCCATCGGTGGCCAGTGACCCTTGGGGGGGGGGGTACTTGAATTTTTTCTCATAGGAGTGTGCGGCTGGACCAATGACAACCCTTACCCTTGCTAGGGAGCTTTTGCTTCAAAAAACCTACCCTTGCTACGGCACTTTCGTCCGAAAAGTCCTTAGGAAAAACACAAAATGTACAATGGATGAGTAATTTCACCAATAAATATTACCTGTGTCCGTAAAACCCGGACAAAAATGGGACATTTCGGCAAAAACAGGTCATTTTGGTGAAAAAGTGACCTTTGCTAGGGCGATTTTGTCTAAAGTAGACCCTTGCTAGGGACATTTTTTCTCCAAAAGAGGAAGCTTGCTAGGGACATTTTGTTGAAAAACTACCCTTGCCAGCCGCACACTTGTGTTTACAAAATATACTAAGTGCCAATAGTGGTTCTCTGCATATATATATGTATACATCTGTATTCCCCCATCCTTTAACGCCCAGGGTGCCCCTCCCCGCCCCCAGCACCCCCTGGAGGATGGCCTGGGGGTGTGGTGTGGACAGCTGGGGGCGTCCTTCTGGCTGACCAGCCCTGGAGGAGGAGCCCTGACCCCTCCCCCCCCAACTCCTGACCCCCCTCATCTTGACCCCCCTCGACCTCCACATCCTTACCCCCCCCCCCCCTGCACTCTGCACCCCTTCACCCTTCCTCCTGCACTTCCTACTCCTGCTGACCTTGCACTGCCCCAGCTACATGCACTTCTAGCCCCTGCACCTACATCACTAGGGCCCATGCTAAATAATGTTTTTTGGGTGATTTTGGAAGCAAAGTAGTACATTTTAAGATCATTTGACAGGTTATAAGGATTTATTCTCCCATTGTTAGTCCCATCACATTTATTGATGACCCATGATTGAGGTAGTTTCTTCATAGACACCCGTGATATGGGTATATCATCCATCATTAGAATATTTTTCATTTGCCAAATTCTCCACAATAAAGTTATAGTTTCTGCTTTATTAGGGTACAAAATTTGGGTTAATTTTCACCCACACAGACTATAAAAAATATAAGGAGCCTCCCTCCCCCCTATGGGTATACCATGTGCCTCCTGATCCTGCACCCCCGGGGTGGGACTCAGTGTAGGAATGGTTACCAACTGCGGTAACCACCCCGAAGAGCTGTCGTTGTGAGCGCGTCCGAGCGAGAAAAAAGGGCGGCTGTCAATCATAGAAAAGTAAAAAACTAGGGGCTGTCAACGACTGGAAAGTACAGAATCAGGGGCTGTGACACTTGAAATAAAGATAATGAACCCTTAAATCTCATACATGACTTAAGTAATCTATATAATTCCAAAATAACCTCACGCTGAATGGAAGAGGCCTCTTAACAGTGGGCTGTCATCTGATTTCTTAGAAAATAGGGGGCTGTAAAAATAATACACATTTTCAAGGGGCTGTCAAATGACCAAATAGGGGGGGGCTGTAGTTTCGCAGTCGGTACTTCGTACTGCCCGCTGGCCCTACACCCTACATCCTGCCCTCCACATGCAGTCAGTGGGCCGGCAGGTAGTTCCAGGGGTGCAGCGGTCAGTACTGACCCCCACAGGTAACCATGGTAACGGTACAGGTAAGTAGGTGTACTTCCAGGTACACCGCCATGTTGTATTAACTGTAGCAGCGTCAGGTGTGAAAACATCCTCCTGGACATCATGTAGGGTGCCTGGGTGCATTAACATGGATCTGACCCCTATCGGCCATCCCAGGGTCAGGGGGGCCTTGTAGACTTGTAGTACTCAAAAGTGGTGCAACTTCAACTTATCTTCAAAATCAAATTACAAAGACCACTTCCATTGGACTTCAGGTCTTTAACTGACTATGTAATCTGCTAACTTTACTGCCTGGTATTTATGTTTCTTTCTGTGTAACAGGAACTGTAAAGTTTCCGATTGTCAATTTTTCTGTGTTGGTGGTGTCCTGCCTTGTCACCTGTTGAAAGGTGTTACATGTAATGAATCTTGTGCCAGTAAACAATTCAAAACTCAACTCAAACTCTTCAGTATAAGATGGTGAAAATATCGTTTAATACCCATTTCGGGTCAATTTTAGGGTCTCCGCAGAGCCTGGTTAGTACTTTCATGTTTAAAAAGAAAACAAAAGAAAAAATCCGACCTACCGACCCTACATTTTCTTCCCATGATACCCGAAAAATACTTTTTTTTTGGCTTAACCTTGTCATGATAACTCTTTTGTATGGTTATTCTGAATGTATGCATACAAACATGTGCACGGGACTTCCCCTTAGAGCTGATCTTAGCAAAGATTATTGAGGGTCCAGGAACCATGATGTCAAACATTTCCTTGAAAAGTGCTGCACAAAACCCCCTGCCAACACACACAACTACCTGTGAACCCGTGTTGTATGGAGCAGGAACATCCTCCCTTGCTGTTCTACTCTTTTTATGCTCGTGCTGTGAAGGGGTTTCCCCCATAGCAGGGCCAGACACGTCCCAAATGAACCACCTGGCAAGTAGTGACTGCAAGGTCTAGATATCCTGTGTTAACGTGTGGGGAGTCCCTCCCTGTGGAGTAGAAACAGTAATGATGCACCTATGATGAACACCCAATGCAGTCTATACGAAAAGTTTTTCGCCTTGCAGGACATTCGGTCCTGCAGATTTGTTATTCTGCAGGCCCGGCTAAAGGTTTGCAGGCCAGGATACCCAGAGGACATGATTGTATTAAAAAGATTATTATAAAGCTAGAATTTACATAGGAAATAATGATAAATAGAGGTTACTGGTATATTCAAAATATTTTGGTAAGTGCAATTGTATAATTTTAGGTAACTTTCTACAAAATAACCAGGCTTTCTAGTTTACTCGCTAGAAACCTTAATAATGGTCCGATTTACAAGCCGTAAAGAATGGCATGTAGACAAGGATCATATGCAGCCATTGAGGCAAACACAGCAAACACAGACTTTCTGCCGGACCAGCAGGCTTTTAGCCGGCTATAGCCGGTGTCCGGCAGGTTTTCATATAGACTGCCAATGTACAATAAACCAATTGCTCACTACCCATGAATGGCATAATGTGGTGGCCATCTTGGATTTAGGCTGTTTCCATGGTTACCAATTTGTTGTGAAGATGCAACCTAGGCTATAATGAATCTTCATGGCGAAATGAACACCTTAGAAATTTGGCACTTTTGTTCCTCCAGTAACAAATCTTTGGTAAATGGGCCCTACTACTGGCAATCACCCATCTGTTCAACACCTGTACGTAGGACCTGAATTATGGGGGGGAAATATCGGACATAGCAACTTTCACGTACACAGAAAACTAACCTAGGATGGTCGTATAGGGAGCCAGATATTGACTGATTTGATAGTCAGTACTGACTAAGGCATGAAGCCTAAAGACTATCAGTGTAACAGGGTACCTTGTATCTGTATATGACAAAAAATGCATGTAGTACAATAAGGACCTTTACCTACTTCATGGAAAGTCTCCAAGAAGGACTATACCCTGGGGTGGGTACTGGGTTTTTGAGGGTAGATAGCAACTGCGGCCCTACCGCCCCCTCTTATCAGAGGTTGGGAAGTTTGATCGCCCCTCTTTTCAGAAGTTGGGAGATTTGATGAGCTATTACAAGTTTAGGTCTCTCTGAAATTTGTACAAATTTGTACAAATTCAATTTCATTCATGCCTTTCAGCAAGAAAACTTTGATGATATGATTTTTACCGCCCTACTTGTCAGGGCCTTGACAATATCTGACCTTCACTCGCCCCTTTTCAGGATCTAATAGAGATTTACCACCACTGCTTTTCAGAGTTGTGCTGCAGTAGTTATCCAAAGATATGAGAGTAGCCCCCCCCCTGGGGCCCTTACCTACTGGCTTCTTCATGGAAAGTGTCCAAGAAGTACTATCTTCCTCTGCTACTCCTTCCACGCAGCCTCCACCTCCCTGTCTCCATCCTACAGACCTCCTGAGAGGGAACACTTGTTGGAGCTACAAAAAATGGCGCTAGAGTTCTGGACAGTTTCCATTGGCAGCTCACAAAACCCTTTCCACCATTGATAAGAGCGTGGTGGGTGGGGAGGTCTGTTGGCACTGCTCCCAGGGAGTGTTTAGATACCAGGTAATGGGTGGTGCTCAGTGGTAGCCCTTTAAGAGCCGCATAGTATTCCAACGCAGTCTTTGTGAAAACCTTTTTATCCCAAAGGACATCCGGTCCCGTAAATTTTCAATGTGGTGGGACCAGCTACATTTTTGAAGGACCGGTTGGCCACATATCAACAAATTGTTCAAGCATCTTAAGTTTGAATAGTTTTATCCATTAAATAAATATTCATAATCCTTAATAACTAAAGTGAGTGAGGATAGATATACAGTTTTACACAGTATATTGACAAACATCCAAACTGAATTCTTCTAGCACAGAAAAGCCCAACATGCGACTGCTCATGCGGTCCTGCTACACCTGTCCATGTGCTGGACCGAAGGAATTTTAGGCGGACATTGCCACTGTCCTGCATGTTTTTGCAATGACTGCAAGTGTGTTTTTCCTCAGAATCCTATTATCATTATGTCGTTGTGATGCATTCATACAACCCCGGATACATTCATGCAACGTTGATGAGTTACTTGTCAAAGTTGCATTCATGTATCATGACGACCGAGGGCAAAAACCGTTAAAGCACTATCTAGCCCAGAGTTAAGGATGGCATGACGCCTCAATGCTTTATTTTTATATATGCCATGATGCACTACTGGTAGATACCTGCTGCTGTATCGGTGCATCATGCTGGTCATCTTGGAGAGTATCCCCCTCTTTAGGGTTACCATGATACATTAATCACTACCGCACTTACAAACTAGATTTTAACTACAAAATGACAAATAACAGCAATATGCGCTCCTTAAAGTGTTAACATCGGCGCCATCTTTTCAATTGACACATGTAGCAGAAAGGTGAAATTGAACACTTTTTTTCTGATTCTCCTGAGATATTTGCATGATTGAGACAAGCCTTTACAGGCACACTATTAGCGGGTGCAGAGCCAAATTAATGTCATGTTCCAGGCTGGTTCACATGATCACAAACAGTGGCGGTAACGTTAATAAGATTCATTAGATCAATAATACATTAAGAAATTTAAAAAGGGGTATGCTTTGTAAAAGGGTACCGGAGGTCCCAACGCACACACAAGGATTCACACAGACAAGGAAGGAAGACATTAGTCCACCACTTCCCAGGTAGCAAGGGTATATTGGGCCAATGTCGGCAATGATCGACTCCATCGCAATCGTTATACCAACCATGGCCCATTGTAAGTAATGCATACATTGGTTCAACATACAAATTACAATGATGGCCCATCTCTGGCAATTCTGATAATGGGCCATCGCTGGGTTGACCGCTGGCCCAGAGCTGGTCCATGCTTGATATTGTTGATATTGACCCAGTGTTGGCCCAGTGTTGGGACACTTCAGGGCCATCATATTATTTCTGATCTTGGACCAACATCAATTCTATCTACACTTGTCCAATATTGGCTGTGATCTACACCAGGGGGATTCAATGTTGCCTGAAGAATTTCTTACAGGATGGCTCCTACTTTGCCATCATATTGGGTTATAAACGTGATCCCCAGTGTGCTCTACATGTTTAAAGGTCAGAGGAAGTTTATGGATGAAATTTGACATCTAAAAGTGCCATTTACTGCATGACACAGTGGGAATTTGTCAAAAGTAACTTGAAGACACCTCATGTGTGAGTAATGGAGTTAGATAAGTCCTAATTGATAGTAATACATTTTGTATTATTTCTAACCATTTTGGGATAGAGATCAAAATGGATTAAAAAGATAGAAATGGCTTTTTCTAAACTGATGATTCTTGACAGGCATGTCTTAAGTATGCTTTCACATTCAATTATACACATAAAAATAATATTGTTCAATATCAGCGATTGTTGCAGTGGTCCTATATTGAAAATTATATGTTGGGGCAACATATGTATTACAAGGTTGGTCCGATGTCTAATTTCTAACCTTGAAATAATGTAGAAACATTTTGATGTTTGCCCAACATTGGGCCAACATGAAATCAATATCTCTTTATCCGAGCTTGGGCCATTACTGGGCCAGCGGTCAAACCAGCGGTGGGCCAATATCAAAATGCCATTATTGGCCCAATTTTAAGTGGTATATTGGCCCAATCATGGCCCAATGTACTTATGTTACCTGGGTTGGAGACGCTCAGGTTCAGCTTTACTGAGTAACTCTCTGTTAAAAGGGGTTTCAGGCAATGCTGGACTCTGAAGAGAAAATCGGTCAAGTTATGTTTGACCTGTTCTCCTGAAGACTGCCATCCAATATTGCGCCTGACTTGCCTTCAAGAGAGTAGCATGCAGGTACGGTTACATAGACTCTCCCGGTAGAGTAATTTCATCAAAATGCTGGCAAGCCCAATCCTGGAAAGTCAGCCTGATGCTGTTTTTGTTCCTCTATACATATTGAACAGCTGGTGGTTGATCCTCCTGAGCGACATCACTGGTATCTGAGGGGCCATAACCATGTCACTTTCCCTTATATGGCGGGGGGGGGGGGAGGGCTCCTTCCACCGTACCCGTCCACATTTATAATAGTACTGCACCAAGCGCACCGGAACTCTTTTCACCAGTAAGCTTTGGTGCCAGCGATGACGCTCAGTAACAGAGGTCGAGGTGGGGCCAGCTTGAGCCTATAGAAGTTGCCTTTGGGAGCTGCATGATCGTCTCCCAGGGAGTGGCTTAAAGAACCAAAACAATAACAGACTGGGTAATTCCCTGATTCTAGGAAGGCCACTATTTCTGTCAGAATAAAACACCAGCCTAACTATGTTCACTATAGTGTTTATTATTTTTAGTCTCTAGTCTAGTAAGAGTCAACATGAAAAATATAACAGATTTGGCCTACGGCTCAAAAATAACCAGCACGTCATAAAGACTAACTACTTGAACAGAACAGCATAGACAACTGTCTGTACCCCCTCAGCTGGAAGTAGGTGGCAAAATCCAAACCAGAGACAATATTAACCAAATTGACTTTTCCAGGAATTTCTTTTCAAATAACAGGCTATACTTTGACACTGGGAGGGCAGATGTTGTGCAGCAGTTGTAAGCGACAATGCATTTTACGTAATTAATAATTCGCTGTAATCACGCTGTTGGCTCAAGAAGGGCCTTGGTAAAAAAATGTGTTTTGTTGATATAGGGACCTTTTTGTATGTTATTGCACTCCCAATTCATCTATTTTATAGCACGTGGTGCCCGGGTCACTGCAGCACTTCTTACCTGAGTACTCATTCTGTACGTTTTATATCTAGAAGCCTCATAACCTTAGCACACCTGGAAATGATGTATTACTTACACAACTGAGCTAAGAGAGTGGTCATTTTTCAACAACCGGGGGAGGGTGGTTAATTTCCACACAAGCCCTTGGATTTCTTGTTCCGGCCGACCCCCTTGGGCTATAGTAAAAGGTGGTTATATTATTCTGACGTCTTCTTCAAAAAAATTTCAAACTAAACAAAACACCCCTTGTGGGATTAAAGGATTGCAAAATCCACAACTTAAAAACTTCAATCTTGAAAAGTAAAAGTTGTTATTTTGTAAAAGTTTGAAAAAATAAAAGACCAGGATGTGACCTGAATTCCTATGAACCAATCAGAGCAAAGCGCTGTGGCGGATTGAGCCCCAGAAATCCATATAAAAGGGCTGGAGGGACTTACTTAATTTAGTACTGAAGGAGTAGTGGTAGGCTGGTAGGGAAACCATCTTCCTCGTCCTAACCGATCCTATAGTAAAATGTGGGCTATTATTTCTTTCTCAAGGGACTGAATTATTTTGCCGCCCTCCCCTAAATCTACCAATGCCCCCTGTTGTTGGTAGTGGCCACTCCCAAAGATTGTCAGTTTGAATAAATTACACAATATGATGATGTATCTATGTATCAACTCAACCAAAATGTTCATCTTGATTTGACGCGAAGAAACTTCATGAGGAAGGGGAGTATCTTTTATATTAAATGCTGACAGGATTTACAAGTGGGTATAAACACGACCATGTGTGTGGTGTAGGGGGTAAACAGGTACCAGGCAGGAAGCAGGCAGCTGTCAGTGGTGGACATGTGGGGCTCTTCCCTTAACTCAATCCGATTTAATTCATTGGAAAATGGAGAATCTCTACTAAAGGCCCAAATCCACCGCCGACTATTTGATCAACTTACGCTCATCTGTCAAAGCAATTACAGTAGCAGGATGGATTAATAACAAAGGCTTTCGGTCCATTGCTCAAACATTCAGTGGTTAATTTGGCTTTTATCAATTTATTTTGGTATGTGAAAAGTGAAATAACGCTTGCAGTCCTTGTTTTTTATATCTTTTTATCTTTTTCCCCCACAAATCAAAAATGTTACAGAGAAAAAAGGACAATCTAATTAGATCACTACCTCGTCTGCATATCATATCACGTGACCCCTTCACACAAGTGTGGCTCTTCTCTTAACTCAATCCGATTTAATTCATTGGAAAATAAAACCAATTAAGAATCTCTAATAAAGGCCCAAATCCACCACTGACGCTCACCCAGCAAAGCAATTACAGTGGCATTTGTTTATGGTCCATTGCTCAATGCTTCACCAGTGGATCTTCCTTTCATCAGTTTATCAATCGAAAAATTAATAATAACCTAAGGGTATCCAAATTGGTCGCATATGCAATGCAAAATAATTCAAGTGGTCCTTGATTTAATATATGTTCTGGTGGAATCAACCCTTTGGTGTAATATCTGGGTTTAATCCGGGTCCTACTGATGCTGATGGTGCCCCCTGGTGGCAGGATGATTCATGGTAACCCCACCGGGGGGCGGGGGAGGAGGGGCAGACATCAGGGGGGGGGGGGGGGCAAGGTTAAACCTCAAACCTAGAAACAGGTAGCGGTTATAGACCAATGCAGCCAGAAAGGGGGACCTTTTCATAATAAAGTGGTGTTTACAGGGAAAAACGGTGTCAAAAGGGAGTCCAGGCTGCATCCAGAATGACTCCCCTGTTTAGGGGAGTCCAGGTCCTTATGTGACTCTCTTGGGTGAGTCAGAGAACTATGTGACTCCCCCATGTGCCTCCCCTAGGTCGCACAGGCAGTCACCTAGGCTCCCTTAGGAAACCTGGCCTCCCCTAAAGAGGGGAGTCATTCTGGAGACAACCTTGACTCCGTTTTGAAGCTATTTCTTTTCTCTGTGTTGGTTTTAGCAGAAGCCTCATAACACTGTCTGTAATGGCCATGGTTGGGAACATATCATATCAGAAGATTCACAGGTCTGTCTTTCTACAAGTGTATATTAGAAAATAGGATTTTATTATATTTATATATTGTCTGAACTTCAGCATTGTTCATAAACTAAATCAACAACTTTTCTGGAAAGTCATCCCTTTTTGCTGCATTGGTCTTTTTTTTTTGTTTCAATGAGCTCTAAACGAACTCATTTATTTAACATAATTCACGTACGAATCGTGGTATATATTATGTCAACATATGAGACAAAAAATCAATGACGTTACAAGTGTATGTAGCATGTACTATTAATGATTTGACAATTCAAACGTTATCACACACAGCTAGTAACAGTCGATTTGGATTTGGATGAAAGTAGTAGTGGTGGAAGGGAAGCAGACCCGCTGGAGGACATGCACACTGACAGACATGATATAGAAGTATGAAGATACATTGAAAATGATTTGTTTAGGCACATTTGAAAAGTCAGGTGGAGAGGGTATGAGAAGGTAGTAGGGTTTTATGCATAGACTAAGTTTGTACTTACCCAAGATTTATTAAACAGATGAGACCACGCCCACCGGGTGTACCTGAGTTATTACAAGAACCCATGTTATCTCCTTGGGTACTGGAGGGCAGGTGTGGTAGATACCTGTGAAGTAGGGGTTTAGGGCCAACCGAAAGCCGCTAGGTGGCAAAGGGTCACTATCTGAGTATCTCTCAAAAGATTAAAATGAAATGGACCAAACCCAAACAGCTCTAGATTACAAATTTCTGTTAGATACCAAAGGACATCCTAGGCCACCATGTCTCAAAGATTGTGCTGAAACATCTATAGACGTTTTAACACATGACTTTACCTCGGCTTTATCTACTCCTTAGACCACAAACCGATCATTTACAGAGAAATGAGCGTCATAATATCTCTCAGGAAAATTGCATCGTGAGGTACGGGCTCTGGCTCCATGATTGACCTGTCAGTAAGCTGTACATGTATGTCAAAGACATACCAATCTGATCTCAAGATACCAATGTTAGGATTTAAAATAAAGGTAAGATAGTGCAGCAGAAGACAAACCTAACATATGTAACTTTTAAGTATGTATGCTACATTGGCGTCCAATCTTATGAGACAGAAATGTGTTCCGTATACCCTGGATGATTTTGCTATAGCACGGATCCTTATAGTTATACCCCGTGGAGCTTAAATATTCACTTTTAACAAGGTGTGTAATTTAGAGGGACAAGTTAGGTCCACATCAGGGTTTAGAATAGTATAGGTTCTATTTACTTTATGATCCTCTCGTAGGATCATTTAACTGCCATTGATAAATTGGTTTTCAGACCACACCTCACATAGTTGTCAACACACTGTATATTCCCAGGTTCTAATCTCACCCTGATTTCACAAAGTGAGTTACAGGATCATTATGTAAATAAAACATACCCCAGTCCTAGACATGGATCCTACAGGTCTCCACCATGAGAGATAAGGCGCCCCCCGGCGGGGTACGCCGTAACCACCCATACATCCCCCTGTCAGTATGGTGGGTATTATTAGGTGCCAATCTGATGTGGGTTCATGGCACGGGTAGGGTTGTTAACGTAGGCCTTCAGCCGGGCAGATAACGCCACGATGCAGTAACCTGCAGATAATACACTGTAACCTTGGGTATATCTAACACTCTAACTGGTTCTCCTGTGTAGTCCGCCATCATCGTTCTGCGATCCTCTAGTCCTCGCCATTTTCGGCCCAGAAATCTGTGGAACGGGGGATATTTTTGCATTCTTAACCAAGAAACTGATTTCTTACTGATCTTTTTCCAAGAAAATCCAAGTTTTTATCTTAATTCTAGAAAATAATTCTGCTATTTTCCTGACATTAATCCCAGGGTGTACATACAAGAAAAGCTCTCAAGAAAATACCTTATTTTGAGAATAATGTTTCTTAAAGATGAGAATAATCTGACCACAAGAAAATTATTTTTGTCTGTGTATAGATTCACTGCCAAAAATAATTATATCATTTCAAAAAAGTAAGATTATTCAACTCGTCTGGCGGACATACCACTTGTTTTAAGAAAAAAAATTCTTAAAACAATTGGTTTGTCCGCCAGTCTAGTTTAATCATCTTGTTTTCTTGAGATGAGAAAATTATCTCTTTGCGTGGATCGCCCTTATACGCCCCTGTATGCTATATGACAAAATATATGTCACGCGCAATATCGGAATTTGCGCAATATCGGAACTCCTACATGAACATAAAATATATTATAAAATATATCAGTATACCCCTCAAACAGAAAGGTAGGGCAAGAAATGTATTTGCAAGGAGGTTATTTTGTATCATTTCAGGCCCAGGCAGCCAAAGGCCCAATGTTTTATCACAGCAGATGCATTTCTGCCACACCTTATTCACAGCTACATACAGGTGTGACATGCATGTGGGTTCTCCCTGACTGTTTTCACACCTCCAAGATGCAGTACAGTATCCTCAAACATAGCTGAAATATATATTTATATTTTATATCTGTAGCTACAATAAAAATAGAGAGGAGTTCTGATACTGTGCAATCTAACTATGGTGCAATTCCGGAATTGCCCTGCGCAGTTCCGGAATTGTACAGGGGCAATTCCGGAACTGGGCTGGTTCCCATTCTGCGCCTGACATATATACCCCTAATGTGTGGGTACCGTGATGGGTTTACAGGTTTAGCTGAGGTGGTGAGGCGTGAAGGTGCATCATGGGTAGCCGGGGGAAGGTCACGTGGGACACATCAACACGTGACTTCAATACGTCTGAGGTCTGAGATAGGAACCCTCAGGGCAGGGAGATAGTGTGTGATAGTAAATGTATATACATCATGACTATAGAGGAGTTGCCAAGCAATATATATGTTAATAAAACATTGCATTAATCAAACTATCCCCATTTTCTATCTAAGTATGAATATTAACACTTCTTTAATCACACTAAGCAAAAGTAAAGTCTCCAATTTCAGGTAATTAAAATTGGACTAGTGTATCTATGAATTGAATTCTCGATTTTCTATATGCCATATGATGCTGGCTATTTAGATATCATTCCCTCGCTATACATAAGGCATCTACTTGTTAACGTTATTATTCATACATGTAGTTATTTGACAGGCTTTCCCAATCAGGTAATAGAAACTGACCATGCTAAATAATTTGTCAAACCACTTTAACCTTGATAAATATTAGTGAACCTTGTGTATAAACTAAGCTGTGTTTGACTTGATGCAGACTACAATGTACCCTGGTAACCTCCTTACTGCAGCTGACAGCGGATAGGGTCTAGAGGACACCACGGCCATGTTATGGGCGTTTTCCTGCTACCCTGACAAGTCAGACGGGTATACCATAGAACAGTGTTTTGTAGCGCCTTTTAATATACTTTTTTTGTAACACACTATACACCAAATACCTTTTATCAAAGGTGTGTCGATCTCAACAGTATGTTGCGAATTAGTCATGTGTATCACCCTTGATGCATGCTCCCGCAACACACAGTGTATCGGAAATAAAATGGCCGTGTCACTGTCAGGGTCTTCACCTGCATGGTTGTCATGTGAACGTAATTCAGTCTATATGGGGGACATACTTTTAAATATCATAATTATAGGCCTCTGAGGAACCTTCCTGTATGCTTCTTTCCCCCGGTTCTTTTCCCAATGGGACTCTGACGTGAAGTTCCCACATAACAGGAAGAGGTGCTCTGTTCATATTCCTCAAACATGTCAGGTTACATGAGAAAATGTCTTTCCCTGTCCTTCCAGAGGAGAGCAGGTACATACGAGTCTCTGCTAGGGAGAATAGTGAGATTAGGGCCACTGACAAAATGACCTTGGAGGCTTGGTACCATCACTTTCAGGACCTTTCCCTATATATACATTTTAGTACAGGCAGGACTGGTATCATACAAGTGGACATTGCTGTTGATAGCGGTTTGACCTCTATGACCTTGGGTGTGACCTCTGACCTGTGGACGCGCTGATACCTGCAGGTCCAGGGGGTACTGAGAGGTACCAGCTGACCGGAAGTGGATGGGGCGTGACCGGAACACGTGTCGGCGCCATGTTTACAGTGTTAACCACCTCCCCTTACTTCCTCTTGGAGGCGCTCTACTCCCTTCTTGACCTCAGCTCCCCCCCCCCCCCCCATTCCCCACACCCCTTCCTACTCTGCGCCTATACACACAGAAAATTGAGAGTCACTGTCGCTAAAACTACCCTGCCTGACTCTCAGGTGAGTGTAGTTTTAGCGACAATGACTCTCACTTTTCTGAGGGTGTATCTTGACCCCCGCCCCCAGCCAAGCTATCTTTTCCTGCTTTCTTTTTCTCTCTCTCTGTCCACTCCTATATACATGTGCATGTCTGTCACGTGATCAGTCTGTCTGTCTCTGTTTCTTTGGATCTGTCAGTGTGTATATCTATAACTTAGTGGCTTGAATAAGCGTAAACAACATTGGTCTCAAATAAGTGCAGGTCTTAAATAAGTACCGGGTTAATGAGGGTATTGAAATGAAATATCAAGTGAAAAAGCGCAGGTCTTGTATAAGTGCAAGGTGATTACTAACATCTAAATTAGTGAGCGCAGGTGCATTTATTCATACCACCACAGCATATCCATCTGCTTGTCTAGAAATGGGGCTCTTTATTTCTCTCTGCATGGATCTCTGGGTCCACAGAGCTTAATGTCCATGCCGCATCGATCTATTTTCCTATCTCTCTACCTCATATTCTATCTTTTGTCAGAAGTAAGATTTCGCATCTCCTACTATTATATGAGTCATGCACCAGGGTCCCTGCTAAGGCATTTGATTATCGCGCATGCAGTAGTATAGTGCTGAAATGATAAACATGCAAATTTGTAGTTGATCTCAATTTAAGTGCTCCAACTATCAATCTTCCTCTCTCAGTCTTAGTTCCACAGACTATCTAATTTAATTGCTTCCACCAGATCCCATGCTGAATCCATATCTCACCAGCCTGCCTACTGCAGGTGGTGTGTAAGGTGGTGAGGGTGGCGGCATGTTGTTTGGGTGATGGTGGTGGTGGTGGTGGTGGTGGTGGTAGGGGGTAGGGGGTAGGGGGTAGGGGGTAGGGGGACTAGGGCAGTGACCGCTGAGGTAGTGGTGGTGTATGATAGCAGGGGGTAGGAAGATGGATCCGCACCTGGCAAGTGGGGAGGTGGGAGGGCTCTTATCAAACTCCAGGGGGTATTTAGACTAGCGGCAGTCGGGTGTAGACTGGCTACCGTCTTAGGTTCTTAAGCTTAATTTCATCACAACTTCCCTGTTCTTCTTTGGTTGCAGCACGAAATGCTGCAAGCAGGCTGCCCTGACAAGTTACAGGCTGCATCAAAGCAGCATGCTGACCCTCTAAGGTCAAGCACCCCCTCACAGATTACTGACAAGGGTGACATTCATTCATTATGCTGACGAAGGACAACGCATTAAGGTTACTGGTACTGTGCGAGCCTTAACTGGTTCATAGTGTCAACGTCAATTTAAATCACATGCAATATATTAATTCTTGAATATATCGATACCGCTTCAGTATAGGGTCCCAAGGAGAGGGACTAAAGAGGAGGGTCTGTCTGAATGAATGGTCTAGAACCAGTCTATGGGTAAGCAAGGTGATGGGAGCAGCTTAAGGGAGAGCAGCTAAAGTACCATGCGACCCATAAAGGTTGATATAGAGGTCTCAATGTCCTCAATGTCAATGTCAATTAAAATGACGTGCAGTATCTATCTATATGCATTATTGAATAAACTGATACTGCCTCAGTATAGGGCTTCAGGGAAAGGGTCTCAAGAAGGAGATCTCAATGGGAGTCATGAAGGGTCTGGAATCAGTCTATGGGTGATCGTGAGCAGCTCAGTGGGAGTAGTTCAAGCACTATACGGTTAATAGAAAGGTTCTCTCAATTCCAATTCAAATGACATGCAATATATTCACTATTGAATATACTGATAGTGCTTCAGTATAGGGCCTCGCGGACAAGGGTTTCAAGAAGAGAATCCCAATGGGATACAGTTCATAAAGGGGTCTAGAATCAGTCTATAGGTGAGCGTGAGCAGCTCAGTGGGAGCAGTTCATAAGGGGCAGCTCAGGGGAGCAGCTCAGGGGAGCAGCATGCTGCGGGCGGTCTGGCTACCTGC
Organism: Harmothoe impar; assembly: GCA_947462335.1. NCBI lineage: Eukaryota > Metazoa > Annelida > Polychaeta > Phyllodocida > Polynoidae > Harmothoe > Harmothoe impar. The sequence goes on from OX381708.1 coordinate 77,900,071, forward strand.
TGATAAGGCCGTTATTTGTGGAATGATAGGTTTGATAAGAAGGTAGGGCTGACAGGTGAGTGGGAGAGGAGAGGTCAGGTACTATATAAGAGAGACAGAAGGGTGGGGGGGGGGGGGGGTCAGGTGTTATGGCAGGTGAGGGTACCTACAGGTGGGCAGGGTTTGGGTATGTTGTAAACCCAACCCCCTTACCACCCCTAACCTAAACCCTGGATATACCCAAGGTATGCTTAACGCCTGACATCTGTTAACTGCAGAGCCATAGTAGAGTAACGACAAACGGGGGCACTGCAATGCAGACAAAGACTATGAGAAGAAATGTTGCTAAGGTTCTGGCTCAGCTTCAACTCACATCAGACGGATGGTCATTTATTTCATGGTAAATGTGACTCTGCCATTGACTAAAAGAAAGAGGGCCTCTTAAATAAATAGTCATCTCCAGTATTTCACGGCCTTCTGAAACCATCAAATTTAATAATCCAACTACTATGAAATTGCTTTTTCAGATCAATTACATGGATATGGCTAATAATGGCATGAAACAAACACAAAGAAGCAAATCCCCACTGAGGGTTATTTCACTCGGCAACCCGAAGTGGGGATTGGTGAACTTTTGTCTATATAGATATAATCACTGGCCCCAGACTGGGTCAAAGCAATGTTCAGTAAGCTCTCATTGTCTCTCGTGAAACTAGGGAATACTGCATGTCTGTCACAAACCAGATACCACAGATTAACCCCAGTCCATAAAAAGATGGAGCATGTAATACCAAACGGCAGAAATAATAGACAACGGATTGGACCATGGCGGTGCACAGTTACAGCACTATACACCCCACCTTCCCCATTACCACGGGTTTCTATCAGGTGGTGTAGATGGATTCCCACGTGTTTCAACCGCTTAGACCTTTATACCATTTAACCTTTGTTACCATGATGCATGAGTGTAGCCCTGGCGAGTTACTCGCCCTTCAGGTATTATACCCTGTGGGGTAGACACGATCCGATGGGGCAGGTGTGATGCCCCGAAGAGGAATGATTCATGAAGGCAGCAGTGGCCAGTAACTCGCGGGGCTTCCTTCATGCATTCTGACAGCACAATGCCACCCTTAAAGGGTTCATGGTATACTGTATAACCTTTGCCCTTTTGTCATAATGATGTACATAATGGTTATGTGAAGCCCTGGCGAGTAACTCGCCATGGCTGCATTCAGGTATCATACCAACCTAATGGGGTTGAAACACTCCTAAATGATCGTCATGATGCAGCCCCAGCAATGCATCAGTTACTCGTGGGGGCTGCCTTCATGTATCATGACGACCAAAGACATTACAGCGCCATGCGGTCCTTAAAGGTTCACCCAGGTTGCTGTCAAGGGGTGGGGATTGATACCCACGTGTTTTAACCACTTACCCCGCTGTAGCCACTTTGTGTATAAATATAATACTTTGGGGGATCCAGGGTTTTACAAAAAGGGGAAGAAGAAGGTAAACAGACTCAGTAGGAGGCCTGGGGGATCTCCTTTAGACCAATGCTGCAAGGAAGGGTGACTTGTTCATGATAAAGTTAATGTTGATCTTAATAGAATCCTCATAACATTGTGCGTGATGGCTACATGTGTGAACATCTTATATGAAGAGATTCCCAGGACAGCTATCTCTCAATGTTGTATATTCTAATGCAGGGTTTTTATGTCATGTTTATTTATCTGTCAGTAACACTTCAGAAAATGTTCAAAAACTTTATCAACAACCTTTCTGAAAATTCTTTGCTGCATTGCTCTATAGCTACAAGTGGTACAAGGGAGGCCAGCATGTTTATTCCTGTTACTGACCTGTCCTGTTACTAGGACACAGACAATAAATAATTGGAATGGGGATGTTGTAATAATATATCATGATGTGTCTACCGATTGGAAACGAATGTAATCATTTACATTCTAAACAAGAGTAACCCATTGTAGAATCCTAAAGGAAATTATTATGCAATTGTCATCAGTTGTTTTGATTATGTCGCCTCATATTTACTTGATTGCTCTTTTAAATAGAATTGAAATCATGATTTTCATCAAAGTGTTAGTCACTGTTAAACATGCCTCGGGGAAGTCTATTGTAATTGCTCGTAGATACTAGACAGAGTTTCTTCCACTCTCTTTTTCAGAGTTATCCAACTATCTTTGGTCAAGGTTACTGTGTGTAAAAGCTTTCATTAATAACTCACTCGTCCATCATTATAGTTTATCCTAACGATAATGTATTTAATCGTCTTGCGTCTGACCTTAGGGACCCCGATGACTCACACAAAAAATAATCAGTTTGACCAGAAAATGAACTCTACAAATAAATATAAATACACGCGGTATCTGCCGTGATAAGACGATGGTCCCGCGTCCTGGTGCTGGTATCGGGAGAAGGGGCCAGTCTGAGCTGTTATCTGGACGTGGACTTAGACAGGCGCCGGACATGCTACACTAAAGGAGTGGTCATATTATAACAACAAGAAGGGGGGCTGGGGCACAAATAACCTTGAACCAGGGAGGGGGGGGGGGTATTACATTTTGAAGTCTCCTCGAAAGGGGGGAAATTTCACCCGTTTTAAGCCCGCATGTTACTATGCTTTGGAGAGTCCACATGGGTGCCGATTTTTGACATGTTGGGGACGGCGGGGGGGCGGGGTAGGTTTTTTGATAGGGGGAGGTGTAAACGATTTTAATCCCACCATCCCCCCTTTTAAAAAGAAAAGGAAAATGAGCACTCCCTCAGGGTGACTGAGACATGCAGAAACAGGCACGATAAGCTCCATGACAGCTGTCTGTGTGTGAGATGGGAATACGACTCATGTCTCACGACTTCATGTTCTCCTTCCATATCTCCTTCCTCACGTCCTGGAGTTCTTCACGTTACAGGCATCCGGAATTCGGAAAAGGGGGTGGCTGCCATTGTTTAAAATTTCCCTAAATGTTCAACATAAAAACCCAAAGATTTTGGGTTAAAAGCACTGGGCCTCCTACTCCTTCTCCTTCTCCTTCTTTGATTTCTGGTATCCCGGTCTCTGTCCAAATGGCCATTTGGCATGCAGGCTGGGGTGCCTAAACATGCTTGTCATTCTGTCAGCTTGTCTCTCTCTCTCTCTCTCTCTCTCTCTCTCTCTCTCTCTCTCTCTCTCTCTCTCTCTCTCTCTCTCTCTCTCTTTATCTGTCTGTCTGTATGCATGTCTGTCTGCCTCTGCAATGCAATACAGCACCGTCACGTTTAAGCGCTGGGTATTGAATAAGCGCCGGTCTTGTATAAGCGGCGAGGGTAAACACCCCTCCAAAGTTATAAGCGCCGGGGCGCTTAAACACGACGGTATTGTAGGTATTATGCATCTCTCGTTTCCCTTTAAGAAGACAGAACACTCAGAGTCGGACATGTGTAAACTATTGGTTGGCATCATATAGGCCTACGCCTGTACCCCCCTACAGCAGCATTGTCCATCAGTGACCTGCCCACCATGCCCCTAGTCTACCTGTTGCATGCTATACTACATGCCCCCTTCCACATACCGCACATACAACGAGCAGCTCGGTGTGTGTGGTCTGTACCCGGCATGTACCCCACGTGAGCTGCTCACTAACTCACCGAGGCACTCACAGACATGTATACTGCATGGATCCATGAACCCATTAACTATGGCAAAAAAGTAAAAGTTCTGTTCAACACAATAGTTTAGTCAAATTAATGATACCTTCCCTATTCCCTGGGCCCTATTCACAGTTATTAACGCCAGATATGTGTCAGCGTACTTGTATAAGCTGCGGCTTGTACGTGAGTAAAATCGTTATATTCATTACTCTATAGTTATATAAAGAAATACCCACAAATTGACCTAATACTGCACCAAATGATGTCAAATTCTTCAAAATTCTCATTGGGGGCCATGCCCCAAGACCCCTAATTAATGTTTAAGTGTGTCGCTTTTAACACTCGTAATAACGCACCCTTCTGAACTTCCTTTGGTTTGGCGGCAGCTCCCCCAAAGTCAAGTTGCTTCTGACACCCCAGTGTGGCTACAGGATCGGCCTAAAGTCTAGATGTGGCTTATCTGCCAGTTATACACGAGGTTTTACGATAACAATCGATCAAATGATCAAAGTTTTCTCGATCCTTACCCTGTCATTCTGCCCTACACTGGAGAAGTATAGTTACATCATTCTATGGCATATTTCCCCTGAATCTTTCCACGTGAGATTTTATAGCTAGTTCATGCATTTTCATTTTCTAGGCCTCAATGTCAACTTATCAAAATTATAAAGATTTGATATTTACTGTAGGTTTTTCACTAGACGCTTAGTACAATTTAACCTCTGCCAACCACAAACCACCTGCGATCAATGCAGCAACCAACTGTAGAACCCAACAGGGCCATGACCCTTTCTTACAATTTCTTTTCTTTTCCCCTTTTTTTCTCCCCATACCCCGGTGGGTGCTGGTTATTAGTGAGGGGTGCAGTAAGGGTTCAGGTACTACTAGTAGGGTGTGACTAGGGAGGCCTTAGATCCTGCCCCTCTGCTGACCATCCACACCTCCCCCCCAGAGCGACCACCCACCGACCCACTACCACCCTGGGAGGATACAGGGCTCAGTCTCATGAGTTTGTAACAGTTGAAATGTCTTTGACCAGGGTGTCGTCTTTAACTGGTGTAGTCTTTGACCGGTGTAGTCTTTGACCGGTGTAGTCTTTGACCGGGTAGGGTTAAAGTACTATAATAGTAAAGAGATTGGGTAATTTATTGTGTGATAAGAAGTCCAACCAAGTACATTACATCATATACATACATAATAGTAAAAGAAATCAGAAAAAAAGGTAAACAGACTCTTTTCTAGATACCCAGTCAAAGACGACACCGGTCAAAGGCGACACCCGGTCAAAGACGTTTCAACTGTTACAAACTCATGAGACTAAGCCACCAGCTACCACCCAGGGCCACACCATGCCGGCCCACACTGGGAGGTGATCCGCTGATGCCTTCAGGGTAGGGCGAAGAGGTAAATCTACAGGGAGTTGCAAAGGAATGGCCATTTATAATATCATAAGAAGTACGGAGAACGTGGAATAATAGTTGTTTGGGGATAGATATAAGAATCAGGGTATAACAATTGTACAATGGTATATGAAAAAGATATGCATCATGTGTGTGACCAGAGTGAGACGTGCTTTACACATTGTGGTGGAAATTGTTTAACTGTGGGTCACCATGCAGTTTTAGACCCTTGTAGATAGGACGGGTGTCATGTGTTACAGATGGTCAGCACTCAACTACAACAGGGGGGGGGTGAGTTTGAGTTTTTTTATATTTTTTTAGGGAGTATTAATAGTCATGCAAAACTTATAGAACAGTCATCTGCACACATCATTACAAAACAATCACAACAAAAAGTATAATATAATATCAAAGTTAAAATTTCTGATGACTTGATGAGTGACTTCACTCAAGGCACTAAACTTGGGTCTTGAAACTTCATGGTAACTATCTGTATGAGTTAGTTATAATGGTGGTTTGGGATTGTTGTGGCAGCGAGACAGGATGTGGGATTTGTTGAATATTAGAAGACCTGTGATGGAGTGTCAATTTAGAAGCAAATCCACCAATCCACGAAATCCACCATGGCATAATGTGGGAGTGATTAAAATATGTGAAGTCCATGGAGCCTTCTGACCCCAATGCTAAAGCTCCATAAGCAAGTTGCTCAAATCCAGACAATTTCTTATGGTCAAAATATTGCCTGATGGGGCACATTCTCAGCTAATAATCGGGATTTCTTTAAAATTCCCAAAGAATTGGGATTCTCTCATTATGCTGCTTCTATTAGATCCCAGCAGTTGCCCCTGAATATTGTCTTTATTTTATTTCTCATTCCGGTTGCCTCAGAATGCATCCCTTGCGAGTAGACCCGTAAACGAGGCCTTCATGTTGTTGCCCTAAAGGTTGCTAATGCCACCCCTGTAGGTCGGGGTGGCCTTGCAGCTAAGAGGTTCTGCAGAAGGTGTCCATGTTAATGAGACCAACCTGCCCTGGAGGAAGGTCTACCTGGCAGGTAGCCTCCACACAGGTGTTACAGGTGTTACCGCCCACCTGCACACATTCTGCAACAAGAGGTGGCACCAGCCGATGGGGTCAATAACCTCTCTGTATGGATGCGGTCATCTTTATGCACCGATGGATAATGATGGTTGATTGATGCAAATGCAGTCTTTGCCAAAATGTGCCGGACAGTGGCAATGTCCGCCTAAAATGGCTCTGGTCCGGCAGAATGACTAGTGTTGCAGGACCAGACTTTTCAAATATTTCAACTAGAACTGAAGTTACAAGTTCTAGAGTGCACACTTATATTCTACGCAAATTAGAGCATTTTTTTGGTTATTATTTCTTTTATAAATCTTATTCTATTCTAAATAGTATGCAAAACTTTGATTTTGGTATTTGGTCCTGCAGAAAACTATCCGGTCCTGCAAAATTAGCTAGCTGCAGTACCAACTGTCCTGCATGCTGAAAACGTTTTTGCAAAGACTGCAAATGTATTTGTTTCTAGACCTAGCATCTTCATATTACTCCCTCTGCTGCAGAATGACTTGTACACACGCCCCAACACACCTGGACATTAGGCTGAATAACTGCCACCACACACACTATTTTTCTGCCACAGAAACTACTTTTATTTCAGGGGTTCCACTGCTTTCGCTAGTTTTGGCACCATTAGTAGAACACCAGAAGGGGGTAGATGTAACTGCAGGTCCAGTAAGAGTTGGAATTGAGCGAAGACAGAACTCCAATAATCCGATAAAGCTGTATTTAATATACGGCATAAAGTTATTTAGGCCACCCTCCTCTGTGATTGCGGTGGGTAGGGCCCCTAGACTCGCTCACCCAGCATACACAGAAAAGTCAGCATCATTGTCCTTAGAACCACGTTCACCTGACAGCCAGGCACTGCCTACCTTTCATTTGAGAGTGATTCTAGCGACAATGACGCTGACTTTTCTGAGTATGAGTACCTTTTTCCATCGCAAAACTCCAAATGGGACCAGTGGAACAGCTATGATATATTTAGATTGTTACTTCGTGCCAGGCTGTGGTGAGGAATTGCTGTAGAGGAGTTCATTGGTCAACTCCTGAGGACAAGTTAGTCATATGAGTTTTCCCAGACTACAATTTTAAGAGACAATTTTTTTAAGAGACAATTTAACCTTTATTAGTCTTTTTCAGTATCACAGTTACATCGGATTCATCATTGGTCAAAGTACCGCCTTTCTTGTCAGCAATACGATAAGGCAATAAAACGTTTTCATAAAAAACAACCCGTAGTTTTCTACTAGCTCTCTAGCCGATCTGTGTTCTTATTTTGTTGGAGATAATCAGTACAAGTGACGACAATCTAAGAAATAAATATTTAGGTATAGATATCACAGTTTATGATCACCGGTATCATTGTTTATACTCATAATTACGACCAAATAAGAACATATAAAATACTTGAATAAAAAAGTCTGGATGATTTTCAGCATAGCTGATTTTACAAATTATAGAGTAGGAAACTGAGACTGAGACCCCCCCCCCCCCTCCCGACTGCGACTGCCCCCCTTGCTGTGCATCTTGTGGGCTGCTATTGACACACATTCCCAGACCTGCTGAAACCACGGGCCATGTGGGTTTGTTTTCTGACATGCATTCAGTAATGCAGAGTGGTGAAGCACAGGTGGTTTGGGGATCTGGTGTTTCCTCTTCTTCCCTTTTTTGACGACTCTCCAGGGTTAAAACTGAAGTTAATCCTGTAAGGCTAGCATACTGCTTAAATATCCTTGGTCGTCATGTTGCATGAATGCAGCCCAGGCCAGTAGCTCACCGGTGTTACATGTATACATGTAACATGCAACATGCAACATGCATCATGACCCTTGGGACAGCGGTTGTACACGGTCAGAAGAGGGTATAAGATGCATGAATACAGCCCTGGTGAGTAGACCCACCAGGGCTGCATTCATGCATCATGCACTTGCGGACTTAAAGGGTTAAATAGAAAATACTTTCCCATTTCCCTGTAGTGTATATTTCCTTGTCAGGCACTTTGCACATTGTAGAGTGTTGCTCTTCCACAGCTTGGGAGGAATAGCTTGGTAAATACCTGGTTCGGTTTAACAGTAGTGTATTTGTTATGCTGTGACTGCTTGACTATGGTTTTACAGGTGTTTCTCCCCAGCAATGGTCGTGTCCAATTACGACAAACTAAAAGGTTGGTAACTGTTCCCTTAAGGTTACGAATCAGGAACATGTAGCTGTAGGGGATGTATAAAAAAGGTGGAGGGAGAGTCCATTATCTAGCGGAAGAGGAAACGCATTAGGAGAGAAGAGTAGAGATGGCGTATGTCGAGGCCATCAAGAAAATATCCGGCAAACTATGTGAGTAGGAATTAGATAGAATTGTTGTAAGTGTATAAATATATAAGATATAGTGCCATGATGTAGTTATATGTAAAAATGGAAATGGCATTTGATGGACACATGGCCCAGCATGAAGTTGAATGAAATAGCACTTATCGTAAAAGAATTGTGATTAAATGAAGCACCAAGGGAAGAGGCCATTACTGTAGTATAAGAAGTAGGTTATCAGTAGAGTCTGTGATTTTATTATACCTAGCATACGATAATGACATTCATTAAGCCTAGGAGTCTGTATATCCACTGTGTGTAGTAAAAGTGACATACGCCGACCTGTGGGCATATGGGCCGTATGCCCACGGCTGGTACTAGCTGTGGGCATACGGCCCATACGCCCACGGCTATGGCGGGATAAGGGGCACCCCCCTGGCAAAATGTGGAACTAGCAGCCGCCAGTGGGAATTGCTGCGCCCCCTCACGGGCCTATCCCGCGTACCTAGTTACGGTTGTAACTCTCAAATATGAGAGTTACAGACAGAAGGGTCAGTTTTCTAATGGTTGTGTTTGTCCCTACCAGTCATGTAGATTTCTACACCCAATCAAGACAAGTCATGAGTAGCTGTTGATGCATCTTAGTGCCTTAATTGGTAGAGGTGAAATGTATTCACGAAATACATGTGCTACGGAAATGCTATGGAAAATGCTATAGCTATTTTGATCGTTTTGTGCCGTTTGGCTAGGTATAATAAAGCCAAAACCACATGGGAATGGGTCTGGATAGGTGTATGGCCATTCGTGCCGGGCTGTGTTGTACGGCCTCTCGTGCTACGCACTCGAGGCCGTACAACACAGCCGGCGCTCATGGCCATACACCTATCCAGACGCTTTCCCGTGCAGTTTTGGCTTAGTACTGTACTGTCAAAGCTGACAAACTATTGTGATGTGTATGAGACTAAATATATCTCATGATATCTTATGTAATAACAAGTACACGCCTTAACCATTGAACCTCATTGATCATCACTTTAATGTTTGCATTTCAGAGAAAAAAAAGCTTGAATTCAAACTTCAAGCATACTTATTTCTAGTGAATGACATTTAGTGACATTTACATTTCCCTTACTGTGCCTTAAAGCATCTTCACTCTTCTTAAATGCAAACATTCATGCAAGGCCTCATGATGCACCAATGCTGCACTCCTGATTAATGAACGCATCAGCACTGCACGGGTACATCATGTCAATCCCAAGAAAAGTAAACATACCTAATACATGCTCGATGGTGATGTTTATTTCCTGAATTTTACTTTGTGTTCAAATAATAAGAAATTCCAATGAATAAGACATAAGAAAATGTTGTGTGCACTTTTTGGAAAACTGTTCATATTTTCTCGTTCAGGAAACGTTCTCAATTCTTATAGGGATCACGAGTCATGATGCAGAAACGACACTAGTCCTGCTCAAGATCTCATTTGCAGGTGGCCTTGCCTGGGGGGGGGGGGGGGCTACTCTACCATGTATTGGATGACCACTGCAGCACAACTCTCAAAAGCGGTGGTGGTGAATTTCCGTTAGATCCAGAAAAGGGTGGCGGTCAGATGTCATCCAAAGCCCTGATAAGTAGGGCCATTAAAATCATATCATTAAATTGAGGACGTTTTTTTTTGCTGAAAGGGATGAACAGAATTGAATTTGTACTAAATTCAGAGAGACCTAATCTTTTATTGCACATCATATCTCTCAACCACTGAAAGTGGGGCGGTAGGGCGGCAGTCGTTATCTACCCTCAAAGACTCAGTGCCCCCCCCCCCCCCCCCCGGTGGCCTTGCTACTCCTGTACCCCTGTTGCATGATGATAACCAGACCAATGTCACTGACCTGCTGCTTGCATGCTTAAGCTACTATCGGACGTCCTTCTTTTTTAATGAACCCCTAGATTACATGAGAAACCCCAAAGATCAATTTGGCGATTGGTTTCAGTAGGAGGAACTTGGCGGTAGATAAGGTCAGATACAATAGTCTGCCAATTAAACTTTATGTAGAGTCACATGCGATTGATTCATTATAGAACTTCCTTCTGAAGGTACAGCCTTCACATGTTGTAACTTCTGGTGTTTCCTTGGCACGTCCCGCTCTACATCAGCAGATATTTCATTCCGCCCCTCCACTATCAATCTGTAAGTCAATCTGGCGGTGTACCAGCCAATGGGTCAAAAACAGCCCTTATGCAATATGTATTGAAATATGTCATTTTGTGTAAACTATAATATGAAAATGGACATCTAAAGGATAGATTCTGTATATTACAAATTGCCCACTTCCCTTACCTCCATCTCTTATTTCTTTCCCGATCTTTACTTATATTGTGCATTGACATGTTGCTCAACCCTCTCACTCTGTCTCTCTTTGTTTGTGTGTGTGTATATGTGTGTATGTGTCACCCTCTCGCCTTCACTCTCCCCCTCTCCCTCTCTGTTTGTTCACTCCCTCCCTCTCTCATGTCTCTCACATGCTTCTATAGCCGTCTGCCTTACTTCCTCTCGGTCTCTGTCTGTCTGTCTGTCTGTCTGTCTGTCTGTCTGTCTGTCTGTCTGTCTGTCTGTCTGTCTGTCTGTCTCTCTCTCTCTCTCTTCCCCCCCCCTCTCTCTCTCTCTCTCTCTCTCTCTCTCTCTCTCCCTCTCTCTCTCTGTCTCTCTCTCTCCGTCTCTCCCTCTCTCCCTCTCCCCCTCTCTCTCCCTTTCTGCATATCTGTGCTCCTCTTGTTCACTCTGCCTTGCTCATCTCTCCCCCTCTTTCTGCCCTTTCTCTCTCGCTCTGTCTTGCTAATCTCTTTCTCTCTCGCAGTCTCTGTCTTTCTCTGTCTCTCTCCCTATCTCTCCTTGCTCTCCTTCTCCCATCATGGCTCTACACCCTCCTGTCATGCCCCCTGCTCCCGCCCCCCCCCCTAAGTCTGGAGGTGACGTATTTGTAAACAAGCTCCATGTAGCTACATTCCTTTAACTCTTTAAGAACCACATAATGTCGTAATGTGCATGTTTATTCGCCGTTACCACCCCAGTGAGTAACTCACATGTGCTGCATTGTTGTCTCATGCCAACCCTTCGGGAGTCTTCTGTCATCGACATAAGCAGAGGTGTATTCGGCATCATATACCGACCGACAAAAGGTACATTAAATGACTACTCTGCCCTCAAAGGGTTAATACTGCCACCTCGTACCTACATCACAGACACCATACTTGTCTGCCATCACCGCCACTATTAACCCCGCATAGTGCTTTAATGTTTTATTCCTTTGGTCGTCATGATGCGAGAATGCATCCCTGGCGAGTACCTTGCGAGGGCTGCATTCATGCACCAGGTCGTCCCTACAGGAATGTATCAACCCCATTGTGTCAAAATATTACATGAATGCGCCCCTGGTATGTAGCCTCACAGGGACCACAGCCATGCATCATGACGACAAAGTGCATTTATACACGTTAACGCACTATGCAGTCCTTAACCCTTAAGGATGAATTTCGCTAAAGATGACATTTGTTGTCACGATGCACCCCTGGCAAGTACTCGCCGGTGCTGCATTGGTGCATCATGCCGACCCTTCAGGAGTGTCTCAACTTTGTGAGTTCGGCATGATGCTTGAAGCATTAATGCATCATGACGACTTGAAGCATTCATGCATCATGACGACCAAGGCATGATGCATTAATGCATTGTTCATTCCTTAACGGGTTAACACCAGACCCCAGCTGACGCTGCGGCATCTGTGTCTGCAGGTATTGTACACACTAGAGAAAGGTGAGTGTCAGCCTGACTAGGGACATTATCTACAAAACAATGTAGTGTTTCCATAGTCAGGCCTTTTATAGAGAGTCAGAAAATGGTGGACGCTGGACTATCCTTTTCCCAGTGGGCCCAGAACATTGAATCAACATTGACAAATGGTCGGCAATGTTGATTCAATGTCAATTAAACGTTGATTCAACGTTGAACTGAAGTTTGTTCCCACTGTGTTGGATTCTAGCATCTCAACTTCCATAAGAGTCTAGCAATGTCGGACTGTCTTCCCATAGTTTGGCGACAGGCCTACTGGAGTCCTGGAACCTCTCATTCTAACTTCCAGGATTGCTAGCTTATGGATAGAGAATCGAGCAATGCTAGACTCTGATGCAAGTTAATAATGTAAGTTAGGAGTCCAGCATTGCAATTTTGCTCAATATATCTTGTTCATCAGCTGTTTATTTACAGACTTAAACCTGGGAACATCCACATCCTCGACCATTACCTACTACAGATCACCTCATTTTGAACTTGGATTACGGGATTTTACGGGACTTTTTTTCTAGCAAATTCACAGAGTGAGTAAATAACGGTGGATATGCTCAGGTGGTATAAGGCTGTGTCTCACGACCTTGGGACAATGTTTTTGTCTCTGATCGGGTGCCGTCTCTGACCGGGTGCCGTCTCTGACCGGGTGCCGTCTCTGACCGGGTGCCGTCTCTGACCGGGTGCCGTCTCTGACCGGGTGCCGTCTCTGACCGGGTGCCGTCTCTGACCGGGTGCCGTCTCTGACCGGGTGCCGTCTCTGACCAGGTGTCAGAAAAGGGTGTTTTAAAAAGAATTATACTCATATATATAAGGATTGGAAAAACGTTATGGCGGTTGTTATATAATCATAGTTATAATTATGATTAGCCTCCTGCTGTTAGTATTTTGACCTTATCAAGCCAAGCCGGTCAGAGACGGCACCCGGTCAGAGACGGCACCTGGTCAGAGACGGCACCTGGTCAGAGACAAAAACATTGTCCCAAGGTCGTGAGACACAGCCATAACGTTGTATTGGTGCTGGTGTGCGTACCGACGTGAACCCGCACCCATACCCACCACAACTTCCTACCCCATGACCCCCAAACTAATTATATTTCTATTTTCAATTCGCATGTTTGCCAGGGGTGGTCCCTAAGTCTTTACATGCTGTGTATACTCTACAGTAAATATACCAACACTGCTGTTTGTACATGTATATACGGTACGACAGTCGGTGTAGACATACACTAGGTGGGGGTATAGGCATGCAGCGGGACACCCTGTGTAGGCCGCCATCTTGTCCCCCATACTGCCCCCCCCCCCACCAAGTACATATGTATATGGGACTAGCAATGCTACTGTAGGAAATAGCAAAGCGATACAGTGTCACGTTTAGTTCCTTTCCTCTCCACCACACAATGGGGGCGGAATGTCGAAAAGTTGGGGGGACATGAGTCAGAAATGGGGGTCTTGACGCCGCAGGCCCCTGGAAAATTTAGGAATTTTCCTTTGAATTGGAGCATGCAGAGTAGTTTAAAACAGGTTATAGGAATATTTTGGAATTTACACTTAAATTTATGTGTTTTGGGGGAGTTTGAACTTGTCACTGGAGAAAATATTAGGATTTTTATCTTGAGATTGGTGTATTCTAGGGATTTCTGAGTTTGTCTCCCAAAAAGTTTGGGGGGGGGGCAAACATACTTTGGCCACCCCCAACTTTAAAGTTTGGGGGTGGGGGGGGGGCTGCTCCCGCCCCCCTGTGTGGCCTTTATCCCACAAAATGTCCTTTATCCCACAAAAGACTATAGTTTTGTTAGATAAAGGCTGACCACGGGCCTTTATCCCACAAAATTGGCGTTAAAGCACAAAAGCTTTTATCCCACATAACAAATGCCTTTATCCCACAAAAGCCTTTATATCACAAAACCTATGTAATAACCATCTCAACTGGCCTCTATATCACAAAACCTATGTAATGTTCATATCAACTGGCCTTTTTATCACAAAACCTATATATACCCAATTTCCCTCAAATAACAACTACTCTCCTCACATACCAACATGCCTTTATATCACAAAACCCATACAATTATGTTGGTCTCAAATACTGACTTTCCCTGGAATCTCAACTATTCACCTCATATATCGACTTGCCTTTATATCACAAAAGCTATATATACTACTCTAACATGTCAAATTGCCCTAATAACTCCTCTGGCCTCTATATAACAAAACCTACATAACCAGCCTTTATCTCTCAAAAGCTATATAATAATCATTTCAACTGGCCTTTATATCATAAAACCTATATATAATGGTTGGATATACTGAATTAACCTATATATACTACTCCAATGTATCAAATTGCTCTTGAATTTTCTTCTGGGCGCTATATCACAAAGCCTCTGTGATAATCATACCAACTGGCCTTTATATCACAAAACCTATGTAATAATCATGTCAACTTGCCTTTATGTCACAAAACCTATATACTGGCCTCATATACTGAACTACCCCTAAATATAAGCTTTTTTTCTCATATATCAACTTGCCTTTATATCACAAAAGCTATATATACTACTCTAACATGTCAAATTGCCCTAATATCCCCTCTTGCCTCTATATACCAAAACCTACATAACCAGCCTTTATCTCACAAAAGCTATATAACAATCATTTCAACTGGCCTTTATATCACAAAACCTATGTTATTATCATGTCAACTTGCCTTTATGTCATAAAACCTATATACTGGCCTCATATACTGAACTACCCCCAAATATAAGCTATTTTTCTTACATTTCAACCAGCCTTTATATCACAAAACCTATATATACTACTCCAATGTATCAAATTACTCTTGAATTTATTCTGGGCTCTATAGCACAAAGCCTCTGTAATATTCATTTCAACTGGCCTTTATATCACAAAACCTATGTACTAATCATATCATCTTGCCTTTATATCACAAAACCTATATACTGGTCTCATAAACTGAACTACCCCCAAATATAAGCTTTTTTCTCATATATCAACTTGCCTTTATATCACAAAAGCTATATATACTACTCTAACATGTAAAATTGCCCTAATATCCCCTCTTGCCTCTATATAACAAAACCTACATAACCAGCCTTTATCTCACAAAAGCTATATAATAATCATTTCAACTGGCCTTTATATCACAAAACCTATGTTATTATCATGTCAACTTGCCTTTATGTCACAAAACCGATGTACTGGCCTCATATACTGAACTACCCCAAAATACAAGCTATTTTTCTTACATTTCAACTAGCCTTTATATCACAAAACCTATATATACTACTCCAATGTATCAAATTGCTCTTGAATTTCTTCTGGGCTCTATATCACAAAGCCTCTGTAATAATCATACCAACTGGCCTTTATATCACAAAACCTATGTACTAATCATATCATCTTGCTTTTATATCAGTTGAAATGATTATTATATAGCTTTTGTGAGATAAAGGCTGGTTATGTAGGTTTTGTTATATAGAGGCAAGAGGGGATATTAGGGCAAATTGACATGTTAGTGTAGTATATATAGCTTTTGTGATATAAAGGCAAGTTGATGTATGAGAAAAAAAAGCTTATATTTGGGGGTAGTTCAGTATATGAGACCAGTATATGGGTTTTGTGATATAAAGGCAAAATGATATGATTATTACATAGGTTTTGTGATATAAAGGCCAGTTGGTATGATTTTTACAGAGGCTTTGTGACATAGAGCCCAGAATAAATTCAAGAGCAATTTGATACATTGGAGTAGTATATATAGGTTTTGTGATATAAAGGCTAGTTGAAATGTAAGGAAAATAGCTTATATTTGGGGGTAGTTCGGTATATGAGACCAGTATATAGGTTTTGTGACATAAAGTCAAGTTGATATGATTATTACATAGGTTTTGTGATATAAAGGACAGTTGGTATGATTATTACAGAGGCTTTGAGATAAAGAGCCCAGAAGAAATTCAAGAGCAATTTGATACATTGGAGTAGTATATATAGGTTTTGTGATATAAAGGCTAGTTGAAATGTAAGAAAAATAGCTTGTATTTTGGGGTAGTTCAGTATATGAGGCCAGTACATAGGTTTTGTGACATAAAGGCTAGTTGACATGATAATAACATAGGTTTTGTGATATAAAGGCCAGTTGAAATGATTATTATATAGCTTTTGTGAGATAAAGGCTGGTTATGTAGGTTTTGTTATATAGAGGCAAGAGGGGATATTAGGGCAATTTTACATGTTAGAGTAGTATATATAGCTTTAGTGATATAAAGGCAAGTTGATATATGAGAAAAAAGCTTATATTTGGGGGTAGTTCAGTTTATGAGACCAGTATATAGGTTTTGTGATATAAAGGCAAAATGATATGATTAGTACATAGGTTTTGTGATATAAAGGCCAGTTGAAATGAATATTACAGAGGCTTTGTGATATAGAGCCCAGAATAAATTCAAGAGTAATTTGATACATTGGAGTAGTATATATAGGTTTTGTGATATAAAGGCTAGTTGAAATGTAAGAAAAATAGCTTAAATTTGGGGGTAGTTTAGTATATGAGGCCAGTATATAGGTTTTGTGACATAAAGGCAAGTTGACATGATAATAAGATAGGTTTTGTGATATAAAGGCCAGTTGAAATGATTATTATATAGCTTTTGTGAGATAAAGGCTGGTTATGTAGTTTTTGTTATATAGAGGCAAGAGGGGATATTAGGGTAATTTGACATGTTAGAGTAGTATATATAGCTTTTGTGATATAAAGGCAAGTTGGTATGATTATTACAGAGGCTTTGTGATATAGAGCCCTGGAGAAATTCAAGAGCAATTTGATACATTGGAGTAGTACCGTACCGTCGTGTTTAAGCGCCCCGGCGCTTATAAGTTTGGAGGGGTGTTTACCCCCGGCGCTTATACAAGACAGGCGCTTATTCAAGATCTAGTTTTAGTGCTTAAGAGTAATTTCAAGACCCTCATACCCCCGGCGCTTATACAAGACCGGCGCTTATTCAATACCCGGCGCTTAAACGCGACGGTACGGTATATATAGGTTTTGTGATATAAAGGCCAGTTGGTATGATTATACATTGGAGTAATATATATAGGTTGATTCAGTATATCCAACCATTATATATAGGTTTTGTGATATAAAGGCCAGTTGAAATGATTATTATATAGCTTTTGTGAGATAAAGGCTGGTTATGTAGGTTTTGTTATATAGAGGCCAGAGGAGTTAATATGGCAATTTGACATGTTAGAGTAGTATATATATAGCTTTTGTGATATAAAGGCAAGTTGATATATGAGGTGAATAGTTGAGATTCCAGAGAAATTCAGTATTTGAGACCAATATATATGGGTTTTGTGATATAAAGGCAAGTTGGTATGTGAGGAGAGTAGTTATTTGAGGGAAATCTGTAGGCCTATATATAGGTTTTGTGATATAAAGGCCAGTTGATATGAAAATTACATAGGTTTTGTGAGATAAAGGCGGGTTGATATCATCATTACATAGGTTTTGTGATATAGAGGCCAGTTGAGATGATTATTACATAGGTTTTGTGATATAAAGGCTTTTGTGGGATAAAGGCATTTTTTATGTGGGATAAAGGCTTTTGTGCTTTAACGCCAATTTTGTGGGATAAAGGCCCGTGGTCAGCCTTTATCTAACAAAACTATAGTCTTTTGTGGGATAAAGGACATTTTGTGGGATAAAGGCCCCACACCCCCTGTTCCGCCGCCACTGCCACAGCATGAGCTGTCACACTATGGCGCTGCATGCGACCTGTTCCACCCTTGTTTAGCTCTGTGTATATCCTGCATGTACCCAGTAACCTCAGGGGGCTCATCCCCTCCTGTACCTACATTTTATTTGGCATCTAAACCTGGGTCTGAAAAGCTTTTAATGACTCTTACTTTACTTAGGTTTATTTTTCACGTGTCTTTAGACAGCGGACTGAGTAGAGCAGGTGGTAGTTAGAGACGGGGCATGACACCCACGCACACTGAGTGCCCATCGGGGGGGGGGGGGGGGGGTACTCAGTACAGCAACAGGTACCAACTGTGGTAACAACCCCGAAGAGCTGTCGCTGTGCACGCACTGAAGCAAGGAATAAGGGAAGCTGCCAATTAGGTGAAAGCAACAATTTAGGGGCCATCAATAGCTAGAAAGTACTGAATCTGACAATTGATATAGAAATAATGAATCCCTTACATGTCATACATGACTTGAGTAAGTTATATAATTCCGAAATTCCGACATCATGTTAAATAGAAGAGGTCTCTGAACAGTGGGCTGTCATCTGACCAAATAGGAGGGGGGGCTGTAGTTTCGCAGTTGGTAGCTAGCACTGACACTGAATGAGGGTAGTCCGAGAACTAGAAGGCTCTGTCACTGCTACCAACGCCTCTCCTACCAAAGGGCCTCCAACTTTCTTTTTGTTGGAGAGACTAAAAGCCTGTTAACCCTTTAAGGACGGATGTCGCTAAAAAATTATATTTGTCACCATGATGCCAATGCAGCTCTGGCGAGTAACTCACCAGTGTTGCATTGATGCATCATGCTGACCTTTTGGAAGTGTCTCAACCCCATCAGGTCGGCATGATGCTTGAATGCAGCACTGGCGAGTTACTCACCAGTGCTTAAAAGTTTAAGGTTGATGGCTACTTGTTGATTATGAACCCACTGCACAGGTCCATATATACAGAGTCAAAACTAAATCCAGGCTTGTCTGGATGACTCCCTGTTCCGACTCTCTTGCCTGACTACCCTAAAGGGATTTATGTAACTCCCCTTAGATAGCCATGGCTTTTGACTCCCCTTTTGCCTTCCGTCACAAACAGAGTAATAAGCCCCCAAGGCACATTGACTCTGAATGTAAAGGATATCATTGAGCTAGGATTCGCTTTGTAGAGAAGGTCATTAAATGTTGGTTTCTCTGGAAAAGAGAGTCATATCTCTATCTGTGGTGCCACCTAGACTCAGTGCTGGCTCTCTTTTCATATCCAGGACTCCCAATGTGACTCGCTTTCCTCTCTGTAGATATTAGTACGCGATTCAGCCAAACACATGGCGAGGTTAGGCCACTCCCAAAAATAAAACTATTTCTCATCACTGCCGCATCATAAAAATCATGTTTTGAGGAAAGGTTGTTCTTTTTACCGATTCTTTTAATGAAAAAAATTGATAGAAATGGACAAACATTGTCATAGTTGGTGTCAAATTAAAGCAATGCAGTGGTATAGAGAAAACTTACATTTTCCCCACTTTCAAAGATCAATGAATTCTCAACCAAAAAATGTGAATTTTGGTCACAAAAAAGATAAATTATCCTATACCTTTCAGCCTGCGAGTAAAAATAAAACGCAAAAAGATGCCTTCCTCGTCAGATTTGTTGATGAGAAACCAGTTTTTTCTTGTTGAGTGGCCTTAGTTTGCCATGTTAATTAGTCTGGTCACACCGGTGAGGAAGACATGTTTAAATTACACGTGTGAGTGGCCGGAGCAGTAGCCTTGTTATCTCTGTCACGTGATCTACTCATGAAGGACGCCATGATGCCTTAATTCAATGTTTGTTAACATATTGTAGCAATGCAGCCCTGATGAGTAACTCACGGACACTGCATTGATGCATCATGCTGGACGTCGTCTGTGCCACATTGGTGCATCATACCGACCCTTGGAGAGTTCATCTAAACTTTTAGTTGGGCATAGTGGTAGTACGCTTAAAGCATAACCCTTTAAAGATGGTGTGAAATGTATCATACCATTGGTCGTCATGGTGCATGAATGCAGTCCTAGCGAGTAACTTCCCAACTGCATTGGTGCATCATGCTGACCCTATGTGGTTGAGACACTCCCGAAGGGTCGGGATGATGCACCAATGCAGCACCGGTGAGTTACTCGCCTGGGCTGCATTGGTGCACCATGATGACAAAAGTCATCTTTTAGCAACATGCGTCCTTAAAGGGTTAAAGCCACATGCCGTGAAGTGGCGCGGACAGGCATGATGCACCGATGCATCAATAAAGGTTGTGTCTCACGAACTTGGGCCAATGTGTTTGTCTATGACCGGATGCTGTCTATGACCGGGTGCCGTCTATGACCGGGTGCCGTCTATGACCGGGTGCCGTCTATGACCGGGTATCTAAAAAAGTTGTTTGGAGGGATAAACTTTTTTTTAAAATTTTTTTACAATTTTAATTTATAGATTTATATTTTTTAATCAAAAAAAATCTTTTTCATTCCTCCAAACAACTTTTTTAGATAGCCGGTCATAGACGGCACCCCGTCATAGATGGCCCCTGGTCATAGACGGCTCCCGGTCATAGACAAACACATTGGCCCAAGTTTGTGAGACACAGCCTAAAGAGTAACTGCATGCATGTGCTGCATGCGTGCATCATGCCTACCGATGTCATTTGAGTACTGTACATGTAGATTATCTCGCGCTGTACATATTTTCGCGATTTTCCCAGAAATGAAAAATATGTGAAAAATATGTACAGCGTGAAGATTTCTACCGTAATGTTCAAATTGAATAGCCAAATCTCGGAAATGCGTGAATTTTAATACCAGCGAAAATGTCCCTTTTAGCAAATCCGTGATATTTATACACGCAGAAATATCTACATTTACAGTATATGGCAGATATAAAAGCGACCACCCATCTTTAAGTTTGAGACACCCAATCCACATATTAAGCATGCAAGAAGCCAATATTGTACTGCGTGACGTGGTATTAAACCTACACCGACCGGATATCAACCTGTCTGAGGCCATAAAGAGGCCACCTGTCACCCATAGCATGCACCCCTGCCTGCCATGTCTGGTCGATGCCAGGCTAGTAGTGTGTTCTTCAGCCACTAGGATAGATATATTCCATTTCAGCCCAAACTAAGAATGTACACCAAATGGTTATTTCGAGAGGAAAATCAGATGTCAGCATGTTTTGAAATATTTACAATGTATTTATGGAAAGAAAAGTTTTCCTGGGCAGGCCCATCTGGGGTCCCACATATAGCCCTGGGCAAAAAGGACCAGAACTCATCTTTGGGCAAGTGATAGTGATACTCTTTAGATTACTATTCCAATACTTTTCAGCTCTAGCCCTGGTATAAAGAATAGCTGTTGTAAAGTAAGTAAGGGTTGCCGCGGACAGGACCCTTCCCGACATTTGCGAGAAGTCACTGGGATTGGAATCGATTTCTTTTCAATACTCCATAATATTAACTATGTAGCTAAATTGCTTTCTGATGAAGCTTCTGAGAACGCTAAAACCGACACAGACGGATTCTCCCAGGGCTAACTCGGTTTGAGAGATTTAGTAGAAGATTTACTGAGAGATTAGCTGATTAATTTAGGGCCAATGACACGATTTAAATGTGTGCAATAAAACACAAG
This sequence comes from Harmothoe impar, assembly GCA_947462335.1. Classification (NCBI taxonomy): domain Eukaryota; kingdom Metazoa; phylum Annelida; class Polychaeta; order Phyllodocida; family Polynoidae; genus Harmothoe; species Harmothoe impar. Next base: position 77,921,726 of record OX381708.1, read on the forward strand.
AATTACCTTGGTATTTTAACTGGTCGGTCTCCATCTCCAAAGGATGTGTAACTGCTTGAAATTTTACTAATTATCAAATATTGGCTGAATTGATTATTTGGGTGTGAATGCTATACATCCCCCTATTAAGAATATTAAGACTGCAAAATACTATACCTGGGCCACACCGGTTCCCTTATTTGTACTCTTATTTCCCATAGAGGACATTTTATCGTGCCCCATCCTCCATGATATTGTACGAACATTCTGAACACATTTGAGTAGGATTTATAATATGGGAAAAATTGGACCATGTCACTTTAAGGTTGATGGGTGCCATGTGTTGCAGTGTGAAAGGAGGCCGTCACGGGGGCTGGGCACGTGATGGGTGCTCAGGCCAAATTTAAAAAAAAGGTTTGTTTCCGGTCACCCGACCGGGTCTAGCAAAACAGTGCCGGGTCCCTCTATTTTTCCAATTTTAGCCATTTCCCAGTTTTTACGGTTTGTAAATCGGACAATTATTAAGGGTTCTAGAGCAAAAGCTGTCCAATCAGGCCTAAAAATATGAAAAGCAAAAAAAAAAAAAAAAAAAAAAAAAAGATAATAATCGGACGGCCGAGCCTAGCTTTCTAGACCATGTTACCGGAAACCAACCTTTTTTTTATTTTGGCCTCACACTGGTCACGTGCCATAGGTGAAGACAGCATGGGGAGGCAGGAGGAGGTCAGAGATAAATCTGACTTGAGGTTTATGGAGTGTGTCCATACATATACTGAGTTACGTCTGTATCCAGGAGGGTCTTTAAGAAGGTACTCGTCAGTCGTCATAATTTGATTTTCTTCAAAACTGGTCATTAGTGTAATTATTGGTGCCGACGACCATGGCAAATGTATGTAACCCAAATGGTCGTCAAATGATTTTTGAGGCCATTTCAGAATATAAACTATAAACTATACAAGAAGGGCATGTATTATATACTATACAAAAGTGGCAAATATGTCCAATTAGAACTATTTTCTGACAATTCTATCTTCTGAAACACTTTTTACTAGTAGTCGTCAAACAGGCTTTGTCACGTCACCAGTTCCCTACGACCACGTCAGTTGTTCTGAATGAGCTATAGATCACTGAAGCCTAAAAAAAAATTGTTGTGTTCCGGTAACATGGGCCCAAAAAAATAGGGTAGGTAGGTCGCTTTTTTTTTTACCAAACATTTTTAGGGTGATTTGGTAACATTTGTACATTTATAGATATTTGGCGAAATTTAGGCCTTAGAAGCAAATTTTCCCAAAAAAATCCCAAAAAACTTTAGGGTCGGGCCAAAAAAATAGGCTAGGTCGGGACACCGGAACACAACAATTTCTTTTTAGGCCTAATCTTAATCACTAAAATATGAATTAGGTTCACCGAAAGCCTAGGTTCCCCATCCCATTTAACCCTCAGCAAAAAAAGGGGGAAAATGACTCTTGTCACATATCTCATGGCCTGGTGATGAGAAACGATTTTTTTCAGTTCACTAAACCCTGAGGCCAAAAAAAAAGGGTTTGTTTCAGGTCACCCGACCGACCCTATCTAATTAGGGCCGACCCTACGTTTTTTTGTGTTTTTTTTAAGATTTTTTTTATTTTTACACGTTTTCTTAGGTCCGTTTTAGGTTTACAAAAATTTTGAAAAAATCTTCCCATTTTTACACTTTTTTGGGGTCAATTTTAGAGGGGAAGTAATAAAAAAAGTTTAAAAAAATACAGTTTCTTCCCATGTTACCTGAAACAAACCATTTTTGTTTGGCTTGAGCAGCACTTAGCCCTGGCCCCCCTTGTAACACAAACCGGTGATTAGTATCTGTCTGTGGGGGCGGACTAGGTGAGACTTCCTAGAAAGGCATTTATAATGAATTCCCGTCTGGATCCAACCCAGCTAGAGCATCAGGTATGCATGGCCTACAGATATGAATTACTACTGGGAGACTGTGGAAGGGTTTACAGCCAGAACATAATTCAAGTTCAAGTTCAAGTTCAAGTTCAGTAATATTTCATTGAGTACATTGAAGCATGTTGTTATTAAGTCTCAATAATCTAATAATGGGCTAAACAACCCTCATTGATACAAATAAGTGTCGTAACAAGAAATTACTGTGGATTTCATGTGTATAATACCATTGGTCTTGGCGGGAGTCGCCACCGGATCTGGCCGGATAACAGTTAGTAGCGCGCATGCGCCGGGTTCAACTTCCCCCTTGCTCGGGTTGGTTAGGCCATTGAGCTTCCACCCTTCGCCGTGTTATGATCGTCAGCGCAAAATAGCAGAATTTTATTTTTTATATTGGTTTATTGTTATTGTTAATAAAAGGAGAGGGTTGTTTTTGAGCCCAATCCGATGTACCCAAAAACTATGCATTGTTTCTTTGTTCAAGTTGATAAGCTTAGAGCTCGAGGATTATATGGTTTATAAAAATACTTGTTGTGCCTTACTTGTTACTTTTATTCAAATGATATTATCAACTAAATGGTGCCTTACATCATTTCTATACTTTTAGTTTTACTTATTTGTTAATGCTATTATACATGAGCCCTTGAACTTCATGTCTAGACGCATACGCCTGTCCTTCTTAGATATCATGAGATAGTGCCTATGAACATGATGAAACTGGCATATTGCTATAGAATCTTGGATAATACATAAATATTGTACTTCATGAAATAATTCAACATAGAAATATATGATAGCCACACAACCAAGGGAAACTGCAGGAGATATGACTTAGATGGTGTGGGCTGACACATGCCTATAGTATAAGAAATAAAGTATTCACTCATAATACTCGAGTTCTGTTTTTCTTTATGTTATTGGTTAATAATGCTCTCCTACACCAGCTGATCGCCTTGAATGTTGCTTTGTATTGTTTTTTGAATAAAGCTTTATAATCATATATATATACTGACCAAAGAATCAAAACAATAGCCATCATATTTCATGATAAACTAAATTATCCAACTATACTTCAGGCCAAGTGAATGTGCTCTTGGTATTTTTATTGATATTTTGTTGCCATCTTATGAAGATCTTAACATCTTACCTGATTTTTTATCAAATGATGAGAGGTACTAATGATCAATCGAACAATGTGTTGGTGGTCTGTGAACTATAGGGCACCTGGCCGTCCATCACAGCACCACTTGTGCTAAGTGGGGAACCTTTGTTACAGGCCCTTGGCCAGTAGGTGGAGCAGCTAACCGGGGGTTGTGACATCACAGGACATGTAACCATTTCTTCTGTCTGAAGTGGTTCCCAGGAATTGGCCCTACAGTGAATAGGTCTAGGTACTGAGGACCAATGCTATTTGCATGTCCTCAGGGGAATACGGACTGAAGCGATTACTATCCTCACTTAGGCCCCATCTAGAGACAACCTAAGGAGGCACCGGCGGTTAGACATGGCCGCACCCATGGCCTAACCTAGGGGCCCTATACCATATGCCTCTATAGCAGCATCACGCTCTGTTACCCATGTACATTAATGTAAATTCTTGCATAGAAGCTGTAGCCAATATACGAGTGAGATCACTAGAGCAGCTTACAGTCTCCGTGAAAACTTTTTTGCCTTGCAGGACATTCAGTCCTACAGATCTATTATTTTGCAGGACCGGTTTAAATTTTGCAGGCCGGATGCCTGAGGGCACTTTTCATATCTCATGAAAAATGTATAAGGCAAGAATTTATATTGAATCACTACAGCTTTCCTGTATATTCCTATTGAAACATTGTCAAATGTACAATCTAGAGGAATGATTTTCAAAATATTTATGCAAAATGCTTTTCTCTCTAGAGACCTTAATAATGGTCCGATTTACAAGCCGTAAAAACTGACATGTAGCCTAAAATCCAGCAAGTCATTTGGACTGGCACTTGGACCAGTCCAGTTGGTCCAGCAGCCTTTAAGCCGGCTATAGCCGGTGTCCGGCACGTTTTCACGGCGACTGAGCTTATTGGACTGGCTTACAGTCAGTGTGGCTTAACTGGGAGTCTTTAAACGTATGCTACATTACTAAACCTGCCATGATTACACCCCTTGTGCTACTTTTCTGATCCAGCCAAGTTAGGGGGTATCTTATACTCGAGTTAGGCTTAAACGTGAGAGTTCACGGTACATTGCCAATACGCTGACCCCACTTGACTGCAGTGCGGCCTCCGATCAATTGGATCCATCGGAAGAATCAATACAAGTACCGAGAGGTGCAGCTCCCTCCACTGAACCAGAAGTACTACGTACTCAGCCCTTCTACTCATGTATAAATGTTCTGTGAATGTGACCTGGAATCAGGACAGGGTTAAAGGTGCAATTCTCGGTACCCCTCCAGCCACAGTCCGACTCGCTCAACCAGTACCCTTTTCCGCCACAAGGGCTCTAAATGGGACTGGTGGGACTGCTATATTAAGATTGTCACTTCCTGCCAGGCTGTGCAGAGGATTTGGTGCAGAGGATTTGATTGGTGGACTCATGAAAGTAAATTAGCAAAACAAGATTTTTATATGAATTTGCCCAGACTCTATTGTTATAGAGTCGGGGCCAGCGGTGGGGGTTCAAGCTCCGCTCATAATAAAATGTACAGTATGGAGCCATGTTACTATGGATATAAACAGTGAACACATTTATCAAGGTTTCTTTGAATATTTATGAACTTAGACTACCAATGTGTATTCTGTTATATACAGAGGCCTAGAAGAATTTTGAATGCTTTTTCTAAGATTGAAAAAGGAAGAGTGGTTCGGTGAAAAAGGAAGAAAGAGCTTTTGGCAGAGAAGGAAGTAGAGCCGGTAGAAACGGATGGAAGGATCGGCTGGGAGATTTGTGTGTTGGTACACGGTCAGCATGATGCATGAATGCAGCACTCGTCGCGTTGACAGCAGAGAGCATACTGCAATATAGCAGGCACCATGTGACCCTTAACTCTTCAATGACAGCATGTCGCTAAAAGATGACATTTGCCATTGTGATGCACGAGTAGAGCTACGTCAGTAGCTTTGGGCGTGTTTCAACACAATAGTGCTGGCATGATGCTTGAAAGCAGGACTGGCGAGTTACTTGCCAGGGCAGCATTCATGCATCATGACATTCAAGGGCATGATGCATTAAGGCATCATGCCGCCCTTGAAGGGTTAAAGGGTTAGCGACATGCCTGACTCGGACAGGAGAGTCAGACTGACTCCATGTCTCTGCCTGTGCACTTACAGTAATAGTGTCGCTACGGCTGAATGCTGGAGAGACATTTATCGACACGTGTCTGAATATTTATAACCACTCACTTTGAGTTGTCATGTATATTACGTATTAATACACCGCGGATTGATGGCCTGTTTTTTCCTGACCCTTCTGTCAGTGAGTCTTTTATCGTCTAATATCAATCATTAGGCGACCTTCAGCTTTAGAAACGGTTGACATGTTTACATGGACGCATCTAAAATATTCACATCTCACATCTATAATGTCTTGTTTGTTAACCGCGGTGCTAGGATCACCGGGAAACATGTTAGCTCGTTTATACCAGGCCTTAGGGTTGTGTCTCAGCAAATCGATACAAGTTAAAAGTCTATGACCGTGTGCAATCTATAACCGGCATGAAAGGGAATGGCTTATTTAGGTCAGATGTAGCCTACATAGAAATGGCCGAAAAACGTTAATTGAAGTATTAAGACTTTATGACTTTTACTTTTTTTATAATAATTTTTCAATTTCATGCTTGCCGGTCATATAATATTCCACCCGGTCATAGATTGCATCTTGCCATAGATTGCATCCTGTAATAGATTGCACCCAGTCATAGACTTTCAACTTGTATTGATTTGGTGAGACACAGCCTCAGGCCTGCTGTATCACGTCGGTGGGTTCAAACGGTTGTACCTATTGTAATCCATATTTGTTATGTGGTAGATATGATACAAGTGACTTGCTGTATATAAATGTTATAAGCCAAGCATAGGGTAATTGTCCAAGGCCTATAGCACTTATACAGCGAGTCCCTGGTATCATATATCTGACTTGCACTCACAGCAGGAGAGTGTGCTCAATGGACTGCATCAACATACAGCCAGTATGTAAAATACAGTCAGGCCCTTTCCTTAGTTCTCTCGGCCAACTGTGGTGTAATAACATATAAGGTGGCTTTGGGACCTTGCTGCTTTCAAACATGGACCATCTAATGGTATTTATTGGCAAGTTCATACTGAGTGATGCTATCCCAAAAGCTATGCAAACCATATGAAGAAAAAAAGGACATTTATATAAATATTGTCTATTCAACAAACACGACAGTGCACTAATAAGTGTAATTCTCTTTATTTCTCTACACACAAATCATGTCAAGATATCTTGGTCAATTGTTGTCACTGAAGAAAATGTAATTCATGTATGCATTGAAGACTTTTGAAATTGAAATTGAATTGAGTACCCAAATACAGTATTCCTAAATGAGACTGGTAAAATAAGTAAATTGGGACAAGTGTGGAATTGGATTCATTATGAAAAAGTTCATTGCTGTCTTTCTAAGGGGGAGTGGACCTTATTCGATAGACAGGGTAAATACAACTATTGTTATCACCACAATGTACAGCATTCTCTTTGTTTTATGAATCAATGCTGCCAATAAGCGATGATAAACCGAAGCCCTGCACAGAGAAAAGAAACTGCATCAAAAGGGAATCCAGGTGGCATCCAGAATGACTCCCCTCCCTAGGGGAAGCCCAGGTCGCCTAAGGGAGGCCTCGGTGACTCTCAGGCTGACCTAAGGGAGTCACCTAGGGGAGTAATATAGCTCTCCGGATCATACCACTCCCCAAGGTGACTCTCTGGCTGACCTAGCTATGGGCGACCTGGACTCCCCTAGAGAGGGGAGTCATTCTCTAGGTGAGTCATCCTGGGGTAACCTGGACTCCCTTTTGACACCGTTTCTTCTCTCTGTGTGATACTATGACCTTCTTAATCCTCTAAGGGCCGTATGGTGCTTTAAAGTGCCCTTCCCTTTATTCATCATGATGCAATAATGCAGCCCTGGGGGGGGGGAGTAGACTCACCGGGGCTGCATTTATGCATCATGCTGACCATTCAGGAGCGTATCAACCTCATAGAGTCGTTATGATTCGTGAACGAAGCCCTGGCTAATTACAATCATGACCACAAAGGGCACGCCAGCCAGACTAAATCACAACACAACCTACCACTAGACTAATGTTTCATATTACCACCCAAGAAGAACAATTAATATCTAATTGTCAACGTTTCTATTTGATCAAAGACAACCTAATTGTTATAGCACTCATTTACCCCAGCCACCCGTGGAAGTATATCATCTATAGTGTCACAAACTCCATACAATATGCTTTATGCCACATGATCATAAGCTTATAAATAGGGCCAAAAAAAAAAGGTGTGTTTCAGGCAACATGGTCCAAACATTTAGGGTAGGTAGGTCGGATTTTTTTTTTTTCTTTTTTTTTTTTTTTTTAATGTTGGAGGTACCTTGAATGAGTCGCGGACTGCCATATCGACTTGTGGGTCATCAAGACGACTCACCGATTCTTACTATTACTAGGAATATCATGAAATTATTGGACATTCTTGTTAATAAGCAATTTCATGAGGCTGGACAGCTAATTAGGCATGTGATCTATTCTTCCTGACCAACAAAAATTGCTAAAATTTCCGAAAGAATTTGAATATTTTGCAAAAAAAAAAAAAAAAATTCTCCAAAATCGGAAAAAAATGCTAGGGTCGGCCCTTTTTTTAAACTAGGATCGGGTTGCCTGAAACACACCTTTTATTTTTTTGGCCTAGAGAGTATCTACCTTGTGATTTGTGACAGCATGCCGCCTGGTATGACACGTTTAATTAGGGATTCTTAGAGCATGCGTGGAAGATGGATCAAATTTTGACTAGAATAGATCTACTGTGCCTAACCTCCATATTGTACCTTGGTAGCCTCTGGTTCTCCGGTACCGTTATGTATTACACATACACATATGATATTATGATATCATATTGTTAGAATTTGAAAGTCTCACTGGCAACAATCTATGACCGGAATGAAAGAAAGTGGCTTATTTAGGAAGATGAACATAGCCTGTATGGGCACCGGAGTTGAACTAGAAGCACCCCTAAGCACTCAAAAAGCGCTACGCCATACCTCATACCTCATTAATGTGATTTCACCAGCATAGATAGACCAATGGCAAAGGGTCATCTAAGAAGTGTAGAACTTTCTGCATTAGACACATGCTATTAATTATGTAAATCTTCCAAAATGACACATGTCGCTCAACATTTTTGTAAACATTTATATTATAACATTATACTATCATTGTAACTACTGGAAACGCCTGGAGAACACCTGTACTACTTGGAGATACAAATTTATCGAATATCATGAAAATGAATAAATTTTGTATTAAACAAAAAAAAAAAAAAAAGGTTAGGAAAAATATGAACCTCATCTTTTTAAACCGTTTTGTCGGCTTTAGCCCTTTAGCAGGGAAAGGGGTGCTTTCTCTGATAGCATTGCACTGACAATTATAGAAGTTCCGGAATTTCCCGCATAAAAATTGAACTACAGTCAAGTATACGTAGGTGTTTGAGGCAATGGCCCGAGAAAGGGTTCTGCCAGAAATTATGTTTTAAGAGGTTTTTTTTCTGAATTTCCCCCTGTTACAACGGTACCAAATTTGGGTTATATGCATATATTTGGTACACTTTCTTGGTGAAATTTTCTCACCCTCAACCAGCCTAATGTTTGACTCCCTGTACCCTGTCCTGGACTAGTTCAACATATATGCATATATTTACCATAGAAAAAGAAAAGATGGGACTGGTGGGGGGGGGGGGGGGGGGGGGGGGTCACTGTCAGTCAAATATGACTCTCCCGCCTTTTACATGTAGACACACTGTCACTGCCTCCCTGCGGCTCCCGCCTGCCCCTCCGCCCAGTGCCGGGGGGCGTCACTTAACATCCAAAAACGACCATAATTAAGGAGTAACGACCACGGCTTTATCTTAATATGGAGCACTATAAGTGTATCAGTATATATCAGTGTATCAGTAGGGGCAGATGAGGGCCCCGGGCGGGCGGGAAGACCAACGTGTGGCACTGGTATAGAGCCCGTACCGTGGTATATGGATGTATATGGTTGCTGGCAAAGTGAGAGTGTCAGGGAGGTGTACCGATAAGGAAAAGGGAGGATGTTTAAATGGTAGACAAGAGGGGGGGGGTAGGTGTACTGTGTAGGGCAAATATATGCGATACAAGCTGGAGGGTAGGCGGGAAAATTAACGTATCTTAGCCGTATATATACCTGCAGGCCTAATGTAAGGGCCCTCATATCAGGACTGCATTTGGCGGGGAGTCAGGGGCGTGGCAGCCGCCGGGGGTAGGGGCATGTTCCCCTCCCCACTTTTGACCAACCCTAGAAGAGGTCAAAAGTAAAAGGTCAAGCCGAAAACGTCAAAATTGGCCAGACACCTCCCCTGTCCCTCATCTTTGAAACTGTTTGCCTATAGTCCCTGTGGGTACTGAGGCAGTGAGGGGATAGGAGGGGAGGGATATCTAGAATATCAAAAAGGACACTTATGATTTAGTTATGGTCATGTTGGACATCAAAGAAGCTTTCTGTAGTGGTCTACACCAAATGGAGACATTCCTCATTAGATGGGGGCATCCAGCACCGTCAGGACACGTTTAGCCCTCAGGGCCGTGTACTGGCACGTGCCTCACCCCCCAGTGGGCACAAAATTCAGTTTAATGTTGAATCAACATTGCATCAACAGTGAATCAAACATTGACAACTCTTTATCAATGTTGATTCAATGTTCTGTGCCCACTGGGCCAGGGGGGGAATCAAGTGCCCTGGCGCCCTCTATACCGCCGAGCATATATGCAGCTGCACTGGCCTAGTAGCGGCAGTCTCAACCGGGGCAGGGAGCTGGCCATACTGTACAGTCTAGTCTCTTGGAAGGTCTTTAGTATACATGATTGGTGTGAGGTGTCACCACTGGGCTGTAGGAGGGCCATGGTCAAAGACAAAACCCCCAATACACTTGTAATTCATTGAGAGAGCATGAATGAAACCTTGATATTGAGATAACAACAGAAGCTTTATAATGCTACATTGAAATATAACTTGCAAAAGGGTAAATCTTCCCAAGAAAATAATGCAACAGAATTTAAATTTGAATAGCTTTTGTGTAATAACTGCTTAAAATATGGTTAAAAATGACTGTGTGTAGTTTCCACTCTAGCCACTCAATGCGGATGGCGCTGCGGCACTTGATTCCCCCCCTTTGCCTCACCTAAACACACATTTTCAGTGAGAAATATGTTAGAACGTTGACAAATATTGAAACTTTTGGTATCATATCAAAGCTTATGCAATGATCTAGGAATAACTCTCATCATAGCAACATCTGAAGACCAGTTTACTCTTAACTACTTAATTGAAACAATGTTGTTTGCTAAGGTCTTAGTTTCCCTAACTATTTTAGCCTAAAGTTAAAAAAGGGAAAAAAAAATTATCTCAGAGAAATATATATATATATTTACTGAATTACGCACATTCCCCACCAATTTGTAAACTTCATGTTTTTATATCACTTTCGGCCCTATGTCTGGGTCTGATTGCTCTCACAATATGGGTTTACACATTTATACAGTAGATAGAGCCAGGGGAAAAACAAATGATTTAAACATTGAATGTATTTGATGGTGCCTGCATGGAATCCCATGTTGTGGCTACACGCCTCCCCCCATGTCAATGTGATCTGGAGGATGGAAGAGGCTGGGGTGCTGGGGTGCGGGTGGGAGTGGTAGGGACATGTGTCGGAATTAATCAGTTGGCAGAATCTCTTGAGAAATTGATAAAGATGCAAATTTTTGAGCAAAACTGCATATATTCACATACGGTTTAAGTTTCTAATCAGTTGCTATGTATTATGTCGATTCTAGATGTAACGTCTAAATCCCTTTCTATTCCCAGCATCCCAGCTGTTACATAATGTACCCAAAGAATTCTACAGTGAATGCAGGGGGTTATCTCATTGGTTGATGTTTCATCCACCTCCCACACGCCTATATATTGGCCCCCCTCAGTAGGCAAGTTGAATTTGAGCACGGCCGACCCCTTCGAGCTATAGTAATGCACGGGCTTTTTTTTTTTTTACTAAAAAGGGGTGTAATTCTTTTGGTCCCCCCCTGAAGAGGGGCCCACTTTTTTTGGTTCCCCCCCCCCCTAATCCACTAACCCCCCCCCCCCCCCCCCCGTTGTTAAAAATTGACCACTCTCTTAGACGTTTGTAGAAGTCTATGTTGCAGCAGCAGACTGCAGCTGGTGGTAGGGATCCAGTGGTTGGTGCTGGGGGAGGGTGGGTGAGATAGGCACGTGATATGGGGAGGGAGGGGGAGTTATCAGCTAGTAAGGGGTGATGGGGTAGAATGCAGGAGGAGGGGGTGGTGGGGAGGGGGTGGTTCACACCTGGAGCCACCACTCACTCACCTACCACCTCCCCCCCTCCACCGGCCCTTTACTCTAATCTTACTCCAGCTACTCCAAGAGCTTTGATACTGGTATACCACAAAGACTTCACGACACCTTTACCCATCTATTGAGTCCTAACTTTGGTTCTAATTTAGCCTCTATAAGCAGCTCTGTCAACTCGTCTGATTCTCTCCCGAACCAGGGAGCGCAGCCTGTAAGAGAGTGATACTTTATCTAGTTCTAATTGGAATATTTACAAAATTTACTATTATTAGATACTGGATCACATATTTTTATTTTTATCTTATTTATTGTTTCAATCTATTCTTCATATTTCTAAATGTAGTCTTTCAATAAATGACTACAGGTATATGGGTACGACTATGTCCTTTATTCCCATGCGTTGGAATCAAACTTAATGCATGTGCAACATGTCTTGTAGGCCTAACCATGCGAAGTACCCTCTTCCCCCATCTGTACCCCCCCCCCCCCCACACACACACACACCCACCTCTAACATACACACCCGTCCAACAGGTGCATGTTGTATTACTAACCCCCTGTAAGGACCGCTTAGTACTTTAGTGTGCTGTGACTGTCTGCGACATGGTGCCAGTGCACTGCCAGTGTACTGCATCGATGCATCATGCCGACACTTTAGGAACATATGCCACAGCCCAATGTGGTAGGGATAATGGTTTTAATACAGCACAGGTGAGTTACTTGCAAGGCTGCATTCCTGCATCGTAACGATAAAGAGCAGAGTGTATCAAAGTGCTATGCGGCCCTTAAAGGGTTAACCCACCACTGCCACAGCTGTGCGCCGTCTAGGGAAGTGGGACCCGGGGGTGAAGGTGTTTGGGAAGATTCATATTTGTTTATCTTTGGTTGGTTTTATTAGTTGTTGTTAGTTTTGTCATGTTTGGGTTTTATTTATGTGCGTGTAATGATCATGAGATAGCTGGCTGGTTTGGGACACGTGGTGCACGTGTATATGTAAATTTAGGTTCTGTGGAAGCAGTGACGCTGACAAGAGACTACAGGTAAAAGACATCCCTTTATTTCTCACATTAGGTATTTATACAGTTACACAGTATCAGTCGTGATCTCCTCAAGTGCCCTGACGTACCTGGGAAGCACTTTACCCGTACCTCCCCTCACGTGAGGCTTACTTACATAAAAGGTGCTTCACTCATGTTCTGCAATGTATATAGTGATGAGATGTACATAATCACACTGTTTTTATTTCATTTGTGTACCCATAGGTCACATAATCCTTTTTACTCAAACTGGTTGAATCATAATTATTAAAATGGCAATTATAAATAGTTGACAAGCAATTATTGATCACTCATGCATCATGCACAATCACTCGTGATCACACATGTGGTCACCTCTTGACCCATGTTACAAAACCACCATGTTGCATCAGATCCCCTGTAAGTGGTGGGGGGTGGGGGGGGGGGGGTACTTGACCCAACAGGAGAGGGGGGGAGGATCCAGTTTATGCAACATGTTGGTCCCAGGGGCTAAGTATTTGCTGTGCTTTAATTCTCTACATTATTTTCATCATAATTAACCTATAGATTAATATGCAATTAATACTCTTTAACTTACACACCTCCCCTATTTGTTTTTGTTTGGCGACAGAATCTTTATTGACAAAGATTAAGGCGACAAACAGTACATCAAGTTTTTGTGGTCGGGTTTCTGGTGTCTTCATCCATTTAAGTAGTGATTAGCTTCGTGATGATTGTTAGCAATTAATAACTGGACTTGATCGTCTAGTTAACAAAACATACAGTATCTCGTAATCTATGCACAGTTTGGCAACTTAGAACACCCTGAAGGGGGGGGGATGCTAATCCTCTCCTTTGTAGGCCGGTACAAGGAGTGGGGAGTCGACAGACAGGGCAGGGGCTCTTCGTGCTGGGGGAGAGAACTGCTCCGTGTTGACAATCTGGTTGTTGACTACTACGGGAGTGGGGGGTAGGGCTGGGCGGTGTAGTCCAGTGAGGGTTACTGTTTGGTCTGAGGCTCGGGGGTTAGGATGGAGGGGGTCAGTGGGATCTGGACTCAGAGTCACTTCTCTACTTTTCTTGTATTTGTCATAAGCCAAATACCCTACAATAGCACAGCACAATGACATCAGGATAGATAGTATCGAGAGCACATTTATAGTGGATTTAAGGTGGGTAGTGTAGCCATGAGGGATGGTCCAGAATGGGGTGGGTTGGTTCCATTTGGCTACATGCATTAATGGGACAGTGGCGCGATGGTTGTACATAATAACCTGGTGAATTTTGGGTGTGATCTCTTTTGGCCATGTGAAATTAATGGGGGGAATTGTTAATACCTGGTGTCGTTCCAGATGGATTCTGGAATAACCTACGTCCATACCCCTAACAGACCAATCTGGGGATTCTAGAGAACATTTTGGCTGCAATAGGAACTTAGTAACAGTTTTTACCACATAAGATACGGGTGACATACTAGGACACCTCATAGTGACCTGTGTGTCATGATAAGGTACCACTATAACCAATGACATGTTGTCCACTGCCCTATACACTGCGGATTCTATACTAGGGGTATTTATGAAGGTAATGTTACAATGCACTGGGGGATGACCAAACAGTAGGGCCTTTTCACAGTCCGTATCTGTGTTATGCACCACGGGGTAGCATACACGAGGTGAGTTACCTGCACAGTCCTTTTTGGTGGGGGCAAACGCTATGCCATTGTCTGTTGAGATACCCACAGAGTCATGTCCTGAAACCCGTCTTAACACTTTGTCGTTGAGGGGCACGGGAAAGTATTGTAATCCATATAGTAAATAGTCATCTCTAGACGTTGCCGGTAGTATAACACTGTAGGCAAGCTCACCCTCCTTTGTGTTCCACATTGGCGTTATCTTTAGAAACTGATAGTACCATGTAGTAGGCAATGGTACGTGTCCTAGAGAAACCAGGTGTGATCTGGCATCATTTAGCTGTGTCGGGGTCAGGAGATCTTCTGTCAGATATCCACGCTCTAATTCTGCTCTCTGATGGAGGAAAGCAGCTGCTTCTGCTGCATATGACGTGGAGACTGATTCAATTAATGCAATAGTTTCATCAATCAATCTCATTCCTTGTAACCTCCTTACTGCCGTGTAGATGGATGCCTGGTCCCCGGCCATATGGTTAATTAACTTTTGGAGAAGAACAGTCCTGTTTTTGATTGTAGAAATGTCCTGCCGATTCTCAGCCACCAGGGACCTCGTAGTGTTAACAAATGATATCATCTGTACACTGTCGTGTCTTACTTTGGTTTGGGAGGCTCTGAGGGTGTTGACCTGCTTTAAGAGCCCCTCTATGTCTTCCATGGTCGCAATCCCAAACAGACTACGGGACCATCTTCCTAGGAAATCTGCCATACCTCTTTTAATTCTGCTCATGGATTTGCTGTTTGTAGATGAGTCGACAGCTACCGATGCCATGCTCATCCGTGCCTCAACAGCAGACAGACGGGACGCCCATAGCTGCTTACTAGTAGTGGGGATGTGGGCGTCGGCGAGTTCCATGTAGTTCTGCAGTTGGAGGCGCACAGAGTTAAGGGATGGAGGGGGAGGGGGTTGCAGGATTATCACTATTGTCCAAACCCCCGACACAATCCTTCCTGATCCCCTGGAAGTCACCAGAATGCCGTCTTGTGTGAGTAAATCCTTGACTGGAGCTGTGGGTGTAGCCTGCATCTGAGCTATGTTTCCTAGTAGTAGAATCCACATACAGAGCCTGACGGCCTGGTACCCTGCGGAGGGTGGGGCCATGATACTCCTGTGGGGTGTCCCTTGTACGAGTTAGAGCTGAAGTCTGTCTCTTGGAAATCCGTGGCAGTGACTGTGACCGATGGGTGGAGCAAGTTGTTAACCATTGGAGTAGGGGGAGTTATAGTGCTCCTAGCTGATGCTCTAGTGTCCTGAGTAGCGTGACCCTCCAATCCCTCCCTCACTGGGCTGGTGGGTTGGGTGGGGGGCTCAGCACAGTCCTGTACTTGTAACACCATGTTACTGTTATCCTGTAGCTGCCCCTCCGATGGTGACGTGCTAGGTGGGGATGTAGCCATGGTGACCTGGGCATGGTCGTTTGTATCATAGCCCACCGCAGGTCCTCCCATATTTAAAATGGATGGCGAGGGGGGGGGGAGGGGGAGTGCGTGGGGGAGGGGGGGAGTGTGGGGGAGGTGGGAAGGGGGGGGTGAGGGGCGCCACCAGTGGAGGGACAGGGGAGGGGAGAAGGTGTGGGGCTGGTACTGGGTCGTCCAACAGGGAGGGAGGGGGAGGTGCTTGGGGTGGTGGTACATGTAGGCCCATTAGCTGCGGTATGGCTGGTTGGGGGGCACCCCCCAAGTGTATGAGGGGAGGGGGGGATGCAGGTCTATGTCGGCGGGGGGACCTGCGCACTGGGGACTTTGACACTGGCTGGGGGAAGGGGGGAGGTGCTTGAACGACAGTCCCAGGTACGGCTTGTTTCTGTCCCTCCCCCTCTCGTTTTTGGGTAACAGGTGGAGGTGACATGGGAGGTTCCTCTCTTGCTCTGACGGTGGGTGGGGGCGCATTCAGCTTCAACCTGTCAATGTTGGTCAGTTTGGGCTTCCCATTTGTGTCCTCCAAGTAGGCAACAGGTCCCCTGATATCTGTGACCCGATAAGGGCCCTTGAACTTGGGCAGGAACGTTTTGGACACTGGGTCCAGATAAAGGACAGAAGCGCCGGGAACTATGGTGGGTGCCCGTGGTCGAAGGTCAAGCCTCGTCCTGTTTTGGTCCTGCTGTAACCTGCGCTGTACTTTGGCCGCCTCTGCCCGCTCCTTGGCCTCTGTTATCCTCCCCCTTAACGTGTCCTCAAGGGGGAGAGCTATAGCAGGGGGATGGGCTGCAGGGCCAGCAGGAGGGTCACGTGCATAATGAAGCTGGAAAGGTGAGAAACCAGTGGCAGCACACACTGACGTTCTGTATGCTTTAAGAGCTGCGCCCAGTACCTCTTCCCAGGCATGTGGTCTGCCCATTACAAGTTTACCAATCATGCTTTTTAGGGTCTTTATAAATCGTTCTGTACGACCATTAGAGGCTGCATGATATGGAGTGATGAATCTGTGGTCAATTCCTTCCTTTTTCATTAGAGAGGAAATCAGACGACTGGAGAATTCCCCCCCATTGTCTGAGACCATAATGGCCGATTTTCCATGGTGGGGGAAGTACTCATGTTTTAGATAGTCGTGCACTCCCTGTGTGCATTTGTTTGGCAGTGGTTTCACTTCAGGCCAGTTTGAGAAATGGTCTATTACCACTAATCCATATAGGTTCCCTTCCGTGGATTTGGGCACTGGGCCAAACAGATCCATGGAGATGATCTGCCCAGGCCCGTCAGGCACAGGCATGGCTGATGAGGAGGGGTACTTACGACGTCCCTGGTGAGCGGCGCATATGATACATTGGTCAAGTACCTGTTGTACAGTTTTGCGCATGCCTGGCCAACTATATGCCTCATGTAACCTGTGAAGTGTTCTCTGCATGCCATGGTGACCCACCTCCTCATGAGCCTGATACGCTATCTGTTCCCATAGCAGTGGGGGCAGGAACAAGCGTGGGAATGTTGGGCGCCCTGGAGGAGGGGATATTGTGTACAAGTGTCCCTGATACACCAGGTAGTCATCCACATCACGTATTCCCAATTCATACTCAGGTAGCTGGCCTTGCAATCTAGCGACCTCTTGAGGGTCTAGATTGTTGCTATGCCATGGGGTAGGGGCGTGAGCAGCAGCACTGGCTATCTGTACCTCCTCACCTGCCCTATTACGGATTCGAGATAATGTATCTGCTCTCACATTGTTTACTCCCCGGCGGTACTCTATGGGTGCTCCATATTCTGCCAACAACACTGCCCACCGCTGTATTTTGGTGTTTTTGACCTCTGACAGGAAGAGGGACTTGAGAGGTTTATGGTCAGTGTAGATTGTGAACGTTGCCCCATGCAGGTATGGCCGCAGCTTCTGCAGGGCATAGATAATAGCATAAGCCTCCTTCTCTACTGTAGCCCACTTGAGCTGGGCTTCCGTCAATATTTTGGAAAAATATTGCACTGGCCTATCAATACCTTCCTTACTCCTCTGACAGAGCACTCCACCGATGGCTGCGTCACTAGAGTCACAGAATAGCTGATAAGGCATGTGGGGCTGGGGATGGGCCATAACACTGTCAGAGCATAGGGCCTGTTTTAGTGCTTCCCAAGAGTCGTTTTCTGCTTTCCCCCACTTGAACCGATGGTGAGCCTTTGTCAGATACGTGAGTGGAAGTGAGAGTTCTGCATACCCCTTTATCAGCTGGCGGTAGTAATTCGTGAGACCAAGAAAACTCCTTACCCCCTTTAAATCCGTGGGTGGCGCCATATCTTGTACTGCAGACACCTTGTCAGGATCGGCGCTGATACCGTCAGCATGCACTATATATCCCAGCAATTTGATGTGTGTTTGATGGAATGTACACTTGGAGGTATTGAGCGTAAGATTAAATGCAATAAGGGCCTGCATTACTGCCTCCAGGTGTTGGTCGTGCTCCTCCGGGGTGCGCGAGAACACGATGATGTCGTCCAGAAATACAAGGACAAATCTTCCGAGAAATGGGGCCATTACACGGTTCATGAGACGCTGCCAGGTCCCAGGGGAGTTACATAGACCGAACGGCATTCTCTTAAACTGGTACAAGCCCCTATGTGTGACGAATGCCGTCTTCTCTACGGCGTCTGGGAGCATTTCGACCTGCCAATAAGCAGCTTTGAGATCTAAAGAACTGAAAACGGCACTCCCTGTCATGCTATCGAAGATTTCTTGAATGTTCGGCAACGGGTGGGCGTCTTTCTTGGTGACAGCATTCATCTTGCGGTAGTCAATGCAAATGCGAGTCTCACCACTTTTCTTGGGAACTATGATTATGGGACTCGCCCATGGGCTGGAGCTGGGTTCTATTACTCCTATCTTGAGCATATGGTCGATTTCTTCATCAACCAGTTTCCGCTTTGCCAGGGGGAGGCGGTATGGGCGTTGGTTAATGGGCAGTGCGTCTCCTGTATCAATGCCCATCTTTACCACTGGGGTGGAGGGGAGCGGTGAGTGTTTGACATAGAACAGGTCCGGAAACGTGTTTTTCGAATAATCCAAATCTGTGTGGATCCCTGCCATTACCATGTCATCCGGGGGGGGAACATCACCCCACCTGTATTGTACCCCTTTCAGATGGAGGTGCTTGGTGCAGTAGTCGAGTTTAGCCTCTAGTCTTGACAGTGCGTCAGTCCCCAGGAGCACATCATGCTTTAGTTCATGCACCACATAGACCGTGATTGATGCATCAAATAAAGTTAGTTCTGCCAACCCCAGGCAGGGGATGAGGTGACCAGTGAGTGACTTCAATCGCAGCCCTGGGGAAAGAAGGGGCTGTCTATGGGTTTTGGCACAGAGTTCAGTCCAGATGTCCAGTCTCATCATGGATTTTGCGGCACCGGTATCTACTAGACATGACAAGGTCATACCTTCCCAAGGGAGGAAGACAGTGACCCTCTCATCCGGCGAATCTAGTAGTTTTTTGACTGTGAACACATTGGTGCTGCTCCATCCATTAAATCCCCATCTAGTTGAGCATCAATTACTGCTTGTACTGTGGCGCTTCTTAGAGGACAGTTACAACCAATATGTCCTTCTCTCCCACACTGCCAGCATATAATAACCCTCCTTGGCTTGTCATCCTTACCCATCATGTCAGGACGAGTGTAAAGGGGTGTTACCGCAGTTACCTTTGATGGGAGGGGCTGTGGGGGTGAGGCAGGGGGAGGGGGCAGTATTTGTGGCAGCTTTCTTATCAGCTCTGGTGCAGAGGTCTTGTGGCCCGACGGGGAGGGGGGGCTGACTGACGGTGCCATAGGGTGGTAAGGGTGTGGTGGTCCTGACGGCCACCCTCCATACATAGGGGGGTACATGGGGGCTGGAAACATGTAGGGGTTAAATGGTGGGTAGATGTGCGGTGGGAGCATTGCAGTAGCTGCGCCATAATGGTGGGGGAGGTGGGTGGTGGGCGAGGGGGGGTCCGGGGGATTGGCCTTTTTCTTTGGGGGGGTGTCTGGAGAGGTAGCTGCGATAACATGACCCGTCTTTCCCTCATGCCTAACACGATAGGAAGTGAACTCACCATGCAGAGATTTATACAGCTGTCGTAGTTCCGCGACAGCAGGGTCTTCTTTCAAGGTGGGTGGGGGTGGTGGTAGGGCCGCAATGTCCACTGCATCTTCCGAGGACTCCATCAATCTTGAAGCATCGTTAGCACGTTTTAGCTGGGCAGAAATGACAGATGCCTTAGTGGCTTCTTTCACTGCTTCCTCCAGGGTGTCTGTCTTGGCTGCAATGACATCCCCCCGTACATCAGGGTCAGACAGTCCTTGCACAAATTGTTTAACTAGTACACGTTTTACATAAGCAGAGGCATATTCTTCTTCTGGGAATGCCCGTTTAGCAGCTTGTATGAATTTCCTGCCAAATTCACGTGCATCCTGGGATGGAGATTGTCTCATGCGGTAGATTTCCTCCTGTAAGAACTCTACCTCATTAGGATTAAGAAACGCCTCTACTATTTTAGCCCTGAGGTGCTTCCACGTTTTGCTGGCTGCTGGGAGGTCAGTGACGGTTGTAATGGTGAAATCCCCCAGGTCTCCCATGGTGAGGTACGATACCATTTCCAGCATTAAGGTGTCACTTGCCTTAGAACCTTGTGCTGCTCGGTCCACACCTCTTAGCCAAGCTCGCAGGGCCTTCTTGTTCTCTCCATCAACTGTACCAATAGATTTAGCATAGTTGTCTAGGGTGCGCCTCATTACTTGGGCCTCCTTAATTCGTAATGACTCTGCTGCATCTGCCATTGTTCCACAAATAGGAAAGACAGTATCTAATAGTGCTGTCTTATTAATCCTAACCCCACTCCTGGCACCAGTGTAAATTTAGGTTCTGTGGAAGCAGTGACGCTGACAAGAGACTACAGGTAAAAGACATCCCTTTATTTCTCACATTAGGTATTTATACAGTTACACAGTATCAGTCGTGATCTCCTCAAGTGCCCTGACGTACCTGGGAAGCACTTTACCCGTACCTCCCCTCACGTGAGGCTTACTTACATAAAAGGTGCTTCACTCATGTTCTGCAATGTATATAGTGATGAGATGTACATAATCACACTGTTTTTATTTCATTTGTGTACCCATAGGTCACATAATCCTTTTTACTCAAACTGGTTGAATCATAATTATTAAAATGGCAATTATAAATAGTTGACAAGCAATTATTGATCACTCATGCATCATGCACAATCACTCGTGATCACACATGTGGTCACCTCTTGACCCATGTTACAAAACCACCATGTTGCATCAGATCCCCTGTAAGTGGTGGGGGGTGGGGGGGGGGGGGGTACTTGACCCAACAGGAGAGGGGGGGAGGATCCAGTTTATGCAACATGTTGGTCCCAGGGGCTAAGTATTTGCTGTGCTTTAATTCTCTACATTATTTTCATCATAATTAACCTATAGATTAATATGCAATTAATACTCTTTAACTTACACATACACGCCTCCGGCTGGGGTTATATTTCTAGGATACCTCAGTTCTAGGGATACTAGGAAATGACAATTCCTTTGCCATGGTTTCACAAATCGTCCTATTGGGATAGACGTTCAATGACGTTTGATATGTTGTAAATGTAGTTATAATCTTTACTGAACACGTGCTCTCGTCTTTTTAAAGTGTTGAGTTTAATCTATCTTGCGACCAAACCCATATGCTAAGGCTCAATGCCTTTTTCCCGTTAGTACTGTGACAGTGCTCCTATCTAAATACAATTTTGTTAGACAGACTTAATAATAAATATATATATAATATAATAATTACGGAAACCTGGTCGCAATATTCATAAACAAAGTGATGAAATGCGATGACTGAGTTTTACCTAAGTTAAAATACTGATGATTTCGCACCAAGATTTTTCAAGGGGTCCAAACATCAGCGACCCGCACAAAAATCGACCAACTACACTATCCTGTTAATAAAACATTTACCACTTCCTTAGCAGATGCTCAGCCCTTATCCTTACATTACAGTTTCTTCACTCTATATGACACGCCCACAGTGCTGGGAGGGTGGTAACCCACATCCAGCCTTTTTTCACTCAGGGCACGGTGTGTGCTAAGATGACGTCATCCTCTAGGCCTACATGTGCTATCTCTTGGTTGCAGGCTCCGGACTACCAGTTCAACGTTTTACCCTTTACGGATGGCATGTCACTAAAATATGCCATTTGTCGTAATGGTGAACCAATGCAGCACCGCGAATAGTAACTCGCTGTTGCTGCATTGGTGCATCATGCCAACCCTTCAGGAATGAGCCAACCCCATAGGGTCGGTACGATGCTCGAATGCAGCACTGGTGAGTTACTCGCCAGGGCTGCATTCATGCATCGCTACGACCAAGGACATGATTTACTGATGCGTTATGCCGTCCTGAAAGGGTTAACTGGGAGGTGTCTATAGAAGTACCACACGGGAGCAGGTGTAAGTCACGGTGCCTGGACCACTGCGTCACCTGCACACGGGACCCAATCACCGCAGCTGCTGTATTGTTTTAAAACCCGCCAATTTTAATTAGCCGTTTAACAGCTGAAGGCGAGCACATGCATAGTATACCATGAGACTGCCCTGACAAATTATTTGTCATGACTATGACGGGTTAAACGACACTGAGGCCATAGAAGGTCCTTTTCGGGTAACATGGGGAGAAAGTCTAGGGTCGGCAGGTCGGATTTTTAGTTTTAAATGTTTTGTTTTTTTAACATGAAAGTATCAGCCAGCCTTTACCCTAAAACTGACTCCAGCAAAATATCCAAACTTGCATGAATACCCGGGTATGCACCACAATAGCTTTCTATTTCATATTATTTTTCTAACATGAAAGTATTACCGTAAAACCTCACGTATACGCCTAACTCGTGAGTAGTATAGTATATATCGGAACGGGACTATAGTTAAGTACTGTTTATTACTCAATCGATATGCAGCCAATCAGAGGCCTCCATTTGGTCACGTGACCCGTTGCCATGGTAACGTGACCTACTTAGGGCTCTCAGCCAATCAGAAGCCAGCATTCTGGGTGACCTACTGACCTACTTAGAAGCTCTCAGCCAATCAGAGGCCGGCATTCTGGTAACCATGGTAACGTGACCTACTTACGTCACGTGACCTACTTCGGCTCAGCCAATCAGAAGCCGGCATTCTGGTAACTAGGGTAAAGTGACCTACTTAGGGTTTGTTTGTAAACAACACCACGTGGCTCTCTTGTTTGTAAACAACACCACGTGACACGTGACTGTTTGTAAACAAACAAACGAAAAAAAAGTTATGTAGCTTGTATTATAGAAATAAAAACACAACAAGATAATTTCTTTTCTTTTCATTTTATTCTTTATTTTCATTTCAATCAGAAAAAACACACAAGTTTATGCTTTTTTAGCTTGCTTCTTCGATTTGCAGCAACTCAACAGGCCGCAAAGTCTCACGCCGCCGTCACTCGCACCACCACACCCCGGACGAGTTCTCTCCAATAGACATTGCACGACTTTGGATAAATCCAACACCATTTCGGCAAGGCAGAGAATCTTTGCTTCCATGAAACGGCCGCCATCGCAACAACCCGTCACAACAGCATCATCGATAGCTTCTGACTCACGACCCGGTCGCTCAGCTTTGGGATTCTGCTCATGCGCATGACGCACTTCTTGGGGTTTCTTGTTCGACATGCTTCAATTAGGAAATGAACGCAATGAGGTCCACAGGTGTCAGCAGAAGTGTCTTGTAGTTGAATGCGGTTTCTTTGCCACTTGAACGGAGCAGAGCGTTCCACGAAGGACAAGAACTCCGCACTCAGCGGCGGTAAGCCGAAAGAATCAAAGTAGTACACTTCACCCGTGCTCGACACGTAAAACGCCACCCAATGCTGACCTGGTAAATGTTGCGGATCTGTGTTGCTCACGAAACAAGTGTCTTTGATAGGGTGCTTCGGAATAGTGTCACAAGAGAAAACGCCCAGGAAACGATGTTTTGTGTGAACGTTTTCCTTCAACACTCTGCTTATTTCAAGCGTGTTCATACGATACGCCAAGTACCGCGGTCTTGTCTTCAGTTCATGTGGTAGTCGGTGATGGGGTGTCGATCTCGGGTCAGCTCGACGACGTTGTCGTACACCAAGTAGAGTAGCACGGTTGTTGTCGCTAGTAGCGCCGAGCGGAAACTGACTTCCACCCTCAGCTGACCCGCTCTTATAAGGTTCACGCGACACCCGTCGTGCGATCTGTCTGGGGTTAAGTCGAGGGGGAACACCGTGTAACCGTTCAGGAATTGATCGTATGAAATACCGCAGGAGCGCGCGCCTTCGTACATCCCCGTTTCCGTGTGTAGCGCCAAGTACTCTCTCACAGCCGCTTTGGTCTTAAAGTCGGGCACATACGCGTCGTTCGGCACTTTCTGATCGTTCACTATCACTTGAAGCGAGCTGATGTCGTAATGCTTCATCTCGAACGGGTTCTTGGTGAAGCTACCGTTGAAGGCGTCGTGGTCCAGGAAGCAAATCATCATCGACTTGGGAAGCTGGCCTGTGTTGGAGTGCGTGTAGCTGTGATCTCTGTTACCTTGAGGGATGGCGTACGTCGTCACTTCCACTCTGTTCACCGGGTAGTCGAAGGGTCCGTGTTCTATCACCGCTCTCTCGTGCGTTTCCGCTACAGCGTCCGCCACCAACACGCGTCGCACGTAGAGCTTTGCTTTGTAGATCTTCAAGCTGTAGCCTCCGTCAGCGGCGCACATCAGATAGAAAGAGGGCGCCGCCTGTTTCAGAGTGAGATTGATTTCCGTCTCTCCAACGATGAGCTTCGGTTGATGAGCCAGGTCAAAGTGCAGTCGCGCCATCAGCGAAAAGCGCTTGTTGGAGATTAGCTTCTTGCGCGCTTTGTACCCCGCATTCGCGTCAGTCAACGTGTCAAACTGACCGGGCGTATCTTCATGCCACCCCTGGGCGCTCATGACGCCGTCCTTCACGTCTTTGTTGTAGTTGAGTAACCCTTCCAAGTAAGCTCGGTAAGGGTAGGTCTCGGTGTTGCCAGACACTTTGAAACCGCCGATGGAGACTTGCACGTCTTTGAAGAGCGAGTGAGCCAAGTTGTTCACCGGAGCTACTGCGTCGGTGTCATCGATCGCCGTTCCGTTCGCTTTCAGCACTTGACATTCCAGATGAAGGTAATTCTCGTTGAGGTCTGTGTACTCTTGCGACTTGTTGATGGTGAAATTTATGTTACCTCCATCCTCTAAAGAGTTTTTTGTTTCTATCCCCAGGAAAGACGACTTTAAGATAGTAGTCTGAGTCGGCGCTACGGTGTGCAGGTCGAGCTCAGAGAGCGCGCACTCGTTACTGCTCTCGTGTACGTAAGCCATTGTGTTCTCTCTTCACGCGGCCGACAGACTGACGCCGACCGCCTCCAGTCTTTTTATTTATACCTGAACGCCTAGGCGCTTACCGGTCGAATACATCCCCTCTACGTCTCTTGCAAGAGCCACCACCCGTCTGAGGGGAATGCCCACGACGACGTTTCGACCCTTTCTTAGACGCGACAGTCGTCTTTCCTCCCGAGAACGCCGTACTCGCCAGTCTCTTCAGAGCGCCTGCGCCTCGGTCTTTCACGCTGCTCTTTAAAGTCCGACCCGCCAGCACATCTTTAGCTACGCCCACACCGGCGCGGAGCAGCGTTTTTCCCACCGACTTCAACAGCGGGGTAGCCGAGCGCATCAGACCTAACAGAGCGCCGCCCAAACCGTGCCCGCTCTGGAAAGAGCGCCCGCTGTACACGGTCACGCCGTTGCCCAGCTGCGCGTTGTAGTAATCGCTGTACCCTCTGCCGAAGTCGGTGCGCCTGGGTGGAAAGTACGGAACGCGTTGACGCATCATTTTTCTCTCTTTCAGCGCTCAATAGGTCTCAGATGAAGTGTCACGGTCACCTCGCCTCTACCGAATGGGATGGAATGACCGGATCGGTCTCTTAAATAGATGCCGACCTCGGTGAACCTCTTGGATTTCAAGGGGAAATAATCCAAATGGGGAAAACTGATAGCTTGCACGCCACCTCGACGCTTTCCGCCTCTGTCCACCGCCACGCAGCGCAACAGCGGCACTTGCATGTCGCCCACACGTCTCTCTTGGATCATGTCGGTGTATATGTACACAGAGTGCACGTCTCCGTAAACATCCATCGAGTAGGCGCCGGTAGTCGGCGACGCGAAACGCGTCTTCTCTCCGAAGCCTAGAACGCATGCGAGATGCGGAGTCAGCAGGACAGCGCAGTGTCTCGGCGGTTTGATGGTGACGCGTTTCGTCTTGGCGTCGTACGATAAGATCCGCATCGGTTTGAGCAAGAAGCTCTCGCCCTCTAGTCTGTCATCTCGCATCGTCTCACTCAAGCGCTCGACTAGGGTGTGGTTGCTTCCAGTGAAAATAGGAGGTATCTGGAATATGTTTGGCATGAAACTGCGCACGCCCATGTGTTTCTCCATCTCTTCGATCATATGTCTTGCTTGATCGCTGATCGCCTTCTTCTTCACCGCCGGGGACAAGAACTTCTTGTATACGGCATTCGTCTGTCTCAAGTCGACCTCTCTCTTGAACCTTTTTGTTTCCGGTTTCAATTGCTGCTCTTCCGCCGTGTCTGATATCTCTTCCACCGTTACATAGCTCGCTTCCTTCCAGCTCAGCGGGAAGTCTGAGCTGAACGTTAGCTTGCTCAGACCGTTCGCGTTTCTCATTTCCCGCCAGGCCACCTGTGGTTTTTTTCCTTCGGCGAATTTAGTGTCTTTTAAAACCTGGATCGCCTCCTCTAGCGAACCCTTGGTGCGCAGAGGAACAACGATGATCAAGTCGTCGTCGTGCACGTTAGTCCATTCTGTAGGGAGGATGATCTCAGTCAGAGCCGCTTCGTACGCTTCGGGCAGAAGGAGCGGCGAGTCGAAGTGAGTTCGGAAAGACGTCAAGCTGTTGTCAGGATAATACTCCATAGAGCTGTTGCTAGGTAGAGTGATGTTCATTTTGTTACGTTATTTTTTTGACGGGGATCCACTCGTTGAACTTGTCGTCGTAACCTAACCAACGTACGAAAGCTAACTCTTTACCGTCGACGGTCTTGCGGCGCAACACCTCGTCTATCAGGTAGTTCTTGTCGTAACGACTCTTGTACACCTTCTGAACCTCTTCCGGGTAGAAGACGCCTTTTATCTCCTCGCCCTTGTCGTCTTTCAGCTCGAACCCTCTGCTTCCCAACGTCTTAGCAACGTCGACCACTTCCTCGCGCCAGTTTCCCTCGTACCCTTTGTCGAAGGCGCCTTTGGTTCTCAACATCCTCACTCTGTCACCCGGAGCGATGACGTCGACGGCGGACGTCTTTGTTTTTTTCTTCTTTTTCCATATTTCGTCGATTTGTTTGTTAGTTGGGAGATCTTGTCGGTAGAAAACCGTTTCGCTGTTTTCCGAGCTGACTTGAGCCGGCGCCATTTTCAACGTCTTGTGGTGAGTGCGATTGTAAGAAGACACTACATGGTGCAGTACGTCTACGTAGCGATACGTGCGCTTGTGTGTGAAATAACGCCACAGCTTCTCCTTCAGACTGCGGTTCAAGCGCTCCACTAGACTAGCTTTGATGTCGTCGTTCTCGCCAGTGAAGAACTCTATGCCCTCGCTCTTCAAGTGATCTTGAAAGATCTTGTTCAAAAACTCTTTCCCCTTGTCTGTCTGAACAGTGCGCGGTCGTCTCTCGCCAGGGCCTGTCATCTCTCGGAAGGCCTCGATGACATCAGCGCCGCTCTTGGATTTAATGGGAACGGCCCACGCGTACCTAGAGAAAACGTCGATCGCCGTCACCACGTACCGGAAGCGGTCGTTGTGAGACGCCAAAGCTTGCATGTCCATAAGATCTATCTGCCACTGCTGATCGATTGCGCCGGTTATAGTCTTGTTCCTTGCGAATTTTCTCCGAATGGGTTTATGTTTAGTGTAGGCGTCCAGCGACACTAAAGCATCTCGGATGACGGCCGAGTTCAGGTGGCGAAAATGCTGTTTCTGGAGTTTAGTCACGCTAGTGAAACTGGAGGGCGCTTTGACGTCGGTATATCTAGCTACTACGCGCTTCTTTTCTTTTTCCTTCTTGGTCAGTCTCTTCACTGGTTTGCCCATCGCGGGTCTGTTGAGGGCGTGAAAGACGAGCTCGCCGCTAGGCGGTTGCGCCCTTTCCTTTTCTTACGTGGCACGCTCCTATAGGAAGTCGGAGTTTGGAAAAGTTCACGGTCGTCCTCCTCGTCGTCAGAGGATTGATCGTCCACCACCTGCAGAGAAGAGTCTGCTGCTGCTACTGCTGCTGCTGCTTCTCCTTCTTCCGATTCGAAGCTCGGTCGTTTCCGACCTCTGTCAGCAAGCCGTGTGTCCAAACTTTGGCCAGGTCCGCTCGCTTTATACAGATGGTTTCCGATCAAAGCGTCTGTGGTGGGAACCGCTTCGCGCAGCGCTTTCGTGAACGGCGAGTAGCCCGCCGGTCTGGGCGCCGTCTTCCTGAACCTGGCGGCGTCGTTCAGTAAGTCCACTATGTTGATGCGATGCTCAGGTGGTATTCTCCGACCCGACATCTCGCGCACCGCCCCGTCCTCGTTCCACTTGATCACTCCGGATTTCTCCAATTGTTTGTACAGCTCCACGGTCCGGCGGCGATTCCTCTTGGGAACTTGGTTCGCCAACCGCTCGAGTAGGGACGCGCTGGCCTCTTCAGCAGACTGACGGAGGTGAGCCGGGGGCGAAGAAGAGTAGGACGAAGAGATGTTGCTGTTGTGGGGATTCGCGAGAAAAAATTGCAATCTATTCAACAACCTTCGGTATTTCAACATTTTCTCGCGCGATTCCAAAGTGGGGTCGTTCAACACTAAATCCAAGTCCCTGTAGATAAACTGTAGCACCTGGTGCAAGGCCGCGTCGGGATGAAGGGACTGCTCTGCCTGCTTGTGGTAATAGGCCATGTCGGCGGGTAGGCGGGCGGCGGTGGCAGGAGCGGAACTCTCGTTCTTTTCAGTGCGCTCATCAGGAAGAGGAGGAAGGTTTGGAGCAGTAGAAGTACTAGCAGCAGCGACTGCAGTAGTAGCAGCGCTAGTAGTAGCAGCAGCAGCGGGCACATGATGAAGTAGACCTGCTCGTGATGATTTGTAGAGCGTCTCAGGATCCACGAGCGCTAAACGTTTGTAGTGTTGTTGCTGCTCTGAGTCCGTCATGGGGACGACGGTGGCAATGACGCTGGTGGTGGCGGTAGTGGTGGTGCTGTCGGCGAGTAGGTGTCGAATGACGTGTCTCATATACGGAGAATGCTCTTTATAAGCGGTAAGGCCATCCCTATGAGAGCCGGAATGAGGAAACCTCCCTCTTGTACCAAGACGCGTCTCTTTTTTTTGATGGGCGTAGATTTTTTGCCAACCTCCCTCAACACGTCAGCCGATTCTCGAAGCTTGTCCAGTTGTTTGTCGCTGAGCGGGATGTTCCCTACCAGTAAATTGTGACAGATCTCACTCAACGCTGCGATCAGCTCGTCGCTTCCAGAGTCTATTAGATGCGAGCAGTCCTTTGGCGAGCACTTAGCTAAGTGCTTGAGAGTACCAAAGTGTCTTTCGAGTAGATGAGAAGACATTTTTCTTTTGCTACTGCTTTCTGTTGTTCTTTTTTTTGTCTAGCGGTACGAACACTAGCTGAGAGTGTATGGCCGTCAAAGAGGAGCGTATTCTCAGATCGTCAGGTGTTGACTGCTTGAAGTCCAGGAGGAGGTATGAGTGAGGTCGCTTGAGTTCATGGGTAAATATACTAGAGAGAGCCGCCGCGTTGGACGGAAACACCTGGCGAGACAGACTAGCTATTTGCCCCATGTCGCGCGGGTTCTTGAAAACGATCATGTAGTGAGCGTTCAGACTCATAGTTCGAAAGTCGGGTGATTTCTGGAAGAGGTTCTGAGTGATATATATGACGCTCACGTTCCAGTGATGCGAGTATTTAGTAAAGATGTCGGCTACCACTTGCTGATTGGAACTGCTCATCAGATCGTCCAATATCAGTAGAGTGTGGGGTCGTAAAGCGTCTTCTGCTACTTCCACGTCTCCCGCTATAGACTCTTTGCTAGGAAGACCTTCTCTGAATTCCACACCGTACCGATTTTCCATTTTTTCAAACAGAGGTTGCCACTCGCCGTAATGGTAAAAAGTCTTTTCCACCGGCGGCGTGACCAAATTGTTCACGTCGCTCAGAAATTGATCCACCAAGCGCGATTTTCCACAACCCGACGGACCGCTAATGATACAACTAAAGGGTCCTTGTAGTCGAGCGTCGAAATGAATTTCTGTGAAGAGTTTGCTTTTACTACTGGACATTTTTCAGGACGCGTCAGAGAGCGGTTGTGTGTGTGACTGTCTGCTGTGTTTCTCACTCGAACGGTCGGTGGTGAATGGTTGTGGAGAAAAGTCCGCCGACCTTTTTATTGATTCCGGCCGGTGTCACAGTAGCGGCGGCAGAAGTGTCTTTTTTTTCTTTTTATTTTTTGCGATAAAATTCTATTTTCACTCAATAGTCATAAATATTTTGTATCAGACTCCAGAGGAGTCTGATACAAATATTTATTTTTTAAAAAAAAAAGAAGAGAGAGAGGAGGAGGAGGAAGAGGAAGAGGAGGAGGAGGAGGAGGAGGAGGAGAAAAGCGCAGATTAATTTTTTTTTTTTTTTTTTTTCTTTAGGCAAAGCTCGTCGCTTTGCCGCTTTCTTTTCTATTTCTGTGTTGTGACAGGATCGTCTCGAAAAAGCAATAAGGTGTGTGAGCGCGGCGGTGACAAACACATATCGGTGCGTATGGTATGAAATAGTGCGTCCCTATCTTCTTCCATTCGGCTGCGTTGCAATAAGCGGGATAACAAGTGACGACGTCGAAACTTTTAGTTACCGTGTTCACGTCGGCCACAACGCGCGCCCACCGAGTGGGAGCTGCAGTCACTCCCAAGAATCCGATCGGTTTGCGGAATCGTTTCATAGCGCTTATTCTCACTATATAAGAAGAGGCGGGGTGAGGAGAGTGGCGGCGCTCTTTCTGTTCATGAAACGCCCAACGAGTGGGGGCGCTGAGAGCGGATATTATGCAACGGTAGAGTAAATACGGTTCTGAGAAGACGGCTCTCGGCCATGTCGCTACGTTTTCCTTTTCCGCTCTTGTATAACGACGATGGCGCTCAGCTTTGCTTTTCTCGAGAATTCGGTACGCTTCAAGAGATGCGTGAACCTCAACTACGTGACGCTCTCTCCTTTGAGATAAAAAAATAGCCGGGCAGTTGAGGAGGGCCCTTTGTTCGCGCGATCGTCTTTTAGAAACTCGCGCCCTCTGCAGTGCCATATTTCTTTCCTCCGAAACAAAAAAAAAGACTGAGTGAAAATTTAAAAAAAATTTAAAACAAAAAGCTCAAAGAAAAAAAAATAAGCAATAAGCAGACTCAGCTCGAAATTCCCTGCCGGCGTGATGACGGTGTCTGCAGGCGGTGGCGGCGGTCGGCTGGCGATGGGCGGTGGCGGTGTCGGCGGCGATGGTAGTAGAAGGGCGTGTGGAAAGAGAGAGAGACGCATCTCAGTCTTTTATAGGAGCGGCGAGTGTGACATTTTCAGCTGTCGCATGCTGACCTGCTGCTATCATAAGAGAAACAAAAGCCCTAATCACACTTTTCAGCTGGATCCTTCCACCCCGCCAGACATGGATCCAGATGGGAAGGCGGTTTAAAATTAAATCTGTGTACCGACTGTCATACAATAGGGTAATTAGTTGAACGCGTGTCACCTGTATAAAGGATTAACGGGTCATGGGCTCAGCGTGTGTATAGAAAAACAACTACAGGTAGCGTGAACAAAGCGACCCCCTCCCTTTCTGTCACTCTGTCTGTGACTAGAGGGTGCGCGTGTGGTAAGCGGCTTATATCTAAAGAAAAACAAATCACCCTCGCCTGTCGTCAGCAGACAGCCGGCCGGCGGCTGGAAAATGCGATTAGAGGGATGATGAGCCACGTAGTAAGCGACTTAAGGCTGCTCTAAAGACCTGCCGTGAAGGGGCAGCTGGCCGGTGGCTTGAAAAAAGGCGGGGCGTAAGGGTATATAAGGGGGAGTGAAACCACATTCAGCATCGTCATCATCGTTCACGCTACTACTACTACTACTACTACTACTACTACTACCACCACCAGCAGCACGCCTCAATTTGCAGATCCTCGTGATGGAAAGTTGCTACCGTGACATGAAGCGGAATGACGAAGCTGCTCGCGGATGTGAGGCTGATGCTGTAGCCTCTGCTACTGCTGCTGCTAGTGCTGCTCAGCGTGCTACTGCTGCATTTACTGCGGCTGTTAGTGACGCGGGTCGTGATGACGTTGTTGTTGTTGCCGCTGCGGCTGTGACTGCTGCTGTTGCTGCCGCCGATGCAGCTACTCATGCCACCGATGCCGACGCTGCTGCTGCTGATGCTGTTGCGGCTGCCGATGACGCCGCTGATAACGCTACTAGTGCCCGCTCTGCCGCCCTTGCTACTGTCGCTGCTGCTGTTGTTGCTAATGCTCACGCTACTGCTGCTACAGCTGCTGCTACTGCTGCTACCGCTGCTGCCGAGGCTGCTGCCGCTGCTGCCGATGCTGCTGCCGATGCTGCCGATGCTGCTGATGCTGCTGATGTTAGCAGTCGCGTCGACAAAGAATCGTCATTTGTCACTCTTAAACCTCCAGTTGAACGCGCGACGAGTAGTAGGGCTACCAACGCGACGGCCGGATGGTGCAAATGGTGTCGTCGCTTCTGCTCGTGCGCTTGCTTTTCTTCCAGTCCTACCTGCTGCTGCTACGGTATGATAGTGTTATAGTGTTTGAATGAGAACGCGCGTAGTTACACATAGACGCTGTTACAGATGTGCTTTTTTATTCGAAAATATAATTTTAACATAAGATGGAACTTGTTGTGTTTTTTTCTATATATACGTTGTTTGTTTACAAACAGTCACGTGTCACGTGGTGTTGTTTACAAACAAGAGAGCCACGTGGTGTTGTTTACAAACAAAACCCTAAGTAGGTCACGTTACCCTAGTTACCAGAATGCCGGCTTCTGATTGGCTGAGCCTAAGTAGGTCACGTGACGTAAGTAGGTCACGTTACCATGGTTACCAGAATGCCGGCCTCTCATTGGCTGAGAGCTTCTAAGTAGGTCAGTAGGTCACCCAGAATGCTGGCTTCTGATTGGCTGAGAGCCCTAAGTAGGTCACGTTACCATGGCAACGGGTCACGTGACCCAATGGAGGCCTCTGATTGGCTGCATATCGATTGAGTAATAAACAGTACTTAACTATAGTCCCGTTCCGATACATACTATACTACTCTCGTGTGTAAGCCACACCCTGACTTTGAGCCGATCGTATAAGCCGCACTGCTGATCTGATTTGCGTACTAGCCGCGGCCTATACGTGAGCATTTACAGTACCCAACGTCTGCGTAATCCTCAAATTGACCAAAAAAGTGTGAAAATGCGAAATGTTCTTTAAAATTGCATAGAAAAAACGTAAGCTCAGCCCTTTTACTAGGCACGGGCGGGTGACCTGTAACATACATTTTTGAAATAACTTTGCCCGCGGCTACCACGTGACACGGTGTGTCCCGGGGGTGGCGCGTGTCTCCCCGTCCTGCCGCCAGGGGCCGCCCCGGGACGTGTAGTGTCACGTGTTGACACCAGGGGGCGGCCCGGGGCGCCACCACGCGGACAGCGCGGAGACTAATTAGTCACCACGTCCTGCAAGAATATACATGTAATTACATCAACATTATACATTTATTAAAAGGTTTCTTTCTTTCTTTCTCAGACGTTTCCCGAGGCTACCATTATTTACCTACTATCTCTGCCTATACAGTACGAGACGTAAATTGTGGACGTTCTTATTTGATTATTATTGTTAAATGTGAACGTTTGAATAACTTTTACAAAGCAAACAAAATTGAAACGTTGCTAACTAAAAGAAGTAAGGTCTCACTTGTTGATATTGACTGATTATATCACGTGGTGTGACATGTAATTGTACATACACAGAACATACACCAGAATAGCATTATCGATTCAATTCATAACCAAAGTGTCTATAACCAACTGCTTATGCACATAAAATACTGTTTTTCATATCATGCCTTTTCATGTACAAACATTGGAAGGTCCAGAGGTTGGTCTTCCGTGTCATATAAATATACTAGTCTAGTAAATAAAGCGGAACAGGAAGGACTAGGGACGGTTACCTAGGTTCTCCCGTGTCCTAGAAATAGGGTATAGGGGTAGGGTGCTTCCGGGAATCCAAGAATCTTTTTTTGAAAGTTGCCATCACCATAAATCATGGACACATGTGAGGACCTAAAAACCACCTGGCGGCCCACTACTGCCACCACCACTTCGCCACGCACCCCTTACCATGGACTCAAATACATGCTGCAATACCATAAAACCTCGCTTATAAGTCGACCTCACCTGTACGTCGGATTGGAACATGGAGGGCAAAAATCGATTTATAGGAAAAAGCTTTAAACTTTGGAAGAACCTCACTTATAAGTCGAATTGGAGTTTGAGGATTTTTGAGGGGTTATACCCCAACCCAGACGCCCCTAAACAATCTTTTTCGTGGAGCCAACGTGATTAATACTCATGATATTTTGTTCTAAAGACGCCCCCCCCCCTACTTGTGGTGGAAAGAATTTAGTCTTACATGGAAAAACATTCCCCTAAAAAATGTCTAATCTACAGCATTACGGTTAACCTTCTTTGGGTCCTTAAATAATTTCCTTTTTTCGGAACCTCGCATATAGGTAGAATTTGACTTTCGAGAGGAAAACTCGACTTATAGCAAATATAGATCCGAAATAAAAAATCGACTTATAAGCCAGGTTTTACGGTAGATTGAATATACCAAAGGTTACATTTAGAATCGAAAATTGAAACGGAATATGACAAGGTAATACACACTATAAATAATTTTCTTTGAGCTAGTATGATTACAATTTCAGCCGGTAGAACGGTAGTTTTCCTTATCAGCATCCAGTGGACAAGTTCGAAAACATACTTGATTTCTCATATCATTTAAAACTAATAAGATGCCAAGATAAATACATATATGATATACCATAAAACCATTGAGATGCAAGGACAGAGATCCATGTTCAATACTTTGTTGTGAATGTTGTTGGGCCAAATTTTAAAAATATGTTTGTTTCAGGTCACCCGACCGACTCTAGCAAACCAGGGCCGACCCTACGTTTTTTTTATGCAATTTCGACACTTTTTGGGTCATTTTTAGAATTTCCACGGAGGATGGCCAGTACTTTCATGTTAAAAAATAAAATAAAATAAAATAAAAATCCGACCTACCGACCCTAGTCTTTCTGCCCATGTTACCTGAAACATACCTTTTATTTTTTTTGGCCTTGTCATGCTCTGACTAAACCTCCAACTAATCCCACCACCCCCACACACAGCCCCACCCCACTCCCCGCCCCCACACCCCCACCCCCACCCCCACCCACCCCTGTCTACCACTTTCACCCTCTGTAATCCTGTCTGGAATTTCTAGGACGTTTTCTTATCAACTCCTTCTGGGTCAGGAGCTCTCTAACTTACAGCGCGTGCCTGCCACCTGCCACTACTCCCCTAACCCCGACTTTATGCACCCCCCCCCCCCCCCCCACCAACACACAGAGCTAGTGCCTGCCCCCAGCTACCCTCCACAACTGACACTTTTCCTCAGACTGTCCTACCATTCTGTAACTGACATGCCGTGCCCTTCCCTCCCCGTAACCTACACTGTTAGAAGTAAGTAGTGTTCCTGTACACCAAATACTGGGGGCAACTTTGGTTCCAGTAGATTGTGCTGTAGACCTACAGCAAGTGAGCCTTTGTATATTTACAGCACTATGTACTGTACAGGGACAGCAGAATATTCTATTACTGTACAGCAAAATTGATTGTAAATCATAGTCTGAAGGTCCTGGGTTCACCTCCCAGTGCTGGTGATATTTTTACATCATCCATCTGAGGGGGAAACAAATTGTAGGTGGATGTAGGTAAAACAAGTGAAGTGGCTCGACCAAGGATTGAACTCACCACCTGTGGTGTTAGAGACAGGCCCTGATCCGTTGCGCCACATAGCCGGTGTTAAAAATGGTCATATTGGGGTATAAGCTACCTCTGCCATGTCTGTATCAAATGAGCTACAGCCTTGTTGCTAAAGATCCCTGATGAGAGGTGGCTAGACCAAGGATCGATCCCACGACCTCTCACAGTGGCGGATTTAGGGGGTGGGCGCGGGGGCGCGCGCCCCCTCCTTTTTGCCTGTAGTTAAGAGTTTAATTGTCTTTTTTAGACCCTGATTTTGGCCAAAAATAGGGGGTGCGCCCCCTCCTTTTGCCTAGAAAAGGGGGCGCGCCCCCTCCTTTTCCAAATCCTGGATCCGCCACTGTCTCATGTACATATTACAGAGAAAAGTGCTGCAGATCTATAACCCAGTGGGCACAGAACATTGAATCAACATTGATAAATGGTTATCAATGTTGATTCAATGCTGCTTCAACATTGGTTCAACATTGTACTGAATTTTGTGCCCACTGGGAAGTCACTACCGTAACCTGCATCTACAGTAACAGAATTGTACATGTACAGTAAAATTTGCTGTATTATTCTTTACAGCTAAAGTACTGTACATTTTACTATTCACAAACAACAACTTTTTACAGTGTACTCTGCTCTGGCCTGCCATGCTTTGCCCTCCGGAACTTTTCCAGCTCCATCCTCCCTTCCTTCACTTGCCTGCATCCCCTGCCTGCCACCCCAATCAACCCGACTCACCCCCCTCCTCTCCCCTCCCCCCCCCTCAAACACAGAGCAGCTCGCTAGGTGGTGAGTAACAGGCAGTGTGAGGGCAGGCTAATGGGATCGTCAGGACATACTCCCAAGAAAATCTTTCCACTCTTGAATTCGATTTATTTAAAATTATTTAAATATTATCTACAGAGGAATGAAGACATTTAGTATACAGGATAAACATGAGGTGGCACCACCCATTCTCTTTTTTTTGTCCCTTAATTCAATTATTGTCGGTAAATCCTCAATTTAAGATAGTAGCATCACTAAGATTGGCCCTTTTAAGATTGGAAATATTTTCTTGTCCACGCCCCCACTTTGCACTTACCATCTGTGCCCGTCAACCCCCCATACCTTAACAGTGCAGTAAATGTGTGTATACCTTAGGGATGTAGTCAGCTTATAGGAGTGGAACAGCTTGATTGGAGGGATGGGAGCTAAACTGACCCCATTTAATTACCCCTTCCTTTTACGTAAACCACTCATGTATATCTAGATATGTGATAAGGCCACTCAAAAAAGAAGTGTTTCTATATCGCCAAGGTCTGAGATACCTGACAAGGGAGGCTTTTTTTTAGGATAATTTACTCGTTTCTCATGACCAAAATTTGCATTTGGTTAAGAATCAATAATATTGACCTTTAAAAGAGGAGGAAATGTAAGTTATTTCTATACCACTGCATTGCTGGCATTATTAGCTGTAATTTGATACCAAATATGACATTTTTTAGTTTTTAATCAAAAATTTGCACAAAAGTTTTCCTAAAAACCTGATTTTTATGATGCGCGCCGTAATGAGAAACCGTTTTCTTTTTTTGAGTGGCACTGTCTAAAGTAACTACACTACGCCTTCTGCTGGGAGGGCAGACTCAAACTCATGTCCAGGTGGGATGACCTACCAACTGAGCAACTCAGCAGGTCTCAGCTGTCAACATATTTTTGGGGCTTCTTATCAGGTTAATCCCCTCCTTCCACACCTGGACAAAGGAACTGATAAGAAATTCACCCAGAATGCACTGCTCTCGAATCGGGGGGGGGGGGGGGGCTAACCAGAATGCAGTGCTCTGAGTCAAGATGGTAGCCCCCATAGCCTAATGCGCTAGTGCCGTATATACAGGGTAGGAATCCATAACACGTTGGTGAGTGGTGAGTAGAGTGGGTGCTTACCTCACGGTGGTTGTACACACCTGCATGCCGCCCTCTACTCCCACATAGACAGGTACACAGGTAAACACTGGGTAAATATGGGGAAAGACAACCTGCCAGAGGCAGCCACAGATGTTAACCCCAATAGATATGGGCATTTCTATAATAAGTTCAATTGATAAATGCATTCCAAACCTATGAAAAAAGGCTGCGTATTTTATCAATAGAAACTTATTATTATTATTAAAAAAAAGATATTGAGGTAAATACGAGCAGAAAAAACTTGGTAGAAGCAACCACTGATAGATATTGGGGTACTATACAAACTCGCATATAAGCCTATTTCTCATATCAGCCACACCTCTAATTTTGACAAATCCTATTAGAAAATTGCTTATTTAGTACTTTAGTATACTTATAAAGAACTCGTGTATAAGCTGCACCCTGACTTTGTCCTGATTCTCAAAGCTGCACTGGCGATCTGACTTATACACAAGGTTTTATGGTAAATATGCGCAGAGAAAACCTGCTAGAGGCGACCACAGACATATATTGGGGTAAATACAGCCAGAGACAATCTGCTGGAAGCAACACGCCATATAGGTAACTTGGTATCGGCATTCTGTGTACCGCGTAAATAGTACTAAATTTCAGAGTGACAACAGAAAGGAAGAAATTATCCACGCAATAAACCAATGTGTTAAGCGTTGATGACAATAACTGATCTGCCTCCTTGGTATGTGCATGCAGTAACACAACCAAACCACAATCGACAAAAAGATAGGAAGCCATCAGAAAATGAACAGTACCATAGGGTAGAGGCTCCCTGACTCGGACAGACAACTTGAGTCGGACACCATAATGTAACAAGGTAGCCTAAGTGTATAATGGTCTCATCCATAAACATCTTGGATGGAGACTCCCATTTTCTCTGTGAGGATGCGTAAGCATCACCACAGAGAATATATATATATATATATATATATATATATATATATATATATATATATATATATATATATGTGTTATATTATTACTATATGAATCCATATGAAACATCATAATATTATTTTTCTATTATAATGATTCCCTTAAGGGTAATTTTGTATATCCTATATGAACTACATCTCTATTGGATATGCACCTGAGTTGCAGAACGCAAACAGGGCCTGGCTCTACGTTTTTGCAAGTAAAATAAAAGAATTAACAACAACAACAACCATTGCTCTTGAATGACATAGTCACTGCCATAATAGCACCTTTCATGTAAACTGAAGATGAAACATTCAGTGTTTCTCAGCCTAATAGATAAAAGATATTCACACTGACAGCCAGCATGCATAGCAGATTGTCAATTCCCTAGATGTTCCCTAGATGTTATTGGACCAAGAACACCTCTTGCTGAGGCAGTCAGAGAGGAATGTGGAGGCTTGGCTTGTTTAGTCCAAGTCTCTCACCACACAACATGTGGCAACTGCAGGACGATACTTCAGACTTTCAACAAAAGTGTTTTAAATTCAGACACTTTCTTTTCCGACGCGTTAAGATCTCTGCAAGCAGGCGGCACCTTTGCCTTCCCTCCCGCTCAGCTAGCAGGGATATCTAATAGAATTTCATACTGGCTATATGAAGCTACTTCATAAAAGCCCTGATTTACATTCTTTGAAGGGTTCAAATCATATAATGCCCACAGATATAAAAGGTTTTTTATCATCCTTAGTACACATATCGTTAGTTAGTGATATCATCGAGTTTATATCTTTAACTACAAGTTCCATTTTGTGATAATCTTGTTCTACTCCTGTCCAAGCCAAATATAAGTATCATCTATACCCTTGTTCTATGGATGGAGCTTTTAGACCTCGTAGATTTGATAGCCGTGTTTTATGTAAGCGTGACTTAATTGAAGTATTTCCTGTTGATATTCTACTATCTTTAAATCACCCTGAAACTTAAATTTACTGAACTTGAACTTGATACTGTTCAATACAAAGTATTGATGTTTTTTTTTATTGATCAACATGTTCGGCACAGTTCCTCAACCTTCAGTCTTCCCTCCCCGATGTAAGCCTCACCTGACTGCAGGAATCCTGTAGCTGCTGACTTTCACTTTTCTGATTAAACTGTTGAAAGTTTCAGCAGCGGACCTTTCTCCTGCCCCTCCCACTGATTCATTTAC
Organism: Harmothoe impar; assembly: GCA_947462335.1. Lineage (NCBI taxonomy): Eukaryota > Metazoa > Annelida > Polychaeta > Phyllodocida > Polynoidae > Harmothoe > Harmothoe impar. The sequence continues at coordinate 77,961,615 of OX381708.1, forward strand.
TACTTCCTGTTCAATCCAACATTTTCGCCGCCGGGTTTTAGTTCTACGCCATCTCCTCAAAGGAGGATGAGGGTCCTGATAATATCAACACTGCATGAGAATTACATGGATACACCTTTTTTGTAGATCCCATCTAAATGTATTGGAATGTCACAATCATGAATATACATGAAATATGTATGTTTTCAGAACAAAAACTATTTAATGTAAATTGTTCTGCCTGTCACATGTGTGCTCCTTTAACTTGAAGTTAATAATTCAATAATTTGTTTTCCTATATTCAAAACATAATTACAACAGCACCTTTTTTCAATTCCCATTGAACCCCCTCACAAATGAACACAGTGCAGTGTAGGAGCCGTACGATGGCAGCATCACCTGGTGGTTGAATGAAGAACCACAGTCCCACATTGCGTGGCTCTACTTCACGCCATGTTTGCTGTTCCTGCAGCCTTGGCGTTCCTGCTGACGGGACAACTGTAGGATTACTCCATGTAAGATATCCCCAACCCCCTCCTCCTCCTTAGGCCAAACAAAAAATAAGCAGCTGTTCCGTTAAGATAGCCCAAAAAATAGGGTAGGTCGGTCGATTTTTCTATGAATTATTTCTAGGATCATGATCGAGTTGTTAGGGAGAATCTCATATGATGGAGTGGTTATTTGATAGTGTAGAACCAATATCTGTCTAATTAAGCCATTATCAGTTCTCCTTTTCTAGACAAAGAATTCTCACCCTTCCAGTATATCAAATGATAACAATTCGGATGGCTGACGGTCATTAGGTATGTATTATGCCCTTTGGTGATACCCTACACTAGGGAAACTCTAAAGAAAAAAGTTAAAAGAGGTTAGGGTCAGGCCAAAATGAGAGGGTCGGCTGGGTTACCGGAACATGACTTTTTTTTAGTTTGGCCTTAACATGCCCACCCCTGATCTCACCCACACCACACACCCCTGATTTCTCCAGATCCTGACAGAACAACTGTAGTACCACTCCCTCCCCTACTACTACCGATCTCACCGAGCCGGACGGAACAACTGTAGGATCACTCGGTGTGACAGGCTGAGGGCTGCAGCAGCCGGGTCTGGGGATTACAGCTCATCAGGGCAAAAACATGGAGAGGGGGGGGGGGGGCAGGCATGTAAGTGACTATACATGGGTGGCCAGAATTTTGACCGTGTTGCCGTGTCGATTTTTAGACAAAATGCCGTGTCGCCGTGTTGATTTTTATCTAGTGCATTATGCCCTCATTGACTGTGTCTGTCGATTTTTAAAAGGGCCGTGTCGGCCATGTCAGATGTTAAAAGTGCCGTGTCGCCATGTCGATCGTGTCGGATTTTAACTCATGTATAGTCACATGTAACTCGCGGGCCATTTCATTTTAGGATAAGGTGAAACTAGATCTATAGAGTTAAAGGTAGAACTGGTTGAATTTCATTAGAAAAGATTGTGACTCGATGTGTACACAAAACTATGATTCTTACAGGCCATATGACACAATTCGTCATGTTTTTCATTGTTTCCACCCTCTGGAGACCATAATAATCTTCCAATTTACGAGCGGTAGAAACTGGCATGGCGCCAATCTTGTCCTTAAAGGACAAGATAATACCCCGTAGGTTAAATAAGATGCATAATGTATGAGTATTCACTTATCAGTTACAGGGGTTTTTACCCCCCCCCCCCCCACCCTCTGAGGTTGGGGTGTAAACAATACTGACCTCTCTTCAGGGAGGGGGAAAAACTTGCGAACCTTCGCGAGGGGGTGAGTGAAATATTCCATGCACTCTAGAGGGGGGCGTAAAAAACCTCAGCGCAAAATCCCCCCCCCCCCAAGTAATTAACTAATAAAAACTCCATAAGCTGCTCGCCATGGGTACATTCATACATCCTGATGTGCATTAAAGCACACGCCTGTCCCTAACAGGTTTCCATGTTGCATCAGTGATTCATTAAATACTCACCGGCATGGACATGAAGATTCAGTACTAGAATTGTGAGGGGGATACACTCGGTGATTATGCCGCTTTAAAGAACAAGATGATGCCCCGTAGGTTAGACACGATGTATGAAACACATTGGTGAGTTATTAGCCCATCTGTAATGATGTTGATGGTTGTGATTGTAAGCAAAACTACAAGGGGTGATTGCAATGTATGTGTAGGGAGTTGAACATTTTAAAGTAGTGTGTTGGTGCCTATGGTCATCTATTATATTGTGCTCTAATGGTTTCTTGGATATAACGGTCTGTAGGAGCCGGAAATAATGTTTTTATTATATGGATGACTAGGCTAACTACATACTGAGTTAGCCTAGTCACATCAACAGAGGTAGCCTAGTCTTCAATCTATTTCAGGCTGATTTCTCTATAATTGCATTGATTTAATGAGGCTAGCAATTGCCAGCATGACCACATATACCCGAACTAAGATTCTACCGACTATAATGTAAAAATATCAAGTATTTACATTACAAATAGACAAAATCTGTTAAGCATTGTTTGCTCTCCATCCCCCATCTTGATGGGCTGACTCCAGATTCCAGGCCCAGTGTCCCTACAGTGTAGATGGAGACATGCTCTATATGAGCTGCTTCCACTGCCCTGCACTGTCCTGATCGGCTCACATCCTCATCGACCCAATACCCCCCCCCCCCCCACCCGGCTCCCCACACACAATCCCACCTCCTAACCCTCCCTCCTCACCCCCCACCACCCCCCCCCCTCTCACACACCTCCTCCCATCCCGGTCCCCGCGTCAGTCGGCGGCCGGCATGCACGGCGTCCACACGTGTCTAGTGCTGGAGGCTGTAGGAGGGAACACTGCTTAGTACTGGATGCTACCCCCACTAACCTAGCTATTACTTAACACTGGGCACCTACTCTACCCACCTGGACAGTGCATTACACTGGATACAAGCTCCACCTGCCTTACAGTGCTTAATACCGGGTACCAACTCTATTGACATGGACACTATATAATACAGGATACTACCTCTATGCACCTGGACAATATCTAACATTGGGAACCAACTCTACATACCTGGACAGTACATAATACAGAATACTTCCTACCCACCTGGACACTGTATCATACTTGGTACCACCTCTACTATACTGGCTTGGGAACTGCTTAACCCCATCTGCCCTATAAAAGTCAATATCAGTATACTGCAACGCACTATAATACACATATTGGAGGGAGTGATAATTTAGGCCTTCAACACTAGCCACCACCTCTACCAACCCGGACAGTACTTAATACTTGATACCACCTTCACCCACCTGGACAGTGCATAAACTAGATATGAGCTCAACCTACATGGACAGTGTTTAATATTTCAACCCCCTCAACCCATCTGGATGGTTCATGATACAAGCTACCCACCTGGACAGTGTTTAACACTAGATACCACCTTTACCCACCTGGGCAGTACCTAACAGTGGCTACCACCTCCAAACATCTTGACAGTGCCTAAGACTGCATACTGCCACCTCCTCCCCACCTGGACAGTGCATAACACTAGACACCAGCTCTACACACCTGGGCAGGGCATAACACTAGATACCACCTCCCCCCACCTGGACAGTATATAATACTTGATACCTTCACCCATCTGGGCAGTGTTTAAAACTGAATACAACCTCTACCCACCTGGACAGTGCATAACACTAGATACTCACCTGGACAGAGTTTAGCACAAAGTATTACCTCTTCCCACTTTGGCAATACCTCATACTTGATACCACCTCCACCCGAATGGAGAGTGCATAACACTGGATAGCCACTTGGGCAGTGCATAACACTAGATACCTCCACCTCTACAGGTTACCCACCTGGGCAGTACTAGTTACTTTATACCTTCCCCCACCTGGACAGTGCCTAGCACTAGATACCAGCTCTACACACCTGGGCAGTACATAACACTAGATACCAGCTCTCCCCACCTGGGCAGTAGAGTGCCACTAGATACCAGCTCTACACACCTGGGCAGTAGAGTGACGGTTAGGGCAGCCACCACCTGGAGGCAGCAGGGGAGTCTGCTGGAGGAGGTTCTGCTATCAGGCACACCTGCTGCCACCCTGGAGTGTGTAGGAGAGTGTGTGTGTGTGAGTGTGTGTGTGTGTCGGGGCAGCACGTGGAGGCCAGTACCTAGTGGTAGTGTAGACGTCGTCTCACCTGACGGAGGGAGGAGGGTGCTGTGTCTACTACAGCACCGGGAGTAGTAGCAGTAGTACTACAGGAGGAACCTGGAGCTGCAGGAGGAGACACTGGGTGTATAGCATAGATACACTGGAGGAGGAACTCCAGGTTAGTTAACTCTGCTGCTACCTACTGTCTATACCTACCTGCTACTGGTAGTGGTGGTGGTGCCAGGTAGTGGTAGTATAGCAGAGGTCAGGGGCAGTGCAGGATAGGGACTGGAGGGATATTCTACAGTTATAGGGACTGGGGGGATCTTCTACAGTCTTCTAATACTCCGGGACACATACCATTGGAAAGATATAGGACTTATATAAGCTGGATCATTGCATTCTGCTAGATAGCGGAGGTTCGCCGCAGTGCAGGATAGGGACTGGAGGGATCTTCTACAGTCTTCTAATTCTCCTGGACACATACCATTGGATAGATATAGGACTTATATAACCTAGATCAATGCATTCTGCGAGATAGGAGAGGTCAGACAGGGACAGGAGCTATCTTCTACAGTCTGCTAATACCCCTGGACACACACCATTGGATAGATATACAATTTATAAAACCTGGATATAAGATCATTGGATACTACTTGATAGCCCTGGCAGTGACTGGGCGAAGATTGAGATGTCAATTTCCCTGCATTGCATTGGATGATATAGGAGGATGGGAACATATTAGAAGTCGTCTTCATGTTGCATACCTAGAACTTGGATATAATAACTCCAATAACTACACTGCCTCTCTGGCCAGTATACCTGTAAGATAGGGATACTGTTAACAGCTGATTGTACAATACGAAGCAGAAGGTAGGCATTGCGGCAAAGGCTGATAGGAACCTGTTCGATACCTTCTTGTGGCTGGATTAGTGAGTGTAGCGGCAGGTATAAAACCACCTTCACAAACCACCTCCTCCTCACTTACCCCTCCTGGAGGAGACTGCCACACTCCTGCTGCTGCTGCTGCTGCTGCAAGTGGCAAAAACAAACCTGCACCCACCCTGCATACACCACTACATACATACCCACACCACCAGGCACGTTGTTGGGGCAGTGAGGCAGTGCAGACTCGCTCAACCAGTAGGTCTTTCCGCCACAAGGGCTGCAAATGGGACTGGTGGAACTGGTATATTACAATTGTTACTTCCTGTCAGGCTGTGCATAGGAATTGGTGTACAGGATTTGATTTGCACGTGCAGCTACATGCCTTATAGAGGTTAGCACGAGCTGATACCCATAGTGTGCTATACATGATTGATGTCATGAAGGCAGGGACTGCCGACCTGTGTATACCTGCAGTCTGAGGGATTGTATACTGAAATCCTGTTATCGCGTGTCCTACCCATTGCTAACAGTCCACTGCTACCGATATTCAAGAGGGATTATTGTATATTATCACATGGATCTGACGATCTGACTGGGCGAGATTTATAAATCTGCCAAACTCGCTTTCCTAAGCATTCTAGAGACCAGTTCTTGACCAGGAATTTGAAAAAGGAGATTGTATCCGTTTTGGCTATGTCTTGACTCAGGATTTAAGTAAGGCATCAGTCTTTGAACGGCATTGCCCGTGGAGTATTTACACGGAAATGCCTTAATTCCTGATGATCGTCTTTGGACATACATTAATTTGTAGAAATATCTATCTGTGACGATCCAGCTTGGATTAGACTGCTTGTTGCCATGACGACGACGTTAGGACCAGGCGGGTGGCTTGTAACCATGGTGATGGTGGTACTGCTACATGTCACCAGGGGCGCAGAACAGGGACATGAAGGTAGGTTCTATTTTGGTATTACCATGCTGTATTGTATTAGGGGACAGGGTGATCTGCCAGATCTTGAATTCAAACTAGGACCGCCAATTTCTCGGGTTCAAGAGAGGACAATTCAAAACCCAAGTGCCAAAGTCTTAGACTTACTTGGGCTGGATCAGCAGTATGTTTTTTGGGAATTTTCGACTTTGGAGGGCCATAAATCCTAAAATTTTAGTCCGAGACAAAAAAAGAAAAATTCTAAAAGCCTAGAATGTTCCCTCTCACCTAATACCAACAAGACCTAGTATGGTGCAGAGCTCTTTATTCTATAGCTCATGGAAGGTGAAAAACACTGAAAAACACGATTTGGTACATAAATGTTGGGTCTGACTCATATATAAGTCTTGCAGCTATAATTGCAGACACTGTATTACATCGCAGGGCAGCTAATGAGATATCAGGGAAATCAACACAGAAAGTATGTAGTAGGGACAGGCACCAGGTATGTGTATCTCTAGGTATGCCCCCTCCCTGACCACTGGTACGCTGTATTTCCACATCTGTGTATGTACATGTGTATGGAATATTCATGTCGGTTCTACTCATCCCTTTAAGCCGATCAACATTGGTAGTCGTCATGTTTCACTGAGCAATCCAATAGACTATGCCACAGGAACTGCCAGTACACTAGGGTCAATACAAGTAATGCATTTCAATGCAGGAATCTAATCTTCATTCAAAAACTATTGAAACATGGTCAAATGATAGACAGATAGAAAATCAATACATTTTAAGAAACTTGACTATCCTCCATACAAAACATAAAAATGTGTAGCAAAATGGGGTCACCTTATGCTATCTAGAAGTATCAATATTCCTTCCTATTCCTCTTTAAAGCTCACTGAATACTGGATAATAATTATTTTTATACAAACCAAATGGCTTCCTCACGGTAAAAGCAACATTCAAACACCCAGTATCACAGAGTTTACACATGTAAGGGGTAACAGCAGGGCTGTAGGGCCACACCATATGGGACAGAGGATTCTAGAGTCCTACAAATAACCTTGGGCCTCCAAAACTAGTTTAGTAAATATTTCAACTAGAAACAAAGTTATTACTTTTTACTATATATACATGCTATGGTGCAAAATTCTAGATTTTCAAAAGTGTACATGGGAGCATCCTCTGGATATCCCGGAATCTGCATCAGATTGCACGATCGGAGGGGAGCAGCTCTAGTCTCTAGAATTACCATTATCCAATCTTCTATCCCTAGATATTGTCTTTTGTTTGCTAATTCCAAGTCATCAGTGCCCATATTATGCATATGTATGCATTGTACTGTGTGCCTAGTCAACACTACCCACGTATGTATTGGCATCAGTGTCACATGTGGGCTGCTATTTATAGGAGAGAATGAGAATAGGATGGGTCTTGATGTGATGGTGGGAACATGGTGGCATATGGCTATTGTGAGATGGTAAAGGACCCCACTTATCTATGATAATACAAGCAAATTCTGCAGCTGTTCCCACAGTACATGTGACTGCCTTTCTCCCACCACCTCCCCATTATCTAACTATGACTATTTGTCTCTCTACAGCTCACTGTCTCTTTCCCATGCTCCCCCTCCCCTCCTCTCCCCCTCTCTACCTCTCCCTCTGTCTGTCCCCCCCCCTCTCTACATCTGCTCTTCCACGCCTTCTCCCTTTCTGTGTCCCCTTTCAATCTTTCTACAAATATCTTTGTCTGTCTCTGTCTCTGTCTCTGTGTCTCTGTGTCACTGTCTCTGTCTGTCTGTCTCTCTCTTTCCATCTTTGTCCCCTCTTACACCTCTCACTGCTCCTGCCTCTCTATCTCTGCCTCTGTCTGTATCTGCCTCTCTTCTCGTGTAACACCTTCAACTCCAGTACATTTTCGGAATATACATCAGGCACCTTCCACCATTAGTATAATATCATATTCACCATATGTACTGTATGGCAGCTTAGTGCTATAAATACCAGTATCAATGTGTGCATTGACATATTGATCCCACATTGTATATGATACACAATGTCACCACAGGCCTGTGCCATCTGTGGAACTCCCATCTATAGGAGCTTGGTATATATATATAGACATGTACATGAAGTATTTCAGGACTTGCTCGGCCTTGTGTTGGTGTGTTGTTGTTGTTGGGTTGGGAGTGACTCATGGTAACTATAGTATTAGTAGTATAGTGCATAGTGTCCGTGCGTAGGGTAGGATCAATGGAGGTGAGTGGAGGCCAACTGGTCATTGACCAGACGCTGCTGCTGCAGATGGAGTTATGGCCAAAGGTTAAAAAGCTTGTCGTCTATTTGGGGAATAGTTTTCCTTAAATCCAGATTTTCCTTAGGGCCATGTGTATCAATGTTGATGCACTGCGAATGTCACTGACACAGTGCACAGTGTTACCACACCTGGCAAGAATGGAGTGTCAAACAGCTATTGACTCTGCTATTGACACCGATATTAGAGAGTCAACTCAAGTTGACACTGATAGTAGAGAGTCAACTCATGTTGACCCTTCGTATAAGCAGAGTCATTAGCTGTTTGACTTGCTATTTTACCAGAGCCACGTGGGAGACAGTGGACACCTGTACTTTTCTCTGTGGGGCACTTTCAGGACTAGGGCATATATATCATGTCTGTCTATGGTCGACAATATGCAAAAAGGTATTGAGTCACTCTTTTGTTCTTAGATAGTGGTCATATTGTGTTAAGTACCTACATTTTTGCCACCTATATGTTTCACCCCTCCCCCTAAAAATGTAGAACAGGTCGCAGCTGACCCGTTTTAGTCATATGTAATGTGCTGGCCTTTTCCCTAAAATTAGAGACTTTTTTTGCCCCCCCCCCCCCCAAACACAAGGTGGTCTTCCCCCCCCCCCCTCCCCTTCTGTAGCCATTACAGATGCAGGCATTAACTTGGGAGAACGGAAGACGAAGGAGGTGACTACATTTTTATCCTCCATACCGACAAAAACACATCCCGGGGTCTTCCCTGCTCCCAGGGGCCTCCCCATCCACAGCCTATAGATTTATGCATCAAGAGAGGGTGACTTTTTCATGATAAAGTTGTGTTTATATTGGTTTTAGCAGACCCCTCACAACATTGTCTGTAATGGCCATGTTTGCAAATATATCATATCAAGAGACACTTATCGTTCAAAAAATGTATATTAGAATGCAGGATCTTAAGATTATATCTGTGTATTCGTCTGTCACTCCAGAAATGTTCAAAAACCTGGTCAACAACTAAAGAGTCACCTTTCTTGCTGTTTTGATCCAAAGCCTCATGCATCTCCCCCCCCCTGCCAACCACCAGCACCTGGATCCACCCTGTGGGTGTAGCTGACAGGTGGTGGGGCCTGGGTATCATAACGACCTGGGGTTAGGTACCCTGCCACCGTTACTGCACAACAGGTGTGGAAAGGAAGGCCATTACTGGGTGTACACATGGGGAGCAACTTACACTATGTTATAGAGTGGGGCAAAGATTTCAATAGGATTAGGGTGTTTTACATGCCTATCACAGCATGAAACAGTCGATTTAAGCAATTTTAAGCAAAGTTTAAATTTGATTGATGGCAGAATTCTCAGCAGATTTAGCCAACTTTCAGCACATTATTGCTTTTAGATGAAGGTTGCTTCGAGTTGCCTCAAGCTGCGAGAAATACAGTCATAAACTTCATCTTTGGCACATGCAGTGCATCTGAACAAAAATCATCAGGACTGAGATATAGACAGAGGTCCATGATAATCTGTCTGAATGACAGGTTTCTCCACAAGTGGTGCATTCGATTGTATCATATGAGGTAGGGTTGAGTGTGATGCGATCCAATTCACCACGAGTGGAGAAACCGGGAGTTCAGACCGATTGGAGTGGATCTATGTCATGTAATTCTTGATTAGTTTCTTCAAAATATACAATTAAAGATTGGTTTCATGGCTGTCTTGGTGACATTATATTGTGGAGAAACAGGCCATGGAGAATGACCATCAGTTTCTCCACTGGGGGTTCCCCTGCTTACCTATGTGGCTTCCCCCCCCCCCCCCCCCCCACCACCACCACCTGGATACGGCTGAGTGTACGGCATGGTCGGACTGACAGGTGGGTGGGGACCGGGGTGTGAGAACGACCCACGATAAGATACACGAACCATAAGTTACAGCAGTGTGGTGTCGGGGCCAGATGGTCTGATAGGCCGAACCATTACTTAAGTACACCAGGAGGCGGGGGGGGGGGGTGTAGAAGTTTGAAGTTTGAAGTTTGTTTATTAACATGACATCACAAATTACATGATATTCAGACATGAGGTTGTCTTTTAGTTAGATGAAAGGTGAGACATTTATATAAGTCTGAACCCCAGTTGTGCTACCGGCGTTTTACTGTCAAATGTTATACTTTCTTGCATAGATATTATTGTGAGCTTATATTACGAGTGCTTGTGCATCTCATATGCATACTTTAGCAGTTGCAAGTTGGTTTTGCAGCTAAATGATATTTTGGCACCAGTTAGTCTGGCGGCGCTTGTGCACACTTTGGCCATGGCTAGATATATGTTACTAGTCCTTGTAAGTACCTTACATAAATCAGAAGTGTCAACTACTGATGATGCTGCCACTGAAACACAAGACACAGGCTTGCTAGAGGTAGGGGCAGCAAACTGCATCCTTTAATGAACATGCTCTGCAAGTCATGACCATTATGTACGTAGAAGACCGAGAACAGATGGGGTCCAGGACGTTGGCTCAATAACATACCTTCACTCACATAGAGAAACATGCCACAAGCAAATATATTTAGAAATTTGCATGGCCACGGCCCAGCACTGCATGCATGTTTACATGTAAATTAAATATGTTTAAAGGAACTTTCTAAGTAGTAAGCATATTTAATTACAGTGAATGTCTTTTGGATGCCGTTGTGACCTTTTACATGTCATTAGTGAAATTTCAGTGTTCATTTAGACATCTTGAATTTTCTTTAATGCAAACATTCATGCAGTAAAAGCTACCTAAAATCCGGCCAATATTTAGAAGAAAAATCGACATTCACCATGGGGCTTATTGACAATGAAAAGGAAGAGTTGTATTGCATTTGGTGATTTTTGATTTCGACATGTAACATGATAGAATCTCAAAGGTGACATGTCACATGATTATGCAGATTTACTTTACAGGAGATCCTTAAGTTCAACATGTGACAAGGGGACTCCCCCTCCCCACTTGCTACCCTACCCCTATATCCAGGGACCGCAGTCTCCCAATTAGTATTGGATATATCTATGTCAGGACAGGCTGTATGTCAAGGCACGTAGTATATTAGCCTACTTGTTGTTGACGGAGTGATCTGTAGCAGGGTGACAATGTGAGGACACTGCCCCTGTACCTACCCCCTCCCTCACCCTGAGCTGCTACCCCCACCCTGAGCTTCTCCCCTCACCCTGAATTGCTCCCCAAAACCCTGAGCTGCTGCCCTCACCCTGAGCTGCTCCCCTCACCATAAGCTGCTCCTACAAACATAAGCTGCTCCCCTCACCCTGAGCTGCTCCTCTAACCCTGAGCTGCTCCCCTCACCCTGAGCTGCTCCCCTCAACCTGAGCTGCTCCCCTCGCCCTGAGCTGCTCCCCTCACCCTGAGCTGCTCCCCTCACCCTGAGCTGCTCCCCTCACCCTGAGCTGCTCCCCTCACCCTGAGCTGCTCCCCTCACCCTGAGCTGCTCCCCTCACCTTGAGCTGCTCCCCTCACCCTGAGCTGCTCCCCTCACCCTGAGCCGCTCCCCTACCCTGAGCTGCTCCCCTCACCCTGAGCTGCTCCCCTCACCCTGAGCTGTCCCCCCCATCATGAGCTGCTCCCCTCACCCTGAGCTGCTCCCCTCACCCTGAACTGCTCCCCCAAACCCTGAGCTGCTGCCCTCACCCTGAGCTGCTCCCCTCACCCTGAGCTGCTCCCCTCACCCTGAGCCGCTCCCCTACCCTCAGCTGCTCCCCTCACCCTGAGCTGCTCCCCTCACCCTGAGCCGCTCCCCTACCCTGAGCTGCTCCCCTCACCCTGAGCTGCTCCCCTCACCCTGAGCTGTTCCCCCCATCATGAGCTGCTCCCCTCACCCTGAGTTGCTCCCCTCACCCTGAACTGCTCTCCCCTGAGATGCTCCCGCGGCCCCTGGACCCGGGCCCACTAGGTGTATTCTAATATACACACGGCAGGACCCTGGCCAACTAGTGCTAGTAGTAGCGTGGTAAACACAAACACGTCAAAAAGCAGCCCGATAGTACTCCCTGACAGCCCTTTTTACCCCAGTCCCCCCCGCACGGTGGTATACTAGCGCTGCACTGTGCCAGCACAGGCAGAGACACCTTTTTTTTCTTTGTATGGGAGGGTTTCTTTTCTTGTGGTGGAGATGGGGTGGGGGGTGGGGGGCTTGTGGTCTAGGAGGGAATTGTGCGTTGGGTCGTTGGGAGGGGAGAGAGACCTGAGTGGGGGATTTGTGGGTTCGATGGGTGGGAAATTTGTGTATTGAGTGGTGCCCGACTTGTGGATTGGGTGGGAGGGGGTACTTTCTTGTAGGTGGGGGAGGGGGGGCTTGATTTTTCAAAAAAATCGTTGCGAAAAATCCATAGATTGGATACGCCTTACGACAGAAGCCAAGGTTGAAGAGATTTCATCATCGGAAGTTATAAGTTGGGTGGTTGTGAGGGGGGAGTAGTGCTGGTTATATAAGTCCGTGTGTGTCAGCTAGTATACAGGGGGGGGGGGTAAAGGATAATCATGTTTTCCCTCTTTCCTCATTTTTTGCGGGGGTGGGGGCTGAGAGGTGGCCATGCAGGGGGTGGGAGCGCCGCATATACATCTATGTTTATCACCCTCGACATATTTTCTCTCAAGTTTCTTTTATCTCTTCTAGTTTTTTCCACATTTTCTTGTCCATGTGTTTCCCGCCTGGGGGGGGGGGGGGTGACTGGAGGCTCTCTTTGCATATATATACACATGTTTATCACACTGCTTTCTGGACAGTTTGGCCTTCATTTTTTCTCGCACATTTTCTCTCCCTCTCATCCCCCTTATGTAACCCCACGTAGCTACTCTGTATTTCATGTCACTGTTTTATCAAGGATATATGCAGGCTTGATCGTTTCACAGAACTGTTCAGAGAGCGGTAGGTGGTGGTGGTGGTGGTTGCAGTGGGTGGGGGCTGATGATTCACGTGAGGGGGTCATATACTTCAGAGAAGTGGTGTATATTGACAGTATTTTTGGTGGCTGGTTACAATTTGACAGGTTGCTAATGACACTAGGGGAGTTGTACACAGGGTAGACTATCAACGACCTGTACAGAGTGTGCACATTGGGAGGGATGACCAGCATTTTTGGATGCCACCCCCTCCCCCTCTAATGAGTGTTTGTTTGGGCCTTTCGTGGCAATCTAGACTGTCACATAAACAGAGAGGTCCTTATGTGACTCCCTCAGGCGAGTCGAGGGACTGTGTGACTCCCCTAGCTGACTCTCTTGGGTCGGCCAGGCAGTCACCTAGACTCCCCTATGCAGCATGGGCTCCCCCAAAGAGGGGAGTCATTCTGGAGGCAACCTTAGGACTCCCTTTTGACGCTGTTTCTTTTCTCCTGGACAAGGATTCAGAATGTTGCTTGCCCGATATACACAGCTAAAAATAATTATCTCATTTCAAGAATATAAGATAAATAAACTCGCATGGCGGACAAATGACTAGTTTATATATCTTATTTTCTTGACATAAGAAAGTTTCTTTGGCTGTATACATTGAGCACCTGTGGCCGCATGTATAACAGGGGGAGCGCTAACATCATTTATGTGTTTATCACCTGCTATACATGAAATATGGATTTTAAGCAGCGTCAAGTACATTTATTATATTCTCCAAGTGCTCATTTAACTAGCCTTTCAAGGAAACCTGAATGGGAAATCAATAAACATTAAATTCACAAGTGTTGGCATCAGTAGTGTAGAGTCGCTAAATGCTTGCCGTACATAATCAGTGACATCAATATAACATAGCTCCTCACATAGCACACAGTGAACTCTGGTGTGTTTCAATACGGTTATTGAATTATTAATATAGCCACACATTGAACAGTTGTCTAGCACTCCCAGAAGGGCACGTTTTATGTGTCAATAAAACACAGGAAGCTTTATTTTATTGACAAGGAAACAAAAGAAACGATGAAGAAAGTGTATGGGCGTGGTTTCTACCTCCACTGACCTCACACAGAAAAGTAAAGGGGTCAACTGTGTCTCCAACGTGGCACTGGTAAAAATGGAGAGTCAAACAGCTATTGATTATGCTTATATGAAGAGTCAACTCGGGTTGACACTGATAGTAGAGAGTCAACTCAAGTTGACCCTTCATTTAAGCAGAGTCATTAGCTTTTTTCACTCTCTATTGAAAATACATTATCCGTTAGCTAAGGCGTTAGGCAACTTGAGGCAGATTTCTCCTTAGAAACAACTACATTTTCATCTAGAAATACAGTGGTAACAAGCACCTTTGGGTGTCTGTTATAGTTCTATATCATACACGAAAAAAGCATATATGATTGTATTTCTTTACTTGTGAGAATCCCTTTAGAAACACGTTTCTACCCACAATTTCCTAAGTGACAAAGGCTCCAGCATACCCAACCAGTCAATACATCTCTGCTCGCAAAGTATGCCACAAACACAAAAAGACTTTTCATGAAGTAGCACATATTACCACCAATAATTAGCCATGTCATTAAAATACAGTTCATGGACTTAGCCTCAGGGTTCATTAGCTACTTAATTGTCTAATTAACTCGTTCATACTGAAACATTCATGACCTATGCTAATCTAACTTATTTAACCATGACAATAACCTCAGGCAAATCTAAATGTATGTCTCTTGGTAGCTATACAAATAAGGAATTTACTAGTCATGAGATATTATTGTAAATATTCATGACTTAGTACTGTGTTTGTCAGATAGAAATGCTGCACAGACATGGACCCTGCAGTGCCGGTCATAGAAGTACAGTAACATCAGTACACGTCTATTGTCACATTGCTCCTGCCTCATTTAAAAGTCTGTACCTATTACTCTCATAATACACCGTTAGACACCATTGCACATTATAGAGTTTATTGTCGCCTATGTTGAGATACTGTAATAACATTCACTTGTACCAATATGTATGGAAACACACATATAAGACACTATACACATGCAAACTCAAAAACGCATGCCGGTTCAATTCACAACAAATTGCAAATGAATTGTTAATGACCTAATGTATAATTGTAATTTCTCTGGCTTATTTGTGTATGACCAATGGATTGTAAATTGCATAATACATATGGAATCTAGTCATTCAATCACACCGATGGCAAATGCCCTTTGATTGTATCGTTTTCTTTGTAAAATCACTCTGTGAAATAAAGAAACGTATAAACTCAAAACAATAGCCAGTACAAAAGCAGGCAGCAGAGGGAGAGATCAGAAGGCCTCTCTGCACGATTCAAATCTCTATCACTGTCACTCCCCAAGCAGATGCTTGGTCTTGAATCAGATCCCTTTTATATATATTAACAGACGTCACTTGTCAGTGGATAAAGATGGTGGTATCCGCACGGAGAGGCAGATAGCCCTTCTTGCCTTGTGGTACACACACAAAAAATAAACTTGTCTCCAGACTTTTCAAAGTGAAGGTCATAAAATAAACGAGTCAAAAACTTGTCTAAGTGACAAGGAAGCGGGTCTTCTAGCTGGAGATAGAAGACCCACTTGGCATGTGCCAGCCCCAAACCCGACATTTGCCAGCTCCAGATTCTATTTGTGGGATGGTAACCTAATCGGTTAGACAACTTTTGACTCGTTTATTCTATGACAGTCACTTTGACAAGTCTGGAGACGAGTTTACTTTTTCAGTGCAGGCACTTACCTCCATACTTCCCATGAAGGCAATTGGATATCCATTTGACGCTCACTTTCTCCAACATTTGCTACCTCGAATCCCTTACTTGCTCAGACAGGAGCTCTGCAGATGGCTTTATATATGCTCCATCATGACACTAAATTCTTAGTGTTGGCACCATGGATCGGGATGAGGCACCAGTGACTTAGCTTGTGTGAGTGCACACTCCATCCTGATTATGGATTTAATTATGGATTTTATAAGTGTGACAAGTGAGTATATGAAAAACGATAAAGTAAGTCACTTTTTACCACTGTTTATTGAACTACTTGTTGGCAAGGATTAGACGATGTTGATCATTACTGTAGCACTGAGGGTTGGTCGGCCCATCATTGAATAATATGTATGATGTGCTCAATAAATATTTACTGAACTTGAACTTGAACTTGAACTTGAAACACGCACAGGGGAGCATGAAGAAGGAGCTAGAATCAGGATGTAGTCTCACATTGGATAAAGTGTGGGGCCAGCAGAGGTGGCAGCATAAGGTGTGTGGCATGATAGACCTTTACTGGCCTCTGACTTTGTGGTCATGATGCATGAATGCAGCCCTAGTGGGAAACTCCCACTCCCAGTGCTGCATTCATGCATCATGCCAATCCAACCGGAGCGATTCTGATACACTTCAAAAGCCTCGGAATGATGCAGTGTCAACAGGTTACTCGCCATCATTGCGTTGGTACATCATGACGACAAGCACTGCTTTCCTTAAAGTACTAAAGGGGAGGTGGGAGGTGGGAGGTGGGAGGAGGGAGGAGGGGGGTGGGAGGAGGGAGGTGGGAGGAGGGAGGTGGGAGGAGGGAGGTGGGACTATTGATGAGAGTACTAAATAATGTAGACTATACAAGATAGGTCGCCGACCTCCGGGTCTGGCCACGCGCCACTGGAGCTTTACCCGCCCGCGGCACGTGTCTCCTGCCTCCCCCACAGAGTTCTACACACTGTGTCACCTCACCCACACTATACGTGAATGACTACAAAGTTGAGGTGGCCATGTCAAGGTACCTGGTTGACTCTAGGTACTACTACCCTTGTGCCTGCAGCACACAGTGCTACAATATACATGTGGCATATATCTAAAAGGAATATTCATCTTCCGTCTAGCATGGCCATGGCACAGGGAATCAAGTTTGTATTCGCTGGTTGGCAATCGTGTGAACTGACAGATAATTGCGCAAAAATTGAGAGCACTTTGAGTGTAAATTCAACTCTTGGGGTGGATGGTTTGAGGAGTGTGTGTGTGTGTGTGAGGGGGGGGGGGGGGGGGGGGGTGGGGGGTGGTCAGAAGAGTGGGGCGCAGCTCTGAGCTCTTCTTAGGGAGGCTCTATCTGGACAAGAGCAATGCTAGTATGAATCATAGTGAGTGGTCGCGTTATCTGTACACTGACAAAGTAAACTTGTCTCTAGACTCGTCTAAGTGACTGTCATAAAATAAGTGAGTCAAAAGTTGTCTAACCTATCAGGGTACCATCCCACAAATATAATCTGGAGCTGGTAAATATTGGGTTTTGGCACGTGCCAAGTGGATCTCCGGCTAGAAGACCCACTTCCTTGTCACTTAGACGAGTTCTTGAATTGTTTATTTTATGACAGTCACTTAAAAGAGTCTGGAGACAAGTTTACTTTTTCAGAGTATGTTATGTCACAATTTGAATCATACAAATTTGAGAATATGCTCCAGGCTCTGCATGGCTTCTACGTGGTGTCCATAGAGTATCTACAGCTCACAGGTGGTATGTGTATGCATGCTGATGGCCGACATCCTTTAATAAGTAAAGCCTTGATACCCCCAGCCGGTACATGAGTCCGGGGGGTCCACCCCCAATCTTTTCTATAGTAAGTATCTGCGTACATCAGCCCGAATTTGATACCCTTATAACTGCGGGGAATTCTGAAAAAGGTACCCCTTAGAAAGAGAATTTTGTGGGAAAAAGAACTCTTCCGCGGGTGATTGCTTAAAACACCAAAATATAGTTTGATTTTATGGGGGAAATCCACGAAAATTTATAATTTTTAAAGCGATATTATCAGAAAAGCACCCCTTTCCCTGCCATAAGATGGCCTTGATGAAAGAATAAGCACTTATATAATAACATGATCTGGTAAATGCCAAACATGTGCTCTAAAAGGTACCCCTTTGGCCCAAAATGATCAAAAAAGGTACCCCTTAGAGAGGGCCTGCATGCGCAGTTGGTTGCGCCCAAAAAGGGCCCCTTTTCCTCCAGTTTGTGTACGCACATGGTAACCAAAAGTGAAGGAGTGGACCCCCCAGCCGGTACATGAGTACAGCAACATGCGGCAGGTTAACATGAAATCCAGTCAGGAAAACCCCGCCGCTCCCCCATGTACGTCTCATGCTGGACGAGCATCCATCACCTCCTGGGTAATCCCCATCTTGTATAAACAAACATGTGAGGGTAGACAGGCTGACTCTGATTAGCCCTGTAAGGACAGGTGTCGCTAAAAGATGACAATTTTTTATCATGATGCACCAAATGAGTTACCCGCTAGTGCTGCATTCAAGCATCATGCCGACCCTTTGGGAGTGTCTCAACCTTGTAGGGTCGGCATGATGCTTGAAATATTCGCATTAGCCTGGACTCGAAATAAGCACTGGTCTTCAATAAGCGCCCTAAGATACCCTTAATCCTTTCTTTTGGCGACATTCGCATACACCCTCTATATGAATGATACATACATAGATATAGCATGGTGAGGGGCACGGTAGGACCATTCTGCAGCAGAGGGAGAGATCTGAAGGCCTCTCTGTATGGTTCAAATCTCTAGCAGCAGCTGATGCGTGGTCTAAAATCAGATCTCGTTGAATATCAACAAACATTGCCTGTCCGTGGACAAAGATGGCGGTATCCGAACAGAGAGAACATAGACCCTGATAAATGGCGCCATCTCGTTACAGAACAGGACGTCCAGAGGGAGAGGTGGGTGCGTGAGCAGCATGCACACAATAGCCTTGACCTCATTATTGACTGGGATCAATCAGTTAACGGGGGGAGGGGAGGTGAAGCAAAAAAAAGGGGTTTGTTTCAAGTCACCAGCCCCTATCTAAACAGGGCCGATCCTACGTTTATTATGCAATTTTGAAGAAACTTTCGCATTTTTTCCCTTTTTTGGTCAATTTTAAGGTACGTGAAGAAACTGACTAGTATATTCATGTTTGAAAAAGAAAGATTACATTTTCCTCACGGCACATTTTCTTCACATGTTACCTGAAACAAACCTTCCTTTTTTTGGATGATGAACGAGGTAAAAAGGGGGTGAGGGGTGAGCCGACAGGGGAGGTGAGGGCGGGACCCGGGGGGCGCGGGGGCGGCACGTGCACGAACAATACCCAGCATGCACTCGTGCACTTGGCATGCTTCAGCTCCTGTTCAATGATTAACTTATTGACAGGGAATCCGCTGAATCAACTTGATGAGCGGATTTATTGTCTTGTCAGCATTAGGAGCAGGATTAACTAGCATCATGGGGGCACTTCAGTTAAATGTACAAATTGGAGGGATTCACATGAGCAGTCTACTACTCCTTCAGGTGTTACAGCACTATCCATGGTAACCAAGGGGTCACGCTTGGAGGTCAAAGTCAAGGTCACAGGAAAAATGGGGCACTTGATTATGTTTTTTTGCATGGCAACAAGCGCAAAATCTAATCCAACTCCGATATTGACAGATATTTCTAAAAGATTGGAAATTATGTAAGGTTTTGTTTAAGGCATCATTTATGCACGCCATCAAATTTTGTACCACATTTGGAGCCACTTGATAATGAAAAAGAGGAAAATATTAGAACATTAGTACCATGACACCTTTAGGCCTATACACTCTAAAAACAGTGTGTTACGTTTACACACTTTTCAACACACTTTTCTGAAGCCACTTTTAACACACTTTTTTGTGGTAACACACTACACACTTTTGGCAAAAGTGTGTTGAATCTAAAAAGTGTGTTGGTGTACAAAGCCATCGTATTGAGGAGGTGGGGGTTAAAATAGCTGTTCTACACCTTACAGAGTGTGTCAGCTGCCGTGGCTGAGTGGTCTAGGGGTTGGCACATGAGTCCTATCCATGCAGGTTCGAATCCCTTGACAATTATTGTTTTTTCAATATCAAGTATGATTACTTTCTATATGGGTTAAGAGTTAAATCAGTATAGATTTATTTAATTTCTTGTCAGGTCTATTCATGTTCATACTGTGCATATACTGTGCGTATCACTTTTAAATGCTTCTTATATCTAGGAAAAGTGTTTATTGAACCGCTCATGATATATAGAAAAGTGGGAATAGAAGTATTATATCAAAACTGACTTTGTATTGACAGTGAACAAATCATAGTCAACCACTTTGAACACATCCTAGCTCATGACCCTGGCGAAACTGACACACCTGATAACCGACTGGTGACTGTGGCGCAATGTGCCATGACCGTACCACTGTCAGATAGCGTGGGATGGCTGCTCTCACAACCTTTTCTCAGAGTCTCCAGTGGTCCATTGTAGCCTTTTCCCCTCCCGGCTAGGACCACCTTCGTCAACACTGATATCTGCTATATCTTTACCAGTCGCAAGTGTATTATGCTTCTACGGGTTGAAGCGGATCGGTGCAAGTCTCATGGGAGACCAGGACACCGAAGGTTCACCGCAGTCTGTCTACCGACACTTACAGACGCGACTCCTGTCAGGACAACTTGTTTCACTTGGGAAGATTTGGTGCCAGGTCTTCTCTGGGGATCGAACCCAGGACCTCTCACACACTTGTCCAGCCACTTGCTCAGTAGGCCACCAAATCTCCTTGTACAATCATGGTGTACTCCCCACTCAAATAGGTACCAGAACACACAACAGTGAGGAGACACAAAGTATTCTCAAAGATCACACAACTTACAGTTACCAGTAAGCTATATAACTTACCCTTGGGTATTGATATGTTATGACAGAAAGTGGTTCTTAGACAATACAAAGACCGCCCTTATTGAGGGATGCCAATGCACTGACTAATAATTTGCAGGGCTTTATATCTATTATAAAGACAATAGTTAATCAGCTATTGATAAGCCATGCTTTTACAGCCTTGCAGAACCTCTAATGAGGTCTTATATGGGATGGTTATTTGGTTCATGCAAAGAGCATGTGTGTATAGTTGAAGAGAATAAACTTCCCATCTATTTCCAATATGGATCGAGTGAGTTTGTGAGTGAGTTTCAATGAGATTCAAATAATACAGTTTTTGTATGTATCTCATTGCAAAGTAAATAGGTGTCATATCTTTCATTGTAGTAGAGGGGATTGGTTGGGGAGGGGGTTGTAAAACAGTTCAACCCCTCCTGAGGGGAAGAGAAATTTGACAGTTCTTGAGGGGGGGGGGCTAAAATATTATGGTCCTTCTTAGAAAATAAACATTTCCATTTGACGGTCAGCCCCATTGGGAATCGAGCCGGGGATCTTCAAGTTCTCAGTCCAAAGACTAGTCCACTGAGCCACTGCGACAGCTACTATATGGCTGTAAGAATGTAGCATAGGTACATGATAGACCTTTACTGCTGCTGCCCCCTTTTGTATATGATACACACCTCTATGACCTCAAGTGTGTAAGCAGGTAAGTGAGTTGACAAAAAGTGTGTTACAATTCATAAGTGTGTAAAATCTCAAAGTGTGTTGCAAATTTATGTGTGTTACTCTTAAAGCATGTTCCCACAACACACTGTTCTTAGAGTGTACCTGAATAACAATACACATGTATGTAATAAAGCTGTTTACATGCAGTAAATGTATGTTATCAGGTTATCATGTTTAAATACCTTCGAGAGAGAGAGAGATAGAGAGGAGGTAGAGACAGGGAAGGGGGAGAAAGTGGGTGAATGAGTAAGTAAGAAAGAGAGAGAGAGACAGAGGGGAAGAGAAACAGAGACACAGAGACAGAGATTGAGCCAAAGAGATGTTGGAAGGGAAGCCGACCAGGGAGGGAGCGAGGGAGGGAGGGAGACAGGGAGGAAACGAGGGAGTGAGGGAGGGGAGGGAGTGAGGGAGGGGAGGGAGCTAGGGCGCGAGGAAGCAAGGGTGCGAGGTAGTAGGGGAGTGAGGGAACGAGGGAGCGAGAGAGCAAGGGATCGAGGGATCGATGTGAGCAAGGGAGCTAGGGTGGGAGGGAGCCAGAGAGCACGAGGGAGTGAAGGAGGGGGTTGATCAACAAATTTACCTCTCTTTAAAGGGTCATTCTCACCACTCACACTTAACCACATAGTAGTCCAGAACAGTACTAGAACTGTTAGTGGTATGAGCTCGGTGGTTATGCCACTTTAATCAGTTTGGTAATATCTTAATAATTAATTTGTGTTCATCATAGAACTCTATTCTACTTAGATTATGGGTGTAATACGACTCCCCACAGCAGTGGTTGATGGCAGTGTTACAGGCACCAAACACCAGACACCTTAACACAGAGGCACTACCTGGTAACTGCGTCATACATGTAGCAGCAGCTCCCAGACCACGTGGGTGATGGGGCTAACAGCTGGACCACGTCTCGGTATCAAACGCTGCTATAGCTCTTTGCCTCAAGGTACATCACCTCAAAGTACAGTGGGTGTCTCCATCAAGGTTTTCCAGTACTTTACATTGGCGGATCCAGGGGGGTGGCCCAACGTGCCTTGCCCCCCCCCCCAAAAAAAAAAAAAAAAAAATAATAATAATTTTTTTTTTTTTAATTTATAAAATAAAATAAAAATAAAAAAGAGGAAAAAAGAGAGGAGAAAAGAGGGGGAAACGGAGAGAAGGGGACAATACTATATAGAAACAGACCATCAGGATTTTCTTGGGGGAGGGCATGCCCCCAAACCCCCCCTGTATGGTTGCTGTGATTTTCTTGCACTGCGCTGCGCTTGAGCTTTGCGCAGGAGCAAGCAGTCACTCAATGGTTGGTCAGGTTTGCCCCCCCCCTCTGGAAAATCCTGGATCCGCCACTGTTATGTGTGTTAAATGATTGTAAACTGCCTTCAAATATTTTTTTTTCATGCTTACTAATAACATTTTTTTATTGATGTGGAAGAAGTTGTACAGATTAAAATTAAACTTGCCTACGGATCAATACGTAGCCGAAATTATTCTGGATAACGTTGCTGCAAAGTGTCCCTTCCTTGCAAGAAAGGTTTATAGAGCTGTGTGATCAGTCAACAGAAGAGAATATCAATATTTAAACCACAGCGGAGGGCTAAGATAAAGGATTTCACACCTTAGTTATTTTTTACTTAGACTCACATAACCTCACAGTTGTAGTTTAAAATAGATAGACAATGCTTATGTTAGCCTCTCATAACCATAGTCTATCTTATTACATAAATCAAAATAGCTGAAAGATACAACAGACAGGATTAGGACTTAAGTTGCTGGAACATGGCCTAACTTTGGTGGGGAGGTCTATAGAGCTATACGATCAGTGTGGGGGATGTGCCTACTACAGGCACTAGAAGCAGCAAGTAGCACAGCTGACCTTCAACCACCTACACCGCTACAGGCTTTACATCCTACTCTAAACTACATCTACCATACTAGGCTTAGTCTCATGAGTTTGTAACAGTTGAAACTTTTGACCGGGTGTCGTATTTGACCGGTGTCGTCTTTGACCGGGTGTCGTCTTTGACCAGGCAGCATTAAAATGGCAGAAATAAGGCCTATGTAATAGGAAAAGCGGGGAAATAGTACACCCATATATTGATACACGTTTTTAGAAAACATAAGTGAATTTTGTTGTATTCATATACTGACCATATATGTAACTTTGAGTTTAAATAGCTGTACTGTGCATAGTAAGTGCCGTATATAGATATATAAAATGTTACTTATGTTTCCAATGAATGTGTATAAACATATTATTGCAGTATTTCAATGATTTCCTTACTATATAAGCCTCATTTATTCCATCTTATAACTCCCTGGTCAAAGACGACACCCGGTCAAAGACGACACCCGGTCAAAGACGACACCCGGTCAAAGACGACACCCGGTCAAAGACGTTTCAACTGTTACAAACTCATGAGACTGAGCCTGTAGCGTCCCCAGATCCTTCTGAAGGAAGGCTCTGGTAATAATCACTATATATAACCCTGAACCTCAATTTTGCTGGGTCTGGGCAACCCTTGCTGGTAGCTTGGAACGAGCGAACAGGAACCAGAATGTATGATGGGAGCACTCCCATCATACTTTCTGGTTCCATTTCTGGTTCCTGTCCGCTGGTTCCAAGCTAACCACATTGGCTAAACCCAGCAAAAGTTTAAGTTCAAGGTCATGGTGATAATTACAAGTGCCATTCTGTGCCAGAATGGCCGTGGTGTACAGAGAGCCTTAACACCCACCTCTATACTCCATCTACTACAGGTCCCCTCAGGTCAGTCCTGCTCCACATTGTATCGATATACCTGCCATGTATCTGAGGCTATTAAGCTGTTGCTGCTCCACCTGTGAACCATAATGCTGTAGTATGGCTCTCCAGGTCAAAGTGCCTCCCTGTATACTGCATGCTCATTCAATCTCTATCCCTCCATATATCTAGTAACCCTCTCTCTCTCTCTGTCTCTGTCTCTCTCTGTCTCTGTCTGTCTGTCTGTCTGTCTCTCCCTCTCTCTCTCTCCCTCTCTCTCTCTCTCTCTCTCTCTCTCTCTCTCTCTCTCTCTCTCCCTCACTCTCTCTCTCTCTCTCTCTCTCTCTCTCTCTCTCTCTCTCTCTCTCTCTCTCTCCCTCTTTCTCCCCCGGTCTCTTTCACCATCTTTGTCTCTCTGTCTCTCACCATCTCAATTTTTTGCCCTCCCTCTTCCTCGATCTCTCGCTCTATGTCTTTCTGTCCAATTCCCCTGTTCTTCTCTATTAAACCATCCTCTCCTTGACTCCACCTCCTTAAACTCCTCCACATTCTACCTGCCTTTCCCAACCTTGCAGCATTAACCCGCCTTCCTACATGGCCCTGACCTATACCACTGAGTAGAGCTATTACGGTTCCTCTACTTTCGATTACCGACCACCACATGTGTATAATGGGTAGATTATTGATGTTGTGTGGGCGTCAGACATAGCAACCAAAAGAGCCTCAGTAATGTGTGTGTGTAGCAACCTGTCGGGTACACAGCGATCAGAAACTGTAGCGATAATTCTGGTGGGTCCATATAACCACAAACCAATTGTCCCTTTCAAGATGTGTGTCCGACTCCAAGTGAATCTACCCTATTAACATAAGATATTTATAGAGTGCTGGTCAGACGGATTGTAATGCATGAAGCATATGTCTATATGCTGTTCTCTAGGTGAAACAACTCTATTTTCATTTCCGTAACATTGTTTTGAAAATGAAGATGCAGTTCCACATCAAAAACTAGTCTCAGTAAAGGCGTATCTGCCTCCAACGAAAAACACTGTTATTGGCATACTGCTTATATATTCATTGATGCCTGTGCTCAATATCCTGCATGTGGTTCTCCTGTATTCTCCCATGGCACCCGAGCTGCTCACTACACCCTCAGAAAAGTGGGAGTCAATGTCGCTAAAACTCCTCAGAAAAGTGAGAGTCATTGTTGCTAAAACTACCCTCACCTGAGAGTCAGGCAGGTGGGGGTAGTTTTAGCGACAATGACTCTCACTTTTCTGTGTGTGTAGGTCTTACCTGAGCAGTCCAGACTGTATACGAAGCGGCCCCATCATAATAGACGTCACATGGCGTAATTCCTTAGTGTTCACATCAAATTCATAGTGGATATTAAATATGGTCCACCCGCTTTATAACTAAACGGGCGACCAGCATCTTGATATTGTTGGTCACATGTGAATATTTCTTATTACATGTTGTTTGTTTTTATCATTTGTTGTTTGTTTTTATCATCATATGGCTCCGTCTTGTGGTGGAGTAGGGTGAGTAGAATAGCGCGTGGGAGTAGAACACCTGGTGACTGTGAGTGGGTTGGACACACACTGTATGGACGTAGCAGGTAGCCATGCTATAGTGTGGGAGCTGGTCAACCTCTGTATGCCGCCATCTTGTCAGGCATCTTGTACCCCTCAGGTGTTGGAAGATAAGCACATATGCTGCTTGTTCAATTTCCGCCTGCATCAATAACATTCATCTCTGCTCTCTCACCCTAACTCTCCTCATCTACACATAGAAAGGTAAACGAGTCAACTGTGTCTCCCACATGGCTCTGGTAAAATAGAGTGTAAAACAGCTATTGCCTCTACTTATATGAAGGGTCATATGGGGTTGACACTGATAAAAGAGTGTTGACACTGATAGTAGAGAGTCAACTTAAGTTGACCCTTCATATAAGCAACATTAGCTGTGTAACTCTCTATTCTACCAGAGCCACGTGGGATACACAGTGGACACCTTTACTCTTCTCTGTGTATGCTCTCCCCCCGCTCCCTATGGCCACACACTCGTGTCCCTGTCTCCAGCTCTCTCTGTATTCCTCTCTCTGTCTCTCTGTCTCTCTGTCTCTTTCCCTCTCTCTCTCATAGCATCGATAATGGGTTATCCCTGGGATCGCAGGAAATCATATACCTTATTATTTAGGCAATAATAACCACACAAGTAAGGGTAACAACAATGAAGATGGAAGAGCGTACTTCCCGCGTAAAATAATATTTGAGCAAAACCAAAAGATAAAAGCTTGCGAATGGATGCAAAGTTTGCAACAGGGTAATCCAGGGGGTGAAAGCTTGGGTTTAGCACGGCAGAGTGGTGGACCAGCTGCAAGGGGTGAACAATAAATTGAAAATAGCATGCCTAGTGTAGTGTAATTAGTATTATTTCTGCACATCTTTCCCTGAGTAGTCAGAGGGTGATTGGTAAGGACCCGCTGTGTTTGCACCCCTTCCCTTAGATCAATGACATCATGTGCCTTATTACCACACCATCTAGGGCAATCATAACCACATAATCCAGGGTCATAGAAAACAAGACGGATGGGCATACTTGAGGGGTGAGCAATCAGTATCAAAACAATTCTAAATTGCCACAATTTTGCCCCTGGATCCAGGGTCCCTCAGGCCTTAATTATGTCTGAGGTTGGCCCCATTGTTTGACATCATGTCACATTAGGGCGAGTGAAGTGACTGACTGGGAGGAGGGGGTGGCGGAGTAGGGAGAGCGAGGGTTTTACAGTGGTTAGATGTGGTCAATTTGTGCTCATTATTTTCATTAATTCTTGCTCGGCTTCTGCTGAGGGGT
Organism: Harmothoe impar; assembly: GCA_947462335.1. Classification (NCBI taxonomy): domain Eukaryota; kingdom Metazoa; phylum Annelida; class Polychaeta; order Phyllodocida; family Polynoidae; genus Harmothoe; species Harmothoe impar. The sequence goes on from OX381708.1 coordinate 77,988,787, forward strand.
GGCCCCTGTTGCTGGGGGTTCAAATGAGTTCTGTTTTGCAGCTAGTTGAGTAGAGATCATGAAGAAAATTCAACATGTAATGTGCGACATTACATGTTTGTGTAGGCCATGTATATCCGGTTAAGTACTCTCACACAAAAGCGCCAAGTTCACATGTCCAAATGACTCGTATAAAACAATCATTGTTGATTATACATGTATATATTTATCACTGGGCAGACCTAGGAGAGTGGCGGACCCTGCCCTTTCCCCATTTTGGGTCACAATTTGAGGTCTTTTAATGTAGATATTTTTAGGGGAATTTAAAAGAAAATAGGCTGCATCAGACAGGGTAAATAAACAATATAAAAAGAAAACAAAAATACTCTCCCCTTTTTCAAAATCCTGTACTCATTCTCATATGTCACATAATTTATCCTTTTAAGCTTCTTCTCTTCCTGTGTCTGTTTCCTATCCGCATTCCTCCACAGTGTCCAACCTCATCGATGCACATTCACATGATGCAGGTGCAGTGCTGCAGTGAGTCTGTTGAGCCCCTACAGAGTACAGTATAGGATCAGGGTGCAGGTGAGGATAGCACCAGGTGTGTGGCAGGTCAGCAGCAGAGCTACATATAGCACATAGATTAGGGGCACTTAGGGAGAGTCTGGATATAGCCCTGTAATATCATGTTCAAACCCAATATATGGTATCTGAACAGAGTCTTAGAGGGTGGAGTTATTGCATTAACATATATGTAGACTGTCCTATATGCTCTGACAGGAGGGCAAAACAAGAGTCATGTTTTCTAAGAATAAATCATGCTTTTTTAATTCAATAATAAGCTTGCTATAACTGTACTAGACAAACTGACGATATACCCTAGACCATGCGGGAGCCTGGGGAGGGTCAGTCGGTGCCTACTGCTCAGTCAGTGCCTTCAACTCTCTGAGAAACCCACTTATATCACGTCTATCTCACTCCATTACTGCGCCTCTCACAAAAAGTATTTTTCACAGATTTTATTCCACTAGCACTACTGCACCTGTGTAGCCCCTATACCACAGACTGCTGACGGGTCAGACAAGTGTGAGGACTGCACCCAAAATTGTCGATGAGTATACTTTTTATCCCTGGAAGAAGCCAAATCATGATTTGTTGGAAACCTTCATGTGGTGGTTGCGAGAGAAGCCTATATCTGTATGCTTCCTATACACAGTCTGACTATGTAGCTGGAACAGCTCCCTACACTCAAAAGGTAAACTTGTCTCCAGACTCTTCAAAGTGACGTTCATAAAATAAACAAGTCAAAAACTCATCTAAGTGACAAGTAAGCAGGTCTTCTAGCTGGAGATATAAGACCCACTTGGCATGTGCCAGCCCAAAACCCAACATTTGCCACCTCCAGATTCTATTTTAGAGATGGTAACCTGATAGGTTAGACAATTTTGACTTGTTTATTTTATGATAGTCACTTCGAGGGGTCTGGAGACAAGTTTGTTTTTTCAGTGATGAGTAACTCCGTGCATGATGCTGACCTCACAGGTGCTACTGCTCTACTAGAAACCACCACTGAATTCACTCCTGACATTTAGATATATAATAGGGGCCTACATAAATAAATAAGACCTGAGGGGTAAGAGCAACGAAGTTAGAGTAAACATTTAGGCTTTAACATGAAATAAGTAGGATAAGTCATAGGCTTAGAACAGTTTCGTTTTGTATGTCTTGATAGGTATTAAATCGACCAAGTGTTTACAACTAAGTAATATATTTGAAAATGTCATTCATATTGCTGTTCCATCCTGACAGGATAATAAAAACTGACCCCCTGGGAGTTAAGCCTTCCCTTTGGTAGTTTCATGGACCCAAGATACTGGTCTTTCAATGTAATTAACTTGTTTTAAGATAACTTGAGTTTACCAAAATTTTCTTTTTCATACCATAGTGCCCCAGTTTAGAGCATTTTTGGGAAATCTGACTCATATGTTAAGTTCAGCAGCCAGTAGTTTCCTGCCTTTTCAATTGATCTGTGTTTGATAATTTGTCTGTGCAAGTATAGTGCCTCTACATGGGTTAAAACTCGACACGTGCGACACGGCGACACGGGCGTTTTAAAATCCGACACGTGCGACACGGCCCTTTTAAAAATCGACGGACACAGTCATTTTTATAAGGTTCTACTATATTCTATACATATAAAAATCGACACGACGACACGCCCCCCCTTGCTAAAAATCGACACGGCGACACAGTCAAGAATGTGGATACCCATGTAGAGGCACAGTATACATGTCTGGAAACTGGAGACCAGGCTCCTCTCCGCATGCACTGATGATCTAAATGGTCTGGGCCTTAGTCTGTAGTGGCTATCGCAGGTTATATATATAGTCACAGGGACAGTGGTCAGCGCTGACAATCTGATATGCAAAAGTGGCTGGGGCAAAACAAAACAAGACTAGTTCCTTACTCAAGACACCAACATATTCTAAAACTCAAAGACATGGAAAGACTAAAGTGACTTGGTCAGTACACAGTGGTACACACCAGCCCGACATTATTAACTAACCTAGGTTGGTCATGGAAGGAGCTAAAAAATGACTAACTAGGTTAATCACTATAGTGACTGAATTCTTAGCCAGCCAGAGGTCAGAATATCACTCTACTACTCCACAGCATAGGGGCCCTTGATAGGGGGTCTCCATGTCGCATGTCGATTTCAAGAAATGACCATGACCCATGTCACATGTCTATGTTGCTTAATAATGCTCATGCCCCATGTCGATTTTAAGAACTGTTCATGTCCGATGTCACTATCTTTTTAAGCCTCATGTCACATATCACTAGGCCTCATGTCACATGTCGATTTTAAGAAATGCTCATGTCGCCATATTGAATATAGGGATCTAGAGCCACAGTATACCCTTAGTAACCCCAGCAGTACCTGGAGTAGCAGCAGGGTAGGGTAGGGGCGCCTGTTGCCGATCCCACAGGTGTTGTAGCTCCTGCCTCCACCCTACCCCCCCCCCCCCCCCCAGTACCCTGCTAACACACAGGCCGGGCGGGCCACACATACCTGCCCCTCACACAAGCACGTCACTACCCCATAAACCGTTATAGGCCGCTTAGTGCTATATAAATGCAGTATCCCCTTGGTTGTCATGATATATGATTGAAGCCATGGCGAGTAACTACCTGGCCAGGGCTGCATTGATACACTGTCAGAAGGAAAGGTAGCTGCACAGCGATTTATACTGTAGATTTACAATATAATAGGAGGTCTTTTTTCAAAACCAAAAAATAACTCTTTTTATACTGTAAATCTACAGTATAATTCGCTGTGCAGCTACAGTTCCTTCTGACAGTGTACTTCATGCCGATCCTCTGGGAGTTCATTAACCCTGTAGAGTCGGTATGAAGTTTGAATTCAGCGCTGGCAAGTTACTAGTAAGCCTGTAATGGTTGCATTCATCCATTATGACGGCAACGCACATTAAAGCACTATGCGCCCCTAAGGGGGCTAAACCTGCCCCCCAGTACCTACTCTCGTTCCCAAATCCTTTCGAAGGAAGGCTCTGGTAACTGCTCTGGCAACCCCTGCTGGTAGCTTGGAACCAGCGAACAGGAACAGAAAATGGAACCAGAAAGGCTGATGGTAAATCTACCTAAAACTACCATCATAAATTCTGTCTTTCACACACCAGCAGCAATTAGTGCTTGCGTACTGCTCGTCACCCTGACTCACTGATTCTAATTACACCCAGCAGGAACGCCTAAAATTATACATGTGAAACTTTCACATCTTAGACAGTGAAAGAAGTAGGAATATGAAGCAACTTAACAATATGTTTCAACTGCTGATTTTTAATTTTGATGACACTGCATTAGCCTCTTCTAGTTTCACATACTTATCTTGTTAAAATATCCACGGTAGGGAGATAAATGGGGTCTGAAAAGGTATGAAACTCAGCAGATCTCTATTCATGAAATAAATGATGAAGTTCAAAAAGTATAGGATTCACCATAGTTACTAAATAAAGAGTGACTTCTTGTCAAAGTTTTAACTTGAAAATCATATGTTGGTTTTTGAAGAGCTCTGTAGACTTTGATAATGGGGATAGCTTTAAAGGTGGGGGTCATGGAATCAAACCAAGAACACTGTCCAATCATTAAGTTGTACACATTTATTACATGGTGGTATGGCCTTCTCTATGCTAAGCCTATGGGAGCTCCGTACTCCATGCCCCCATGGAGTACGGTGTAGCCATACTCCACGGACTCCAGATTTGTTGATTTTAAAGACTGTAGGGCCATGTAATAAACACAAATCTCCACTTATTAACATACATGTACATGTACATGTACATCATACATCACTCGTTAAAGCTCGACCCAGCTTCAGCTTATAAAGTATGATGTGCATGTTTGTCAATGGCGTGGAGTTTTGTCTGTGTATTCAATGTTATCCAAGCGTTTAAGGGATACGGAATTGCATTCCGTAGCCACACATTAGCAGTACCTTGATCCATGTTATTATTATAACATTTTCTTGTGAATTAACTGTTCATGACCAGGTTGTAACATATGTCACATATGCTGTGTGACCATCATATATATGAGACTGAATTATCAGTCTCAGTATACATTTTAACATGATCTATAGTCTAACTGCAGGGTAACTCAACCATGCCTCGACCACTCTCTTGCCTTTGTATGTCTAATGTCATCTACCACTTGTTTACATCTGAGTTCATTGCGGCTGCTGTAACTGTACTTCTCCATGTGATTTGATCATTATGTTGTAAAAATTGATTATGCACTTCCTCCTGTGTTGACCTTCGCCAAGTGTTGATTCAAAATCTTCTAGAGCAACACTGTAAATAGTTAGTGTAGGTACACAGTAGAGTCTACTGTGAAATGGATTTACAGTAGAATCTACTGTAGATGTACAGTAGATTCTACTGTGTACCTACAATGAATTTTACACCTACAGTAGAGTCTACTGTACACCTACAAAAATGGCAACCAACCTTTTACAGTGAACGTTCTTATTTTAGAATTAGACCAGAAAATGTGACCCATACTTTCAATGTGAACAAATGATATAATTATACGATGCTGCCTCCTGCAGCCTATCTGACCATATTACCAGAAACAAATTTAGACCATTATAACTGACCTTTTTTTTATAAGAGATTTGAAGATACTCTGAGTATAATTGATTCTGTATACAGGTGGTCGACTTTATTAAATAGACAGGTGGAGTCATGGTCCTGTCACCCTGTGTGTGTCGGGATGTGTGTGTGTGTGGGGGGGGGGGGGGCAGGATACATGTAAAGGCACCAGCTGCTACTGCCCTGAGTCACCGACCCCCGACCACCTCCCCCCCCCCCTCCCTCAATGTAATACTTTAACCATCTAAAGAAGGATGTCGCTAAATGCACCCCAATGCAGCCCCTGCGAGTAACTTGCTGGGGCTGCATTGGCGCATCATATCGACCCTCAGGGAGTGTCTCAACCCTATAGAGTCGGCATGATGCTTGAATGCAGCACTGGCAAGTTACTCGCAAGGGCTGCATTCATTTTGACAACCAAGGCATGACGCACTAATGCACTATGTCGTTAATGGCAGGCTAGTAGCTCAATGCTTCCCGCTCTCTGGTCCTCATGATGCATTCCATTGGTGAATGCATCAAACTAACCCTCCACGAGAGTCTCAGATCGGCATGATGCATGGATGCAACAATGCTACATCCATGCATTATGCTGACAAAGGCCACAGCACATTGAAGCACTATGCGGACCTTGGAGGGTTAATCTAGATGTCCTCCCCTCCCCAGACCTCTCCCCCTGAGCTATACTTACACTTTCAGGCTGGCACGTGCCGCAGTGACATACGTCATCAGGACGTCACTGCGCATGCGTGTACGTCACGGACCAGCTGCTGTATGCCTATCTATAATACGTCCAATAAATTAATGTCATTAAAAAAAACTAATTGATTCTCAGTATCACATTTTCAAATTAAATAAACCAGCCCCCCCCCCTCATTTAATTAAGGTGAGTTAAAAAAATATATTAATTCATTTCCTGTACCATACTTTCAAATTTGATAAGTCACCCCCTCTCTCTATTACAGAGGCCTATCTATTCCTCGTAACATTTGTTGAAATAAACACGCTGAAATTGTATTTTAGAAAATTGCTGGAGACTTAACAATGCTGCGAGTCAGGTTGAAATCTCGGAGAGATGGAAAACATTGCTACAACTTGTGCTAGTGGCAACGTTAGCTTACATGCCTTTATTAAAGGGGCATTCTCACCACTAGCACTTAACCACATAGTAGGCTAGAACATAACTAGAATTATGATTGGGATACGCTCGGTGATTATGCCACTTTAAGTCTATTAACATTGAAGAATTTTATAGCATGGTTCTATGTATCATAGCCTCAAACTCAATGAAGCCAGTGACTTGACCTCGAATATTACCCTGAGTTCTCGTCCCGGGTTGGTGTGATTATAGGGTTTTGTGGATTGGATCATTAATTATGTAAATACCTCGCGTTGTGCAGCTCCCCGTGGCGGCGTTATGAATCAGTGTCAGTCACGCTACGTCAGGTAGGGACGACACCAGGGGCACGTGCCTGCGGGGGTCAAGGTCAATACACTCCACAGGTTTTAACAAGACCTCAGCTTGGTGAGTGAGTACCATGGGAAGGTATGCAAATAAAAGTCCATGATCATCTTTGCATGTCCCAATAAAGTCTACAGAGAGGTGGTACCGTCTAGTGTACCCCACCTCTTTGTAGATTCATGCAAAGATGATGGTGATGGACTTATATTTGCACACCTTCCCATGGTACCCTATATCCTACTCACTCTTCAAATGGTTGAAACCAGTGGTACACTCCACCAGCGAAGTTATAGTAATATTACTTATTAAAAGTATAGGAAACTGATGTCTACCATCTGCTGAAAAGTTCGGTAACTTGGCCAATATGGTCAATAAAATTGTATGTTACAAAGTGAACATGCCAGATCTCAATTATATACTTCAAATAATGCTTTGAGCAGGCTGTGGCTAGTTATCTAGTGATAATGGAGATATACGCTTTTGGATTTGTATACCCTCACCAGTGCACTGTAAGCCGCTACGAGCTCGAGATCCAACATTGACTAAACCTAAGACGGCAAGCGTATTGACACAAATGCACTGCCCTTGATCCCCGTATGCACGTGAGTGAATAATTAGCACGGTTAGTAGTACATGTAGCACCGGTAGCTAAGTAGGCGCATGTTTTGTCAGATACAACTCATCAAAAGGTTATGCCCAGACATGTATTTATAGTATATACATGTATATCATTTATCATGGCACATGTATGATGTTTAAAGCATTTCCTTTTTGATAGCCAATAGTTAAACTGGCACGTTATCATTGAAAATGTATTCCCTATAGGATATCAGTATGGGGGCGGGGGTGTATGGCATTTCCGGAGAAGAAAGTCTATACCTATTCCTATTAGTGTTCTCGCGTAGACAGATTTAATTCTAACCTGTACCAGATCCCCCCCCCCCCCCCATGTGAAGCTGAGAGATTCACCCCCTCAGGATACCTGTGTACCTTTACCCTTATACTCTCACCTGCTCCTCTACCTCAATGGTCCAATCCCCTCTCCCTCATGCATCCCAGGATATTATGTCTACCCTTAACCCATTAAAGGCCGCATAATGATTTGATGCCTTATGCCCTTATCATCATAATGCATGAATGCATCCCTGGTGAGTGACTCGCCAGGGCTGCACTCATCTATCATGCCGATCCTATGGCATGGATACACTGCAGTAGGAAATCGTGCGTTCATGCCCCTTGGTGATAAAGGGCACAGCACTTTAAGCACTATGCAGCTCTGAAAGGGTTCAGATTCCTGCCCCCACTCCCTCCTCCAACTGTGCTGCCCAAGTACACCCTGCATGGATGATCGTATCACATCTTCTCCTTCTTCCAACTATATAATTACATACACTCCTTGTCTTGCCCCCTTCCTCCGCCCACAGGCTATGTGTTTACCCTTTACCAACCCACACCCCTTCACCTCCAATACTCGTATCCCCTGTTGGCCCCCACCTACATATCTCACCTGCTTCAATGATTCAATCACTTCCCCTAGCCCCAGGATATATGTACACACTTACCCTCCCCACTTTCAACCACAACCCCTCATCTGCCTACATGTAGGCCCTACCTGTACCCCTCCCCCCCCTCCCCCCACCCCCGGGGTTTTTATGTCTGGCTGTAGCGGAGCGTGTACGTGTACACGTGCCTGGGGGAGCTGCTCTTACCCCTCATTACACGTACACGTACCCGGGCTGACCCTACACACCCTGCTCCTACCCCCCCCCCCCCACACCCTACTCACACAGCCTCCTCCTCCAGCAGTCCAAGACAGGCTCTCTTGGCACCAGACTCGCTCAACCAGTACCCTTTTCCACTACAATTAAGGGATCTAAATCAGTAAATGGGACTGGTGGAACTGCTATATTTAGATTGTTACTTCCTGCCAGGCTGTGCACAGGAATTGGTGTTCAGGATTTGATTGGTCAACTCCGGAGTACAAGCTAGGCAAACCAGCTTTTTATATGAGTTTGCCCAGACTCTAATATTATATATAGAGTTGGGGCCTAAGACTGTCTTGGCACCAGACTGTACTGTACTGTGTGGGGGGGGGGGGGGGTTGTACGTTCAGGGTGGTGCTGATGCTGCATGGAGATGGCAGATTGACCACCTCCTCTGGTGCTGCCACCTGGCCGTGAACAACCAGAGACACCTGGTGGCACCAGTACCCGTGGGGGGGGGGGGGGGGGCACTGACTGTATGATGGTAACCGCCGACTGCCAAACTACCGCCCGTCCAGTAACAGTCAGAGTGCAGTCGGGGCAGGTACTCAGCCCTATATATGGGGGCGCTGGGCCTTTAAATGCAGGTGACCGCCCTCTCATTCCTTACAGGTCAGCCCCCACCCCTGTTATTTCAGGGACCCCTGAAATACAACCTTCATTTCCTGATGCAAATAGTAGAGTAGGCATGGATGATACATCTTACCATTTACACTCTAATAATTGGTGGAAGTGGTGCGTTTTGAAGCCCAGGCCCTTGCAAGTCCAGAGAGGCATACATCGCCATTCCTTCCTTGATTTACCTGCCCGTTACCTTTTTTGCACTCTGGTTTCACAAGATAAATCAACTAAATCGTGAAGAATGTGCTTCTTTTGACCGATCAGCACAGGCTGTTATAGATTGTAGATACCTATAGGAGGTACTTAGTGTAGCCCCCGTGTCAGAGGGTCGGACGTCCTGTATGGATGCGGGTACAGTGTTCACTGACGGCTTTATAAAGGTGGCTTTTTGGTTTTATTCACTGATGTGTCTAAAGTCACTGGCAAGCTGCAAGTGTGTGAATTAAGCTAGGAGGGCTATAAGGTTAGATATACACTTAAGATAGTGCACTCAAAAATACCATGATTTCTGCTGTTCTGAAATAGCTCATACAAAAATGTACATTTTGTACTGCTCTTGTACATACTGCAATACCATGTTGGCCTACACTAATACCGTGGTATACACTATGAAACTACAGCAAATTCCACTGCTCATGAACACAACCCTCATAGCCTGATATGTCAAACAGTCACATAGCCATTATAGATAAGGGCTGCTGCAACAGGCAATTACAGGCAGGTATTCAGAGTGCCAGGATCCACCCCCTGTATACCTGCCGCACACACTGTACGCAGTGCCTTATCAGGTGTGCGGATTGCCTCCTACACGTACATGTCACTCACCTGCCCCAGCCTCCAGGTACCTGGCAGGTCTGCTGGTACATGTTTAACCCTTTAAGAATGGCACACTGCTAAAAGTTTACATTAGTTGTCATGCATCAATGCAGCCCTGGCGAGTAGCTCGCCGGTGCTGCATTGGTGCATCATGCCGACCCTGGGGGCATGTCTCACCCCGCTAGTGTCGTCATGATGCTTGAAGGCACCACTGGAGAGTTACACACAAGGGTTGCATTCATGCATCATGTCGAAAAAGGGCATCATGCTTTAGGGTATCATGCCGTCCTTAAAGGCTAAAAGAGCAGCTCACAGCAGGAGGAGAGAGCACCTCACCCCGATTCCACCTGATTCCACCCCTCCCCACTTCCCACATAATCTCTCTCATTTCTTCCTTATGCACGTTCCCCGCCCCCTACTTCTCCGCTTTCACTTCTCCTCCGTCCAGCAGGCAATCTTTCCTGGCAGAGACTCCCTTACTCATCTCTGCCTCAAGCTACAGACTTAAAAAGTCTTCTGTGCTTAAAAAGGACTTTTCTGTGGAAGAAGAGGGCACTATGTTGCTGCTCTCCTATCCGCACCACACACTGCCAGTATCCCTACCTAGAAAAAGTTCCTCAGAAAATCAACAATATACCACAAAAACATCTATAACTTGCAGAACCCCTTCTTTAGACCTCTATGCATATATTCAAAGTGAATTGTCTATATCAAATGACATATTTCAATCTATATTGTGTAGGGGGCATTATTGGCATATGGGTTTACAAGTGCACTGCTGGGTTGGGGTATGATAGCGGAGGGACTGAATATCTGCCTAACACACATTGTTCAGCAGAGGGGAGGAGCAGCTCAGCGGGGGTTCAGGTACCAGGGCGCATGAGCAGCTCATCACATGCTAATGTTGGCACCACTCACCTTATCTTCTACTGACCTCTTGTCCCCTTCCCCCAATCATCTTTACCTCAACTACCCCTCTTTTGCATGTCTGTCCTCCCACTGTCCTGACTTTCTTTCTACAGTTAGGGTAGATTCAGCTGGCGTTGGATACATACCTTGAGACAGGCACTTGTTCCTTTGGTCATTCAAGCGTTCTAAGCTCTTTATTCGTGCATTATATTAAGCTTTTCTTTCCCCAAAAAAGCAAAGATTCGAGGTCCTACTGTACATGAATAACATTAAATTGCACTGTCTATCTCTGGGTATGTGTCCCATTTATGGTGAATCTGTAACGTAAAAAAGTTAGGCTTATACGCAAGGTTTTACAGTAGTATATGTCTACAAGTAGTGGTTCCGCCCGCTCCCCTGGCACGCTGCAGGCAGGTGGGTTTGTTGTGGCACCGTTAGAGGTCTGCTACCAGAAAGAGCAACTCACAGCAGGGAACGGAGCTGTATACGAGCTTTGTCTCTCGCTGTCTGCCATGGCAGGTCATTCAGAACAAATTCCTAGATTGTGAAAGCTTTAATGATGAGATCATAACATGTATTGTAGATATTTGATATGACTTATTGGGAAAACTATTCCTTATCCACTCCCACTATAGATCAATGCGTCAAGAAAGGGTGACTTTTTCAAAATAAAGTTGTGTCTATGTTGCTTTCAGTAGAATGCACGTAACTGTGTCTGTAATAGCTATATTTGCAAAGATCTCATACCAAGAGATTCACAGGACAATTATCTTTCAAAAAGTATGTAGTAGAATGCAGGATTTTGAGGTTAAATTCGTGTATTTGCCGGTCATGCATCAAAAATGTTTAAAAACTTTATCAACAACTTTTCTGAAAAGTCACCCTCTCTTGCTGCATTGGTCTATAGTGTTGTGACGATGCTGCCCACGAGTTTGGAAGTCCTTCACCTTGTCCTCTCCCCTCACTGATTTGCTTTCTTTCGATTCCCTCTGTCTTTGTCTGTCTGTCTCGTTCTGTATCTGTATCTCCCTTACTCCCTCGCAATATCTTTGTCTGGATCTCTCTGTCCCCTTTTCTCCTGATGTATTTTTCTATCTCTTTGTCTGTGTACGTATCTCTCATTCACTTCTCAACCATCTCCGCATTTACCTCTCCTGTCTCTTCTCCATTCCTCTACGAAGCTATATATTGAACAGCAGCTCATGGAATACATTCCGTCCGCCTCAATGACCACACCTGCCGCAGCCCCAGGGTACAGGAGTAGAACTGGGCTCACAGAAAGAGCAGCTCACGGTAGGAGGTAGGGACTCACTCGGTGCCTCCCTACCTGTCCAGCCAAAGCACTCACTTTTATCGCACACTTGAATTCAGACCTGTGCTTTTACCTGTATATTCTTTCTGCCTGTCCATTCCTTGCCCTTCTTCTCTACCCTCTTTACTTCTCCCCCTCCACCATCCCTTCGCCGCCTCTTTCCCTGATTTTGAAACAGGACAGCCAGAAATAGCAGGTTCCATGCCAAATGGCATTGTCAATATTTTCAATGGGTTGTCCTTAATGTTTTCCTACCCAGGTTCCGCCCTATGTCAGGTGTGAAAAATTCCATTATAGCAGCAAGGGACAACTAGAACAACTCCTTAAACAAATTGCATTTCATTTGACAGGATATGTTCAATGATGGATTAAACACTTTTGGCACAGCTTTCTTCCTGCCCTGGTACCACCGTATGGCAGGTGTGCCCGGGGCAGGTGAGTCAGCTGGCAGCATGGTAGAGGAGTCCTGCAGCAGAAGGAGCAGCCCAGTGGGGAGTAGAGCCCCAACACCTGGGGGCCATTCTGCTGCACAGGGAGGGAGCTGAAGGCCTCTCTGAGTGCTCTTTCACAGCGAATGCATCGGTGGTCATACCGTAAAACCTCGCGTAGAAGCCGCGGCTTGTACGCGAGTCAGAGCCAGCTTTCTTTCGATACCAAACATGCCTATATGGGGTGCGGCTTATACAAGAGTTTTTATAAGTATAGTATAGTACTACATTAACGATTTTCAAATACCCTATTAGGCTTATAGGATTTCCCAAAGTTAAGGGTGCGGCTAATATGCGAGTTAGGCTTATACGCGAGGTTTTACGGTAATTGGGTTTTCTTCAAAAGTGCAATATTTGCGATTGACGAGGCAGTCATTACATGATATTTGCAATATTCTTGTATAGATTTCAACACTTTTTCTGGAGTTTTCTGGAGTTACAGGTTTTCTTTTTGAACCAGTTATCGCGACCCCTACTTGTCATGTCAACATTTTCCTACGATTACCGTATTCGACGTAAAAAGCGCCCTCCCCCTAATAAGCGCCCCCCCCCTTTTTGAAGCATTTTTAGACTAGAACAAAGGGTCAAATTTTGCGATTTCGGCGACATTTAAACTCTTAAGTACTAAAAACGTCATTAAAATAATTTTATAAGCGCCCTGGGCGCTTATTACGTCGAATACGGTACATCAGTTGTTCTGAAAGAGCACCCTGTGGGGTTAACATCTCTGGCGGAGGCATCAATCTCCCGGGCAGATGCTTGGTCTAGACTCAGATCCAAGTGCAGGGGTCTCTATCATAACAACTGCTGTGTCCGTCAGGCAAAAAAGTCACGAGTCAAGATAGGGCCTTTCTTTCAAAAGAAATTACATTAAATTAAATAGAAATATGTATCTATGTACCAGCTATTGAGGAATACCCCCGTCAATTTAAATGAAATGACACTATTGAAGACTTTTTTTCTGACCAATACGGCAGTTGTTATAAATGAGACCCCAGGAGTGGATAACGATGGCCATATCAATACAGAGAGTTGCATGCCCCATTGGGTGGCGCCATGTCTGCTACAGGACGGCCCCACACCTGGCTCCCCGGCACCATGACCTTCTGCTGGGGCCTCACCTGGCAGCAGGCGCCAGTGGTGCAGGAACTCCCCGACAGACACTTCAGCCTGGGGGCAGTGTATAAGGTATAGGCCGGACTGGAGCTTGTTACGGCGACCCGCACTGATAACACCTGGTAGGGTGGGTACCAGCATGTCCCTGGAAGTGGGTGTTATCCAGGGACAAGGTACCAGTCAGGAGGTGCCTTATCAGTGTGTTTCACCGCAACCAGTGAAGTTTTGAATGGTGGACCCACTGGTTATGAAGCTAGCCTCTTATAGGGCAGGTAACCAGTGTGTGTTAACGGTAACCCTATAAGTACGGCATGATACCTTCATGTCCATGTTCAATTGCTGGTATGATGCACAAATGCAGGGCTGGTAAGTAACTATATGCCACTGCATTAATGCATCATGCCGATTTTTTGAGAGTGTCTCAAACCCATAGCATCTGCTGGGTGTATGAATGCAGCCATGGCGAGTTACTCCCAGGGCTGCAAAAAATGCCCCGTGCCTGGCAGCCCCAGCGCTGGCGAGTAACTCGCCGGTGCTGCTTTGGTGCATCATGCCGATCGTTTAGGAATGTCTCAACCCCTTAGGGTCAACATGACGCTTGAATGCAGCACTGGCAGGTTACTCACCACAGTTGCATTCATGCATCATGACGACCAATGCCATGATACATTAAGGCATCATGCCATCCTTAAAGAGTTAGAACACTAAGCTGCCCTTACAGGTTGATGTTCAATAAGGGAGTGATCATTTTTTAACAACAGGGGGGGGGCAAAAAAATGTGGACCCCTTGACCGGGGGGGGGTAAAAAAATTTAACCTGTTTTGAGCAAAAAGCCCGCGCATTACTCAACCGGGGGGGGGGGTAAAAAATTTGGACCCCTTGACCGGGGGGTGTAAAAAACTTTGCACGCTCCGCGCGGAAATCCACCACCCCCCTGTTGGTAAATCACTCCCTGTTGTTAATGATCACTCCCTAGGCGGCACGTACCAGACCCCCTGTGTGCTGCAGGAACCCATGCAGAAGGCAGGCACCATCCGTGTGGTGTACTTCTTATACGGCAGGTTAACTGACGACAAGTATATCAGTCAGAGATCTACAAGCATAGGGGGCGTAGAATCAAATATACTGATAAATCAATTACTATACTACACTGCCCCAGCACTGCCGCTCAGATTGAGTTAGTAGTAAAGAACATAGGGAGTAAAAATACACATACTCGACCACTTTACATCATTTTGCATTATTCAGAAAATGCCAAACAAAAAATAAACTGTGTTCCGGTAACGTGGTCAAAAGGATTATGCTGTGAATTGAAAGGGAGAAATGAAAGGGAGAAATGGTATGTTACAATAAAGATTTGTTGAAAGTGGCTGCAAATTGGTGTGTTAAAATGTGTTAAAATGTAACACACTTTCCATAGAGTGTAGACTTATTTTGTAGCATACCCCTTTTGTTTTCTCTAATATCCGATAAAATATTCTCTCATGGTATATTAATCCATAGCCATGCTGCCTTTTATAAACAAGCAGAGTATTAACAACTATTCAATAGCATGGTGCAAAGTGCAATTCATGTTGATCTAGTGATCAATTAATCAATTTGCCTTTAGCAGATTTACCCATGCAAGACTAGAATAATCCTTTAGACATGTGTTTGGTTATTCGATCCTCTGGCAGAATGGCGGAATAGTTTGCGGACAAGAAAAACTAACCTGGAGTACTTCAGAAGAAACGTTTTTGGGTTCTATCAGAGTTATTGGGGATAAACATATATGTCGTCAGAACCAGCTTTGATGTGATACCAAGCATGCTGATATGGGGTGCGACTTATAAAAGGGTTTTTGCAAGTGAAGTTCAGTACTAGAGTAACAATTTTCAGACTCCCTGTTTGGCTTATAATATAAGCCTAAATTGGGGATGCGGCCTATATGCGAATTAGACTTATGCACAAGAAGTTACATAGCAGTAACTTAGTGAGAGGTTGTGCGGACCTTTCAATCTAATCCAATAGTGTAAGAGTGAGTATCCCCAATGCATGCAGAAGCTCGCCCTATTTTTGCTGGGGATAAACACAATATCACTGTGAGGAAGGAGACTATGGTAACATCAGTTACCTGATGGTAACTGTTTTTCGGTCTACACTAACAAGTACTATGGTAACTGTATGAGCGCGACTAAAACAGTAAGCAAAGTCCACTTTATTCTAAAACCCCTTTATACTGCTGTTCTAGACAATTCCATGATATATTCAGTGGCCCAAACGATAAAGTATGGTACCAGCTGTAATTATACAACTATGCAATACCCAAGCTGCTATAAACACAGTGTAATCATCCCTTTTGAGTCTCCATGCTACAGTGGGGATCATTCAAGGGTGATCTGGTAACTGCAGTCACCATAGTCCCCTTCCTCACCTCCTGAATATACAGCTTTCCTCCCTCCAGGCTGGTCTGTCCTGCTCTCTGCACCCATCTGCTCCCTCCGTCCCTACCCCATTACCATGGCAGTTAATCGCAGAGCTGCGTCAATAATTGAGCGATAATCAAGGTGAACCCACTCCCGCCCCAAGGCCACCCTGACCCGGAGTGAGCTTGGCGGCAGCTAATGATAGACATATTACTTTCACCCAGCCGCCTGCAAATGAACAGTCTGGGGCTTATAGCTTTGTTTTATTTCTCAAACTTTTTCGACAAACTCCATAGTCTGGCTGCGGTATGGTTAATATTAAAGAAAGGGAGGGTCGTAGTTAATCTAACAGATAAGGACGACATACAGCTTTAATGCTATGCAAGATGCCCTTGATAGGGCCCCAGATTGGGAGTAGCTGTGCATTCACTTGTCCCTTGTCCATGAAGGTTAAAACATGGTCTTGTAGCCTTGTCAAAATTACCCGCCTGGAGCCCTCATAATCATGGTTCATGTATGTAGCCCTGGTGAGTAACTCGCCAGTGCTGCATATATCCACCAGCAATTACGACATGGCAGTTGGACTTAATGTTAGTCGGAGAATGTCAAGAATATAGAGACTGACAGCTCAGGTGCAGATTTTAAACCAACAGAGAGGCTTTCTGATCCCCACCTCCGCTGTAGAATGTCATCTCCAGGCCCGGACACGGACAGTTCTCAGTGACAAACTGGCCCCAGCTCCTCTTTAGACGCGTCTAAGCGACATCGCTGGTATCTGAGGGGCCATAACCGCATTACTTCCCCTGTATATGGTGGGAGGGAGGGGTCCTTCTGTGGTACCCCGTCTATATTTATACACTTATAAAGGCCGGCGCAAACATAGAAACTCAAATCAGACCCGACACAGACCAGACGCAGAATGGATTTTGGTGAGATCAGGGGGACAGTCCGTGTCCAGTCTGCACCCCACTTCTACTCAGTCTGCTCCCAGTCCGTCAAACATCTGGGCTGTTATCAGCCTATTGTGGGGCAGACCGTCCGTGGAGAGTCTGAAAATATTTAACATGTTTGATATCACAGATTTCTCTCAGACTCAGACCAGACGCTGAATCTGCGTCCGATCTGCGTCTGTGCAGCGCGCAAACTAGGCAGACCAGATAATGGTCTGCGTCGCGTCTGCGTCCGATCTGCATCCGGTCTGCCCTGTTTGCGCCGGCCTTAACACGACAGCACCCAGCATGCCAGAACTATCTGCACCAAGAAGCTCAAGTGCCCAAGTTGGCCCCAACTCATCCTCAGACGCATCTGAGCGACTTCGCTGGTATCTGAGTGCCCATGACCGCATCACTTCCCCAGTATGTTGGAGGGGGGGGATCCCTATGTGGTACCCAGCCACGCTTTAAATACTACAGCACCAAGCGCACCGGAACTACTTTTACCAGCAACCTTTGGTGCCAGCGATGATGCTCGGAAACAGAGGTCGAGGTGGGGCCAGCTTGCTGTGTGTGGCTGAGACATGACCTTTGGTTGTGTGACAGGGGTAGCTGTGAGCTGCTCATCTATACCTGTAATGAGCACCTTCTGACACCCAGCACACAGCGGATCCATCTCAGTCATTATGCTCTGTTAACACTTCGAAAGTATCTAACGTAAAACCTCCTGGATAGGCCGCTGATGGTATGCGAGTCAGATCGCTGGTGCAGCTTATAGGATTGGCACAGGCTCAGGGTGTGGCTTATACACAATTGCTATTATAATAAAGTACAAAAGGCACTATAATTAGATCACTGGTGCGGCATATAGGATCACCCTACGGTCGGGGTGCGGCTTGTATGCTAGTTAGGCTTATCGGCAAAGTTTTACCATGGTTACTTACACAGTGGTGACGCCCTACTAACACACATAGAGAAAAGAAACAGAGTCAAAAGGGAGTCCAGAATGAGTCCCCTCTTTAGGGGAGCCCAGGTCGCCTAAGGGAGCCTAGGTGACTCTCTCGCTGACCTAAGGGAGTCACCTGGGCGAGTCATATCACCCAGAGAGCTATATGACTCCCCCGGTGACTCCCTTAGGTCAGCCAGACCGTCCCCTATTCTCCCTTAGGCGACCTGGGCTCCCCTAAAGAGGGGAGTCGTTCTGGAGGCAACTTGGACTCCCTTTTGACGTTGTTTCTTCTCTCTGTGCATCAACTGTTTACTAACAACATGGACTACCAGGAAACAGGTTTACCCCATGGTTGAGGATTGTGCAACAGCTGCCTGCAACAAAAAACACTTTCAATCATGTCAATGGCAAGATGTATAAAGCATTAGTAAATATCAATTACCAAACTGCCAACTTAATGTATGACATAACTTACAACTATGCACTCATAAGTTGTACTACTATAGGTGATCCTTAGGGTGTGTCTCACGACCTTGGGCCAATGTTTTTTGTCTCTGACCGGGTGCCGTCTCTGACCAGGTTGCAGAAAAAGGTGTTTTAAAAAGAATTATACTCATATACATAAAGATTTGTAAAAACGTTATGGCGATTGTTATATAATTATAATTATAATTAGCCTCCTGCTGTTGGTATTTTGACCTTATCAAGCCAAGCCGGTCAGAGACGGCACCTGGTCAGAGACGGCACCTGGTCAGAGACGGCACCCGGTCAGAGACAAAAACTTTGGCTCAAGGTCGTGAGACATAGCCCTTAAACTATCTTCAGCAATTGTACCAACTGGAGGAATAAGCAGCTGATAAGACACTACGTCTTCTAGTTTCAATAGGTTGTAGTAAGTGGGTTGTCAGGGTCCCCTACTGGCAGTCTCCCAACATTAGCAGCTACCTGATGGTTCTACCTAATGGTTGACCTATCCACAGACCACCCAGACCCCGGCTATAAGCTGTCCTCAACCTTAGGAAAAAAGGAGGCACCCCTTACCCGCATCCCGTAAGTCTACACAAATTACAACTTGTTGAGTTTACCAGTGACAGAGGCGAGGAGTTGTAGATCTCGTGGGGCGTTCAGCCGAAATGGGGTAGGGCATAAACAGGTATCCCATGATGCATCATTAGGAGTCTAGGAAGTATCCTCCAGGTGGACTATTGCTGCAGGTTTGTGTTAAGGGCCGCATGGTACTTTAGTGTGCCAGGGCCTTTGCTGTAATGACACATAAACACAAACCATGCTAGTTTATTCGGCAGCGTTGTGTTCAAATGCATCATGCCGACCCTTAGTGAATGTATCAAGGCTGAAGGGTCGGCATGATACATGAATGCATCTCAGGTGATTAGACTCACCAGGGCTGCGTTGATGCATCTTGACGACAAAGGGTTCACCCTATAGAAGTAATGAGTAGAGAGTTATAGGTATAGTGGCAGTAGTGGACCATCACAGTGGGCCCCTGGCAGTGCCCCAACACTGCGCTGCTCACCGCTGTGCTTAATGGCTATACCTAATGGCGGACCTATCCCCAGACCACCCACAACTGCCACAACATGTTTATATACAACTTGTCCTCAACCCCAACTCACTTTTTACATGCTGTACATAAATTGTAACCTGTTGCATTGGGAGGTAACTGGTGGAGGGAGCATTTTCCGTATGCCGATTTGGAGGTCCTACTGGCTGGTAGAGAGTCGTGACGCATAGGGCCAATACCCATCAGCTGAGTTGGATGCGTTATCGACAGATAAACCATAAATAAACAGGCCCAATGTAATTACTTTGCAATATACTTTTGTGGATATATCAGCTGATAATGGATTCAAATCAGTTCATTGATTATGACCCCCAGCCACACCAGCGACCGATAGGAAATGCCCGTCCAAATCAGATGATGGAAATTGGGCCTAAGGGCAACACCTCATTAGCCCATTTGGATGCATTATCGGCCAAGAAATCCTCAACAAACAGCCCCTATGTAGTACTTTGTATTATCATTCTGTGGATGCATCAGCCGATAATGCATCCAAATCGGCTAATGGGTTGTGGCCCTAAGGGATACTTTGCAAGCATTGGTTGAACAGAGTGTGCCGGTTTTGTGTAAGTGCTGGGAGGCAGACGTATTAAGCACTAAGATCTGTATAGTTCTGCATCTGTTTCTTAAAAGAAATACTCTAAAGTATGTGCATCTTCACTTCCTATTGATGGCTATTGCCCTTGCGCTGAAATCCCACTGACATGTCCCCATCATCTCGTACACGGGACGTTTACTTGACAGCACAATTAACCATTTAGGGACAACATGATGCCGTAACGCAGTATGCCCTTTGTCCTCGTGATGCATTCATGTAGCCCTGGGCAGTCAGGGCTGTATGCATGCCCTATGCTGATGCTTAAGGAGAGTACCAAATCCCTGAATGCATGATTGGTGAGTTACCCACCAGGGCTGAATTTATGCAACATATAAATAAATGGCATAATGCATTATAGCGCTTTGCCACCTTTAAAGGGTTGACTACTCTACAAGCTCACAAACCGCTCAGTAAGTCCGTCCCCAGGACGAGCTGCTCACAAGATGGCGCTGACGTGTGGCGGGTAGGGGACGCAGGGGGATGACGTCACTAACCCAGGATGAGGCTCTAATCCGTCACCTACCTAGTAACACGTGTCAGAGAGGGGTAACAGGGCAACAAGAACCGGCTAAAAGTAAGCAAAGGAAGAAAATGCAGGAGGAAAAGAAGAAGTGTATAGAAGAGGAAAACAGCACATGTCTGTTTTTGTGTTGTGCACCCAACGGATGCACACCTACCTGCCTAGAAATACGACATTAGGGTCCAGACCTTTGCTATCACATTAGTGCATACCCAGTGGGTACAGAATTCAATTCAGCATTGAATCAACTTTGAATCAACATTGAATCAAATACCCCAAAAAGGGTAATTGTTGTCCAAGGTCCACATAATCCGACACATTCACTATTTGGCAGTGTTTTGTCTGACATAGGGGTGGTCGGATTATCGAGGTCTGTATTTGGGGGCCCTTAATGTGGGGGGGGGGTCCCCATGTCGCGTGTCGATTTTAAGAAATGGCCATGTCGCATGTCTATGTCGCTTAAAAATGCTCATGTCCCATGTCGATTTTAAGAACTGTCCATGTCCCATGTCACTATCTTTATAAGCCTCATGTCGCATGTCACTAGGCCTCACGTCGCATGTCGAATTTAAGAAATGCCCATGTCGCCATGTCGAATTTAGGGGTCGAGGACCATTATTTGGAGAGTGTGTGGCAGGCGTTGTAGACTTCTCCCTGGTGGTGACAATCATGTAACAGCTGAACATGCCGAATGGCACCACAGGAATGTGTCCGAGACCACACACGTTTAACGTAAGCCTGGTTGGTTCAACATCTCAGAATTTATAACAAGATTTCCTAAGGAGGTTAGGTCAATTTTCCATCCGTCCTATCGGCAGGTTTGGAGCCACAACAACTTATTGGTCGTGCAGATAGGACACTCTACCGACCAGTAGCACTCCGAATTTGTTGATGGAAAATGGGCATTCGGGTCATAACCCATTAGCCGATTTAGATGCATTATCGGCCGATACACCCTCAACAAACAGGCCCAATGCAGTACTCTGCAGTATAATTTTGTGGATCTATCAGCCGATAACACATACAAATCGGCTAATGGGTTATGACCCTTCTAATCAATGTATTCTCACAACAGTCATATATATATACAGTGTTAGGACAGTAAGGGCCATAACCCACTAGCCGATTTGGAGGCATTATCGGCCGATACACGCTCAACAAACAGACCCAATGCAGTACTTTGTAGTATAATTTTTTGGATGTATCGGCCGATAATGCCACCAAATCGGGTAATGGGGTTATGGCCCTAAGCATTGTTTTAAGCCCAATAGCTGATGCCTACACCGACCCCTCTTGGACACAGTCTATAGGGCTACTTCTGGCCATCCTTTAGAAATGCAAAGATATACAGAGTGCAGCACACCCATACACATCCCCCTGTTAGTCCCCCTAGTGCTGTGTACTACACCAGATGACACCCTCCTGCATGGCTACCACACTCACTTCTCAAAAACGGGAGAAACGCAACAAAATATAATTTAAAAAAAAACACTCATCCTCTGCTGGTGGTAAAGTAAGACCCCCTCAAAAAATAATAACAACAAAGATGAACCCCCCCCCAACACACACACACACCGTACCCACTCATATCTCCCCATCTGCACAAGAACCCCTGCAGACCCCCCCCCCTTCCTCTCCCCCCTTACATGCCCCCCCCCCCCCAACCCCTCCTGCCCCCCTGCGCATGCCCCCCACACAGACCGCAAACACCTTGAGGACCCTGGAGGGTCGCAGGCCGCCATGTTTTTGCATCCAGGGTGGTGGTAGTGGTGGTAGTAGGGGCCAGCAAAAAGAAAAACTGTATTTGTTTTTGAATGTGTCTTTTTTCGATGGCCGGGAGGTGGCTGAGGGGGTATGACAGAAGTGATTGGTGAGTGGTTACTGCGGCCACCACTAGGGGGCTCTGTACGTGTGTGTCACGTGCCGCGGTTTGACACGTGACACTTAGTCACGTGGTGCACGGGGAGGCACGTGCCGCCTACCCCCCCCCCCCTGCACCCCTCACTCACAATCTCCCAGCAGATTCACCCATCCGTTTGTACCGGCATAACTTCCTTGTGCCTCTACATGGGTACCAACAATGTTGACCGTGTCGCCGGGTCGAATTTTAGCACTAGGGCAGTGGCATTGTGTCGATTTTTAGCTATATAAGAACAAAGAGAAAAACCCCTGTGGATCGATTTTCCTGTGTCCGTCGATTTTTAAAAGGGCCTAAAACGGCCTTGGCCCCCTGTCGCCCGTGTCGATTTTTACCTATGTAGAGGCACTTCCTTCTCTACAAAAGGGCGGTGGATCACCCTGAAAACTTGCCTATACCAATGCTTTTAAGATATTCATTTATACAACCATCACCTGATGCAAATATTTAAAGTGATGTATGAAAAACAAGTGCTTAATCAATTATGGCGTTAGAAGTATTGGTCATATTTCTATGGTCTTAATTAGACATATACTGGGGTGGGAGACCTGACAAAAAGTACCGTTTTCCAACCTTCTTCCAAAGAAGATTTCCTGTAGTCCGAGCCTTTTGGCAGAGTCTTATTTGGGACTGCCGGAAGAGTGCCCTCACCCCCCCCCCCCCCTACTCCCACACCCCGAGGCGGGACACTTAGTAGTCTCTACAGGAAGTAATGTAAAAGGCCTCAGGCTGGTTTGTTCTCAGTCCCTGTGCTGCTCACAGGGGAAAGGTCGTTACACGTTCAAGCTGATCTTTGAACTGTTACCCTCAAGGTGTAAAGTCTACTCATCAGATGGGAGTAACTACTTCCAATAAATGCATATAAGACAGTCATTATCATTCCGACATGCTTTATATATTAGAAAAGAGAGAGAGTAGGATTTTGTGATATTATTATGTCTACGGTATACAGTGGATAATGTTACAACTAATGTACGAGTCACTTGGATAAGAGAACTGGGTGTTTCTGCATTTGTGAGAAAAACTTGACTGGATATATATGTTCCATGCGTACATCTGTTACATGATAAATCTCCTTTATGACCCTCCTCACTGAGTTGGAAAACAGAACTCATTCGAACCTCCAGCAACAGAGGCCACCCTTGAACAGAAGCCAAGCAAGAATTAATGAAAATAATGAGCACAAATTGACCGCGGCCAACCACTGTTAAACCCTCTCCCGCCCAGTCAGTCACTTCACAAACACTAATGTGACATGACGTCAACTAATGGGGCCAACTCCAGACGTAATTAAGGCTTCAGGGTACCTGGATCTGGGGGCAAAATTGCGCCAATCTAGAATTGTTTTGATACTGATTGCTCAGCCTTGAAGTATGCCTATCTGCCTTGTTTTCTGTGACCCTGGATTATGTGGTTATGATTGCCCTAGATGGTGTGGTAATAAGGCATATGAATGTCTTTTTTCTGGAAAGGGTCCCAACCCACATCACCCCATCCCACCCCCTCACCTCGACACAAAGTAAATGTGCAGAAATAATGACAATTACACTATTACTATTACACTAATTACACTATGCTAGGCGTGATGTTTTCTACTAATTGTTCACCTTTTAAAGGTGGTCCCCCACACCACCGTGCTAACGTCTCACCCCTGTGTTGTCTGTGCCCCTGGATCATTCTGTTGTCAAGATCTGTCTCTATCCAATCAACCAAACTACCACTTTGTGCCCCTGGATACTCTTTGATTTCATTATATGAAAATAGACAATTTGAAATCATACAGTAAAAGACTGTAATCATGTAACGGAGATTCAATATGCAGTTTGAAATGAATGGTTTGACGGAATTACCATCAGTATTACCATCTACTGCAGGAGCGAATAAGTAAAATCTAAATTTGATGAAGAATATCTGAGATGTGACCTTGGAATTCAATTTCCAATTTCAATTTAATAAATTTTCATTCTCCATTTCTCAATGAACATAAAAGTATGAATACAATTACATTTGTTCTCATTAGAAAGCAGAAAAGATTGATACATACAATTTTGACAAATTTGTACATTGCATAAGTGAAATAGCACTTCCATTTCATTGTGATTTTACTTGGGGAGGGGGGTGGATGAAGTGACGTGATGATACCTAGTATAATTCATATGACATTCTCAATTATCTATTTCTAGACTGTAACAGCCTTGACCCAAAACAACACTTGACAAATGATCACATTAAACCTTTAAGGATGGCATTAGACTGAATAGTGTATTCATGTATCATGCTGTCGGTCGCTATGATGCATGAATGCAGTTACATTCAAGCTTCATGCCAGCGCTTCAGTGTTGACCCACTCCCAAAGGGTTGGTATGACGCACCATTGCAGCACTGGCGAGTTATTCACCAGGGCTGCGTTTGTGCATCATCATGACAAATATCACCTTTTCGTGATATGCTGTCCTTACAGGGTTAATCCAGCTGTGACACTACCAAGCTTAACCCTTCAACCGCAGTTGGTGATTTCTTTTATTTGCCCTTTTCATCAAGCAGTATGATGCATCATTCAAGACTCTATTAATTATATAGGCAACTTGGCCATTTTTATTAAGGTCACTACCGGCCTCATCCCACCTTTCCTTCTCACTCTTCGGCCCTCTGTGGCCTTCATCCTCCCTCTATGTTTTATTTCTGTCTGATGTGTCCAGTCTTGTCCTGTATCTACACTGTAAAAAATATCCCGTAAAAATCACGGTGAAATCACTGGCATCACTGAATGCCGACCGTTTCCCGTTTTATTTACGGTCACCGCATTTTGCTTCCCCCTGTAAATTTGACAGGCCTTTCCCGTTGTATTTTTACGGTGATTCATCATTATTATACAATGATTCTCTGCTATTCAATGATGATTATAATTGTTTTTGGATTCATTGTTGTATATTTCATAAATTCATCTTAATTCCAGGCCTGTATATATATTAGGCCTGAGAAGCATAATTGAATGCCTCATAGCAATATACAATTACAATCCATGAGCAAAAGGTACTCTAGGATTGTTACAAAGGAACTTTGACAGCAGTCTCAATATGTATAATTCTAATTACCACAACATGGGTGTTTATACTATTCGTACTAGTCTCCAGGGTCTCAAAAAAGGATTTTTTTTTTTAATCTTTAATATGCCAAAGGCCTCAATTTTGATTATGTAAGTAATGAGATAGTTGGATATCTTTATAAATCCAACACAATTATGTATATTTTTAGTTGATAGCTTCCACTAAAGTCTCTCTGTCAAACCAAGCTGCCACCTGGTGAGCAAACTTTTAACGTGAGATTCACCGTAAAAGAAAAAATGTTGTTTCACTGTACTGGTTTACGGATGTTCAATGTAAAAGTAATAAGTTTTACAGTGTCTCGCCGTAAATCACAATCACAGTGATACACCGTTAAATTTATCATTGATTCTCCGTAATTTCAACGGATATTTTTTACAGTGTATTCTCTGCCCACTACTTCATTGTGCCATCCCCCTAGGGGAAATGGTGCCCTCCACATTAAAGGTCTCTTTTTAGGGGCTACACTTCCGGCACCTCAGGTGCATTCCCAAACCCACAATATCCAATAAACCCAGACCTCCTTTTCTCTCCCCCCGGCTCTTCCTCCCCTGCCCTTCTCCATATCTGGTGAATTCCATCTTCCCATGCACTAGCCATAACCGGCTATGTAGTGCTGTCTTTATTTGTATATATATGTATCATGTCTTTATACTTCTTGGGAGTGAGGAATTCAAACTACATAAAAACTAAAACATCGGTGCTGCATTCAAGTATCCTGTCATGTAAGCTCATCTTTTGAATCGTGTACTGTATTTTGAAAATCACTTGGTGAATAAAATACTTTATAAATTCAAAAAAAAAGATACCTTTGCCAGCCAAATACATGCGTGTCTTTAAGTTGATTGCCCCTTAAAGGACGGCATATCATTAAAATATGACATTGGTCGTCATGATGCACCAATGCAGCCGAGGCGACTTACTCGCCAGTGCTTCATTGGTGCATCATGCCGACCCTTGGGGGGTGTCTCAACTTCATAAGGTCGGCATGATGCTTGAATGCAGCCTTGGTGTGTTACTCGCCTGGAAGGCGTTTCACCGTATGTTGATATAAAAAACAACATACGGCCGAAAGATGCGGTCAAGATGCGGACAAAATATCACCAAAGCAAATTTTCCGTTTCTTTTGACCCTCCGCATACCCTCCGTATCTTTTTTTACAAAATGTCAACATACGGCATCCAACATACGGCCCTCTCAAGATACGGACATTGTCACCTGTCTCTTTTACGAAAATGTGCAAAAACCAGTCTACATTCCGGGAAACCCCTAGGGAATTCCCTCTGTCACGTCATAATATGTAGCAACTTACGGAGGTAGGCTGGGGAGGGTATATATAGGGTCCGTATGTTGGGGGAAGAGACAGGGAAGGGACAGGAGAGGTTTGGGAAGGGACAGGATAGGTCGGGGAAGAGATAGAAAAGGTCGGGAAAGGCACCTCTGTACTCTGATAGCTATTGTCTGTTTAAACACAAGGAGTCTGTGGGCAAAGTTTCAGCTCTGTAGGGCCATTATTTACCGAGTTACAGAAGAAAAGACATTTTTGGGTATAATTTCGTTGAAAATCAATTTTTTTAATCATGCCCTATTTATTAACATGCATACTTCTATTATTCACAATCAAGCGGTCAATAAAAGAAAAATAAATTCTCAAAATGACAAGCAAGCAAAGCGACCGCTCTGGGTCCTGGTAGAAGCCACAATGGCTACCTGACAACATACAACAAAGACAGTGTCCAAGCTGCCCACCAGATGGCATGGTGGAGCCTAGAGCTGGAGTGGTTCCCCGGTGTGACACCAGGGGGAGGGGTGTGAGGCAACCAACTGGATCGATACCTCCAACAACCCCCGGGGTTGTTCATCCCCATCGATACTGGAGTTGTGGGAGCTGTGAAATAGGTAAATACAAGCAAGGCATTATATGGACTTGGGGCGTATTTAGACGCCAAAACTCCCAAACTCAAAATAACACATCTATACATCACAATATCTCACTTGATATTCTTTACAATACTATCAGACACAAGTTTGTCCAAGTCAACCCCGGACGACAAAGGCTTCGCCAAATAAATTAAAGCAGTCAAACTGACCCAATCGCCAGCCTGCCTAATGTCCTCTAGTGGCACCCCACAATGGTGAAGAAAAGCAGCGCCAGCCCGGCGTAGGGAATGGGCACCTGAACCTGGTACATCCAAACCAATCACCTTCAATAGTCTCTTTAGGTACTTCAGGAGTACCGGGTAGGTAAGTGGGATCAACTGACCCCCTGTTTTCAACAAGAAAACCGGGGAATCCTTGGTAGTTGCTGGACAGTCATTAAAGTGTTTGTTGAGAAGGGTAGCTGGGAGGTGGGGGACTGTACTAGCTTACAGAATATTGGTTTAGGTCCTCATAACCTCCCCCATTTGGCTTGCGATCTCCATTCCCTTATATATATATCGGAGGAGTTGAGGCCAGCATGACTTAGCCTCTAGGTGGCAGCACCAACACAGCCTGGAATAAGCAAGGTAGTTACACTTCTACGATGGCCTGTTGGGTCGATATCTTTTGCCTGTCTAGATGCATGGACTGTGTTGCCTACCATGTCTGTAAAGTCCCCCTTTTTAATGTGCTATATATATATATATGTAATAAAATGGCCCTAGAATTTTTTCAATGGGTAAATAAGTTAAGTCCAACTTCTACCTTCATGATAAAAAAAATAAATAAAAATTATACGGATTTTGGGAGAAATTACATGAAAAAGAGTCTTTTCTTCCATAACTCGGTAAATAATGGCCCTACAGAGCTGAAACTTTGCCCAGAGACTCCTTGTGTATAAACGGTGGTAGACAACAGAATATAGAGCTGGCTGTAGTGGTGACGAAATGGTAGTAGTGGCTCCTAGCATCTCCTCACGGCCCCTACCATTTTCTCACGGCCCCTACCATCTCCTCACGGCCCCTACCATCTCCTCACGGCCCCTACCATCTCCTCACGGCCCCTACCATTTTCTCACGGCCCCTACCATCTCCTCACGGCCCCTACCATCCCCATCTCTTTATCACCATTACAATCTGAAGTGATATGACACATACGGAGCAAAAATACCACATATGGCACACAAAAGACACATATGGCCCTAAAAAACAGGGTATATGTGCATTTTTTGACATAGCACCCCCCCCTACCCCTCCGTATATCTTGTACTAAATACGGCAAAGATGTGGAATTTTTGTGCTCCGCATGTTGAGCTGAAACGCAATTTTCGCCGTATGTACATACGGCCGGCCGTATGTACATACGGCGGCTGTATCTTTTTCCGTAAGATGCGGACATGTTGAGCTGAAACGCAAAAATGAACTGAAACGCAAAAAAGACACATACGGCCCCTCCGTATGATACGGTGAAACGCCTTCCAGGGACGACTTTTAGTGACATCTGTTAAGTTGATTAATCGTATCTTGTCATATCTAAAGTAACAGTTGGGAAAGTGGTCCCCAGATGTGTGTATGTTGAAGAACATATGTTTTACTTGGTGCATCCAATCATCATGCCCCCGGCGTTCAAGTCTTTCCTCATCATGAATCATAATCACATGACTGCACCTCCTGTTTAATGTACAGGGGCAGACATACACTTTTAGATAAGGAAGTGGTCATGTTTCAACAACATGCGGAGAGAGAGAGGCGGGGGGTTGGGGGGGCGTCAAAAACTTTCCCATTCCCCTCCAAATTCCTCCCCGCTCCCCAGATTTGCTATAGGCCACATTTCTTTACTATACAGGTAGTAGCACGGTGATGGGGGGGGGGGGTCGCTAAAATGGGTAACTTTCCTTTCCAACCACTCCAAAGCTATCAACCCCCTTTAGTAAAAAAAAAAGACCATTCCCTTATATAAAAAGTAGACGGACGGCTGTTACATTGAAGGATGCATGTCGCTAAAAGTTGACATTTGCTGTCATAATGGACCAATGCATCCCCAGCGAGTAACTCGGTGAAACTGCATTGGTGCATCATGCAGATCGGTCAGGAATGTCTCAACCCCTTTGGTCGGCATGATGCTTGAATGCAGCACCGGTGATTTACTTGTTAGGAATGGCCTGTTTGTGGATATTTACGTTGGTGTCACAATATAATATAATAGTTTGATAGCGTGTCACTAGGCGGCAGCAGCTGGTGGTTGGGGTGGGGGGAGGGGGAGCAAACTGACCTGAGAGGACAGAAAAACGCATTCAGCGAGAACGTCAATAAGGACCGTCACGCTGCGTAGATCTATATTTGTCATGATGATGTGATTGACAGGGACATGGGACATCCTAGCTTCTCCAAAATGTTAATGTTCTGTCTGATTGTGTACTGTGTGGGTTCAACCAGGGGCGAATACAGGGAAGGGGGGGGCGTTCTGGGATCCGGACCCACACCCGTTCTTGGGGAAAAAATTGGGATTTTTCAAATGATGTTTTGATTCGCCGCTACTGCAAATTGGTATTTGTTGGACCCAACCCGTTTTTAACAGCAGCATTTATAATCGTGTCAATTATGTTTATTTGTGTGCAGTCATAGTGTGGACAATTTCTACTCCTCACTAGCAGCCAAGCAATGTGGATCATTCTCATTTAGCCCAAATTCATGATCTTTTATATCATCAATCAATGAGCAGCCGTAGAAAGCCGGCTATGCTACATATGAAATGTGAGCG
The DNA here is from genome assembly GCA_947462335.1 of Harmothoe impar. Classification (NCBI taxonomy): domain Eukaryota; kingdom Metazoa; phylum Annelida; class Polychaeta; order Phyllodocida; family Polynoidae; genus Harmothoe; species Harmothoe impar. The sequence continues at coordinate 78,019,112 of OX381708.1, forward strand.
TCACTGTCCCCAGAATCACCTTCTCCGCAGTAGGAGGCTTTAGCAACGGAGACCCTCACATTTTTCTTGATGTAAATTTGGCATGCTTCTTTGTCGTTAAAGTGACATGGACCGATTTTTTCCCATATTTTAAATGTTGCTTAAAATTATGTGTTTCAAATGTTAGTACAATATCATATTTGGATGATAGGGGGGGGGGGGATTTGGAGGATAGGGGGGGGGGGGATTAGAGTGTGCACTCCAAAATTAGTAAATTGAGCCAGAATTTGAAGATTAGTCGAATTTTAAGCTAAATCCTGGGGAATGAGATTAGATAAAGTAGGTATCACATGAAGTATATCCATGAGGAATATTCTGGTTCATTTTTAACTAAATTGATTTTTGAACCCTAATCATCGGGCCATGTCACTTTAAGCATGAATGCGTACACTGATGGCCGTGTCTTATGAGTTTGTAACAATTGAAACGTCTTTGACCGGGTGTCGTCTTTGACCTGTGTCGTCTTTGACCGGTGTAGTCTTTGACCAGCAAGTTTTAAAATGGCTAAAATGGGAGCTATGTACACAGAAATGGGGGGAAAAGGTTAATGGATATTTTAACACTATATACTTCAAACTTCCCGGCATTTCTGTGTACATATAGCTCCCATTTCAGCCATTTTAAAACTTGCTGGTCAAAGACTACACCGGTCAAAGATGACACAGGTCAAAGACGACACCCGGTCAAAGACGTTTCAATTGTTACAAACTCATGAGACACAGCCTGATACTGATAATTACATTAAAAACCACTTATTAATGTGTCTCCATCTTTATATCGTTACAGTGCTCCCCAACAGGACAGAGTCGGCGTGTTTCAGCAGTACCTCGGGTACCAAGGTGCTGTCCGCCCATTGTCCCTCCCGACACATGGTCTACATAGTGGACCTCTTCTACGGCCACTCCCCCTCAGGGGCCTGTCACCACACCCCCGGGGACTGCACCCTCAGCGACTTCATGTCGCCCTCCTGTGTGGGACGGCAGACGTGTGAGATCAACCTGCCGAGTGGGACCCTAGGGCGGCAGATCCCTCACTGCAGACTACACAGTAATTACATGCAGCTAGTGTACAGGTGTATACCAGGTAAGTTCTACTACATTTTGGGTGGCTACATGTGGGGGGGGGGGAGGGGGTCACTATAGGGGGTCTACATTGGGGGTCTACATGGGGGGGGGGCACTATTGGAGTCTACATGGGGGGTATACCGGGTAAGTACTACATGTTGTTTGTTAGATTTTAAAATGCAAACACTTGTGGGTTTGGACAGGCATACAGCGGCATTAAGAGCCTATGCCAAAATAAAAATAATTTAACTAATAAATGCGGCTAATGGAAAAGGGACCTAGACCCCTATCTATGGTGAACATCAGTCAAGGTAGCTGACCTGAAACAGTGTGCTGTGGCCTAACTGGTTATGAAGGGAAGTCAGTGTGGTTTATTTTCCCGCTACCCCCTGTGTGTGCCATATACCTCAAAGTGGGTAAAGTCAGTGTCCGTGAGCTCTGATCTTAGAGCCATGGGGCTGGGGATGCTATGTATATGATGTTTATAGGACGGGGGTGCCATGCTACAACTACCCCATACTTTATCCTCCATGATAGGGTCAGTTAGTCATAAACTACACATCATACATAGATGTCAGGGGCAGTCAGGGCTTCAGTATTCACCTTTCTTTAATGGTGATAAGAATCCATCTTCTCGTGCACTTTGTGTGCTGTACACGATGTAAGGTAGGGAGTGATAACTGGGAACAGACAATTATATATAGTACTCTATCTTCCACAGTCAGTTGACCATGAAGCATGGATTGTGTAGGGCTGTCAGGGCCACTCAGAGATTTAATCATTTTCATCGTGTCATAAAAGAAGAGGTATTGGATACCACAGACATGCGACGTTGTATCATGCACACGAGAGATTAAGCCAAATTTTTTTTTCCAATTTCAGAAAATAAGATATAAACTCGCATGGTAGATAAATGACTAGTTTTAAAAAGATCTATTTCTTAACGTTTTCTGAAAACTGGTCGTTTGTCAACCACGTTAGATTTTTCACTTTAAATAGTTAGTGTAGGCACACAGTAACATCTACTGTAGATCTACAGTATAGAATCTACTGTAAAATGGATTTACAGTAGATTCTAATTTTTACCTACATTGAACTGTACACCTACAGTAGAAACTACTATCCACCTACAAAAATATCAACCAACTTTTCACAGTGTTCATCTCATTCTCTTTAAGATGACAAAACTAAGTTGACTGTGTATATGAAGATGTACATGAAGATGGTGGGTACGCTGGGCGGGGGGTGGGGGTGGTAGTGGGGGGGGGGGGGGTGGGCAGGCAGGTGTGTTCACCATAGAACAGGTGTGGCCGCCGCACCACCAGGCACCACTGAGTAACCCGCAGATAAACGTGTCATATAATCCTCCTTTACAACCCTTTAAGGGCCGCAGAGTGCTTTAATGCATCAAGTTTTTGGGTGTCGTAACTCGCCAGTGCTGCATTCAAGCATCATACCGCCCTTATGAGGTTGAGACACTCCAGAAGGGTCGGCATGATGCAACAATGCAGCACTAGTGAGCTTCTCCCTGGGGCTACATCGGTGCATCATGCCCACACATGTCATATTTTAGCGACATCCGTACTTAAAGTGTTAAGGGCCGCATAGTGCTTTAATATGCCATGCCCCTGTCTGCGTGATGCATTAATGCAGCCATGCCGAGTCTTTCCTTCAGTATCATGTGTCATATTAATAACATCAACACCGTAGGGTCGGCATGATGCATAAATGCAGCCCTGGTGAGTAGACTGACCAGAGCTGCATTCATGCATCATGACGACCAAGGGCATAAAGCACTATGTGGCCCATAAAGGGTAAACTACCCGCCACAGGTGGGACTTGGAATGTACCCTTTCACTTTTTACATCACTTATTTATTTCTTTATCTTTATTTTTGGGTATATAGAGATTTTATAGTCAGTGTGTGCACATGACTATGTGCTAGGGTTACCGACTCGTGTGCTGCAAGGTCAAACTGTGGTTTCCAGCTAGTCCTTGTTACAACAATATATAACAGGTGTCCACAAATACACAAGTGATTAATTTGTCTACTGTGTGTCACATTATTGTGAGTTTTGTATATATCTGTCAATAATATAATTAGAAAGTCAACTATTGTGTGCACAAATGATATATTTTCAAAGTGCATTAATTTCTTTTACTCTCTTTTTCCCTTTCAATTAAATAATTCAAGATACTTTCATGAATCCATATTAAAAATGTTTAGCCTTCTGTCGATTATTCCTACATTAGAAAATATCAATATTAGGCCACTCAAAGGAAAAAAGGGTTCTGAGGGAATTAATTTTGTTGCCAATTCATGATGAAACACATGATAAAAATGGACAATTATTGGCATACTTGATCAAATTAAAGCTAGTAATACTAGCAATGCAGTGGTACAGAAATAACTTACATTTTCTCCGCTTTTAAAATCAATTAATTCTTTACCAATAAAATGTGAAATATGGTCATGAAAAGCATACAATATTCTATACATTTTAGCCCACGAGTTAGTAAAAAGAGAAAACAAACCTCCCTCGTCATATTTATTAGTCCTTGGTGATGAGAAACACTTTTATCTTGAGTGGCCTTAAAATGTCACCAAGTATACAATCGCTCCTCATCAGACCGTTACATCATTATTTATCATCATTTTCCGTTACACGTGCCTAAACTTAACCTTTTCATCAAACTTACCGGCGCCTCATTACGATTTAACAACATCCCATATCTCTATTGTCCATCCTCCAGCCATTCAATACTTCAAAGCCGACTGTCTCCAATCTAATTGGATAAAGCCTCCAATCTTCTATAATTAAGGTGTCAACGTATTATGAATATCATGCAACATCCAAACCCCCCTCCCTGTTAATTAATCACTCTGCATGCTTTGGTAATTCAGGAGTAAATAGGGCGGGGAAGGGGTGGCAGGGCGGGCTGGGGGCTGGGAGGTGTAAAAGGGGTCGTGCGCGGGGTGGTCTGCACCAAGCATGAGCGCACGCATCCCACATAATAGGCCAGATTTTCCTTTTTGAAAGAAAAATTAAATTGTTACCCAGTAACATGGTAAAAAAGCTAGTCTGCTTCATTTCAAGTATTTTAAATTTGCCAAACACCCTTCTTTGGGCTGAGAGGAGCCGAACCCCCTGGAGAGGTAAACCTGTTCTGGTATAAAGCAGTTCTTCAGAAATTACATTAAAGAAACATGATGCGGGGATTGGTTTTCAGGGGTGGTTGATCGATTTTGAACCCAGAGTGAACCCTGAAATTTTTTGGTGACGGGAGGGGGTTCGTGTACAGTAAAGATTAGATACCGACAAACGGACATATCTCTAACCAATTGCATTTGCGGCGCTGTTATCTTCAATATGATGACAAATATGGCCATCCTTTTAATCATGCCTTGTCATTAAAACTTGCAAATGTGTTGATGTTGCAGAGAGTGAGGTGTACGACGTGTGTACGGCGGGCACGGTGCGTACACAGGCCGGCTACCTGCGTACACCTGCGTACCCCAACAACTACCCCAACTCCCGGCGGTGTACGGCCACCGTCACCGTGCACCCCACCCAGAGACTCCGGCTACACGTGGTGAGTAGCTTCCTCCATGGTCCTACATGTTATATTAGAAAAATATCGTAAAAGATTACAGACTTCAGTCGGTCATTATGAAATGGATAGTGAAAATTCCAATGACCATCATGCATGAGAACTGTCCATCTAAGTTTTGACATTAAGTTGAGCTGAATCTTACTTGTCCCTTGTATTTGTCCCTGCGTTGCACTTTGTACTTGCCCCCTTGTTCCCCGCAGGCTGCCTTGTCCCTAACTTGTCCCCTTGTCCCCGCAGGTTGAGTTGGACCTGGAATCTGGCCCGACCTATGTCCATGTTGACTTGTCCCTAGCTTGTGCCTAACTTGTCCCTTACTTGTCCCTAACTTGTCCCTAACTTGTCCCCTTGTCCCCTAGGTTGAGTTGGACCTGGAGTCGGGCCCCGAGGGCTGCTCCGACCTGCTCTATGTACAAGGCACCTTCAGGAGCAGCTCCCTGTGCGGACAGAGGTCACATGACCAAGTCTTCACCACGGTCGGCAACTCCCTCAACCTCACCTTCACCTCGGACGCTGCTGGGAGGAACAAGGGCTTCTGGCTCTACTATGAAGGTAGGGCACATGGTTATAACATTATATTATATTATAATATTGAATCATTATATATGGTTATTGTGTTTGAATAGAATAAGTAAAGGGGAAGCTAAGGCCACTTAAAAAAATAAAATGGTTTCTCATCACCGCGCGCATCATAAAAATCAGCTTTTGAGGATAACCTTTTTCTTTTTTTGCAAATTTTTGATAAAAAATACGATAAAAATGGACAAATATTGGCATATTTGGTATCAAATTAAAGCTAATGCTGCTAGTAATGCAGTAAGATAGAAATAACTTACATTTTCCCCACTTTTAAAGACCAATAAATTCTTAACTGATAAGATTTGAATTTGGGTTGTGAAAATGATATATTAGCCTATACATTTTAGCCCGCGAGTTAAAGAAAAACAAAAAAACAAAAAAAAACCTCGTCATATTTTTTCAGTCATTGGTGATGAGAAACCACTTTTTTTTTTTGAGTGGCCTAAGTCATAGCAAAGCGATTTGGCACAGATGAGACACATACTAGTAGGAGGTGTGGAGGTGCAGAGTAGGGATGGAGATATAATGCGTATCTGTGGTTAAGACTTTAGGAAAGTTATTTGACTCCAGAGGGGTTAAAAGCGACCTGGCGACATGGGCTGTTTTCCAGGCGACCTGGCGACCTGGTACATTAATTTAAGCGACCTGGCGACTTTTGGACAAAATTGCCTATAGTAAAAATGATCTAAAAAAGCGACTTTGTGATCTGGAGCCCTTAATTTCGGCGACTTTCCGACCTTGGTGGACCCCTCTGCACCCCCAGTTATCGTTTCATTACTTGACTCTTCATCACTTGACTATATTTAACGAATATACACACCCCTTTTCCAGGTGGTCTTATTAGAGGGTTGGTAGTAAAGTGAGAGTTGATTGTAATTAGCAGGTTGGGGCCAGAACCACTATTCTAGTACGCCCTAAATGAGCTGCACTCGTACTCACCATCTAGGGCGTACTAGTATAATGGCCTACCAAGTGGCATCAGTGTATATAAGCATATACATGAGATTTCTCTTATAGTCATAATGTATCATATATCATGTATGGTACCATCGAAAGGAGGATAGCTGTATCTACGCACTAGCCAATTTACACATTTCAATCATGTATATTTATTTAAATATCATGCATTGAACATGGCACTTTCATAAAATAGTCATACAGAGACCCAGCAAAATCCATTTCCGAATTTTATGTTATATTTGCTGATAAATATAAACATACAGAGTAGTAGCTCAGGCACTTATGTATCACTCTGCGTTTTGGTTTTATCTGCCTATGGAATGGTGAGGTCACAAATTGGGAAAATCATGAGAAAAAGTGGGATTTTCTCCCCAACCAATACCCTCAGTGTTGGTATAAGTAGTACCTATTGTCAAGGGATTACTGATAAGGTACTGAGGGAGCTGCAGACCTGGCCATGGGCTCATGGTCATGGCCTAATGATCACACCAAATGTACCATTTAAATGGTACGCCCCAGCACCATGCACAGTACCACAATACTGGTATGGTCTACATGATAGGACTGTACCACAAAAGTGGTACGTCCCACAAAGGTATTCCTGTCCCCTACCTGATTAGCCGGTTTATCTCCTTCAGCCTTCCCTTACCTGGTGCCCAGCACGCCGGGACCCAGCAGCACCCCGCCGGACGCTGGTACCCGGCCCCTCACCTCCCCCACGCCCCCTGGTGTGGGACCCGGTACTAACACGGTGCTGCCCCCTGGAGGCAGCACCCCGCACTCCGCCACCCCCGGCGTGGCGCAACAACAGGGGAGGCTACCACTCGGTGAGACTCAATTCTATTCAATTCTAATTTTAATTTTCTTTTATTATCATGAGAAGACAATCTATGAATTGAATGGCTCAGTTAGGAGCTAGAAGGCTTTGTATTCTTTCTTAAATCTACCATATGCTATGACTACCAATATAAATACGATTCATAGCTTTGTTCATATTTGGAAGGGTTTAAGAATCCTTTGATTATATTACTTAGCGAGGGGATTGGAGCCTACCACTTGGTGAGGCTACTATTATTATTGTCATTACTGTTATATGGCATTTACTGTAGTTATATATTAAATACAGTTAAATAGGTTTAATGTTTGCCTAACACATTGTACTGAATTGAGTCTTGCCTTCAGGTTGCGTCAAAAAATAGTTGAATGACACCAGTGTTAAAAAGGTTTACTCAACGCTGAAAGGTTCTTTTTTATTTATAGACATTTATATCTTCACTGTATGACTGAATGTAAGATGAAAATAAATTAATTGATCAAATAAATGCAGGCAATTATAGAATTGCTTCAAATTTCCCAATGTTGCAAACACTTCAATTGGATGCTTCTCTCTTTGTTTTCAGAAGCAATAGTTGGTGGTCTCCTGGGCTCCCTGCTGTGTATTCTACTCGTGCTGTTAATACTACTTATAATTAAACGGTAGGTGTGTTTTAAAAATTAATGTGAAAATATGTAATGTCATCTACAGAAGTTAAAGATTTAAATTGTTCCACTAATCTAGAACAGTGGTGTTTAGGCATTGCTCTTATAAGTACCTGTTTTTGAGAATGTTCTTGCTTTAGTGAATAATGGCCCAACACAGGAACCTTATGTCATGTTATCTTGTTAAAGCCATTAAAAAAAGTTTCTCATCACCGCTCGCATCATGAAAGTCGTTTTATTTTTTTACATTTTCGATGAAAAATATGGAAAAATTGGAAAAAAAGCATTGGCAAATTTGGTATCAAATTTAAGTTTATTCTGTCAGTAATGCAGTCAACTAGGAATAAATTACATAAAACAACTTTTCGGGATCAATAAACACCAAATTACTAAAATATAGAAATTGATCGCGCAAAAGTCTAAATTTTCCTATATCTTTATAACCCCCCAAATTAAAAAACAAAACAAACGCCCTTATCATATTTTCCACTGCTTAGTGATGAGCAACAACTTTTTTTTGAGCGGCCTAAATAAAACCTTATCATATTAATAAATGTTAATGAGAAAATTCAGCCCTGAATAGTATCCTGATACTACATCTTACCTAAACTCTTAACCTAATGTAATTGTTTTTATTCCTGTATTGCAGGCGGAAGGAGCGAGAAGCTATCCCGTCATCCACCTCGACCTGCTTCCTGCACAACAAGCAGGGCACTGTGGGTAGGAGTGGCGCACCCTATATACAGAACAACTTGGCCATGGTGGACGACTCACCCATGTGCTGAACCATGGCCGCCATAGTGACATTATCAAGCTCAGAATGGGCGACAAGTACCCGCCTATAAGGCGTCTAGCTGGATGCTTTATCAACCAAAGAGATAATTCCCTGGCCTTCACTGCGGAATGTTTAGGGTGCATTATGTAATAGCCTGTGCCCATTGTGATGGCTGTACCAGTGCATGTCTCACCGATACAAGCTTAAGTAATGGAGCCGCCCAGAGGACGACCAGCCTGACCCCTATAGGGACAGTGCAAGCTGGCACCACCTCGACCACTGTTCCTGAGCGTCATCACTGGCAGCAGATGTTGATGGTGAAAATAGTTCCGGCCCGCTTGGTGCTGTAATATTGTAGATGGAGACGGGTACCACGTAGGGATCCCCCATCCCATATGTAGGGTAAGTGATGCGGTGATGGTCCCTCAGATACCAGCGATGCCGCTCGGAGGCGTCCGAGGACGAGTTGGGCCCAGCTTGAGGGACAATTAATTGGTGACCACATGGATTGGCCAATGAGCACTACATTAATGCCCATAGCCTCACCACTGGCTGAAACCCCGGCTAGTAACACCCTCTTCACTCTGCCACCTGATGAACAAACGGGGGCTTATTTATGACGCCTACGTATTCTATACGCAGAGGTGGCCTAGTCGTATGCCTTAGTTGCAAGCAATGACACTCAGGAACAGAGGTCAAGGTGGGGCCAGCTTGCACCGATGCAAATACCCCAGACTGTAGTGGTGGTCTAGTCATAGGTCATTCGCTCATGTGCAATAGGTCTGTGGTTCACATCCTGAACCACGGCCTGGGCCACAGCACTATTTTCTAAAAGAATAGTGAACCTACCACCAGCCTGCTTGATGTCCGGCAGAAGGACATGGAGTACGCTAATTGTTACCGGACCGGATGACAGACTTAAGTGGCAGAGCCATGACCCCGGGAAGATGTTCTGAGCTTGACCATTCCCACTGCTGTATATTCGTTGTGATGACTGTCTCTAGTCCTACCCAAACTCCTTCTACTACTGCCTAGTCCTACTGAAAAATATGCCACACATAAGTAAGGGGTCCTTGTGGTACCTAGACCCTTCCAGAAGCAGGTAAGACGCCTAGCACAACAATATAACAGTCCTGCTGGTGGATAGTCTGGAACCTGGAACCTAGTACTTTGAAAAGATGCAGTTGAACTAGAGTCTGAACCAAAAACTGTGCCAGAATAGTAATGCATTTGTTGGAGAAGTCCACAGAGAAATCCTCTGAACACTCCACTGCTGTAAAACGATGATGGGACAAATAAAAAAGGACAACCGAGTGACCTCACATCCATAGGCTGGTTCGCACAAGGATCAGATGATCCACTCAACTTGCCTTTCATGGAAATGGTGTCAAAAGTCAGACATTGTTAAACTGTCTGCGACAAGGTTCACAGAACAAAACTAAACTCTGTTGAACTAGCAGTGGATCTACTGCTACATATATCTCAACTGGACCCATTCCCACAGACTACACCCCACCTTACCCATACCTCAATGTTAAGCATTGCCTCTATCAGATAAACCCTAAATTGTCATGCTCTCTATCAGCTTATAGAGCACATGTATGGCAATGTTATTGCTGCATGTAGGTTGCATGCACTACAAAGGGTGTCCAAGGGGGTCATGACTTTGGAACATTAAGTTTAACATTTTTGAATGATAGCTGAGCGTTTTGATAAGTCAGCGAGGATCGGTCCAATGACCCTATTTGAGGGGGCAATACTGACAGATGTAACTTATGGCCAAGCCAATATGCAATGTCATGAGAGTCATTATGGTATTATGTGAAAGCTCTATTTTAACAGTTTATTAGACTTTACTGTCTCTAAAGGTAACACGGGACAGAAGATGGATACTTGTACGTGGAATAAAATAAGGGTCTTTAAAAACAATGTAGCCTTGAAGGTGAAAGCTATAAATTATGAGTGAATTTATGTGACTTCATAGTATAGATAATTAAATCACAGTGGGCTTGCCCCTAGACCCAAATGATACTGCTTGTAGGCAGATGTCAACTGTTGTAATATATTATTTGTTTCTGTTTTATAGGTGTATATAATTATTTGCATATTTATGTAAAAATGATTACATTTAATCCTTATTTATTTTACCCAATGATACAATAAAGCTTTCATGTATGTGGCTCATCTATACAAAAGATACATAAGCTACATATGGCTATCAACCATGTAACTAATTGAGGGCTTTAAGACAAGACTGAACTCTCATGAAGGGAAGCAGTCTGTGCCAAAGTGATTCAGGACTTAAGAGTCAGGTGAGTTGAGAGTAGGATGCATTCACAGCATTCTTTACGAGGTCCAACTGGGTTGTATCTCATCGAGTCATCGGGCGAGTGTGGTGAGATCCAGGTACAGTTAGTAATGAATGCTGAATAATGTGCCCTGCCGAGTGGGCTTTTGTGTATAGGAAGTGGTTATTTTTTTTAACAACAGGGAGGGTTGGTGCGCGAGCTGGTCGGAATTTTTCAGTCTGCCCTCCAGGCAGGTTGAAATTGATCGCAGCCAACCCCTATGAGCCATAGTAACGAGCTAGCTTACCCGCTAAAAAAGGGGTGTAATTCTTTCAGTCCCCCCTTAAGAAGGATCCAAATTTCTTTGGGTCCCCCCCCCCCAAAAAAAAGAAAAATCCATCAACCCCCCTGTTGTTAGAAATTGACCACTCCCTTACTATCACCAACTTAAAGAAAATAAATACTTACTACCTTTACCTGGCGTCACAAGCCATGTCATAAGGCCATACTGTATGCAGGGATATGTGACAAACGGACATCCCTATTCTTTAAAGTGGCTTAATCACCGGGCGTATCCCACTCACAATTCTGGTACTGTTCTAGTCTACTATGTGGTAGGTGTGAGTGGTGAGAATGCCCCTTTAGGACAGAGATGGCGATATTTATTATACAATATAATACAATTGTTGATATTCAAAGGTTGAGCAAAAAAAAGGAATGTGCTTCACTTAAATGGTTAACACCTAAAGTTAGGCACTATACCTCAAGGCATCAACATGTTTCAACACAGGGGACCCTCGGCTTAATGCAATAAAGCAGTATGCTGCACGTAAAGGGTTAAAATAAACACAAACCCCAAGGTTCTAACAATGAGGGTAAAGGCTGATCCACGCACATGGGTTCATGATATTACAGAAGATGGGGGGGAGGAAAGGAAAATTGTCTAACTTTACAATGGTTTCCAAATAACTATATCCCTCTGAGCTTGATGATGACCGATTTTAGTGTTTTCATGATTACAAGAAAAAGTGCTAAAACTACATGTTTTTCTGCATATTGATTGCCCTAGGTTCTATAAAGGGTAGGATAGGTAACCATGGTAACCGTATGTACCCTTCACATACCCCATAATAGGTACAGCGAACATATATGTATATATTTCAAAGAAGTTGCAGAGAAATCTGAGGCATACTGCCTGCAAGTTACATGTGCAAAACAGTTCATGTCTGTGATACGTTTAACCCTTTAAGGACGGCATAATTCATTAAAGTATCATGCCTTGGTTGTCATGGTGCCTAAATGCAGCCCTTGTGATTAACTCACTAGGGTTGCACTCAAGCATCATGCTGACCCTATCGAGTTGTGGCAAGGGTTGGCATAATGCACCAATGGAGCACCGGGGCTGCATTGGTGCATCATGACGTCAAATGTCATCTTTTAGCGACATCCGTCCTTAAAGGATTAAAAGAAGAGTATACCCTTTAATATGGAACATGGGGATTTCGTTGCTTTTTATTCATACTCTTCACAAGAAAAATCTAGTCTACGATGTTTGTACATTTCCTATCCTGTAGCAGTTGAAGTAATTTATTTCTCTCATATGATATATTTATCTGTAACTGGACCTTGAAGGCACTTAAATCCCAATGCTGTGTAGTCTAATAGTTTTTCATTTCATTTGATATGTCATTATACTTATCATGAACCTACAGTTGGTAGTTGTAGGTTTTATGGTTATTTGAATTTGTGTTCATACCGAGAATTAAAATCGATGTATCTAATATGGCGTATATGTGGCATTAGTTATATGGCATTATAAAACAGTTTGTGTTCAATGAACTGATTATATATAGGTGCCATATCTAATCATGAAAAATCTGTTGAATCTAAACTGTACCACTAAAACTTGAACCCCACCATATATCCAGTGTTTCCACCATTGCATTAGATTAGGGACCATTATGGACATGTCTGAATAGATAGGGGAAGATAAAGATGCAGCAGAATATGCAATACACAAAATATTGTAAGTTGAAAAATTAGACTGGGATCAGAAAGTGTATGGTTTGTGGAACATATATACATTTATCTTTATATTTTTTGGGAAATATGTTCTTAGGAAAACAGTGTATCTTGTTTGCCCTACTGTAAACCTTGTAAATAGTGTGTAAATACTGACAACTTTACCACCTTGTACAGACCTGACTTGAGAAATAAACCTATAAAATATTGCAACATATGTGTTATTTTGTCCTTCTGTGTGACATAGTTTTTAATATGAATACGACTTAGATACAGGGTGAAGGTTTTTTAGGCCACTCAAAAAATAAAATGGTTTCTCATCACTGCGCGCACCATAAAAATCAGGTTTTGAAGAAAACTCTTTTTTTTGCCAATTCTTTATTGAAAAAACCCTGACAAATTTGGACAAAAAATTGTCATATTTTGCAGCAAATTAAAGATAATAATGCCAGCAATGCAGTGGTATAGAACTAACTTACATCTTCTCCACCTTTAAAGATCAATTAATCCTTAACCACTTAAATGTAAAAAAAGAAAAAAAGAAAAAAAAAGCCTCCCTCGTCAGATTGCTCAGAGCTTGGTTTTGAAAACCCACTTTTTCTTTGAGTGGCCTTAATGTGTAACTTGCTAGTCATAATATTGAACTGCTTCGCCAATAAAGTTAGTATCCCAACTGTTGCGGTGCCTTTTCAATTTTAGTATTGGGATAAACATAGTGCTGATAGGCATGTGAAAGTAATAAATCTCTTTAACAAATGTTTCTATACAAAAATCCCCACTGAGTTGCCCAAATAGAGCACTCAGTATGCCTCTCACATATCCCACAAGGTGGCAGCTGTGTGCAGTGTGTACAAGATGTTCTAACAGACTGGGGTCCGGTCACTATATTAGAGACAGGGAGTAGCTGAATTGGCTGACCTTCCCCTCTGGTCGCAACTGCTCATAACCATATACTTTTACACTTTTTGTTCATATGAAAATGTACCAAAGCAGAGCAGAGCTGTAACAGGAGGCGGGTCTGAAGCAGAGGACGCCAGTGTAGGTCTTGCGCCCGGGCCGGTGACCGCGCGTCATCAAAAAATGGCAGCTACTCCCTGTCTGTACGCCCAGGGGCATTTCAAAAGTGGGGGCATGGGGGACATGCCCCCCCCCCCCACTTTTGACCAACCCCGAAAATAGTCAAACCAAAAAGGTCACGTAAAAAGGGGTCAAAAAGGGTAAAAATACCCCTAAGTCCCCCCTACTTTGAAACGGCTTGCCACGACCCTGTATTATGCTATAGAGTCAGGTCACAGTCTGGATATTACAGTTACAGACTCGGTAGCTCCTTCCTATTCATACACACATTAGTGTATGTTATTCTGCACAGGTGGCAGCATATATCTCAGATGGTTCTGCTATGCTTGTGTTACTGTCGTTCCCAAATCCTTCCAAAAGGAAGGCTCTGGTAACTGCCAAATGATCTTGAACCTGAGGTTTTGCTGGGTTTGGGCAATCCCTGTCGGAAGCTTAGAACCAGCGGACAGGAACCATAATATATGATGGTAGTTTTACCATCATACTTTCTGGTTTCATTTCCAATTCCTGTTAACTGGTTCCAAGCTAACAGCAAATATTACCCAAACCCTGCAAAATCCAATGTTCAAGGTCATTTGCTAATTACCAGAGCCTTCCTTTGGAAGGGTTTCCTTAGTAAAACACCATTACTGGGCCACCATGTTACACATGTACATTTCCTAAGCTGTTACCCATAATTCAATTCAACATTGAATACACCGTAAATCAACATTGAATCAACATTGCCCACCAGGTATCAATGTTGATTCAATGTTCTGTGCCCTTTGGGTAGTTTCCAGGGCTGAGTTCACGTACTGTATGATGGTATAAGGTGTATATATATATATGTATATATGACTCCAATAGTATGCATTAGACTATTGGCGTTTATTATACGATTTCGTCTTTCAACATGCTTTTTAGGTGATATCCCTGTGCTGATATTCATGCATATCCTAGGTGGAAATCGTGCTGATATTCACAGATATCATCACGATTTAATGGATATCAGCACGATTTTAATGGATATCAGCACGATTCCGAGGGAAATTTCGTCACCCATAAATCCCGAGGTTTCATGGTGATTCGAACACGCTACCCCAAGACTTGAAGTCTGATGCTCTACGTACCGGTACCACCCTGTGGAGGCACTGGTAACAGAAGGGGGCGAAACAAGGAGTCTATAGGCAGATTTTCAGCCCCATAGTTACAGATGAAAAGACAGTTTTTGGTATCATTTCTTTGAAATTCAATATTTTTTTATAATTAATTTTTTATTATAAAGGTAGAAGTTGGACTTTACTTATATATTCGTTAAAATAATTCTAGGGCCATATTTTTTACATATATATATGCAATTTAAAAAAGAGGCGGTGTGTGAATCCGACGCGCTAGCTGCCTGGCCACAGCAGGGATGGTACAGTGGGAGGGAAATGCTGCAAATATTCAAGTCAACTGGGGAGTGGTTAGTTATCAAACCAGCAGGTTGCGCGGCGGGAGTACACTCGTATACGTTAACACTGAGGGTAGGTTGGGCGGGAATGTGATTTGAAATAGTGAATGCTCCCAGCTCAGCTCCAGCAATCAGAGACCAGGGTTGGTGGAATGTCAAAATCAACATGGCGGCTTCCTTGCTGGAAGTACTCTTCGTGAATATCCTTCAAAATGGCCAAATTAGGACAAATTTAAGGTAAATTTTTACATTTGTATCGAATAATCGTATAATAAACCTAATATTGAATAGCTATGGGGTCACTCGGGCAGTGTATTGATGAATAACGCACTCGTCGCTACGCGACTTGTGCGTTATCCATCAATGCACAACCCTCGTGCCCCATATCCATTCATTATTGGTTTAATATTCCACACAGGTGGATATCCATTAGTACCAGCCTCTAACACCAGGTGGGGGTGGGAGGGCTGCTCCCTGTTTGTGTTGGATACCGTCAGAGACGGGTCTGATATGATTGGAGTAAGACATACATTTTTTCAACATGCCTAAGCATTGCAAAGACTGTGGTGACTCTTATGACAGGCTGTACAAGAAATGCCCTGAGTGTGTCAGGACAAAGGGTACTGTGAAAGTACTTATATTCACAGGTGTAAATTTTCGCTGATGTGGCAAAAAAGACTAATTCTTGGGTATTTATTCCATACTGTAGCATATAAGAATTTCGCGGATTTTTCATTTCCGTGAATAAAGCGAAAATAAATACCCAGCGAAATAAAGTATGACCACAGTATACAGTCTGAGGAGGACATTGACGAGATATTATTTGATTTGGAGACCCGTGCTGATATTTAGTGATATCGGCATGTTTCCGGTGGATATCAGCACGTTTCCGGGGGATATCGTCCCGTTTCCGGTGGTCCTGAGTTTATTTGCAAATTCGTTCGCATTAAAATCCGACATTTTAAGGCGATTCGAACTCGTTACCCCAAGACTAGAAGCCGAAGCCTCTACGCGCTAAGCCATTCTGGCCACACATATGAGGGGATTAAACCTGTGACTTACCTTAGCTATAAGTCGACTTCCAATATAGTCGTGTTGTGGCATTAATATGATGAATGAAGCGCTGTAAAACGTACACGTTATAGTTTGGACATCCGTGTTGACGTTCCCACCAATATAAAATGAATATATTTGCCATTTTGTGGCAAAATTAATCATTTTCAAAAGTTCATTTTTGAACGCGTGAAGTTGAGCAAGCCGGAAGTGACGCTATCCTTTCCCACCGTGTCCACTGGAGAGTTCCACAACAAATCTCAAAATGGCTTCTTCTTCACTCTTCAAAATTGGTCAGTTTGTGGAGGTTCTGCGGGACAACGAATGGTCGCTTGGGTATATAACAAGTATAGCGAGCATCCCAAAGATGTCTTACGGCGTTCAATCAATGACTGACGGCCGTATCAGTATACATCAGGGCAAAAACATGAGGGAAAGCCACCTCGATATGGGAGACGACAAAGACATTCCACTACCTGAAGTCTACCAGCCGGCGCCTGTCATGGCCCCGAAAAAAAGATTTGGAAAGACTGCATCCGATGAACTGAAAGACCTGGAGATGGCCGCTAAGGCTAAAAACACGCATCGTCAGACAGCATGGGGAATGAGGATTTTCCGAGGTATATATATAATTTATTAGAAATAAATTTGTAATATGTATTCTCGGCGAAAGAGCGCTGTCAGATTTGGTCATTTCTTATCCATACTACCGGGCTGCGGCAGAGGGCGGCGCCAACATGAATATGCAATTTCGGCTCTCAGGGAGCGGTTATTATTTCAAACGATACTGACGTGTGGTTACTCTTCGTATGTAATTCTGTTGTTAAGTCAATAGCATTTCAATCTGATTTTATTCTATGTTACAGAATGGCTCCTGGAGACTAAGCAACCTATGCAGTTCGAATTACTCCCTAAGAAGGAGGTGTGCGAGCTGCTAAAACGCTTCTATGCTCAAGTTCGAACCCAAGAGGGGACAGAGTACAGCAAGAAATCCTTGGTGTGTATCAGGGCGGCCATACAGAGACATATGAATGAGCCTCCCTATAATGTAAATTATAATTTGATTACTGATCCGGCCTTTATTTCAGCAAATAACGTCCTAAAAGGCCAAATAAAGGTCAATAAGGCTGCAGGGTTAGATGTATCGACACATTACACCCCTATCACCAAGGCTGATAAGGCTCTCATGTATTCCTCTGGAACTCTGTCTCATAACACACCCAAGACCCTCCAGCACAAGATATAATACGAAGTCTCACTACATTTCGGCAGGCGTGACCGTGAGGGTCTCTATGAGCTCAAGCAAAAGGATATCATCTTCAGAACTGATTCCGAGGGTATCAAATATGGGACTTTAGCCTTCAATCCAGCCGAGAAGAACCATACTGGTCTATCCCAGGATGGTCAGGAACATGAGCAAAGGATGTATGGTACTGGAAAACCTGACTGTCCACTTAATTCCCTCAAGTTCTATCTGTCCAAACTAACCCCTTCAAACCCAGCTTTTTTTCAGACCCCTAAGGCCAAAGGGTGGAAATTAAGCAGCATCTGGTACACTAAATCAGCTGTGGGCATTAATACGATAGGCAAATATATGCCCACAATTTCGGAAATTGCCAAATTGTCTCAAATATATACCAACCATTGCGTCAGATCCACATGTGTCACTGTGTTGAGGAATGCTGGCTTGTCTTCTAGTGATATCAAAGCAGTAACAGGGCATAAGAGTGAGGCGAGCATTGAATCCTGTTCAAAGACGCCAGATACCATCAGAAAATCAATGAGTCACACTCTGGCTGGCATTCCAAAAGAGTCAGCTCCTAAAGAGTCAACTCTTCATGAGTCAACGGTCTCTGTGGTAAATGTCCAGAAAAGTACTAATGCCACCTTCAACAATTGTAAGGTCACTGTACTATACAAATAATGATTTATATGTGAAAAATGCATAACATGAAGTCAGTTGACTGTAAAAGTATGCTATGTTATGCGTATTATGTTCCTTTCTTATAATAAAATGCATTATGTTGTTACCAATAGCGTGTTGATATCTTATTTCTTGGGCGCCAAACGACATTATACTCTTTCAAATAATGATTGCTCCCCAAGCGCCCTGTCCCAAAGCGAGGCTCTCAAAAAAAAAACATGGCGCCGCCCATCAACACCGCTTCGCTTCGCGTAAATCGTTCAAAATGGCTAAATTAGGACGATATTAAGGTAAATTATTACATTTTTATGGGAAAATCTTATAATGAACCTAATATTGTATGTCTGACGGTCGCACTCGGGGCTGTATCGCTGGATATCGTCACTCGTGCTTCGCACTCGTGCCGATTTCCAGCGATACAGCCCCTTGTGCAACCGTTAGCCATACATTATTGGCTAAATATATATATATATATATATATACATGTATATATATGTATATATATATATATATATATATACATGTGTACATGTACATATATATATATATATATATATATACATATATATATATATTGACTACAGGTAGTTCTGGAAACATATATATCAAGCTCGAGACATCATATGCACTTGGGCTGGATCTAACCTGCCTCTTTATCATAATATATAAATATGATTCCATACAAACAAGCATAAAGATTTTTTTTTACAATAATATTGATAATCAAGCGAGCATTGAGCTGGCCGACCTCTCCGGGTGGAGCTCTGGCAGTAACAAAGCCGGTAACCTAGCGACAGCGAACCAAGGGGGCCGCCCCTTACCGGGTAACATGAACTTTGGCGCACAAACAACCTCGCCAATAGTGGAGACAAGGGACTCGTATCCAACCATATATATATATGTATATATATATGGGTGGGGGTCCAGAAAATGTCCATTTCCAGTGAAAAACAATGATATTTCTGAATTGCCCAAATGTTGTAGCAGATTTGTCTATATATAAAGGAGGCAATGAACCATCACATTCCCAAATTTTGTGATACTAGGATTCTTACTTTTTTTTCTATGTAAGTTTGAAAAATACAATTAGTAATGAAACAAAATTGTGTTACGTTCACCAGATATTATCATAAACATGAGAATAGTGAAAAAATATGATGAAATATTTTAGTTATGAACTTGATTCACTGAATTAGGGCAAAAATGTGTCATTTCCTACCATGTAACAGGTTGCTGTACACTTTTTCTCTATTTTTAATTCCCAATTGTGATAGTTTTATAGCTAGAGTCAATTGAGGGCCAGTTGGTTTCTGTCTAAATCGAACCTACAATCTTTTTAAATAGGGAAAAGTACTAACATGGAAGAGTATTAAACTAGCTGTGAAACCAAGATGAAAGTATACAAAGTGCTCTAACATATCTGAAGATATTTTGTATTTTCTGCCATTCTATTGTGTTTATTTAACTATTCAGAGGTGTTCAGTGGGATCTAGTGAACGTAACATAGCAGAAAAATAGAGGAATTATAATGAAATATTAGTCAATAATAGCATTGTTTTCAGTTGGTTGTGGTATAATACCTATGCAAAAAAAGTCACAGCATGTCCCAGATATTTAATGTAAGAAAAATAAGACGATTAGACCAAAATTTGGTTGTTTTCAATATATCTGGTGAACGTAACATCTAGTGAACGTAACACAAAAATTGAATAGTTTCTAGAATGAAATATGTTTATGATAAAATGATGGAAACAGGTCAGTGTCATTTGTAATGCTCAGATATATTTGGACAATTTGTGTTACGGCTATATTTTAATTATTTATGCATATTTCTGACTTTTTCATATATCTGGTGAACGTAACATTTCATAAAATAAAGGACATGTTGTTTTGATAGTCCTTAATATTACATAAATCATGCATTCATCCACATACATCCTTGCTGATAGGTTTGTCAAACAGACATACATGCCGCCTATCAAAAGAAATTAACAAAAAAGGACATATTTTCATGACAATTTACTGTCTCCGTGGAACCAAACATAATTCTAGTGAACGTAACATAATTCTAGTGAACGTAACATAATTCTAGTGAACGTAACATAAATTGATATCTTAATTTACAAAGACAAAGACATTGCACCGAGTTACGATTCTTATTGTATATGGTGCATGTACTATGTAGGCACCACATGGATATTTCCCTTCCTCCTTAGAGGACATTTAGGCTGATATTATTCAAAATGTTTAAATAAATCTAGTGAACGTAACATCAATCTAGTGAACGTAACATCCAGTGAAAACAATTGTTTTTGCTTGTTAAATGTAAAATAGAAAAAATCTATTGATATGGGAGTGTAGAGTTCACACATACGCTTATCCAATGCAGGTAATATGTAATTTTATGCAGGATTTGTATAATTAATTACCTTTTCAAGAAATTTGGCTTAAACAGGTCATTTTCAATTCCTTCTTTGGGCTCTAATTTCACCAAGAAAATGATCAATTGTCTTAATTTTTATCATTCTGCCCAAGAGTATAGGTGTCCGGGATATGCCTAATGGCACAAAACATCCATCTAGTGTAATATTTTTCCAAAAAATTCAAGTGTTTAAAAAGATATATGAGATTATGAGAATAATTGCTATTTTTGTAATTTAAACAAATATGAAAAAATTAAAAAATTTAAATATTGAAATAAATGGTGTTATGAAGAAGTATCATTTGTATGCAACACATATGAAGCAAAAAGTGTAAATCTAATATCATTTGGAGAAAATTTCAGTTAAAATCAGATTTTTTCCAGGGGACATCGATTTTTGGTCATTTTTTCCCAGAAAAGTAGCTAAAATCTGAAAAAATCATGAAATTATAATTAATATGCATATTTTTTCTATTAGTACTCATTGGGCTTTTTGCACTTATGTAGTTATCCCAATACATTCTCTTAATTTAAAATGATTATTTTTAAAAAATAACTCAATTTGTGAAATGGACATTTTCTGGACCCCCACCCATATATATATATATATATATATATATATATATATATATATATATATTACACTGTAAAAAGTTGGGTGCCATTTTTGTAGGTAAACAGTAGATTCTACTGTAGGCGTACATTTTATTGTAGGCAAACAGTAGAGTCTACTGTAAATCTACAGTAGATTCTACCGTAAATCCATTCTACAGTAGACTTTGCTGTAGATCTACAGTAGATTCTACTGTGTACCTACACTGTTTACAGTGTAGAACATTGTGTTCCCTAGACGCGGGGTTAAACTTTCATCTTTTCTAAAGTAACTATGTGCGTGCATCACCCACAATTTGGTAAAAGGGAAAATCCATCAATTTTAAAGCAATTTTATTATAAAAGCACCTTTCCCTGCCAAAAGACGGCCTTGGCGAAAGAAATATAAAATAATGAGTTGTTAAATGTTATAGAAATTCCCAAATATGTACTCTAAAAAGGTACCCCTTTGGCCCAAAATACCCCTTATAGAAGATGTACAGTTGGCAGGGTCCAAAAAGGGGTTTGTGTACGCACATAGTCAAGGAGTGGCCCCCTGGTCCCTGGACCAATGCCTACACTAGTATGTCATGCACCACATGGAAGAAGCCCTGTTGTTCTACCTTCTAATATCACATGTTTTCTTTATAAATATGCCAGCATCTAGGTAATCTATAGGCAGATATTTTAATAAAACCCCTGAGAATAAGGGTTAGCTTCTAATGGTGCAGAACTGCTGTCTGATGTCTTAATAATATGGTAGCTTCATGTAATGAGTAAACTACATGTGATGAGGAAACAAACAAGGTATTTCCATAGATATAGACAGAGCTGCACGCTAAAGTGACTGAGTCCATGGTTATTGCAAGAGTGGTGCTAGGGCCGTATTGCACGATGGCCGTAGGCCGAGTGCAATACGGCCCTAGCACCACGAGTGCAATAACCATGGACGAGGGCACTTTTAAGTGACGCTCTGTGTTTGTTTCAGGGTTTATCTATCTAAAATATATATGCAGTCCACATTTGTTTACTTCCACGGCATTTGTTTACTTCCGCGGCATTTGTTTACGTCCGTGGTGCCGCCATTTTGAATTCCGCGCTGGTCACGTGACCCTCAATAGCCTAGCAACTCCATGGCGACCCCATGGTGACCCCTGGCGACCCCTGGGAACGTGCAATACGGCCAGAGCGTCAAATACGCCCGAGGGTTATTGCACGCTCCCCTCACGTACGGCCCTCCCATTGCTTTAACCTCGACAGTCCGTATTCACCATGAAATAATAGACTTTATGCTACGCAGAGTATTGTTTATGTCATAAGGTTTATGTGTGAAGGTTGGTGCAAGTTGCTGGGGCAACATAAGGGTACAAGTTACTTCAAGTCATGATAACAACAAATGGTTACATGATAAATGTATACTGTAGTGTCCCGTTTAAGCACCCTTGTGCTTACAAATTTCAAATCCCTGTTACCCCATGCGCCTATATCTCTTTAAAGAGCGATTTTGGGTTTCGGAGGGGGAGTAGTATATAGGAGCATATTCAGCGCGTAAGAAACGGTAGCAAGTAGGTCAGTTGACACTTGCAGAACGGAAGTGACCTTTAAGAGCCAATCAGAAGCCTCTATATGACAGGAAGTGACGTCACTGACCTAGATTAGAGGTCATGACATACTTTACAAGCTTCTGATTGATTAATATATGTCAATATGACCTACTAACTTTGTAAATACAAGGTACACGTGCTATACACCACGTGGCTTTCAAATGTCAACAATGACATTTCAGTAATACCGTCACATGCAGATGGAATACTAACTTTAGTATTCAATAAATACCGTTGGTATATACACAGATACACGACACAATTTGTTTTTTCATTCTTTTTTTATTTCACACAAAGCAAAAAGCAAAGCAGTTACAAAGTGAATGAGTTATTGGCACAGTTCAACCCACACCCTCCTCCAGTTTTAGTTTTCTCCACTTCTGCCTTGTCTTGAACTTCTTCTAGTTGCCTCACTCTGTACATGAGCTGACTGATCATATCAATTATTTTATCCATGACATCAGCGTTACTCTTCAACCCGTCGATCACGTCTAATTCTCTCTGAGTGCTGTCTGCAAGTAAGTTGTGTTTAGTACTTGCAGCTTCTTGCTCTAGAGACTTTAGTATAGACTCATGTATGGCTCTACCAGGCGATCGGTCAGGTTGGTTGGCAGTTGGAGAAGGTTGTGTAGAGTGTGTTGAGGGTCTTGGGTTCGACATGTTTCTATCAAGAAGTTGATGCAATGAGCTCCACAAGTCTTAGTGTATAAACTTTGTAGTTGTTGCTTGTTGAACGTCCCACGCTTGTCTGACGATTTCTTCAAGAACGCTCTGTGATATACACTCATAGGGGGTAAACCATAAGGATCGAAATAGTACACTACTCCATCACTCTGAACATAGAAAGCTATCCAATGTTGTCCAGGTTGTGTGTGGGGGTGTGTGTTACTGACAAAGCAAGTCAGAGGTGTTGCTTCAGCAGGGCACTCATCACTAGGGAAAGTACCTAGGAAGTATCGTCGAGTGTGAGGGTGTTGGCTAAGAACAGTGTTCAGTTGTGAAGTCTTCATCTTCTCAGGCCATGTGGTAGTCTGTGACTGGTAGTCTGTCAGCTGTGAGTCGGATGTTGTTGTCGTAGAAAGCACAGATGACAGCTGAGATGGCGTGATTTGTAGGGGCGTTGAACCTCAGAGACACAGTCAACTTCCCTTGCTTCACTAAGTTGATGCGTGGGCATTCAGGAGTCCTGTCTGGAGTCAGGTCGAAAGCGAAGACTGTGTACCCTGATTGGAACTGTTCTAAAGTGAGACCATAATCTTGACCTACAGCTAGTAGACCTGTCTCTCTGAACAAGTTCCTGTAAGCTTTCACACAGTTCCCTGCAGCAAAGTCAGTCTTCACTTCATATTTATGGTCATCATACTTCAGACCTACTTCTCTCACTGAGTAGTTCTGGAAGTTGAACGGGTTCTCGCTTTTAGTGCCTGACGCTGCAGTCTCTTTGACTAAAGCTAGTAGGACACGGGTCGGGATCTGGCTTGTGTCGGGTTGAGTCCAACTGTACTCTTGTGACCCTCCGTCTAGAGTGTGTTTAGTGACTCGACACCTCGTCAGAGTGTAGTTGAATGGCCCGAACTGAGGGTTCATCACTGTTTTATTGTGGACTTCAGCTACTTCGTCTCTCACAGTCACTTGGCGCACGCTCATCTCAGCTTTAGTGATCTTCACTTTGAAGTCCAAGTCTGCAGCTTGCATCATGTAGAAAGCTGGAGAGCTACGTTCATATATGAACTTGAACTCACAATGTGAAGGGAAGAGCTTGCACTGCTTGAGGAGGTCGATGTGGGGTCTGATGATGACTCCGTGAGTCCGTCTTGCACTGAACTCTTTCCGGCGAGCAACGAAACCCGTGTTAGCAGCAACTCGTCCTTCCATGTGGCCAGCTGTGTCCATCATCCACTTCTGTAGACCCTTCAACCGAGTAGTCTTGTCGTTCACTTCAGTTCCTACTAAGTCTAACAATGTCGATTTCAGTGCATAGTCTTCATTGTTCCCTGTCACTTTCTCTCCGTTGATCAACAGTTGAACAGAAGAGAAGAGGGAGTGGCCTATGTTGTTCACAGGTGCAGCTTCGTCACCTACTGCTAGACGTGTCCTAGCAGCATCTACAACTTCTATTTCTAAGTACAACTCTGCTTCACTCAAATCTGTGTACAGAGTAGTTGGCTCAAAAGTAAAGTCGAAAGAGTCAGTGTGGTCAGTCAAAGCATTGTTAGTTGTCTTAGTGACTGTCTGACTTTTCAGAATGTCTTTTTGAGTCACTCCTACTGCATGGAGATCTAACTCTCCTACAGCACATGTCTGGCCATGAGGATGTAACAGACTCATGATTAGAACAGTAGTGCTTTATTGCTAGCACGACTCTGCTTCTTCTTCTTGCGCCCTTTGCCTGTCTGCTGCTTAGTACGTCCTGCACGTCGGACTGTCGCACGGCGTTTGGCTGGAGTCGGTTGAGACACTCTGTTTATGTAGTTCTGAGCTGAAGAATGAGCTCTCTTCAATAGAGCTTGGCTTTGACCTCTGACATGTTTGTTTACACTCTTCTTGAGTGGTTTTCCAGCCATGACATCTGAAAGTACTCCTGCACCTGTAGAGAGTAGTGCTGTGCCAGCTGTCTTAGCAACTTTACGACCAATAGTGCTCAAAAGGGGGACAGCTCCTC
Source organism: Harmothoe impar (assembly GCA_947462335.1). NCBI lineage: Eukaryota > Metazoa > Annelida > Polychaeta > Phyllodocida > Polynoidae > Harmothoe > Harmothoe impar. The sequence continues at coordinate 78,044,695 of OX381708.1, forward strand.
GCAGTAATCCTGATATGATAGATCCAATACCATGACCACGTTGCCTAGCTACTCCACCGAAAGCTGGTAGAACACCGTGACCAAACTGAGATTTAGCATAGTAAGCACTATACTCCCCTCTAGGGGCTAAGTATGGAGGTGGGCCAAAGCGCTGAAGCATACTGTTACTATATGTGGTTGCTTATAGGCTTAAAAGCTAGTACTACAGTCACTGCTCCACGTTCAAATGGTATAGGACGACCTGTGCTGTCTCTTAAGTAGATCGCGATCTGTCTGAAGCTGCTCTTACTCACAGGTTGGTACATCAAAGGTTGGAAAGTGACAGTCTGTGTGTCACCTAGCAGTGGATTAATGTTTACAACTCTCAACAGAGGTGCTCTCTTGTCTCCAACGATGTTATGTTTCACTATATCAGAGTATACATAGACAGTCTGAGCTCTGAACTTCAAGTCTACTACAGCTTGACCTTCAGTCTTATTCATCAAGAAGACACCACCTCCAAACCCTAACTGCACACCCAAGTTTACTGGTAGTTGTATCACAACATCAGGAGGTAGAGCTACAATACACTTCATTGTATACCTGTTGTATGTGAACACGTTAGATTTATTGTTCTTGTGGTGTGTCCTCAGTTTCTTGATTATACTAGGGTGTTTCCTGTTTATACACTTGTTCAGATAATTTATGAAGTCAGAGTTGTCTTGTAGATATACACCTTGCAGAGAGAAAGCTGTATACGTCCGGACTGCTGGGAATTGAAAAGTGTTGACTAGTTTATCTAAATACTTCAACTTTAATTCTATTTTCACTACTCTGAGTTCTTCCTCAGTCAAAACTTCTGACTCTCTAGTAGTAAGCCCGTTTATGAATGCTGCTTTTTCTGTGTAATTTAAGTTGAGTGAATCTCTCACAGCTGAGACTGCTGCACTCGCACGGTTCTCGGGGTTCAAACCGCGTACTATTCTGTAAGTGATACTGTCTGCACCAGATGGCGGCACTTCTGCTACAGGGTCTGGTTCAGTTTCGGTTTCGCTGTCCGATTCGACACTAGGTGGCGGCGCAGGTCGCGCTACTTCTCCAGAGCTTGGGTCTGATTCTACACTAAGTCTCGCTGTAGGTTGTCGTACTGGTACTTGTTTAGAGCGTTTGATCTCTACACCTCGCTGTAGACACTTCTTAGCTACGCTGTCATGTATACTTGAACTTTTCCTATTCAACACAGGATCGTTCGCTGTGTAAGGAAAAAAGTCTGAGCTTCGCTTATGTAGTGCTTCTTGTAGTCTTTTAGCACTCATGACGCTCTTGGGTATAGTTGAGTCTGTTTCACCTTCTATGAACAACAATGTCTCACATTCTACGTTGTACCAACTAGTAGGACACGTTATTTCTTGCAGAGCACACTCCATTGGAGTACTAGAAGATACATACTCAGGTAACAATGTGTTGTAAGTTGTCAGAGTGTTGTCTGGGAAAACTTTCATAGACGAGTTGCTAGGTAGTGTCATTGTGAACGCCATTTTTTCACGTTCCTGTTTATACACTTGTTCTTAGCAGGTTCCCACGTGTTGAACTTATCCCCGTAACCTTTCCACTTGACGTATGCTTGACGCTTACGACCTGAGCCTCTGTACTTCACTACTTCCTCTATGTCGTACCTCTTCCCTTGACGGACATGGACCTTTTGAACTTCAGGCTGGTAGAAAGTTCCTTTTATCTCTTCTCCTAGTTCATCTTTCAGTTGGTATCCTTTAGGTTTGACAGAATCTATAGTGTATACTTCCTCAGTCCAGTTAGGTTCGTAACCTCTGTTGAAAGCGCGCTTCTTAGCAAGCATGCGCACTTTAGAGCCTTTCTTCAAAAGTAACTTGGGCACAGTCCTCTTGTCTGGTGGTTGTTCATATAGCCTGTAGAACAGAGCATCAGAGTTCTTGTCTGTGATGTCGACTGGAGCTGCACCTAGTGTCTTATGCACAGTACTATTGTAAGAGTGGACTAGATCTTGAAGTATGCCTGTCCACTTGTAGTTGTTGAAGTAAGCAAAGCAACGCCACAGCTTACCTTGCAGTGTGGCGTTAAATCGTTCAGCTATAGCACATTTCACGTCATCGTTCTCTCCAGTGAACAATTCCACACCAGTTTCTTCTAGATGACTTCTGAAAGTTTGGTTCAAAAATTCTTTTCCTTTGTCAGTCTGGATTTTAACAGGTTGTCTACTCTCAGTCATTTTCTTGTAAGCTTCTAATACATCTACAGCTTTCTTACTCTTGACAGGTTGAGCAAAGCCATATCTTGAGAAGACATCTATACCAGCTAAAATATACTGGTACCCCTTGTTCTCACGTGAAGACTCTCTCATGTCAATAAGATCTAATTGCCATTGTCTATCTATACCCCAAGTCTGAGTCTTGTGTCTTGTGAACCGTCTCTTGTAAGGTTTGTGTCTAGTGTAAGCATCCACATCTTCTAAAGCTTCAGCAATGTTTTTTAAGTCAGTCTTCTTAAAGTGATGGTGTCGCAATTTACTCACGCTAGTGAAACTTCCAGGTTCTCTGACTGAAGTATAGCGATCTACTACAGCTTTCTTCAAAGCTTTGTCCGCCATAACTTTGCTAGTTGACGAGGTGTTATACCAGTACCACTCTGTGCAGTATTAGCTTTACGTTTACGCTTTGGTGTTACACTATATGAACGTCTTCTGAAGGGAGAGCCAGTCATAGAACTAACACTCTTGAAAGATTCTTTGTTTCTGACGAACTTCAAGTCTGGGTTCAGCCTTTTAACAGCTGCGATGAAGGGCTTTTGTCCTATGAGAGGTTGCTTCTTAGTTAGACTATTTTTCCGAGCTGCATCACCTAGTAGATCAATTATGTTACTCCCTTCTATACGCCGCCCGTGCACTACTAGTTCACCACTAGGAGTCCAGTTGATAGTACCTCGACCTTTGTCAGAGTCTGCCAAGTGTCTATACAGATTCATAGCAGTCTTCTGATAAGTATTAGGTACACGCCTTTGAATTAAAGCATCCATCACCATGACACCTTGTCTACCTATAGGTCCTGTGTCTTCTTCTTCTCCTTCTTCTTCTTGAGACTCATATTCATCGTCTCCACTACCACCAGGTAAACTTGGAGTTGGAGTTTGATGACTAGTAGTAGAAAACATATCGTCATCCTCGCCTGAACTAGCTTCATCGTCTGCTTCTTCTCCTCTTCTACCTTTTCTGCGACGGTGTGGAGTAATATTTCTAGGGTTCATAGAAGAAGCAGCTCGACTCACAATTTTAGCTTTTTTGTATAGTATAGAAGATTTAGTCATGAGCTGGTTGTATCTACTGAGTCTCTCACTACTGTTCAACTGAGAGTCATTCAATACTCTAGTTGCTTCTTTCTGTAAGTGACTCAATATCTCCACTAGACTACTGTGTGGGGATAGTTTTTCTCTGACTAGTTGACTCTCATAAAACTGAGTTTGAGGGTCTGGTAGCACAGCTGGAGCAGAAGACGCGAGTGTTGCAGTAGGTAGTGGGTCAGTGTTAGTAGTAGAAGAAATGGGGGTGTCGCTTCTACCCACTAAATCAGGTCTCACTAAAGCCATACGTGTGTAAGACATCACTACCGTTTGACAGCTGATCCTATGAGACTAGTAATAAGAGGTAGTGCTACACCTAGTAGTGCACCTATGAAGCCACCTTTCTGCTGTAGTATTCGTCTCTTAGCTATGACAGTAATCTTAGGTTTTGTTATAGCCTTCAGTTGTTTCTTGTACGGCGATAACTTCTTGACTGCGTGAACTGAGTTTGGTGTCAAGGTTTTGTTCATTACATTGACACATATGACACTCATTAGTCTGATCACTTCTTCACTGGGACCTCTCACTAAATGTTGACAGTCTGTAGTACTACATTTAGCTATATGTTTCAACAGAGAGTAATGACGACGTAAAGAAACTAACTTTTGGTAGTAAGCACTTCTCTGACGGCGCTTAAGACTCTCAGCACGCTTACTCTTAGTACTACCCTTCATTTCTTCTGCTTTTTCCCAGTAGGAATGAATACTACGCTGTTCCAAGGTGTTGTTATACTGTTCCTCACTCGCAAGTTGTCAGGTGTGCTCTGCTTACAGTCCAACACTATGTATGAGTGCTTAGCTGTAGTCTCTTTGTTATATACCTGAGTCAAGAAAGATGGTTGTGCTGGGAAAGCTTGTCTAGATATATAACTTATCTGACTCATATCTCGAGGGTTCTTGAAAATAACTAGATAATGGCTGTTTAAACTGAGAGTCCTGAAGTCTTTGTTAGCAAAGAATAAGTTCTGAGTAATGAATATTACATTCATGTTCAGATGATGAGAACCTTTGATGAAGAGGTCTTTAGCTATAGGTGCATATTCCGGGTCTAACAAGTCGTCTATGATGAGCATCGAGTGTTTACTAGTATCTCGACTAGAGTTGAAAAGTTCATCTCTTCTAAGAAGACCTTCGTTGAATTTCACACCTGCACTTTTCAACTTTTCAAACTCTGGTTGCCACTGGCTGTAGCAGTAAGTTATATCGTGTACTTCAGGTGTGACGAGAGTCTTCACGTTATTTATCACTTCGAATACTAGACGACTCTTACCACACGATGTAGGTCCAGCTATTAGCATAGTGAAAGGTGACTGTAGTCTAGGATCGAATTCAACAGATTCCACAGTGCTAGAGACGTCCATCTTAGTGCAGTGATCAGACGAGAGTGGTCAACACTGGAGTGACACAGCTCACTTTTATGTCTTTGGGTACAGCTGCATACAACCCTTGAACATACATTGCGACGTCGCTGCGACCCATGTCGTCTTGCAACACTTTCATCAGAGCCATAGGCTCAGACGTCTCGTTGTACTTCCAAGCTCTCAGCACTTCATAGACAGGGTTCTTGACAGTTCTGTCAGAAGGCACAGGTTGAGAGATGAAAGCTAGTTCATGAGAAGTCAACCCTAAGTAGATCCCTATGGTCTTCCAGTCTCTAGGGCAGAGCTCAGCTAAAAGAGAGAAATATTTCTGCACTTTCCACTCCATGTCTCCACTCTCTAAGCCATCCCACATGTCATGCTTGTCCATGTACTCACGTGAGAATTGGATGAGGTCCATACGGTAAGATTCTTCCAAGGCGTCTGCTAGTTCCTTCCACCTAGTAGTACAACTTTTCTGGTACCAAGTAGTGAACATTTCTCTAGCTTGAGTTATGACACTTCTCTCACAACTGAGATATCCCATGTCCTTCAAGTTCACTTTGAGGTATGAACCTAACCGTATGTAATCTGATGTCGGCAACTTACTACTTATTTTCAGTAGCATAGCGTCTGGTAAGTATCCTAACGGCTCTCCTTTGAAGAATGATGATACAGGTACTACTAAATTGAAATCTGCCATGATGAGTGAGTGTGTGAAGGAGTAGACAGGCAGGTAGGTAGGTAGAGCGTTGTATGGGGTGTTGTAGGTTAGGGGGAGCTTTTATATAGCTCTTTAGACTAGAATACTTAGGGAAATCGTGTAAAGAGTATGCAAAACGTTCTGAGTTCGAACTCCTCGCCCCCCTATCTATTTCACACTAGAGGGGTGCCCCCACCCCATACACCCTATGCTAATACTATACACACCCCCCACCCCACCCAACTCTATACGATGCACTAACGTTTCACTTTTTTATCAGAGTGTTTACAATAACATTCTGAGCGCTAAACCACTACGATGAGGGGACGTTGTAATATCACGCTCCCACTGACTTAAATAAGTTTTAACTCTGTGTCTGTCTGCTTCAGTGTAACGTTCTAGATACGTATCTGGGATTTTGAAAATGTCTTCTACTTTCAAATCTGAACGACCTGCTAAGTTCCTTTGAAGCCGACAACCTAGCATGTCTATGATACTCTCTAACAAGTAATGTGTCGGCATGTCTTGATTAGAGTGGTACTGAGGATGATGAGGGTTGTTTGCGTAGTGATGTTTCAGCGCTGATTCCCACATTGCAAGGTGGTCAGAGTTCTTGAGAGGTTTTGAACTCTTAAGGCGGCCAAACTTCCACCCGTATCCAACAGCTTCTACAGCTGAAAACTTAGACAAGTCGTGCTTCATTATCAACTTGTCTATACATTTAGCTTCACTCTCATTGAAGCTATCACTTAGCAGAACCCAAGTGTAATACAACCATTTCCTATGCTCTAAAGTCTGTTTGAAATGATTGAAAATGTACTGTAAAGTTTTTACAGTGCATGTGACAGACTCTTTTCTTTCACACACATACTGTAATACTAACTCGTCTTCAGGGTATCTAGCTTTAACTAGCGTGTAGAGGTCGTGAGCTGTCTTCATGATGACGTTGAAAGGTCGTTTGAATGAGTGAGTGCACTTACACGACCCTATATTCTCTGAGTGATTTATGACTTGACAACTAACCGTTTAAAACACAGTGTGCATGTAAAATTTTTAAGAAGTAGAGTGACAGTTTGAAGGGGGGTCTCTCAATATATGAGAGACCAGAGTTAGTTTGTTAGTACACCTATACCTTTTTTTCACTTTTTTTTATTTTTTTTGTGAAGCATCTAATAGACTATTGGTCAAGGTTTTTTTTTCATCAGTTAGGGGAGAAGGATTGAGTTGGAAAGGCTGTCACCAGTTCATACAAGACTCCTTGGCACAGTACAGTAGGGTTTTGACAACGTTGTACAACTACTCTTACAACGTGACAACACCCGTTTGCATTGTATCCAATCTCAGTCTTGTATGCTCTTTCATACAAAAACCGATCTGAAGAGTATTTAGCACGTGTTATCTTGTCAGGAGCTGATACTGTGTGCTTGATTAAGCCATGTACCATACTCGTAGAGATGAACACGGAATTTCCCAGCTGGTGTGATTCGAGCTGATTAATTTTGAAGTAGGGTTTCGTCCTACATTTTTGAAAGTTGATAGCTGAAGCTACTACACCATGAGAAGTTACACTGTGTTGTAACTTAGAAACTAGCAGTAACACGTTACTCACTACTTCAGATTGAGTAGCTTTCCCAGTAGAACTAGTTATGAACTTCTTGAGAGAAGGACTACTAGCATTTATGGGAGTCGTGTTGTTATGCAGAAAACAATTTGAAAAATCTAAATTTGGAGGTATGTAACTATCTCTGATGTACTCTTCAGGACAATATCTGAACAACTGCTTTTCCTCACCAGTCTCTACTCCACTCTTGACGTCTGAAATGAACTCCCAAACTGACCGCCTGTGTTTAGTGCTGAGTGAAATCGGTAGAGGTGTACAAGCTGCACTGGACATGTTGTCTCAGAGCTGCTCAGTTTGAATCTGATCACAGCCGTTTGTTTTCAACGTACACTAATCGTTTCCCCCACCCTCTCTAGAAAAGTAGTGTTCACAAATTAACTCACTTAAACGAAAATCTTTCAAATAAACGTCAAGAAGAAAATGTAAACTTCACCTTCAAACTTGTCAATCATATAATAAGTTTAAAAAAAAATTTAGACTGTATTTATATTTTTTAATCTTGAAAAGTGTAGTATAAGATACAGCATTCATGAACGTTCCTTTTATGTTGCAACGCCCCATCCAGCTGACAGCCACTGTGCTATCTGAATAGAGTTCACATTTCCAACTGTTGTTTTTCAACTTTTTGTTTTGCTCTCCGCAGAAGCACCAGTCTGTTATGGGTTATCCCGTGCTTATTTATGCAGTGTGGTTGATAAAGATACATTGTATCTAAACTCAGCCTAGTGCTTTACTATAGTGACATGTGCGTATAATTGTCGTACAATAACAATTAGAGATGAAATATGAAAAAAATGTCAGACGTCAAATGTTCGTCTATTGTCGTTCAACAAACGTGTGACAACGTTTGACAATCGTTCTCAGTAAAATTAGTATATATACCCCTTGATTTGCTCAGTTGAAATCAAACTGCTCCTGAGCTGCTCAACTGTGACGACTACTCTACTCTACACCTGCCACTCTACACGCTGCCTCTACTTTTCAACTTCTACAAAACTAACTGTTTTAGTTTAGGATGCGGTCTGCTGGCAACAAGAGCTCTAAGAAGAGTTCTAAAGTAGCTAAGAGCAAGAACTTAGTTCTGGACGTTTCTGTGGAGATACCTCCTACAGTGAGCAATGAAGTACAGTGGATTCATCGTCCAAGTACACCTGAAGAGCAGAGTGCAGCTATCTTGGGGTTACATCACGATCTGGACTGCATGCTGGCTCCTTCCACTGGCGTACTGGACCGTGATGTATCTACGTCAGCACCAGCTTTGAGCTCTACAAGCTTCAGCAACCCTGAACCACCCCAAGATGTCCTCACTTACCAGACCCTGTCACACGTCATGCCCGTGAGCCGAGGCAATGGAGCTCTTCCCACTGCCGCTACTCCTCCAGTCATCATCGACTTGACTGGTGATGAGATACTTCGACCCAGTACGCCAATCGTCATCGACTTGACAGAGGACGAAGTAGAAGAAGGTGAAATCATCGGGCACGACTTGAATGAAGTACTAGATGAGTGGTTCCAGAAAGCTGAAGCTGAAGGACGCTGTGCGCCACCTTCCTCACCTGTCACTACAGCTGTACCAGCTGACATTGTAGTGAGGGATAGTGCCGGGGCCGTCATCACTCCTGGCTTGACCGACACTGTCGTCGTCATCAACGGGGAAGCTACAGTAGTCACGGATGAGTACTACTCAAGAGTAGTAGGTGACACAAGTGGTGAAGTGAATCCTCCCAAGGGCGTGACGACTGCTACTAAAAGAGGTCCATCTCCACAGATTCAGCCAGAAGCAGTTGTTGAAAAAAAAAAGAAGCGAAAGTACACCAAGAGTGTGGCTACTGTAGCTGCAGCTGCTGCACGTGCTGCAAAGGCTGGTGTGGGAAGTGTTACTTCCCAATCTACGGTTGCTACTGCTGTTGTGACACCGCTTCCGCCGAGGAATGGATCCAAGAAAGTTGGGTCTAAGCTGGCTAACTTCCGCATAGTCCCTTTGACTGGTGAGAAGTGGCCTAGTCGGTTTGGTTTCCCATCTCAACAAGCCGAAGGTAGCATTGTTCCTGACCAACTCTTCTACCCACCTGGGGATACATGCACGCTGGTTGAAGTATACAAGCTCCCCTTCATCAGTGGCGTCTCAATAAGGCAATATTTGAACAAGCCTTACGAGAGGCGCGTCAACTTACGGGCAAACGACTTCAGAGGGCTCTTCTACCAGAGCAAATCTATCATAGAGAACTATGACAGGATTAAATAAGAAGCCAAGAAAGGAGCGCCAGCAGTCCAGAACTATCTGAACTACTTAGACAACCCTGTTAAACACACAGGTGTCTTAGTCAACCTCTACAGGGGACAACCTAAGATCCACATCGGAACGTCGTCGTACGTGGAAGAAATGGATAAAGCGCTGCCGGCAGGTCGAGCAACAACAAGCCCAATACACTGTGGGTACACGGTGACTGTCAACACGATCAAAGACATACTGGAACGTGTTGGGCCGATGCTGGAGAGTGACAAGAACTTTTACAGAGGTGTTACCACTTGCGATGAGACTGATTAGGTGAGTGCTCAACAATTAAATTACATCAGTTGTAAGGTTCCTCAACACTGTATTGATAGGGCTGTAAATTCTTTGCATTATGTGTCTGTCTGTCTGTCTGTCTGTCTGTCTGTCTGCTTGTTTGTTAGTGAGTATGTTTTAGTGGAAAAAAGGAAAGAAAAAAAGAAGGAGAGAGTGTATGTCTGAAGAGTTTTTTAAAATGCATAGACACGTGAATACTATCAGTTGTATTCGGTGTAATGCACCTAGAATTCCTAGACAAGTTACTATACATAACAGTAGTAAGAACTTGTGTACTTCAGAGACTTGCTTGAGAGAAGTCTTCTCTAGTGAAACAGTTTTACCTGAAGAGATTGAGAAAAACTCTCTTTTCTTAGAATATTACAAATCAAATTTCAGATCGATAGGTCAAGGTTTAGTTGTGTTAGGTTGTGTACAAGCTATATATAACGTCAGATTAACTACTTTTGAATCTGATCAAGGAGTGAGTGAGATAGTGACAGCTCTCAGAGCTATACATGAGAACCAGTTATACAGTTATAGAGTAGCTGTGTCTTTTGGTCGAATTTTGACTTGCACTGAAGACGCTGAGCAAAGAGTCATGTATTTTCATGCTTCAGCTAACAACTCTTCAGTTTTTTATGACAGTGAAGACCATCAAGACCCTTACTTCTTAGTTAAGAACTCTGAGAGCTTTGAAAGTTGCATAGATCTATTGAAAAGTAAAGTGAAAGTTGACACAAGTAGACCTGACACAAAGTGGACAGTAGTAGGTAATGTGAATGTGAATCTGACTTATATTAGACCTACAAATGTGTTCTTAGGTAAGTTAGAGAGTGTCCCTCCTAGTTTCAGGAAAAGAGGTATGTTACACTTCCACCGAGACTCTTACAGTAAGAGAGTGTACAGAGACAACTTGTGTTTCTTTAGATGCTTGTCACACCACTTGTATAAAACATTAGATAGAACTGTAGAGCTTTTCAAAGAAGCTTATCCAGACACTTGTCAGAAAAAGTTCAAAGGTATTCTCTTAAGTGATTTAGATAGATTAGAGAAAGTATTCAAAATAGACATACGAGTGTTCAAGCTGTCTAGTACTAATAAAGTGACTGTAGTGCGTAGCAAGCTTTGTAGTAGCAAGAAAGTCTTGAATCTCAACATGTACCGCAACCACTTGAGTCTGATAGTAGACATGTGTAAATATGGGCGCTAGTACAGTTGTGAAAAATGTTACAAAGCATTCTCTTCTAATTACAACTTGAAGAGACACACTGCTGTAACAAAAGACTGTACTAAAGTACGATTTATATACAAAGGGGGTGTGTACAAACCTAGTAGAACTATATTTCAGAAGTTGAGTGAGCTAGGTGTACATACACCTGCTCACTTAAAGATATACCCATATAAGATTGCTTTCGACTTTGAAAGTTATTTTGTAAAGAACGGTGAGAAAAGTTGTAACACCACTTTTGAGTTAGATCATGTACCACTGTCTGCTAGTGTAGCTAGTGACTTTCCAGGGTATACAGAACCAGTGTGTTTTGTCAGAGAGAGTAACAGGGAAAATGATGACTTAGTCAGTCGTGTATTAGGGTACATAGATATGTTAGCTTGTGAAATAGGTGAATGTGTCAGAGAGCGTTTTAAAGTAGTGACAGATCAGCTAGATGCTCTGCAAGCTGAAGAGGAAAGGTTAGAGAGTGCAGCTTTGAAAGCTGCTAAGTTAGAGAAAAGTAAGTATAATTTATCACCTGTCGTCAGAGCTAAACAAGCTCTGACAGCTTATATGAACAGAGTACCTGTAGTAGGTTTTAACTCAGGTCGATATGACTTAAATCTAATAAAGAAAAGCTTCCACACTTTCTTCTCAGAAAGAGAAAAGAAACCTATGACGACTATAAAAAGGTGCAATCAGTACATTGCTGTATACACTGAGCACTTAGTCTTCTTAGACATGGTGAACTATCTAGCTCCAGGTTATAATTACGCTAGTTATTTGAAAGCTTTTTTGAAAGACACAGAGAAAGGTTTTTTTCCTTATGAGTGGATGGACAATGTCCGAAAATTAGATAACACAACTCTCCCACCTAGGAGAAGTTTCTATAGCTCTCTGACTGGGAAAGGTATAACTCAAGCTGAGTATAGAAGCTGTAAAGAAGTGTGGGTGAAAGAAAAAATGAAAACAATGAAAGACTACTTAGTGTACTATAACAATTTAGATGTAGCTCCATTTGTCAGAGCTATAAATGAACATAGCAAGTTCTTCATAGAAAGGAGTGTCGACATGTTCAAAGATGGTTTGACACTTCCAGGTTTGACTTTGAAGTTCCTCTTTCAGAACACTGAGTTGAATGCGACACCCTATGTTCTCTTTTCACATCATGAAAAAGAAGTCCACAACTTACTGAGAAAGAATTTAGTTGGTGGACCTGCTATAATATTCCACAGACACCATCGTAGTGGTATAACTAGAATAAGAGAGCGTAAGTATGGAGTTGAGAGTAGAAAGTGTGATCACATTTTAGGAGTAGATGCAAATAGTTTGTACTTGAAATGTATGGGTGAAGCTCATTGTACAGGTTTCTATGTAGTGAGACGTCACGAAGATGATTTCAAGCCTGTTCTCAGTCAGCAAATCAGTTACTCAGCTGTAGAATGGCTCCGTTACAGAGCTATAGTAGACAAAGTACCTATTTTACATCAATACAACTATGGTGAAGTCAGTGTAGGTAGTCAGCGTATAAGAGTAGATGGGATAGTCCCTGATCGTAAATTGATATATCAGTTCCACGGTTGCTATTGGCATGGTCATACATGTCAGATCAACAAGACATTGATGACTAGTACGAAGGGTCGGGAATGGATAGAAGAGCGTTCTACTAAAACAGCTGCTGTAACTCTGTATCTGAAAAGTTTAGGTTACACAGTAGTAGAACAATATGAATGTCAGTGGATCAAATTACGAAAAAACACTCAGTGTTTGAAACTGAAACCTGAATGGAGTGTTAATAGACCGTCTTCAGCTGGTAAGATGAGTCAAGCTGAGATAATAGAAGGTGTGAAAAGTGGTTCAGTGTTTGGGTTGATTCAAGTAGATATTCACACACCTGAACATCTCAAACCATATTTTGCTGAAATGACACCAGTTTTCAAGAACATTCTTGTCAGCAAAGAAGATGTAGGTGACCATATGAAAACTTATCTAGAAAGTGTAGGGAAACTGCGTCAACCTCAGAGACAGTTGATAGGTAGTTTCCATGGATCAGGTCTTCTACTAGGTACTCCGTTACTTAAGTGGTATCTAGAGAAAGGTTTAGTAGTTAGCAAAGTGCACTTGTTAGTTCAATACACACCTGAAGAAACTTTCAGACCTTTTGTGCAAGAAGTGACAGCAGCTAGACGGAAAGGAGATGAGAATGTTGACTGCAAGATCTTGTCTGACTTGTATAAACTGTTAGGTAACAGTTCATATGGTAAGACTATATGTAACAAGCAGAATTTCTTGAATACTAAATATGTAAGTCCAGATTTTGCTAGTCGACATTGTCTGCACTGGTCAGTACAACAAGTGCATGACATCAGTGAGAACACTGTGGAAATGTCATCTCTCCCGACTAGTATCACATACGACTTACCTGTTCAGATTGGATTCATGGTATACCAGTATGCTAAACTGAAAATGTTAGCGTTCTACTACGACTTCTTGTTGAAGTTCATTGACTCAAAAGACTTTGAAATGTGTGAAATGGACACTGACAGTTTTTATTTTGCATTGTCTAAAAAGAATTTAGACGAAGCTGTCAAACCTGATATGCGTGAGCAATACTTCAGAGAGCGTCACAAGTGGTTACCTTCTGAATCTTGTGATAATCCTGAACATAGAGAGACGTACATTCAATGCAGAACACACAACTACCCATGGGTACAACCACCGTGTTGCTATCGCCGCCTAGTGTTTGACAACGAACTCCAGGTCTGTTCAAGATAGAGTGGGAAGGAGACGCTATGACATCTTTGAACCCTAAATGTTACATGTGTGTCAGTGAGACAGGGAATAAGACTAGTTGCAAAGGAGTTATCCAGAGGCAGAATAATCTTACTGAGACAAATTATCAGAACGTTTTGAAAACAGAAAAGACTCATGTAGTGACAAACAGAGGTTTCAGAGTTATAGACCATCACGTCACTACATACTCTCAGAACAAGCAAGGTCTAAATTACCAGTACATTAAGAGAATAGTATGTGAAGATGGTGTCAGCACTGAACCTTTAGATATATGACTCTCTCTTTCTGTGTGTGTGTGTGTGTGTGTGTGTGTGTGTGTGTGTGTGTTTGTGTTTGTGTGTGATAAAGACAAGTGAGTTGTATCACTCAAAAAAAAGTAAAAAAAACCAACAGTATTTTCCTACAGTAAAAAAAGAAAAGAGAAAATAGTAAAAGAGAAAAAGGAAAATTTTCTGTGAAGAAAAGAAAATTTCCACAAATGGAAATTAAGTAGTACTAACTATATAGTAAAAAAAAGAAGGAGTAAAAGAAAATTTTCTGTGAAGAAAAAGAAAAAAATTTCCATAATTGGAAATTAAGTAGTACTAACTATATAGTAAAAAAAAAAAGAAGAAAAGAGAAAAATTTTCATGAAAAATTTTCATAAAAATGTAAATAATACAGCTTCTATAAAGAGAAAGAGAGAGAAATTATAGTTGAACATTCGAGGAAATTATCCAATTTCTCTCCGAATGTTTCACCTCAATTTCTCTCCTAGTGAACTATATCGCTAAAAAAAAGCTCGTAAAATAACAAAAAAAAGTGAACTGTATCACACCAAAAAATAAAAGCAGGCGTGAAAAGAGAGTTGTTACAAAGACGCCACTGACTGATTTCAGACTACTTTACTAAACTCTCTTTGTCCGTCAAATTCATCAGAGAAAATTATTTTTTTCTGATTAGTGTCAAGAAATATATACAATGGCTGACAGCAAGTTGACGTCAAAAATAGACGATATCCTTGACTCTGTCAGTATGTACAGTTCTATATATGGTAGTTGTAGTTCTAGACTTGATGCTTCAGCACCAACTCTCTCAGCACGTGAAAGTGAGAAAAATGTTCATACACCCCCACGCATTACAACTCATGTAAAACCAGTGTCACCTCGTAACTTCGACACAGCTTTGACTTGTGGTTGTAGAGGTCATTTCTTCTGGGAGTTCATACCTGTAAATAATATTAGCTATTTTAGAGGAACCTTACCTGATGTTGTTGAGCGCTGTTTTTCCAGTATACATGTGTACAGAGATTTCCATGAAGCTTTCTGGGATGCATACACTCAGTGTATAGAGCAATCCACATTGAATCTGCCTATATTCGTTGCAGATTTCACCATTGCTGTGTATCAAATGCATAACTCTCTGACTTGCCCCAGACACTATGCTAGATACACTCTAGGGAGTTTCAAGAGCTTCATGGAGTTCAACGAAGTCTTACGTGAATCACCTATTATAGGCGCATTCTGTAGGTGTAATGTTCCGATGAACCCTTCAGATATCGCTTACAATGTGTGTTTCACGTGTCTGCAAGCTACTCTAGAGTTGAAAGCTTTATCTCTCACAGCCGTGTTACAGCATTTCTCGTATGAAGTCAGTTTCAAAACTGATTACTTGAATGCCCTGACTCCAGGTGTGAGAAACAATCGTGAATACTTTCTAGCTCAGTCATTGTTTGATGTGAAACTATCTAAAATTGTGAAGATGGGGACTGGTTGGGTGAGTACTTGGAATACTCGAGGTGTTTCTTGGAAAGGCCAGAAAGGTTTCACAACCAATCGTTCTTTCTGCATCATGTGTAACATTGCAGGGAATGGTCATGACTTGTTTGTGTGCAAGAACTGTACAAAGTATAAAATGTGAATAAAGTAACCAAAATAATATTTCTTGCCTTGTGTTTGTCTTTAGCATGTGACGGCATTACTCAATGTCATTGTTGACATTTATTTCAACCACGTGGTCTTAAACACGTGTCATTGTTGACATTTATTATAAGCACGTCGTTTTTCGCTCCACATATTGAAAAACTTCACATATATATAAAAGGATTATAACATTGTCAATAAAACTAATAACTATACAACAAGTGTTTATATTGGACTTAATCATGTGCCGAGTAGTAGCTATATTGAGTGTAATGGGTAACATACAGGAACATGTTACTGATGCATACAACAGATAACAGTCAATGGAGTTGAGTATATTAAGCACAGGTTAAATATTGTCTGATTTCATGGAAGAAGCGTTGAGTATACAGAGTTCTTGTTTAACATAAATCCTTATTATGCGATTACTAAGGGTGGCCGTTGCAGGGAAGCCAAGTCACTCCTGGGGAATTTGTGACACACAGTATGCTATATTGGATATCAATGCTTTTTCCTGAATTATTATGGCTTTTGTTCATCGTCAGAACTGTATTAAACTATGTCGCAGCTCCAACCGGCCAGTTGACCAAGTCACTGGGTCTCGGGAAGCTGTCCGCGACGTCTTCACTGGGTCATAGGCACCTCTTGCCTTGGTTGACCAATAGTTCTGTGTGCACATCTGGTACACATAATATACATGGCAAGAAAAGCAGTTTCATACACATGACCTAAGGTTGAGATAAGTGTGCATTTAGAATACGTGTTCCACTGACTGTCCAGAAGTTCCCCCATGGGATACAAGAATATTTCTTGTCTCATTTCTCGAGATTTTGAACACTTTTCATAAACAGTTTCATTCTTAATTGAACTAGTCCATTTTGTGAGGATGTCCCTTTGATTATGCCACTCAAAAAAAGTTTCTCATCACCATGCATGTCATGAAAATCAGGTTTTGAGGAAAACTTTTTTCCCACTAATTTTTGATGAAAAATAACATGATAAAATACGCATGTTAGGTATCAAATAAAACCAATACTGCCAGTCATGTAGTAGGATAGAAATAACTTACATTTCTACCAATCTAAAAGATAAATTTGTTCTTAATTACTAAAACTTGAATTTCGGTCATAAAAACATATTTACATTTTAGCCTGCGAGAAAAAAAAGAGAGGAAAGAAAACCTCCCTCGTCATATTTTTCAGTCCTTGGTGATAAGAAACCACTTATAGAAATATCACCGGAAAGGTAGTCATAGTGTTGTTTTTGTATCTATTAACGAGGAATTACTAACAATTTAGTGTTATACCAAATTGAACACCATTTTCTTGGACTTTTCCACATGTCTAAACAGATGTTTGAGCATCCGAGGTGCATTGCTTTGAACATTGGTATCTAAACATGGATATTCCAAGACATCACACCTCCAATATAAAATCTGTCAGTTGGATATGGTCCTTAATGTGCCCGCTCAATATAGACCTCCAAGGGTGTATACTCTCTACCGACATTGCTATCTGAACCACGAGGATTGTCAGCAAGAAAGTACCTCAGCTTCTTCCAGAACCACTTCTCACCAACCACCAGAAAGGCATTGGTGCTCATGTACATCTTCATTGTACGGTTCATTCGAGCCTTTAGCCTCTTATCAGTGAGAACGATGATAAGGCGGATCTGTTTGTCCATCAGAACCTGTGTTAAGAACAAAAATGATTGATTCAAAAGTATTCCTGTGATATCGATAAAAATATATTTAATAAAGAGCGCTGCTCATTTGAAAAAAAAAGTTTTCTTTTTTTGTAGATTGTACATTGGAGCTGGTTCAACCCCAGTCTTTTTGATTAGATTATGAGAACATGCTGTGGCATTAGAGGGTTAGATTTGAAACAGTGGTAGGGACTTCATTGTCATACAGCTTCAGACATCTGGTTAGAGGGAACAGTTAATACCATCAAACATTAGGCGGTCTCCATGAAAACTTTTTTGCCATGCAGGACATTCGGTCCTGTAAATCTTTTATTTTGCAGGACCAGCTTAATTTTAGCAGGCCCGGATACCTGAGGGCAATTGTCTCATAAAAAAATCATAAGGCAAGAATTTACACTGAATAAATACATCTTTTCTGTATATTCCTATTGAAACATAGTATTATGTACAATTTTGAGCTATGTTATTCAAAATGTTTATGCAAAATACTTTTCTCTCTAGAAACCTTAATAATGGTTCGATTTACAAGCGGTAAAAACTGACATGTAGCCAAAGATCCAGCCAGTCATTTGGACTGGCGGTAGGACCAGTCCAGCCGGTCCAGCAGCCTTTGAGCCGGCTATAGCCGGTGTCCGGCACGTTTTCACGGAGACTGCATTAGGCAGTCATACATCCTATACCTGGTAGTGGCCTGCCTCAAACGTGAACTCGCACCACTGGTCGTTGAAGTGGTCTTCAGTGATGAGAAGAATGGTGCGTTTACTCTGCTGCACAGAGGCGATAATCGTCTCAGATCTATCGCCTGCTGCCGGCCAGTCACGACCCTCCAGGCATATCTGTAATATATCATCAAAGCAAGTATTCAAAGTGTATCATAAGTAATGATGATAACTATAATTTTGGAATGATCGGATTCTCAGATCTATGCAAAACCAATTTAACATTGTCAAAATAGTTTTGGTCTTGCATGTTCTTGTGAAATTAGGTTTTGTATGGTGGTTTTAATTTTGTATGTTCTTGTAAAATTCTGTTTTGTATGTTTTGCAAAGTTCTCAATATTTGCATGAGTGAAACTGAAGAAATACACCTCACTATTACATTAGGTTTAGTAAGTGCAACACTTCCTAAATAATGCAAATTTTGAGTTGCTCTCATATCAGCAGCAATACCTCTCTTTCAAAATGTATAGAGCTACAACAATTGCCTTTGTCCTGTGCTTTAGTCAGTCCTAGCACCCCACTGGGCATGTTTCAGTCCAGCATACATATTAGTCCCACAATGCATAATAAGGTAATACCTACCCTGTATGACATGTCTCCATCTTCCAGTTGTGGCAGCAGATGCTGTACAACAAACCTGTCCTCCTGTCTAGGATACATCAGGAACACATCATAGGGCTTGTCAACATCATCATTCCCTTTGCATTGAAAGCGCACACCAAACCGGTTATACACCCACACTTTGATCAGAAGCCGGTTGATGTAAACCACTATAACTATCAATATCAAGGCAGCAAATGCTGCTGCTAGGGAGGCTACTTCAGTGATGGACCTTATGTGTATACTATTATTGCAAACATAGGAGAAGTTAATGTCAATTATTGAGTTTGTGTTGTTGAATGTACTCCTTGTTCCCCTATTTTTGTATCCATTTAATTCTGTGTAAAGTGTGTTCTTCATACAGTATATATGGTCAAGATCTTTGACAATGTCTGAATTCCTTGTCAACCATTTCTGAAACTCTTGCCCAAACTCACAATCACAAAACCATGGATTACCATGCAGTGTCAAGTCTTTCAAGTTATTCATTTCTTTAAAGAGTGACAAATTGATATATTTAAGGTTGTTTCCATGCAGCTTTAAAGTCATAAGATGTGGAAGGTCGGTGAAGCTATTTTCATCAATTGAATGAATTTGATTATCCTGAAGATACAATCTCTTGAGGTAGAACAGGTTTCTGAATGTATTTGAACCAATCGCCTGAAGGTGATTTTGGTGAAGATCGAGTGTGGTTAAAGCTTTCAGTTTCTCGAAGGCACCAGCTTGTACATTAAAAACATTACTGTAGTTTACAAACAGATCTGTCAATAGTGAGAAATTTAGATGATCTGAGCTGAGAGTGGTCAAATTATTACCATCCAAATAGATCTGTTTGACATAAGCTGGACCTCTGTGGGGTAGATTAGTTATATCCCTAGATGTACAGTTCATGTAGTCTACTTCATGGTTACGTTTGTGGTAACAGGTGCATCCAGGGTAGCAGAACACGTTACAGGGACAGTCAGGGTCCTCCTTACAGCATTCATTCTCACAATGTAATGGGATACATTCCTCTGTGTAAGGGCACACAAAGTCTACTGTAGAAACTTCAGATGTGAAACTCCCACTACTTGAGTTTGAACACTGAAGTGTGTCGATGTCAAGCACCTGGAATTTATTTCATATTTATTCAATTAGCAATATCAATTTACATTAATTGATGATGTTGAAAACGCTAAAGCTATTCTAAGTCAATAATTTCTATATGATTTAATAGCCAATCATGCTACACATGGAATTAGAATATAATATATAAATAATTGATAATACTTGCAATTATCTTGCCAAATCAGACCCGAGGCGCGATTGCTAGAATCAAGATTATGTCATCATAATGCCTCTAAGAAGAAGGTGTTGCTTTCCTGGACAGGTATGTCTTGCAATTTATATCATGATTGAGGGATTTGGTGTGAATTCTGATCGAAAAAACATTTATGTAACTTGTCCATTTGTTTTCTTCAAGTTCTCATAACCTTACCTGTGCATAAAATCGTTCATGGTATTCAACATTTCCCGAGACACGTCCGTTTTTCGTCTGCTTGAGATTTCCTCTTTTCTTTTCATGAAATGGGCTTAAAGGGCAGGAAACATACAATTTATGGCTTATCATCACCAGAGTATATCTTTAGATATAATGACGTGGACTGCATACCGCATTCAAGCATCATGCTGACTCCGCAAACCTGATGCACTCCCAGAATGTGATCATGATGCATGAATGCAGCCCTGGAAAATATATTTGCCCTAACTGCATTCCTGCACCATGCCGACAAAGGGAATAGCACATGAAGGCAATGATTAAGTGTGTAAATACGTTGATGTTGCCTATGCATAGGGGTTTCAAACCATACACTAATATAATTTATTTAGACGTTGACTTATAGAAAGGTTACATTACTCTAAGCTTGGTATATGAGAGAAATCATCAATATACAATCATAAGAATATCTCAGGCTACCCTAAATATGCACAGTTCAAGCACCAACCTGTTATGCTTCGTCTTAAGAAGCCACTCTGCCTGACAGTCACAGTGTAGGGGGTTCCCCTCTAGGAGGACCAGTGGCCTGCCTTGTGTGGTTACAAAGTCTTCTTCACGTAATGTTGTTAGGCGGTTGTATCTCAGGTCTATCTGTTGCAGCTGTTTCATATCGGACAGTGAAATATCAAATTTCGTGATCATATTATGTGACAAATCTAAAGCTGCTAAGGTATCTGATTTTGTTACATGTACCGTACTGATATTGTTCCAGCTGATATCAATGGCTTCAAGATAACTCAAGTATTTAATCAAAAGGGGATATGCATCCAACGAATTGTTATTCAATTGCAAGACTCGTAGGTGGATGTCTGAGAAATATGTGTATTTAAGAACCGTCAAACTATTGTTATTAAGATTGAGTTCATTGAGAAACCCCATCTTGCTGAAGGCACCAACATGAATAGTGTGGATCTGGTTGGATGCCAATGACAATGTCCCGACATATGACAAACCAGAAACTCTCCCAATTTCAGTGATATGGTTCCCATCAAGTGACAACTTGTTAAGTGTTCTTATTGGAGTGGGAAATACTGGTATAGCAACTAGAAGGTTGTGACTCAGGTCAAGATTAATGATACTCTTGAGGTGTGAAAATGTTTGGCCGTCGATAGACTGTAGCCTGTTGCCACCGAGCAAGAGATATGAAAGGTACTGCAAATTGACAAAACTGTCTTTTTCAATTTGTCTCAATTCACACTCACGACAGTCAAACAGTTTCAACCTTAGCATGTTTCCTATAAGGTCTGCACTAAGGGTGCTGATGTTATTATAACTTAGTGTAAGCGATGTTAACTCAGTCAGGTTGTTTAGACCAGCAGTTATCAGTGACTCCTCACTTAGTGAGTTATTTGATAGATCTAGCTGATCTAGATGGTTCATAAACCGAAATAGACCAGCAGCTATACTGTGGAGCCTGCTGTCTGTCAGAGTTAGAACCTTTAGATGTGAGAAATGGCTCATATCAGGACCAATATGTATCGATGTTAAAGAACCTCCAGTTAAAGAAAGAACATTTAAATTGGGTAGATGATAACTAATATTAAGATTGAGATTTTTGATCGGGTTCATTCCAATCCTGAGATCCTCAAGACTAGGCAGGCAAGGGGAACATGGTTCATTTACATTGTTGCACGTGATGCCAAGACTGTTTATCCGATTATTACTAATAATGAGTTGATTTAACTTTTTGAGATGGCAGAATTGCCCGTCCGGGAATCTCTCTATACTTTTGAGGCTCAGGTATAGGTCTGTTAATCTAGTGAGGGGGTTTAACCAGCCAGGCTCAAGCTGTACGGATGTCCAGTTCTCCTGCCCTTGACTTATATTTGCATCCTTGGAATCCATGGTCAATGAATCATATTTCTGTAAAATCTGAAGAGAAATAAGTCCCTCTGACCCTCTGAAGGCTCCTGAAGATATCCGCAAAGGGGAAAATGTTTGTATTACCAAATGTTTCAAATCCTTTGAAAAACTGTCATTTGCAAACACAAAATTTCTGCACTTCTCAGTGATATTAATGATCACGCTCTCAATATTGTCTAACTTGATATAACTGAGGACTTCTTGTCTGTTTTCTGGCGTAATGGTGCATTCATACTGTAGGTTTACTACTGGCTGACAGGCCGTTGGGGTAGAGGAGTTGGTGCCACGGGCAGTAAGGCTGCAGAACAGCAGGAAAGCTGCAACCATGGACACACCTACAAAGGGAACCAGGTTTACTATTAGTCAATGACATATTGTTATGCACTTTTAGAATTAGGCCTGTATCCACTAGCATTTGTAAGGCCATTTGTCGTCCGTCAGAACTTGAATTTGAATACAAATATGAAATATATGTTTTGTCTCCCTGTGGACACAGGTGGACGACAAAGATGTATTAAAATTATGTTATCTATTGTCCATCAAAAGCAAATGACAAAAGCCCTAATCTTAAAATCAAACATGTTTGATTTTTTATGAAGAAATTTGGCGATATGCTGTTTTTTTTTATTATAATAGCTTGCTGATTTATGCCTATATGCAGTCTGGGGAGTGATTTATCACCTCTAGTGGACACAGTGTAGGTGTACTTAAAGTGGAAGATTAATTGGAAATATATTCCCAGATACATAGCGTACCACAAACAGGTGTCCACTAGGATATATGACACTTTTTTGTCGCCAAAAAAAAACACGTTTTGGCGACTACAAAACGGTTTTGTCAGCGCCAAAATGGGTTTGTCAGCGCCAAAACAGTGTCATAAATCCTAGTGGACACAGGCCTAATGATCCACTCCCCCTGTCATTCTGCGGACACAGGCCTATTATGCAAATTTGCGGAAATCAAAATCAGTGAAAAAATGTTCTTAGTCCGGTGGTGGAACAAGGATTTGGGGCATGACCCGGAATTCTCCGATATATATTTTTTCTCTGCTGATTGTTCATCAGGGGGGTCTGTGTTGGTCATCCCATTAAACAGATATTCGCAATAGTCAAGGACGGGGAGAATTGTCTGCTTGTAAACAACATTTGTAGTACCCTTCGACATTTTGGTGCGCATTTTACGCAACATAACACCCCGTAGGTTACTACTACAGACGGCTTTGCTGACAGAGCGCTCTAGCGTAAAATTGTTGTCTAGGATTACACCAAGATATTCATATCTATCACAGGTCTCCAGTAAATTATTTCCCATTCTGATACCAAGCTGGGTTGGGATAACGCATTTTATAGGACTGAATACAACCACTTTGGTTTTGTCTGTATTAATACAGAGACCACTGCGTGTGAACCAGTTAAATACCGTGTCGGCATCTTGTTGGAGTAGTGAGCTGGCCTCTGCAATATTGAACCCAGTGGTGTAAAATACCACATCGTCCGCCTACATTATTATGCGACAGTTTTTTATGACATCAGGAAGTTTGTTAATGAAACGAATAAACAGCAATGGGCCCATTATAGACCCCTGTGGTACCCCAAAATTTATATTCATTACATTTGATATCTTATTATTACATAATGCACACTGTGTGCGGTGGGATAGATAGGCACACAACCAATCACAATATACCATGATGAATCATGAAAGCTGAATACCTCTGCTTCTAAACAACTTTGAGACACAAATTTAAGCTCTGAAAGCATATTTCTGTGGTCAGGAAATCCAATTCAGTCATTTTGAATAATGTATATGGCAGCCCTTTGGAATTATTAAACACTTTTTTTATGGAGTATATGTCAGCCTTGGAGAATCAAATGACAGTGAGATTATCTGTCATGAGGACAGATTTAGAAATGGAACATGTACAAATTAATACACAAGAGATAGCTGTCAAAGCATGTATAATTTGCTATGGGTAACTCCAAAAAGATGATACACTGGCCCACTACACAGGTATGGTCCACGGCTATAAAACGGTGCACATAGTCTATACACATAGCTTGGCTGGATAGCACGACAATCTACAACCCCCCCCCCCCCTCCCAACCTGTTCTGGTACTCTGCTGCTAAGTGTGAAAGCAGGGCTCACCCTAACCCTCGGCAGTCATGGCCGGGGGGGGGGGGGGTCAAGTAGCCCCTGTATAACAGTGTTCACATATAGTAACCTAAGCTGAAGTTTAACTTGATATTTCCCCTATTAAATGCAACACAGTGCCAACATGGTATATTTACAGGGCTTTAGATTGAATATCCATCTATTAGATTATAACAGTAATTCAAATCACTAATTTGTGAGAAAGATCACAAATCAGTAATGAATTAAGTAACAAAGACAATGGTTCATGCATCTCATTATAACACTACGCTGCAACAACCTGTCTCTGAGTGTATGCTAAATAGCTATACGGTGCAGTATCCCATGCCAACAAGGGATTACTGGTTAGCTGCCACCTGCTACAGGTGATCCACAAGAATTCCTGCAATAGCAAAAGTGCATTCCAGTGGACACAGGTGGACGACAAAATTCTGGAATATATAGAAATTGTGTAGGCCATTGCTCTTCAAAAGCAAACGACAAAAGCCCTGATCTTAAAAAGAATCATGTTTGATTTTTTGTGAAGAAAGTGGGAGATATATGCTCTTTATTGTAATATAATACCTTGCCCATGTTTGCCCTGGGCAGTCTGTGCAGTAATTTATAATGCCTAGTGGACACAGTATGCCTGCAGTTCAAGTGGCAAATATTTTTCCAAATATGTACATATAACTAGACGTCATACAGGTGAAATCGTCCACTTTCCTTGTCGTATAGTGGACACACACCTATTAGCACCATTTTGTTTTGTTCATTAACAGTACATACTACCCCGACCATATCATCCTCTCCGTGCGAGCCACACAATACAACATTTATGTACTGTCATTTATAGGCTAGTGCTAGGACGTTCTACAAGCCGATTTGGAGATTCAGTATACACTTTCATGAGCAAAACTTAGTATCAATTTGCAAAACTGTTTCATTTCAATAAAACAGAACGGCACAGTGATGTGTACGTTGCTAATCAAAGTGCCTGCATACGTGCAACAATATGGAGGCTACTATACTAGCAATACTAACACCCCCCATCCCCCCCCCCCCCCCCGCCATCTCCTCTCAGCCTCCGGGGCCTCCTTCCCTCGATCACATACTGCATATCTACAGACTATCATGGTTTCAATTTGTTTAATTAGGCTGGAATAGGTAAGTCAACCAATGAATAGGCAGTATATCTCGTGTGATCATTATTATCAAAGGTTTCTCTACAAATACATAGTAAGACAAAAGGTTTATGCCGGAATTAAGAAGCTGCTCCTTATTCCAATACATCTGCATTATATAGGTGACCTTCAACAACAAAGACGATAGAAGCAATATCCTCCCCTTGAGGGAGTGTAGGTCAGTGGTAGACACTAACTTTATTAGCTGTGGCTAATAGCTAATAGCTAATAGCTAATAGCTTAAAGCTGTTTCCTGTGGGCCACCCGGGCCCATGGGAAGGTTATTCTGAAGAAAACTGCGGGCCCGGACTCAAAATTACGGGCCATTGGCTCCCGGGCCAGCGTTAGTGTCTACCCCTGTAGGTATCTTGATATTAAAAGTGTTGGTTACAACTAGTGTCTGTAACATCTCTCCAGCTGACTGCACCATTGGTTTGCTAGGCCAACATCAACTGCAGAGTAGACTCTATCTATCTATAAATCATGACGCGTTGATAAAGTAGTGCTGATGACACCAAGGAAGGGCGACCCCTCAAGACTGTGTCTTCAGAGCGCGTCCTCCTACCAGCAAGGTGGTGCTTTTTATTTCAAAAGTGACGTCAGTGTGTTGTGATATCCTCTGGTCGACTAAAGTGGCTATATGACTCTTAAGGCCAAATTAAAAAAAAGGTGTGTTTCAGGTTACCCGACCCTACATAGCAAAACAGGGCCGACCCTAGAAATTTTATGCAATTTTGAAAAAATATTTATATTTTGGGTCATTTTTGGGCTATTTAAGGGTCGATCTGATAGTTCACAAGTCGAGGCGGTCGTCGGCGAGTCGGCATTGTAGTTCGTGAGTCGATTTCTGGCTACTTTTCAGGCTAAAGTAAAAAAAAGATTAAAAAAAAAGAAGAAAAAAATCCGACCTATACTGAATCTGGCATCTCCTGGCGAGGCCCCTTACTGTGAGGTCATTATGGTCCACATTGATAATATCAATTAAAAAATAGACAACACCTACCCAAAGTGTCATTAACAGGCACCATCAATAAACTTTGCATCCTCCTGGTTACCACATTTACCACCAGTTTTATAGCTCACAGTGGAAACTCTTGAAGATAACACCAGCCCCACCCCATATTTTATTGCCCTGCTAATGTTCCAAAGACATTGGCTATTCTGTCCAGCTGTGAGCTCATTAGGGAAGCCCTTTGTCGGCCTCGCCAGCAGATGCCAGATTCAGTATACCTACCCTAGATTTTCAGACCATGTAACCTGAAACACACCTTTTTTTTGGGCCTAACTATATATGTATACTCTGCATTCACATATATTTCCATTACCACCTGCTAATAGTTTAGAGGACAATTCAATATATATATATATATTTGTATTTATAAACCAACACCTTAATTAGAACAGTTATACCTGTAACCAATTATAATACATTGATATAAAGTATTTTAATGACAAGTAAATTATAATTAATTAACAAAGATAATCAATAATATCTCATCAGTTAAATGGTTATTATATACCCAATATCCACCTCCCTTCCCGGGTCCTCACGTGTTTCTGCACCGTGACTTTCGGTTACAATATTTTCTCATAAATCGGCTACTTCTGCTCTTTAATAACCCACTTTGGTAATTTTATACCCACTTACACTATCTACGTGTTCCAGAACCCACACATCCCTCTTAAAGATACATTGCCACCTAAATCGACCCAAAATCAAGTCATGCAAGACTTCCATTGTCATTTCCTTATCAACTGACAGGCCCCCTTATCAGGTAGGATACAGGAATAGGTTATCAGTGCGTACTACTACATTGGTACAGTCTATTCAATCAGACTGTACCAATATACTAGTACTGTACATGGTTCTGGGGCGTACCATTTATTTGGTACATTTTGTGTGACCATTAGACCATGAACAGACAGCTGTACTAGAATACTGACCCCATGGGTAGGTCTGCAGTATTCATAGAACAATGGGTCTTAGCTATACCAACACTGAGGTCATGGGTGGGGGAGAAAATACCCATTTTTCTCAAGACTTTATCTATTCATGACCTTACCATTCCATTAGGAAATAAAACCCAAACGTAGAGTGATAGATCAATATCTACTTTATCAACCTGTGTATCTATATCTATCAGCAAATCTAACACAAAATTCGGAAATGGATTATACTGGGTCTATATAGGATTATTTTATGCATGTGTCATGTTTAATATATGATAATTGAATAAACATAAATGATTTTAGTTTGTAAATCGGCCAGTGTAGAGATTGGGATGTCCTCTTTTCAATGGTACCAAACATGATATATATTATATTGTGACTTTGAGTGAAATATTATGTAAATAACTAGATGCACTGATGCTAGTGGGTAGGCCATTATACTGGTACGGCCTAGGTGTAGAGTACAAGTGCCGCTTCTTTAGGGCGTACTAGAATAGTGGGTATGTCCTCAACCTGCTTATCATAGGAAAGCTATTTGCTATGAAATCCAGATGAAATTCTGATTGGAGGGCTCTTTGGTAGACCTATCAATTCACTATAAGAGCCTATGTGTTTTTATTGTTCACCAGCAGCTTCGCTGCCGGCGATAATGGCGCGGGAAACTCGTGCAGACAGCGTTCGTCTGACATAGTACACTGCACTGTGGGAATGCCTCAGCCTAACGCAAATAGGCTCTGTAGTGTTGTAAAACGTCATTCTCCTAGCAGATGTTTGGTCTCTTGTTTTCTACAGTTGAACACAGAGAGTAGGGTGGAGAGTGAGCAGACGAAATGCATTCTTGGGTACGCTCCCGATTTCCCTGCTGTTGTTTAATAACGGCCCCACTGCATGTTTCATTTCTGGTGGCTAGCAGTTATATCTTTTGCACGCTATTATGACCATATTCACAGGTTGAAAGAGAAATAACAGAGTCCAAATTTCTCATATAGACTTACAAGCACTTGATATATGGAAACATAATGAATATAAAAAATCACCCAAAATTAGCTGGTAATGTATCTTTAACCACCTGCACGACTCTCCAACGATCCGGTCATGATCCAGTGACCATCTATAACGTTCTAGTTTCATTATCTATATCATTCGACGTTTTGCTTTCATTATTAGGTCTTAACTTTACCATTGGATATTACTAATAAAACTAATTACATTTCTTCAGTAATCGCCAATTAATGATCTAGCCCAGGGCTTGATCAATGGGTGACCATGCGCACATGGTTTGTCATTCATGGCCCTCACTGGGCAGAATACATTATCCTACCTACTACATAACTCCCCCACCACACTGCCCTACCTACTGTAACTCCCACACCTGTTGTCCTGACCCACTGTATGTAAGTCTCACCTACACTCCACCACTCACCTGTACCTGACCTGTACTCCACCACAACAAGCCTTCCCAGGAGGTCACTAGAATAAAGGCTCAAATTTCCCGATTTTCGAGACAATTAAACACCCAAATTGCACTAAAACAGTTTGGAGTGTTTAATTGCAACTTTGAAGGGCTCTGTAGACCTTAATAATTGGAATATCAACAAAAGGAAAAAAAATACCCCAGGTATTGACATCAATATCAGTTTCAAATTGTTAAACCTAAGTGTTATATTCAATTCCCATCCCATAATGGGCCTACAAGAGCGCAGTTGTGAGTATAGCAGGTTAATGCCACGTCATACATTAGAAGCCCATCCCATAATGCAGTTGAAATGGAAAGAAGATAAAAAGGAACGTTTTTGTTCCATTCACATTCCACAGTGACAAAATTCTCAAATAATGGAAGGAATTCGATAAAGGTATTATAGATGGTTCAAATGATGTATAATATGTACAGGTTTAACACATTTCCTTGGAATTGAACACTCCTAACAGTTTTAGTGATATTTGGGTGCTGAGAGTTATTAAGTACTTGAAACGCTTATTACGTCGAATACGGGAGATGCTTTACAGGGATAGATATCTGTATAAATCACTTACCTCCCATCGCGGCAGGGCTTGTATCTTTACATGTATACATGTATAATCCTGATCAAGGGTCCTTATTCGGGTGCTGCTATGACTTTCCTGTATACTAGTCTTATCATCACTACTGTGGTTACGGGTACCATACCACTTGATGTTATAGACTCACAACCATTCGAGTTTGGGAAAGTGAAAGCTGAGTCATACTATGTGTCCATTCTATAGGGAATTAATCTATTTCCTTACTGCACGATAGTAGTGGGAAGATATATGATTCATACCCTCCCACACACACGAGTTCCCTTCTTTCTTAGGTGTGTGTCCACTATACGACGAGAAAAGTGGACGATTTCACCTGTTTGACGTCCAGTAATATGTGCATATTTGGGAACATATATCCAAGATATATTCTACTTTAAATGCAGGTGTGGTGCGTTCAATAGGCGTGATAAACTACTGCCCAGACGTCAATAGTTATAGCATATATGTAGTGATTCATGTACTAGTCATGCCCCAAAACAAGGTATTGCACAATAATTCATAATAAACAATAGTGACCTGTTATAAGTGCCAGGGCATTACTACCCCCCTTTGCTTTTTCAAAACCAGCGCTTCTAAAAAGACCAGCACACTTATACAGGCCATCAGAGTTCATATACATACCAGCAAGCAATGCAGTGTGTTACATAGTATATATATGAACGGTAAAATGATATATATGAACGGACCGTATTGTATACTAGTAGTACAACAGGTGCCCACGTCAGAAACACCTAGATATGTTTGTGACATCCTGTAAAGGGAAGCGCTAGCTTGTGATCACGACGAGCTGTCATTGCATGACTCATATCACGTGTGCGTTGGTTAGGTACTAGAGGCCGTAGGACTGTCAGTGCTATCCAATTTATTTCGATTCCGATTATCACTATTTTGGTCTCGATTTTTCGATTATATCGATTTATTCTGATTTGGGATAAATAGTTAAATTAAGCATGATAACAAAATAATTCACTTGTTTAGTACAAAAGGTAGCACATACTATGTCAGGTGTGTAGACATATGGACTATATTAACAACATTTATACAATTTTGATTCACAATCACAAGTTAATTTACCCAAATATCAGGCCTTTTAAAAGCACCTTTTTCGGCCTAATAAATTAGGTAGTTATAGTAGGAATATTTACACAATTATTTCAGTTTTGGGAAGGTACATTCCCGGACATTTTGTATGTAAAAAGGTGTATCGATATAATGCTTTTATCGATGCAATAATCGGAATTCCGAAAATGTCGGTGTATCGATTTGGGAGGGGGGTGGTATGTCATTGACAGTCCTACTAGAGGGTGACGGAGGGAGGGTTAGCTGCCACGTCCCACCATCCTACCATACTGTGTATAGTCACGATATATAGTCGTGACATAAATACTCTCCCACTTAGCTGGCAGGTGGTCCAAAATTAATCTAGGAGTCCTCTGTAGCTATTTTAAAGCCTTTTGTATGTATGTGGAGCAGGGGATGGGCATAGGTTGGATATATGAGGGTATGTTGTTATATCGATAATAAATGTATGGTATGCAAGTTGGATCATTGCATCACAGGTGGAAAAAAAGTAACCAATGTAACAGAGGGGGGTCACTGAGTACTGACAGGTGATTGACCGATGCCCAAGTGGATCACTCATAACCACTAACAGTGAGATGCCCAACATTTGAGGCATCTGGATGAGTCTTGTGAAAAACAAACTATGAATGCAATCAGTTTGAGGATAGTATTGGGCGCCGTGAGGCAGTTAGCTCCACACCCCAAGCTCCAGGGTTCCCAAATTACTTAAACTCCCACCTATAAATATCTGGGAGTCACCCTTGATCCTCCACTCAATTTCAGCCATCATGTTCCTACTGTAAAACATAGCGTTAGGCACAAAATCTATCTATTTCAAAGTTCAAAATTTGACCTCCCTTTTGATACACCCTTGTTGTAGTTGAGCAAACCTTCCAGGTAAGCTCTGTAGGGATAAGTTTCCGTGTTACCGGATACTTTGAAACCTCCGATGGAAACTTGAACGCCTTTGAACAGAGCGTGAGCCAAGTTGTTCACGGGAGCCACGTTGTCGTCTGTTCCAAGAGCCTCACCGTTTTCTTTGACTACCTTACATTCCAGATGTAGGTAGTTTTCGTTCAGGTAGATCTGTGTTTAATGTTTGCCTAAAAGCCAAATAACTGACTCTTTTTTCCCCCTTAGAATAGTGTTAAAACAATAGCAACAAATACTAAAGAGTACACCCCCCCCCCCGTCTCAGGAGTGAAGTCTAGAAATGTGAAGAGTGCACATGTCACTTGCAGTAGACACACCCCAGGGCAGTGTCTACTGCAAATCCGTCTATAATTACAAAACAAGTGTATGTGGAAAGTAGAGTAAGTCAAACAAAAATCAAGAAGTTTAACCTGCTACCTTCACATACTGTGCCATTGTGGTAAAGGGTTAACTTATGATCATAAGGCAAAAAAAACATTTGTTTCAGGTCACCTGACCGACCTTATGAAAAACATTACCGACCCTACGTTTTTTATACAATTTTGAAGAAAATTTTCATATTTTTTACTCTTTTTAGTTGATTTAGAGTCTTCGGAAAGGTTGGCTAGTGCTTTCATGTTAAAAAAAAAAGAAGAAAAATTGTTATAAGGTTTTAAAAAAAGTTGAAAATTAAGAGTGAAATGATAAAAGAAAATACCAAAATATTAAAAAAAAAAAGATTAACTTGAGAAGAGAACTCCGTCGAAGAGTTTGGTTGCAAAAAAAATATAACCCCTTTTAAATTGGATTATGTTATCGAATGCAGACCTGTGATTGACCTCTTGGCGACCGCGATAGTTCCAACGCGGATACGCACTATTTCTTTTGTTAAATTAATTGAATCTAAACGTTGCAACACCACTGATTCACCCTCCACTACTTCGATGTTAAAATTACCCCGAATAAACTTTGCCAACTCAACTGTACACAACTTGTCTGGTTTTGTGTGATCATCCCCCTCCGATATATACATTACAATAACACAACAAGTAGATGTTTCATATATTTTCTATTCCTTTCAAGTCGATTTATTATAAGTACATGTCTTCAACAAAAATCTTTTTTTTACAGACATTTTTTTCTTAGTTTTTTTTGACAGACATTGCAAAAGACCGCAAAACTTTGTGTCACTGCTTTCACAGTTTTTGAGCTTAATCAACATATATTCCGCTAATTCGGACAGTTTGAAAAAATCATTTCAGCCAAATTCATTAGCTCTTCCTGCGTGTGGCACCCTTTTTTTTCTTCTTCTTTTACGTCCACGTCGCGAGTTTTTGACTCACGCTCGGATCACTCAACTTCGGGTTTCTGCTCATCAGCATCACGCATCTTTTTGGATTCCTTGTCCGACACGCTTCTATCAGGAAATGTAAGCAATGAGGTCCACAGGTGTCAGCAGATGTGTCTTGCAGTTGAATACGGTTGCTTTGCCACTTGAAAGGAGTAGAGCGTTTCACGAAAGATAGAAACTCTTTGCTCAGCGGAGGTAAACCGAATGAATCAAAGTAGTACACTTCTCCTGTTCTTGACACTTAAAACACCACCCAATGTTGAGTTGGTAAATGTTGAGGGTCTGTGTTGCTCACGAAACAAGTGTCCTTCACGGGGTGTTTGGGAATTGTGTCACAAGAGAATGTTAGCCTTCAACACTTTTTCAATTTCGAGCGTGTCCATACGCTTTGAGTGGACCAGCTCAGTTCATGTGTTAGTCAGTGAAGAGATGACAGTCTCTGGTCAACTCGACGATGTTGTCATACACCTAGTAGAGTAGCACCGTTGTCCTTGCTGTGGGCGTGGTGGAGAAACTAAGCTCTACTTTCAACTGCCCTGCCTTTATAAGGTTGACCCTGCAATCATCGTGCGATCTGTCGGGAGTTAAATGTAGCGGGAACACCATGTAACCATTCAGGAAGTCTTCGTAGCTGATATCGCAAGAGCACGAACCTTCGTACATCCCCGTTTCTGTGTGTAGTGCCAGATATTCCCTCACCACTTGCTTTTCGGTGAAGTTGGGACAAAGGCGTCGTTGGGAACTTTTCGGTCGTTTACGATCACATGCAGCGAGTTGATATTTAAATGCTTCATCTCAAACGGATTCTTCTTGTTATTTCCGTTGAAGGTGTCGTGGTCCAAGAAACAAATGGTCACGGCCTTGGGGAGCTGTCCTGTGTTGGAGTGCGTGTAGGTGTGATCTCTGTTGCCCTGGGGAATGGCGTAGGTCGTCACTTCCACCAGGTTTACGGGGTAGTCAAAGGGTCATGGTTAATGACGGCCTTCTCGTGCATTTCCAACACTGAAGGAGCAACCACAAAGCGAAGCACATAAAGCTTAGCCTTACTTATCCTTAGTTTGTACATGCTGTCGACAGAGGCCATCAGATAGAAACTAGGCGAAGCCTGTTTCAGAGTGAGGTTGATTTCTGTTTCTCCAGCTATGAGTTTCGGTTGATGAGCCAGGTCGAAGTGGAGTCTCGTGATGAGGTGAAAGCTACCTTTTTTAGCTATTGCTTTGCGAGCCACAAAGCCTGCGTTTGCGTCTGTCAAGTCGTTGGACTGACCGGCCGTGTCTCTGTACCAACCTTGCACCGTCATGATACCTTCTTTCACACCCTTGTTGTAGTTGAGCAAACCTTCCAAGTAAGCTCTGTAGGGGTAAGTTTTCTTGTTACCGGATACTTTGAAACCTCCGATGGAAACTTGAACGTAAATGTGTTGGGGGCTCTAGGCCTGGTGTTAAGATAATCAATTTTAAGATAATTAATTTTAAGATTATCGATTTTTAAGATTATCACAAGATTTTAATATTTGAAAGTTTCCCTTGGAATCCCTGTAGTCCTACAAGTTAGTGTGGCAATACTAGCTTCTACACACACCCCATACAGTGTGGGAATAAGAGTTTTAATCCACACCCTCCCCAGTGTACAAATAACATTCATATTCGCACATTCCCTACATAGGGTACTAATAGCCCCTTTAATTCACACCCGTCACAGTGCGGGAATAACAGCCCTAATTCACACCCCAATCACCTCCCTATAGGCCTATAAGTATAGTTTAGGGTGCCAATTAGACTTGTACTACACACCCTATATGGTGTGGGGATAAGAACTATTATTCAGACCCTACCCAGTGTGTGAATAAGAACCCTTATCCATACCCTGTGTAGGGTGTAAACACAAGTTTTTATTCACACACCAGACCAATCCTGTACGGTGTGTGAATAAGTACTCTTATTCACACACCACACAGTGTGGGAATAAGGATTCTAATCCACACCCTTCTAAGTGTGTGAATAAATATTCTTATTCACACAGCCCCTACATAGGGGTGCCAATAACACATTTTATTCACACCCCATATAGTGTGGGAATACGGATTCTAATCCACACCCTACCCAGTGTGGGAAAAAAAACTGTTATTCACACTCTGTGGGCGTGCGAATAGCATTGGCCTTTATTTAGGGCATTTGCCATAAATAAACCGTTTTTATTCAGGTCCGTCAGAGATGGCACCCGGTCTGAGATGACACCCGGTCAGAGATGGTACCCGGTCAGAGATGAAAACATTGACCCAAGATCGTGAGACACAGCCAGGAGTATATTGTGGCCTGCAAGGTGGGAATGACAGGGACATTGAGAGGTGTGCCTCGGCGGATCCACAAACCCCAGTGCACCACCCGTCCAGTGTGGAGCACTCCCCCAGGCGTCCTGGGGTCCGGTGCAGATGCTGCCATTATAAGGGCCTCTGTGGACACTAAACGACAGTTCAGGATCAGAACTCGAAGACTCAAGACCAGGATATTAGCTGGTATTGGTGGGCATATGCCCAGGTAATAAAGTGGTCGTCATCATACTTGACAGTGTTCTGTGGTTTCTTATAGTTTATGGTGAACGTTACAATATACTCAGGGGTCCTAGCTAATTCGTGATAGCTACCCCAGTTAAGACTTCAGCTTTATCTCCTGTATGCTGGTATTCCAGTAAATCCAGGTTTTCAGTCACTTTTCCTTTAGTCAGCATGAATTTGCTGTAAGTGACTGAAATTATGTTGACTTTTGAGCGAGTTTAAAGTAAGTTTTAAACCCCAACCTCCTGTATGAAGCCCAAATGTGGAACTATCACATCAATCTTTGGCTGTGCAGAGAATATCCCCTGACAACTACCAGGAATATATTTGCTGCATTAACATAGGAACATTACTCCAATATAATCAATAAACATGTACTGACACACCACCGACTATCTATACATGTTATCGATAACAATATTTATGATCGATTCCTAGTTTTATAATCTGATACTAAGTGTACACGACATTAGTTGTAGCTAGGAGGGCTTACTTCAAGGTGACATTTTAAAGTTGCCTCTTATTTACTTTGACACGACTTTGACAACTATTCCTCCCAATATTTCCAGGTGTAATAGGTCCAACCTTTAGCAGCATAAGTATCTCAGCCTGGTAGAAATCTTCTTCTTGGTCATCCTGCATTCCTCACGGAACTGTTTGTTGATGAACACATACACAATGGGATTGACAGCATTGTTTAGAAAATAGAGATGATTCAAAATAGCTTTCATGAGATCAGCATCTGCCCAACCTTCGATCGATGCATCAAGAAAGTGCAGTAACCAGAATGGTAGCCAGGAGAAGAAGAAGACAGCGGTTACAATGAAGAGGAGCTTGCAGCCCTTAAACCCGACTGCTTTGGTCTTTGCTTGGTGTACCGCAGCAGTTCTGGGTATTCTCAAGACCTGGTCAGGGAAGGAGACTGGTGCATTCAGGGACTGAAGCGGAGGGAGGACTGTTATAGTCGTCAGGTTGTTGTCAACATGAAGGACAGCTGAGGAGCAATGGGCTATAGCGTGGCTGTCTAAAGTTGGGATGAGATCGATCTCAGTTGGTCTGGTACCAAGCTCATGCATCGTTATGTTCAGGGAAGTGGTTGTGCTGACTCTTGTCTCTGATACCCTCCCTTCACGTTGATCATTTTGAACTCCTGTCGATGAATTGTCAGCTATCTTCACGTTGGAGAGCTGGTTTACAATGGATCCTGAGTCATTTGACCGGGGCGCCATAGCGATTCCCAGAGGCCCAACTTGAACTTTTCTCCTTGTGATCTTCCAAGCTATCATGATGTACAGGGTGATTATAACACTGACGATCAGCAGCATTAGGAGCAGTGTGCAGATGACAAAGATGAACTGGTCTCTCGAGCCGTCATACTCATCAGAGTAATGGCAGACGTGGGTTCTAATGTGGACCTCATGTTGCGGGTCATACAGCCAAACTGTCTTCTGGCCGTAGTAGAGTATCATGGGTATACTCGGGAAGGCCGCCATCCCCAGACATGCTGGTATCATGTATACTGCATTCTCAGCATACCTCAGTGACAGGGGTTTAAATACAGCATGGAACCTGTCCACGGCAACTGCAGTCAGCATCAGTGCCTGGCTACTCTGGCTCACATACAGTAGGTACTCAAATAGCTTACACACCCAGGTTGTGGGGTAGTAGAAGCTGAAACACTTAAAGATGATGTAGGGGTGGATGACCAGGCAGGCCTGCAGGTCTATACTGGCTAGGGCTATCATGAACTTATTAGCTGTGGTTTTCTTCTGTTTGAAGTAGTAGACCACCAGCACTGCGATGTTACCAGGTATTCCCAGCAGCATCAGGAGCCCGATGAATGCAGCTACAAACACCATGGTCTGGGATCGATTCGAGTTCTGTTTGGCTACAAAGTCGCTGCAGACATTCTCGAGGCACTCTGTACAGTTTGTGCTCAGACTGAGATTCCCCATAAGCTGGTCACTGACTCCATGCTGCTCCTCACACCCCCAGCATGTACTGAGTTCTGACAGAGAACTGTTCCCTCCTGCTGCCCCCACTACAAGGCACAGGGATGTGTTTCCTGGTGTAAAAGCCATAGTCAGCAAGTCCTAATTTACCTTACAGATTATTAATTTAAGTTCAGTACTTGAGATAAAATGTGTTTGCAGTAACACCTTACTCCCGGACCTTCCTGTACTTTACAGCACCAACTGGCAATCACAGTCTTTGCTTGTACGTCCCACTATCGGCAGTTGTTGCCGATCCTACTAATACTAGTCTTTTCTAGTCCAACCAATGGCAGTAGTTGCTAATCCTACTCAATGTCAGCCCTTTCTGGTCCAAACAATGTTGGTCTTTGCTCATCTGACCAATGTTAGTCCTTGCTGATCCTACCAATGTTAGCCCTTGCTGGTCCTACCAATGTAAGTCCTTGCTGGTCCTACAATGTTAGTACTTGCTGGTCCTACAATGACAGTTGTTGCTCGTCTTACCAATGATAGTCCTTGCTGGTCCTACCAATGTTAGCCCTTGCTGGTCCTGCCAATGTTAGTCCTTGCTGGTCCTACAATGTTAGTGCTTGCTGGTCCTACAATGACAGTTGTTGCTCGTCTTACCAATGTTGGTCTTTGCTCATCTGACCAATGTTAGTCCTTGCTGATCCTACCAATGTTAGCCCTTGCTGGTCCTACCAATGTAAGTCCTTGCTGGTCCTACAATGTTAGTCCTTGCTGGTCCTACAATGACAGTTGTTGCTCGTCTTACCAATGTTAGCCCTTGCTGGTCCTACCAATGTTAGCCCTTGCTGATCCTACCAAAGGCAGTTATTGCTGATCTTACCAACATGAATGAGTAGTTTAGTGACTCTGTTAGTATCCAGATTTGGCCACCCTGCCTGCAACTCACAGCAGGATACTATAGGAAGGTGTGCAGCAAGATGTCCACGGTTACCTAAGTGACCTACCCATAGACTCTACAAACAGGTAGTGCCCACAACCGGCAATACATGAGCCTGCTGGAGCAGAGGCTGGGGTTAGTGACGTCTAGTACAGGCCAGTGTTTAACCCTATAGGGATAGCATAATGCATTAATGCAGAATGTCCACTGGTCATCATGATGTATGAATGCAATCTACGGTGTTGATATATACTCCAGAAGGCTTACCATGATGCATGGGTGTAGCACTGGTCACTCATTCATCAGGCCTGGATTCATGCATCATGATAACCAAGGACATTAACGCGGCATGTGGCCCTTAATGGGCACACAGGCTCTACTTGTGTCCATTAGAGACCAAAACTTTAGAAATATGCACGGGACCATATGTTCAAACAGGATTCTCTAGAGAGAGACCATCAAAACCTATATCCTGAGAGAGTTATATAGATATTTAGCTACTTTTAAATACTATTTCATGTAGATATGTGGCAAAACACTGTATAATCCATCACATGAGACATTAACTTTAGGCTTAAATATCTCAGAAAATAGCCCGGGACCCCCCTATTTTCTCAATTTCTTTGGAAAGTGTATGCTAATATGGTCCTATGGTGAAAACCTGATGAAAATCTAGCTACTTTTACATCAAGGGATTGACCCACCTTAGACCCAAGTATATCCTTAATGAGTGGTCATTTTCTATCAACAGAGGGTCTCGATGAGAGAGGGGAAGTGCACGTGAGCTGTCATTATTGTAATTATAGAGTTTAGATAGGGGCCATTCAAGTACGATGTCATAACCTTTCAGGCATTATTCAGGGCCGGTGTGAGGCCCCTATCCCTCAAAAGGCCCCTATCCCTCAAATATTTGTGAGATAGGGGCTGTTTGAGACTTAGGGCCCACCTGAGGTCCCTATAAAGCAAAAAGTCCCTATCCCACAAAATTTTGAGACATAGGGACCACATTTAAACAGCCCCTATCTCACAAATATTTGTAGGATAGGGGCCATTTGAGGAATAGGGACATGTGAGGCCCCTATCCTACAAACAATCCCTAAGTATCAAAAGCCCTATCCATCAAAAACCTTTGTAATCATTTCTAGGACGATTTCTTGCTTCTGCAGTAAGGAGGTATTATGATTCTTTTTGAATATGAATTCATTGGCAGGATTCATAAAAACATGAAAGATGGGCGAAGAAAATGTTTCTTACTTAGAACTATTAAAGTTTTAACCCATAAAATAGGTTTTACTAGCATTAGATAAGGGTGTTATAATGCTATAATGCTAATATTAATTAGTCCATGTATATTATCATCGTGATCTGCTCTGGAGACATAATAGCACATATCTAAAGAGATTTTTTTTTTTGGGGGGGCAAACCCCCGCCCCCCCCCACCCCCCCCACCTCTATTCCAGTCAAAGTATTCCATGGCCCTCTCGTCAAAAGGTTTCACTCGCCCCTTTTTTTCCTTCAATGGGCCATACCACTAACTTCTTTTCAGCTCCCCCCCCTCCGCTTCACAGGAGTGATTACCGTAAATTCCCGCGTACTACCCGCGGGTTGTACGCGAATCAAACATAGCTTTCATTTGATACCAAACATGCCTATATATGGTGCGGGTTATACGAGGGTTTTTATTATTATAGAACAGTACTAGTATATAAATTTTCAGATCCAGAAACGGGTTATAGGATTCTCCTAAGTTGAGGGTGCGGGTTATACGTGAGATGCGGGTTATACGCGGGAATTTACGGTATATATTTTGAGGGATAGGGACATGGAAAAAAATATTTGGGGCTTTGGGACTTCACATGGGCCCTATGTCTCAAACCGTTTTGAGAGATAGGGGCTGTTTGGCACATGGGGACTTCACCTGGTCCCTATCCCTCAAACAGACCAATTTTGAGGGATAGGGGCCTTTTGAGGGATAGGGGCCTCACAGCTCCCACCGTCCCCTCTTTGTAATCATTTAGTAGCCTATTCCACATTAGCAAGATGACCCGTGTACAGCGCCATGTTTATTGGTACCAGTCCATATCCTCTAACCTCCAGCAACCAGCTCAGCAAATCCCATGTCCGAAATTGGGGTACAAACAGGGTGCGATTATTGTGAGTGGGTTGTACTTGGGTATCCTTATGTCACCTGTCCCTCATAGCCCTCAAGAGCTAGGACCGATTTTGGGATAAAACACGAATCAAGAAAACTTTATTTTTTTCTACATTTTGCAACACAGAACAAAAAACCTAGCCATCTGTACATAAGGTCATGTGATACATTTTACTACCAAAATGATAGTGATTCATTGATGAATCAATATGGTTTGGGAATTATTCAAATATTTTCTAGTCAGTCTAAACACCTATAATAGAGTAGCACGCATCTTTTAGCAACAATGAAAAACAGTGACCAGATGTGTAGAACACCATAATGTGACATATAAAGGGTTAGTAGAGGTGAGTTAGGACATGTATAAGAGAGAAATATGATTTTATCATGATCATAGGTAGTTTCTTTTTTTTTTGCCACCAGGTGCCGTATGCGTAGACCCTGGCTTCCACCTTTAAATTAAAATAGTTAAAAAATCTTAACATGAAGGTAAAAGACACAGTTTAACAATCCTGATTAAGGACTTTTATTCTCAAAGTTCAATTATTGGTATTAATATCCTAATGAAATTAACTAATTAGAACTTTATAATTATGAGTTAACAAGAACCGTTATTTCAATACAATATGATTAACACCTCACCATTCATAAATGAATATTTGCAAAAATATGCTAGCTGTCAAACAAAATAGTCATACGTATGCATTTTAATATCATGGACATCAAGTGTTGTCAGCCTTGCACTTGTGGATGGAAACCGATCGTTATTATACCTCACTCATTGAAATAAGGACATCCAACTCTTTTTAAGACAAAACCCCACAAACAACAACATCCTTCAAAATGCCAAAATAATGATCAAATAATAAAATTGAAAATTGAAAAGATATTTTCAAATCCGTACTGTTCATTGTTTCAATTATCCTACTGTATCCAGGTTAGGAATTTGCCTGGATCTACAACCATAGGACTGGAGCCATAGCGCAGTGCCACACATGGCAATATGCAGTGCTACCATCTGTTATACAATAACACAACTACCCAAACACAGTCAATGGACATGCTTACATTACATTACAGGCTCAGTCTCATGAGTTTGTAACAGTTGAAACGTCTTTGACTGGCGTCATCTTTGACCGGCGTCATCTTTGACCGGCGTCGTCTTTGACCGGCGTCGTCTTTTACCGGGTATATAGAAAAGTTCTTTTTTCCATTTAAAAAAAATATTTTATATGTATATGATGTAATGTACTTGGTGGCACTCCTTATTGCATAATACTTTGGACAGTGCAGCTGTTTAAAGTATTATGCAATAATAATAATAAGCTGTTTAAAGTTTAAGTAAAATACCAAGTGACGTCTTTGACCGGCTGAAGAAAAAAAGCCCAAAAGGGACCCTTAATATGTGCATTAAATTATTTTTTTTTAATTGGGTAAAACAACCATAGACTGTTTATTATATGAAGAAGTTGAAGCTTAAATTTCTTTACTATATACTACTTTTTTCTTCATTTTAATCCCTACCCGGTCAAAGACTACACCGGTCAAAGATGACGCCGGTCAAAGACGACACCCGGTAAAAGACGTTTCAACTGTTACAAACTCATGAGACTGAGCCTAAAGCAGAATAGTTCTGTCTTGACTATTTCATCAGATGCATGGCGTGTATGTTCATTATAATTTTCTAATGTCAACGTACCAAAATCAGATCCTTCTGGGAGAAACCTGGACCGAAACTACGACCAAGGCCTGATCTGTTTTGCTTTTGGCTACACTTGTATTTTTGGAATTAGTTCACGTAAGAGGGATCTCTGTACCAACTGAGGAAGGTGTTCGATAATGGATGTCTGATTTGGGCATTGAATTACCGTAAAACCTCGCGTATAGGCCTAACTTGCGTATAAGCCTCACCCTGAGTTACGGCCGATCCTATAAGCCGCACTGGCCATCTGAATGTGCCGATTTTAGTGCTGTATCATAGTGGCAAAAACTCGCGTATAAGCCGCACCCGACCCTAGGGCCAATACTATGAGCCGCACTGCTGATCTGATTCGCGTACTAGCCGCGGCTTATACGTGAGGTTTTACGGTAGTACACGACACATGAACTAAAAATATGCCTAAATCAGAATAATATCGTGAATAGAACATATTTCGGCCATTGTGATCCCAGATATTTCAGGCCTGCTGGTCTAAGGTCTATACATGATAGCATAGTGTGTGAATGCCACTATAGAGTACATGCTTACTTTTGCATGGAGTACAAGGAGGGATCACCCTGCATGCAGCCACTTAATCTAGAAGAGGACAATTCATGAATGTGGACTTTATATTGATTATAAGGTACATGTACGTGAGACACAATTATTTTGATTGGATATGACTCAGTAGATCATTTAGTGGATATATCTTTACATTTGAGGCTCTGCGCATTTGTATTACCAAAACTTTCACTGTTTCAAGTATAAATAAGTTTGTCAGTTTTCATGATTTCAATTTCTTTTGGATATTTGAGTATTAAGTTGTCCACAATACATACTTTTTGAAAAATCAACTTATCACCAGGTATGGTCCACGGCTTTGTTAGGGCACCCACAGTCTTCTCATATGCCATCGCTGTATTGCGCGACGCTCTCCACCCCCCCCCCCCCATCCCTCCTGCATGTAGACCTACACTGCTGCTGAGTGTGAAAGCCACACTCACCCCGACCTCTGACAGTGGTCACTCCCTTGGAATATTGTATAAGGCAAAGGATGGGGGGGGGGGGCACAGACACAAGTTTAACTTCAGATTTCTCTTAAATGCAACATAACACCAACTTGATGCATTCACAGGACTTTAGAATGAATATCAATCAATTTGATTATAACAGTAGTTTATATCACTAATTTGTTGGAAAGATCACAAATTAGTTATAATTTAGGTAACAAATACATTGGCCCATGCATCTCATTAAAACACTACCCTACAGCAACCTGTCTCTGAGTGTATGCTAAATAGCAATACGGTGCAGGGTCACGCACTGACAAGGAAATCCTGGTTAGCTGTCACCTGATCACTGTTTAATCTTACCCAAGTTACTCATTCCACAGAGAGTGTACAACCTGTGGAATATTGTCCAATATCTATAGAATATCATGGAAATTATTATTTTATTAGGGGTCATCCCACGATTCTGCTATTTTGCTTGCTGAAACAAAGGGTCTCACACAGGAAGGCATGCATCTCCTGGACAAATAAGGCTAATTGGCCAGATTA
Organism: Harmothoe impar; assembly: GCA_947462335.1. Classification (NCBI taxonomy): domain Eukaryota; kingdom Metazoa; phylum Annelida; class Polychaeta; order Phyllodocida; family Polynoidae; genus Harmothoe; species Harmothoe impar. The sequence continues at coordinate 78,088,097 of OX381708.1, forward strand.
TATAGCTCGACTCATTCCAAAAGCGACTAGCTGGAAGGTTGCTATCGATATAAGACAGAAACACGCAATGAGGAAACATTGGAACAAATACGCTGCTTTAGACTGATTAAACACTCACCAAACACATCTTTAACATTTAGTTTAATAAAGACCACACTATCAATCTCTAGTACACCAAGTTACCAAGACGAACAAATTGTGTTTCAGTTTGCTTTAGTTTTCCTTGTCACAAACTATAGTTATATCATTGTCAACTGGATGCAATGTTTTATTGTTCATTGATAACAACTTGAGGATAGATGTCAATGTAACTACCTGATAATGTCTTTGGTTAAAATCTATCATAAAATCATCAGGATTGTTTTGATATTAATACTAAAATGTAAAGATGAAACCACAATAAACTGATGATATTTCATCCACCCATGAAATTAGTCTAGACGCTAAAACATTTTGCCAATATGAATACATGTATATCTATATATCAAAGAGATAATTTGCAGAGAAGTATGAGAGAAAAGAAGAATTTCTTGCTATAAGTCATTCCCCTTTTATGTTGATATCAGACGCAAAATGGTGTCGATTTCTAATGAGAAAATTTCAACTTTATGGATTTTACGCTATGCTGTAGATGATTGAGGAAAAAAGCATGACACTCTGTATGTCAGTAATCCCTTATCACTAGTTTTGAACATGTAATTCATGCTGTTTCTACAAAATGACTAGTGAATGACCACAATGACATGGTTCAATTGTTGCCGTAACGTGAAAAATTCATATAATGCTGCAAGGTACAAGGGATAGATATTTTGTAACCAATCAATTTTGTTATATAAGGATATGCATTTATATGAAATATCTATTCACATACTGTATAGAGAAAAAATTTGAAATGTCCTTTGGTAAGGATGTTTCCATAAGGCCCGCAGCATTACATAGTTGAAGGTCCATTTCTCGGATTCAGCTCATTTATATAGAATTCCTTAGCATGGGGACAATACTCAAAGGTGCATTTATGCAGCCAGTGGATGAAGCCTGGGAAGACTGCACCCACTCGGTACTCAATCTGCATGGCCATACTCAGCCGCTGGATCATCACTATAGCCTCCGTGTTCTCCTCCAGGGTAGAAATAGTGGTGCTGAAGCTTGCAATGACAAAGTTAAGAATCAGGATGGAGATCAGGAAAACAAAGATGATGTGGTAGGTGTAGATGGAAATATACTCCTCTAGTGGGTATCCAGCCAGGTTAACCATGTTCAGCAGGATGATGAAGCCTCGGTACACAGTCTGGGAGAAGTTAGTGAAGTTTATTTCATCAGGACAAGGGCCGATGTGGTTCTTGGTAAGAAGTGAGGCTATTACATAACTCATGGGTAAGATAAGGAGGCCTATAATCACGGCATAGCTCAGTAACTCCTGAATGAGCCGCTGGATCTGTATGACTGTCGGGCCGATCCATGGGAGCATTTGGGCAAAATAGAGGAGTGACCAGATCAAGAGTGATTGAAATGTCAAGTAGCCCAAGTTGAATATAGTCTTGTGGCCTGCCATCATGGCTGTAAACATGACAACACTTGACAATGCACAGAGCACTCCAATGATGCGGAACTCCAGGACATTGGAGATGACAGATTTGATTCTACCTCCAGGAGCTCTATAGAACCGTTTAACCCATCCACATGTGACCCAAATGATGAATTCTGTCAAATCAAACAGCAAAACCCCACAGGCCAAGAAAACCAGTACATACTGCAGTGTTTGTGATACAGCAGGGGGAGCAATGAAGGACTTCATGATGACACATGTACCAACAAGACAGCTTGTCTCATTCATGGAGAGACTCCCATTTAGGACTTTGTCAATATCTGCCCTGTTCTGTGTTGTCAGACTGCCTCCGCTGAGATCCCAGTACTGGCTGAGGATGACCATTGACAGCCTCATCATGAACCAGAGAAGTATCAGTGGCCAGTTGGAGCTGATTTTCATTTCGCACCAAACTTTGATCGCTCCTTCTTTGAAGAAGTTGTTAGTTGCTTCAATGTCAAGGCGGCTATTCTCAAGATGGCAGAGGTACCACAATGGGGAGTTCATCCTTCTTGTCTTATCCTGTCGTGAATAGCTCTCATACTCACTCACATTATAATAAGCCAGTGACAACATCCCAATGTTCTTCTTCCCCTTAAAGTAGATACCCTTAGTCTGGATGATTTCATTCAAAAGGGAAAGTGTTCCCAGATGTGTCGCGAGCTCCAGAGGCCTATACCCATCATAATTCTCATGATGTAGTAACTGCTGCAATTGATCAGCTTTCAACAGATCCTTTAACATACTCATGATGGTTAGATACTTCTGCTCTAATTGTGGCAGTTGTCTGTTGGCTCGTACCAGAACATGAACAAGGTTGTCACCATTCCTATCCAGTTGACAAATATCCACTCCATCCCTGATGCACATCTTCAACAGCTTCTTTGCACCAAACACGGCAGCTATATTCATCAGGCGGGTATAGGTCATCTCCTTGGCAACCCTTAGGTTTAGTCCCCTCACTGAATCCAAGACAGCCTCCACCTTCCCAGCACAGATGTGGCCATTGAGTAGTTCTACCTTTCTGGTGTCTCCAACTGAAGCTAAGTAAGTCTCGACTGCCTCAATGTCATCTGGACTAACAGCCTCGTACCAGAAGTCGATGTCGTCCTCAGTCAGACAAGCACCACAGCCATGTTTACACTCACCCAGCTGGCAAGGGGACGCCGACTCATGAAGCACATTCACCTTCATTTTGCAAAAGAGGTTGTACTTTTTTTTATAGACTACTTATAATTATTCTAATATGAAATGGGATTATAACTTCTTATATTCAGTAATGAAGATGTAACATTCAGGCTCCTCTCTACTTAGAGAATATTACTTTCTGTTCTATAGTGTATTAGATAATCCAGCATCACATAAATAGTTGAATGCCATCAGGGATTATTTTGGTTTTCCCTATTTCGTTAAACTTATATAGTACTACAGTTTTATCTGAGTGTGACAAATGTAACTTTGCCTTAAAAGATCTCCTTGGTTTTCCTCAATTTTCAATGTTCCTTTGTTTTATAGGTGCAGGTCCAGTAAGTACTCTTGTAGTTTGATGTCTATCCATAAAGCCTAGATTACTTCTCTCAGTCACTGTACTCTCCCTTGGTAATAAAGTTGGGGATTCCAGGTGCCTGTTAAACTGTTAACTCCCTGTGCGAATACTCTCCAATGACAGTTGGTAGGGCTTCGACCTGACCCAAAGTCGGATACTGCTGACTGATGGTAGTTTAATGGTGCATCACAGGGTGTGTATCGGTGTGTCACCCTCACTGCTGACACCCAGACCTAATGCTGCAGGCATCCAATTATAGATCAAAGAATACTAAGAGGGTCAACCGACCCAGGATGATATATTATATAAAGCCCAGATAGCATTACCTACATAGCCAGTATTGTACGATCGGTACATCTGGCTTATGAAGCCAGATGTACCTCTGGCTGGTACGGGCCATACGTGACCCTAGCATGCAATACAGGCTTTATTACACGACCAGAAGACATTTTTCTAGCCCCCCTACCTTTTAATTATTGTTTACATTGCAAATTTACTTGTTTATATCGTTAATTTGCATCGTTCACATCATCGTCTGCTTTGTTTACATCGCCGCCATTGCCAGATCACGTGACCAACATGCTGGCTTCTGATTGGTCTAGAGCCCCATAAAACGTACCACACGTAGGGTTGGCACAGAAAACCGTACCACACCCCCGGGTAGTACGGTTTTCCTACTGTGTTCTTACACAGGATCATACCAATATTGTCAGGTCGTGTAATAACTTTGTTCACTGAGCCACAGATTTATCAACTGTAAACATACTTTATTTTGCGCTGTTTATATTTTCGCAAATTCTGTGGATTCTAGATTTCGCGGAAATATGTACAGAGTAAATATTTATCCAGTGTAGTTATAGTACTATCATATCCCAAAACCCGTGAATTTAAGTTTACATGAAATTGTAGTTTTGACAAATTCACGAAAATATGTGTGTGTGAAATATCTACATTACAGTAATTTCTAACTTTCTACTGTATGTATACATATATTTTTTTGTTTGCTAATCAATTAATGAGAACCCCAAGTATTGGTTACAGAGGCAGTGCAGCTGTATGTGTGTTACGTGGAATGACTATAACACATCATCAATCTGCATCTTCCCCAATAATTACTTAATTTTCTTAATTATCTTTCAAACTTTCTCTGGGATGATGTGATATAGTTTGTGTGAGTACTTTTTGACCGTATATTCTGGGTGGCCTTCAGATCTGTAACTAGCCAAACGATGATGTTAACTCGTGGTGGATAACGTTATACAAGTGGAGCCTCTTAGTATAGTCTGCTCTTTGACTGACTGCAGGTTTCCACTGAGCAAGCTGCAGGAGTCAGTGTGACTCTTGGAGTACAGTATGATACCTCTACACAGCAGGACAATTATACATATTCCAGTACTTGAAAGGCCACATATAGACAAAGGTTCACGAGTTCTACTCTGTTGACAGGGTTATTTTACAAGTTGATGGTGGCCCCTCACCTTCAACAAGTGAAATAACCCGTCAACAGACTAAAACAATTGCGCCTTTGTGTTTACTTTTTACGATTTTAAATTGGATTTACAAAAATTATAATAGAGGTAGCCTTAAATAGCCTATTTCTATCCCGTTTCCACTGCATTTAAATGTAAACAAACAGCCTGTTTTGATGACGTCACAGGGCCGTGAAATACGGCTGTGGGTTGTTTCATGGGGGCTCCGAAATACAGTGCTAGTTGGTTATTTCAAAAGAGTAGGCGTATTCCATAAAAAATAAACCAACAGTCCCAGCAATCATTAAAGATGCTGACATTCCCTCTGCAACATTGTCCCAAATGGGGAATTTGTGCCATGTTAGATGAGTTTTAACTGTACTGTGAAATTCTTAATTCAGCCATTCCAGGAATATTAAACTGGCAATGCACTAAATAGATAGGTCAATTTCATATGAAGACTCTCATATGAGGGTCAATATGACTTGTTTAGTTCTCTCATTTCACCACTTTTGTGACCCATGCAGTCCTTGGTCCTTCTTTAATCAGTCACGTCAGTGCTCTAACAGTGCTGATTGCTGATTGATTGCACTGCACCTGTGTCGCGATCTTAAACCAACATAGTTGGGCATTCATCATCCATCAGCAAATATATGATGAAATTAATACATACATTGGAAGTGGTACCTATTGTGCCTGGAACATTATATTGAAGTCCCTATGGTCAGCAAGTGCATTAGGGCTAGAGAGGGCCAACAATATCTGGCCCATGTTGGGGCCTACCCAATCATCACTGTTAGCAGTAGAAACTCCTGAGGATCAATATACCACTCTGCAATGGTAACATTCATGCTGAACTGATGGCGCACCCTCTTAGCACTGCAGTGGTGTTATGTACCAGATAGATTTCCAATAGCTGTAATGTAAACTATATATAGTCCAGACACGGTTGTTAAATGACTGTGGCCACCCACGTAGCACTGTGGTGGGGAAAAGCAACGGTTGAGGTTATTTTACTGCCCCTTAACAAGCACCTTATTTATATTGTATGTGTGAGTTGACAAGTACCATAGCTATGTACAAACCTAATTGTATATAGCAGCAACAGGACATCAATCAATCTCATTCTTTCAGCTGTAAAAATGCTGATATGATATGCACATTCAGGGACTAGAAACAGCTATTTTTTTCCAATCTTATTTATGGTCCTTCAATTGGTTGTAACCCTGAGTTATCTTAGTCCTTACTCAGCATTGCCATCTCAATTACCCATCATAACATGCTCTGGAGGACCAGGCTCATTGACTGAACTAAAATCGGGAAATCTATATGTAACAACTCGTCTTTTGACGATTACTTAACAATACAAACATTGTCAACGATTCCCAGATAGAGTCAATGAACTACTCCTGTTCAGATGACAACTCCAATTGAGGTGGGTATGTCAGAATTCTACCAAATTCAAAGCCCAACAGCAACTATTTACAGTACATTGTCTTAATTTCATGCACTTGCGATAATTAATTTATTGTATATTTATCTGCTTAGATATTCCGGAACATTAAAAAACATTTTAAAATATATTGGAAAAAATCTCAATCAAAGCCCGATCTGGCCCCTCTTCTTTTCTCAGGCGCACAGGGAGATAGTTTGCTTGGATAAGCAAATTGTATATAGCTTGCAATATTCCATATTGTATACATTATAGTAAATTGGTACAACTGTTTGCACCATCCTCTCGTCCACGCATACTACTATGGTAAATTATGGATGTCTCTAAAGGAAAGCTATATTACAAAGAGCACATCTATGGGTAGCCGCCCGATGAGACAGCGAGGCACTCAATTTGTTGGTATAGGACCTATAACTATAGCTTCAAACACCTACCACATTAGTATTGCACCTAGCACATTGAATCACCCTATCTAGTGTATAGTGCGGACATCATTGGTGTTTTGGCGTTTACTGCCAATATGTCAAGTGTGTGGCAACAAGTGATGGTTTTGCTTCATCCTTTATTACCCTTTTACAGGCATCTATGATGCATGTGTCACATGGTGTCACTGGGTACAGTCCAGTCTCGGGCCCTGACTGTACGTTTTCAGTCTGGGAGATTACTTAGGCCTATGTACCTACACTGGCCTCATCCCCTACTATACTATATAGGCCTACTAGTACCAGCAACCATGGGGGTGTGGGTTCGAACCCAACTCTGGCTTAATTATTAATACTTTTGATATCTGCATATTGCACCTAAATTTAAATGATGTTCCTAGTCACATATCTAATAGCTAATTTAACTATGTCAATTAAGGTGGATTTATGCTTCAAATGGGCTAAATAAATAATGTAAAAAAACTAACCTACCCTTTGCAAAGGTGGGATTCGAACCCATGAGGCCATACACAACCTCCTACATGATTATGTGACCATAGCTGACCAATCAGTGAGCTACCTATCTCATTAAGAAATGATCCAGGATCCCGGATCATTTTCTAAGTAGGATAGCTTTTATTAGATACAAAATCGTCAAGGCCCATTACAGCCTAACGGCTGCAATGAGCCTGGAGAGCTCGAGGCTGGGTACAGTCCAGCTGTGGGGGGCGGGGGGGTGTTCTGCAGGGAGAGTGATCAGAAGGCCTCTTTGTGCAGTTAAAATCTGCAATTGCGGTGCTTTTATTTGATTTGATTTTTGCATGAAATAAAAGTATGATAAACTGTTATCACTAACTGCTCAATTACTCATCCCCATTTCTTTTAACTTGGTGGTCACACGTTCCAGTATGGAAGTACATATTGGATCAGGCTTTACCTATGTATGTGCTGTCCCTCTTAACTATATATGATTGTCCTTAAGGAAAATACGCAAATTAAAGCTCAATAAACCGTCAAGGCAGCATAAAAGGATGTATGACACCAATTACAACGTGACAGGATGTACAGGGACATTGAACAGAGCTAAGCAGTAATCTAAATCACAGAGGTTTGAAAGTAGTGATGTTTTTGTATAATCTATATGTTGGAACATATCTAGCAACAGATTTAGGACACTGAATATTCTACTTCTCAGAAAGGAAGATTTAAAGAAAAGATATAATAGCTCTTCTGTAGGAAGGGAGCAAGACAGATGGTGCCACTATACTCCGCATTGGTCGATTGAAACTGTGTGGTTAGACTGACAGTTTACTCTGTGCATTGTGGGTAGCTAACTGTTAGTGGTTAATGATATGCATCGATGTCTTAGCCATGTACTACAACCCCTCCCCCTACACCATAACGATCAGACAAACCTGACATACATCTAGATATTGGTGCCCCTACAATAATAAAGATTGCCTACCTATGTCGTCTCCAAGAGGTGAAAAAGATGAGGCATATTGAGAATCATCATAGCTTTAATTTTAGCATAAAGAACCCTCGATCAGTGTCCTGTATAACATATTGAAGCATGGGGGCTAGGGTAATAAGGGTTTATATGGCGGGTTCTGTTGGATGCTGCGTTGCGAACTCAGTCCAAATCCTTCAGTCCGACGGCAGGTGGTAGCACCTGTCTCGGGCTTGGGGTAGGGACAGAGGTAGCTATAGACCGGTGGCAGCATTCGTGGTGTCATGTCAGCCAACATCAACCTATCCTGAAACTTTGTTATTCCTTGCTGTGGCCGTGATTGAACATAGAACTGCTTTCTCATACCTTTGGTGAAATCATTGCCTGTTTGAATAAATCCCGAATAAAAACGCCTTTTGCATTCAAACAGAATTTGGAACCTGTGTTTGCTTCATTCTTTCATGACCCCCACATAATGATCCCATAACATAAAAAATCACTGTGCCTTACTATTATTTAGACAAGAAATAGTCCCCCAGGAGGCCCTAGCTGCAGACATTCACTTCATGCTGTAAACCATTCACATAGACAACCATGAGGTTATACTCAGCAAGTGAATATATTGTTAATGATAACCAGAATTGAACAAAAGATCAGCTGGAAACTATGAGTGTAAATATATTATAAAGGACAGGGTCTAACCGACAGTCATTGCCAAATGGTTGATCACAACATTAATCGATTATTCAATAACAGGCTCGTGTCTCACCAAATTAATCCAAGTTGAGAATCTATGACTGAGTGCAATCTATGCAATCTAAGACTGGGTGCAATTTATGACCACTAGCATGTTATAACATGTCAATATCGTACCGAACACACCATTCCTCTTGGGGAATGCTCATTTTTGACACCACATAGTGGGTGGAGGAATTTGGGGGAGGGGTAAAAAAGTCAGGAGCGCTTGACCATTTACCTGTTTTGAGTGAAAAAGCCCAACCATTTACTAGGCTACAAAGGGGCGCAAGCACGCACAATTTTCGACCAGTCGGGGGGCGATTCAAAATTCCGACCCTGTTATTAAAAATTGAGCACTCCTGCAGATTTCACACTTCAGTACAACATCCTTCTGATGTAAAAGTTGCCAACATCGTTTGATCTGCAGCCTATCCTCATGATACCCCACACCACCCCCTGGTTGTTCACATTGCCCCAGTGGCTGTCATCAAACCCCGGCTGGTTCCAGCCCTCGTCATACACCTGGGAGCATCTCCAGGCACTAGACAGGTCACTTCTCATCCCGTTGCTGAGCGTTGCCACAACACCAGTCGCGCCTCCCCCGTTCCACAATTTAAAGGCAAGGAGCCTTGTAAGACCTGGGATATTTGCTGTTTTCCTTGTTGGCCATTTCACATTGTTCACGAATACGCCATCTGTATAGGCCTCACCAGTATCATCTATTATGTACTCAAGTACTAAAAAAGTCAAAATAAGTACAAGTGACTTAGCCATATTAACCATAGAGTATTTGGAAAACATAATAATCGACAGGGTTTTATAAACTGGATTGATCAGTAGTGTCAAATCAATATAACTAAAACTTGAAATTGAAATTTGTACTCAAAATGCTATACTAATTTATCCTAAAAATAATATTACATCACCTAAACCACAGAAACTGATGTACAAGCCTTTTCAAGCCGCAAGATATAGGCTACATATACATGTATAGTGTAGTGCAAATAGTACAAACAAAAAGTGTCATACCGATTGGAGTGGGTAGGGCGGTTTGTTTATATGGACAATGTGTGACAGCCCCATTGTCCATGTAGTACATGTTCCTTGATACCATTCCTGATTCCGTCGGTGACCACTCCGTCCACATCCAGTCTGGAAAAAGGAGTTTAGGTTGGAAAATTATATTGTCTGAAATATCTTTAGGGATGTGGCCAGCTGGTCACTTAACATATTGGATATCTTTATCTCATCCAATAAAATGAAAGCCCCTATCCTCCTCCATATTGAATATAGATTCAGGCCTCCTAAAGAGATTACAGATGGGTCCTTAATATTATAGAATGTGTTTGGGAAAAAAATTGTGCGAACTCATGCTTTCTTTTGCTGCGATGGCTGATGCAAGGGGTTACTGTGGTCGTACATTATTTCACTGGCTATATATTTTCGCTATATTCACTGAAATGAAAAACCGCGGAATTTTTATATGCTGCAGTATGGAATAAATACCCGCGAATTAGTCTTTTTTGCCACCTCAGTGAAAATTCACACCCGCGAATATAAGTACTTTCACAGTATATCTTTTCCCCATTTTTTACATTTCTGGAAGAACCCAGTTGAACCATATATTATCCACCAGATTGTTTAATAAAAACCATGGGTATGTGTCTATACTAAAGAACAAGGATTGGAATAAAAAATGCATATTGAAAAGGTCTTTTTGGTTTTATCTTGGGCTTAAAGCTTGAAGTAACAGATGGACTTTCATCTTTGACATACACTTATTCAATGTTATATCTAAGTGAGAAAAACTGGTTCAGGCCTCTTGTAATTTTAATATGGTGAAGATTATACCCATACTCCTCAGAAATTGTACATAAACATGACAGACAGTGGCAAGTGACAGGTCACTGGCATGTTCCTGCCTCGATGGACTTAGTGTATTCACAGGCTGTACGGGCTAAAAAGTAGCAACATGCCCTATATCAGCACTCTTGGAGCTGTTAAAGACCACATCCGGAGGTTTTGAATAATATGAGAAAACCTGAATATGCTACTGCAGACATACTGCTTTAAATGATCCTTTAATGTGTATTACATAAATATGTGGATACAGTAGTGTTTTTATCAAAAGTAGTAAATCTCCCTGACTGTTTTCATGCCTTAAAGATGCAGTACAGCATCCTCAAACATCACTAAAATATATATTTATACTTTATATCTGTAGCTATCATAAAAACAGGTAGAAATTCTGAAACTGTGCAATCTAACTATGGTGCAATTCCGGAATTGCCCTGCGCAGTTCCGGAATTGTACAGGGGCAATTCCAGAATTGTACAGATTCTGATTCTGCGCCTGACATTACGACTCTCATATGAGGGTCAATATGACTTGTTTAGTTCTCTCATTTCACCACTATTGTGACCCATGCAGTCCTTGGTCCTTCTTTAATCAGTCACGTCAGTGCTCTAACATTGCTGATTGCTGATTGATTGCACTGCACCTGTGTCGCGATCTTAGACCAACATAGTTGGGCATTCATCATCGATCGGCAAATATATGATGAAATTAATACATACATTGGAAGTGGTACCTATTGTGCCTGGAACATTATATTGAAGTCCCTATGGTCAGCAAGTGCATTAGGGCTAGAGAGGGCCAACAATATCTGGCCCATGTTGGGGCCTACCCAATCATCACTGTTAGCGGTAGAAGCTATTGACGATCAATATGCCACTCTGCAATGGTAACATTCATGCTGGCCTGATGGCGCACCCTCTTAGCACTGCAGTGGTGTGATGTACCAGATAGATTTCCAATAGCTGTAATGTAAACTATATATAGTCCAGACACGGTTGTTAAATGACTGTGGCCACCCACGTAGCACTGTGGTGGGGGAAAGCAATGGTTGAGGTTATTTTACTGCCCCTTAAAGTGGCATTCTCACCGAGCGTTTCCCACTCACAAGTGTAGTACTGTTCTAGTCTGCTATGTGGTAAGTGCGAGTGGTGAGAATGCCCCTTTAACAAGCACCTGATGTATATTGCATGTGTGAGTTGACTAGAACCAAAGCTATGTACAGGCCTAATTGTATATAGCAGCTACAGGACATCAATCAATCTCATACTTTCAGCTGTAAAATGCTGATATAATATGCACATTCAGGGACTAGAAACAGCTATTTTTTTCCAATCTTATTTATGATCTTTCCATTGGTTGTAACACTGAGTTATCTTAGTCCTTACTTAGCGTTGCCATGTCAATTACCAATCATAACATGCTCCGGAGGACCAGGCTCATTGACTGAACTAAAATCGGGAAATCTATATGTAACAACTCGTCTTTTGACGATTACTTAACAATACAAACATTGTCAACGATTCCCAGAGCGAGTCAACGAACTACGCCTGATTCGCATGGAATTGTAATTTTTGATAAATTCACGAAAATATCTGTGAGCGAAAATATCTACATTACAGTAATTTCTTACTTTCTACTGTATACATATATTTTCTTGTTTGCTACTCAATTAATGAGAACCCCAAGTATTGGTTACAGAGGCAGTGCAGCTGTATGTGTGTTACATGGAATGACTATAACACATTATCAATCTGCATCTTCCCCAATAATTACTTAATTTTCTTAATTATCATTCAGGCTTTCTCTTGAATGATGTGATATAATTGGTGTAAGTACTATTTGACCCTATACTCTTGCTGGCATTGTAAGACTTGTAACTAGCCTAAATATGAAGTTAACTTGTGGTGGATAAAAGTGGACCCTCTTAGTATAGTCTGCTCTTTGACTGACTGCAGGTTTCCACTGAGCAAGCTGCAGGAGTCAGTGTGACTCTTGGAGCACAGTATGATACCTCTACACAGCAGGACAATTGTACATATTTCAGTAATTGAAAGGACAACATATAGACAAAGGTTCACAAGTTCTAGTCTTTTGACAGGGTTATTTTACAAGTTGATGGTGGCCCCTCACCTTCAACAAGTGAAATAACCCGTCAACAGACTAAAACGAGTGCGCCTTTGTGTTTACTTTTTTTACGCTTTTTAAATTAGATTTACAAAAATTATAATAGGGGTAGCCTTAAATAGCCTATTTCTATCCCGTTTCCACTGCATTTAAATGTAAACAAACAGCCTTTTTTGATGACGTCACAGGGCCGTGAAATACGGCTGTGGGTTGTTTCATGGGGGCTCCGAAATACAGTGCTAGTTGGTTATTTCAAAAGAGTAGGCGTATTCCATAAAAAATAAACTAACAGCCCAGCAATCATTAAAGATGCTGACATTCCCCCTGCAACATTGTTCCAAATGGGGAATTTGTGCCGTGTTACATGAGTTTTAACTGTACTGTGAAATTCTTAATTCAGCCATTCCAGGAATATTAAACTGGCAATGCACTAAAAAGATAGTTCAATTTCATATGATGACTCTCATATGAGGGTCAATATGACTTGTTTAGTTCTCTCAATTCACCAGTATTGTGACCCATGCAGTCCTTGGTCCTTCTTTAATCAGTCACGTCAGTGCTCTAACATTGCTGATTGCTGATTGATTGCTCTGCACCTGTGTCACGATCTTAGATCAACATGGTTGGGCATTCATCATCGATCGGCAAATATATGATGGAATTAATGCATACATTGGAAGTGGTACCTATTGTGCCTGGAACATTATATTGAAGTCCCTATGGTCAGCAAGTGCATTAGGGCTAGAGAGGGCCAACAATATCTGGCCTATGTTGGGGCCTACCCAATCATCACTGTTAGCGGTAGAAACTCCTGAGGATCAATATGCCACTCTGCAATGGTGACATTCATGCTGGCCTGATGGCGCGCCCAGTGGTGCAGTGGTGTGATGTACCAGATAGATTTCCAATAGCTGTAATGTAAACTATATATAGTCTGTGTCTTCAGGTACTAGAAGGCAATCCTCTCGTCCACGCATACTACTATGGTAAATTATGGATGTCTCTAAAGGAAAGCTATATTACAAAGAGCACATCTATGGGTAGCCGCCCGATGAGACAGCGGGGCACTCAATTTGTTGGTATAGGACCTATAACTATAGCTTCAAACACCTACCACATTAGTATTGCACCTAGCACATTGATTCACCCTAGTGTATAGTGCGGACATCATTGGTGTTTTGGCGTTTACTGCCACTATGTCCAGTGTGTGGCAGCAAGTGGTGGTTTTGCTTGATCCTTTATTACCCTATTACAGGCATCTATGATGCATGTGTCACATGGTGTCACTGGGTACAGTCCAGTCTCGGGCCCTGACTGTACGTTTTCAGTCTGGGAGATTACTTAGGCCTATTTACCTACACTGGCCTCGTACCCTGCTATACTATATAGGCCTACTAGTACCAGCAACCATGGGGGTGTGGGTTCGAACCCCACTCTGGCTTAATTATTAATACTTTTGATATCTGCATATTGCACCTAAATTTAAATGATGTTCCTAGTCACATATCTAATAGCTAATTTAACTATGTCAATTAAGGTGGATTTATGCTTCAAATGGGCTAAATAAATCATGTAAAAAAACTAACCTACCCTTTGCCAAGGTGGGATTCGAACCCATGAGGCCATACACAACCTGGTTCATGATTATGTGACCATAACTGACCAATCAGTGAGCTACCTATCTCATTAAGAAATGATCCAGGATCCCGGATCATTTTCTAAGTAGCTTTTATTAAAAAACAAAATCATCCAGGCCCACACTGTAAGAAGTAAGTACTGTACACCTACAGCAAAAGTTGCTGGCAACTTTTGTTCCAGTAGATTTTGCTGTAGGTGTACAGCAACTGACTTGCTGTAAATTTACAGCAACTTCTACTGTAAATTTACAGCAACTTCTACTGTAAATTTACAGCAACTTCTACTGTAAATTTACAGCAACTTCTACTGTACATCTACAGCAAAAGTTGCTGGCAACTTTTGTTCCAGTAGATTTTGCTGTACATGTACAGCAACTGGGTGCTGTAAAGTTACAGCAACTTCTACTGTAGGTTTCATATTGTTGTTCTCATCAATTTATATCAATTATTACGCATGCATGGATAGTACTGCATAATAGTTCAATCTCAGCTAGGATAATACACACTACACAGTGTAATGGTTTAATCCTGCTTCAATACAGCTGAATCGTATGTGATACCAGCTTTTCCCCAGTCCGGGCACTTAAGCATTTAACTTTTCCCACCAATGTGGTGTCTATTCTATACTTTTGCTGTTTTTTTTGTATTATTCAACACAATTATGCAAATATTAATACACTTTATGATAACTGCATTCAGTCTCTCTCATCCATTCGTATTCTACGATGTCTTGAGAGTTTGTGAGGTTTTATCTGACTCGGGAAAGGGTTGGGTGGAATAATTAATACAGAAATGGTCTACTGCTGCCACCTAGTGGCGGAAATGTACAGCACAATGTACTGTAAATGTATAGCAACATTGCCGGAGACCCAATTTACAGTACATAATGCTGTAATTATACAGCAAATAGTGCTGTAATACCAACTACAGCAAAAAGTGCTGTAAATGTATAGCACATTATGCTGTTTAAATACAGTAACTTCTTACAGTGCATTACAGCCTGACGGCTGCAATGGGCCTGGAGAGCTCGAGGCTGGGTACAGTCCAGCTGTAGGGGGCGGGGGGGGGGGGTGTTCTGCAGGGAGAGTGATCAGAAGGCCTCGTTGTGCAGTTCAAATCTGCAATTGTGGTGCTTTTATTTTAATTGATTTTTGCATGAAATAAAAGTATGATAAACTGTTATCACTAACTGCTCAATTACTCATCCCCATTTCTTTTAACTTGGTGGTCACACGTTCCAGTATGGAAGTACATATTGGATCAGGCTTTACTTATGTGCTGTCCCTCTTAACTATATATGATTGTCCTTAAAGGAAATACGCAAATTAAAGCTAATTAAACCGTCAAGGCAGCATAAAAGGATGTATGACACTAGTTACAACGTGACAGCATGTACACGGACATTAAACAGAGCTAAGCAGTAATCTAAATCACAGAGGTTTGAAAATAGTGATGTTTTTGTATAATCTATATCTTGGAACATATCTAGCAACAGATTTAGGAACACTGAATATTCTACTTCTCAGAAAGGCAGATTTAAAGAAAAGAGATAATAGCTTTTCTGAAGGAAGGGAGCAAGACAGATGGTGCCACTATACTCCCCATTGGTCGATTGAAACTGTGTGTTTTTTTAACACTGACAGTTCACTCTGCATTGTGGGTAGCTAACTGCTAGTGGTTAATATTATGCATCGATGTTTTAGCCATGTACTACAACCCCTCCCCCTGCACCATTACAATCAACTTGCCCGCCAATCTATCCCCAATACTAGGTATATATTCAAATGTTGTGAATAGCCACACCACTGTGCCAAATCCCTCACCCTATTCACTCAGCTGTATCACTGCTTAGTACTACTTTGAGACTAAAGTGAAAGCTACTACCTTCATTGCTTTTTGCTCAATACACCCTCCCTCCTCTTCAAACCAATTACCTGTTAAAATACAAGCCAGTACTTCCAGGTGTCTATCCATGATGCAGAGAGTGCATTGTCAGTGACGACATACTGCTTAGTGGTCACGTGACAGTGTGGGTACCACCCTCAGAGGTATATTGTCTCCCTACAATACCATTTAAAAAAAAGGGTAGGGTAAGCTCACCTACTACCATGTGTCGACCACCTACTGCATCATATTATCAAGTCCCTATGCTAAACAGAGTATTAATGCTTTATTGGAAGGGACATTTGTATCGTTTTGCTTTCAGCAATTTACATCTTTATGATTTTATATGAATGGATGCATATCTCATAGAGATGAATCAAATGCATTTTTACCAGAAAATTGTTGAAAATCTATTTTAGAAGTTATTCATCCAAACCAAGAAATTTCACCATAAAACGACCATGACTTCACCATAAGACGACCTCTGTCTACAGTGTGTTAGCCTGTTGCCCAAAGTAATGGTCATGCCATAAGGATTCCTACATAGAAAACCTACTTTTCACATTGTGCACAGATCAAGGAAAATCAAGATGAATGGGGAAATAATGAATCAACATAACTCATCTATCATTTCTTAAAGTAATTCTAGTTGGTCTGGATATAGATTTAGATGGCTTCATATCATTTTGATTGAGTTAAGACTGGTCGACTCTAGGTTAATTTTGGTCGACATAGAGTGAAATTAGGCCATCTGAGATTTTCTAATGTGAGGGCAATAATTTACATATCATATTGCTTATAAAATTCTAAAACACAATCATTTGAGATTTTTGAATCATAATCTGTTGTCTGGTACAGCATGAATGTTGTCAGAGCGACATAACATAACATTATTAACCATCTGCTGATGGTCACCGAAAAATGTGACGGGAAGGGTCGACTTATGGTGAATCTACCCTATGGTTTTGTAGTCCCGCACAGTGTTTAAAGAGCTATGCCTATTTTGAGCATTATGAACCATGCATAAATACATTCAAGTATCATGCTGTACCCAAAAGGTCAATAGGATGCATAATAGCAGCCTTGGAAATAGACCTCAAAAAGCTGCATGAAGGCAGCATTTCAACAAAGAGTTTGATACGTGAAAGCACTATGGAGCCCCTAAAGTGATCGATTCTCGCAGAAACTGCTGGGTGAATTACAGTCTAATGTACAGTGTTCTTGTATACTACAGGTATTTATAGTTCCAGAAGGTTTATAGATCATAAAACAAATCAATCAGGATGAAGATCTTTAGTCAATGTTAAACATAATATAGGGGAGAATCATCTACCATAAATTCGAGCACAGCCATAAGGCCTATACAAGAAACCCTACTGAACAATTGATTGTTTCCAACACACAGAATACTAAAGTAGTAAAGTGTCTCCCACATGGCTCTGGTAAAATAGAGAGTAAAACTGTTAATGACTCTGCTTATATGTAGGGTCAATTTTAGTAGACTCTGTACGATCAGTGTCAACTCTAATATGTTTGTCAGCTCAAGTTGACCAGAGCCACGTGGGAGGCACAGTTGACACCTTTACCTTATAGTCTGCTGGTAAAGCAGGACGTAAAGGTATATGGCCATACATGTGTAATAAACAAGACTTTGTCCTTTATAATACTGGTAGATTATTAAGTAAAGAACAAGGTCAACACAGTTTGGATCAAGTGTACAGGTTGCGAATCAAAGGTTTATTCAGTAACCTAGACAGGCAAAGCTATATCAGTGCGAACTCCCTATAGAGTTTGGAGCGGGTCAGTAGGCTCGTAGCCGATACGATCGCAGGGCCTCTGTCCAGTACGGATCCAGAGTGACTGACAAGTCTTATCGGATGCTGGCTATATATAGGCGACCAGCCTGCGCTCGCACACGCAGACCGGAAGCCTATAGCGACCTCTGTCAATACCCCAAGCCCGAGACAGGTGCTACCACCTGCCGTCAGGCTGAAGGATTCGGACTGAGTTCGCAACCCAGCATCCAACAGAACCCGCCATATAAACCCTAATTACCCTAGCCCATACACATGCTTCCATATGTTAAACAGGACAATGATCAAGGGTTCTTTATGCTAAAATTAAAGTTATGATGATATTCTCAGTATGCCTCTCGATGACTAATCTTGTACAGCTCTTGGAGGTAGGCAATATTAATTATTGTAGGGGCACCAATATCTAGATGTATGTCAGGTTTGTCTGTGAGCAGGAAAGGCACAATACCAGTAGCAGCAATTGTGGTGTCATGTCAGCCAACATCAACCTATCCTGAAACTTTGTTATTCCTTGCTGTGGCCGTGATTGAACATATAACTGCTTTCTCATACCTTTGGTGAAATCATTGCCTGTTTGAATAAATCTCGAATAAAAACGCCTTTTGCATTCAAACCGAATTTGGAACCTGTGTTTGGTTCATTCTTTCATGACCCCCACATTATCATCCCATAACAAAAAAAATCTCTGTGCCTTACTATGATTTAGACAAGAAATAGTCCCCCAGGAGGCCCTGGCTGCAGACATTCCCTTCATGCTGTAAACCATTCACATAGACAACCATGAGGTTATACTCAGCAAGTGAATATATTGTTAATGATAACCAGAATTGAACAAAAGATCAGATGGAAACTATGAGTGTAAATATATTATAAAGGACAGGGTCTAACCGACAGTCATTGCCAAATGGTTGATCACAACATTATTCGATTATTCAATAACAGGCTCGTGTCTCACCAAATTAATCCAAGTTGAGAATCTATGACTGAGTGCAATCTATGCAATCTAAGACTGGGTGCAATTTATGACCACTAGCATGTTATAACATGTCAATATCGTACCGAACACACCATTCCTCTTGGGGAATGCTCATTTTTGACACCACATAGTGGGTGGAGGAATTTGGGGGAGGGGTAAAAAAGTCAGGAGCGCTTGACCATTTACCTGTTTTGAGTGAAAAAGCCCAACCATTTACTAGGCTACAAAGGGGCGCAAGCACGCACAATTTTCGACCAGTCGGGGGGGGGGGGTTAACATTTTGACCCTGTTATTAAAAATTGAGCACTCCTGCAGATTTCACACTTCAGTACAGCATCCTTCTGATGTAAAAGTTGCCAACATCGTTTGATCTGCAGCCTATCCTCATGATACCCCACACCACCCCCTGGTTGTTCACATTGCCCCAGTGGCTGTCATCAAACCCCGGCTGGTTCCAGCCCTCGTCATACACCTGGGAGCATCTCCAGGCACTAGACAGGTCACTTCTCATCCCGTTGCTGAGCGTTGCCACAACACCAGTCGCGCCTCCCCCGTTCCACAATTTAAAGGCAAGGAGTCTTGTGAGACCTGGGATATTTGCTGTTTTCCTTGTTGGCCATTTCACATTGTTCACAAATACGCCATCTGCATAGGCCTCACCAGTATCATCTATTGTGTACTCAAGTACTAAAAAGGTCAAAATATGTAGAAGTGACTTAGCCATATTAACCATAGAGTATTTGGAAAACAGAAAAATCAACAGGGTTTTATAAACTGGATTGATCAGTAGTGTCAAATAAATGTAACTGAAACTTGAAATTAAAATTGTTACTCAAAATGCTATACTAATTTATCCTAAAAATAATATTACATCACCTAAACCACAGAAACTGATGTACAAGACTTTTCAAGCCGCAAGATATAGGCTACATATAAATGTATAGTGTAGTGCAAATAGTACAAACAAAAAGTGTCATACCGATGGGAGTGGGTAGGGCGGTTTGTTTATATGGACAATGTGTGACAGCCCCATTGTCCATGTAGTACATGTTCCTGGATACCATTCCTGATTCCGTCGGTGACCACTCCGTCCACATCCAGTCTGGAAGAAGGGGTTTAGGTTGGAAAATTATATTGTCTGAAATATCTTTAGGGGTGTGGCCAGCTGGTCACTTAACATATTGGATATGTTTATTCTATCCATTAATATGAAAGCCCCTCCATATTGAATACAGATCCAGGCCTCCTAAAGAACTTACATATGGGTCCTTAATATTATAGAATGTGTTGGGAAAAGAATTGTGCAAACTCATGCTTTCTTTTGCTGCGATGGCTGATGCAAGGGGTTACTGTGGTCGTACATTATTTCACTGGGTATATGTTTTCGCTATATTCACTGAAATGAAAAATTGTGGAATCTTTATATGCTGCAGTATGGAATAAATACCCGCGAATAAGTCTTTTTTGCCACAACAGTGAAAATTTACACCCGCGAATATAAGTACTTTCACAGTATATCTTTTCCCCATTTTTTACATTTCTCGAAGAACCCAGTTGAACCATATATTATCCACCAGATTGTTTAATAAAAACCATGGGTATGTGTCTATACTAAAGAACAAGGATTGGAATAAAAAATGCATATTGAAAAGGTCTTTTTGGTTTTATCTTGGGCTTAAAGCTTGAAGTAACAGATGGATGTTCATCTTTGACATACACTTATTGAATGTTATATCTAAGTGAGAAAAACTGATTCAGGCCTCTTGTTATTTTAATATGGTGAAGATTATACCCATACTCCTCAGAAATTGTACATAAACATGACAGACAGTGGCAAGTGACAGGTCACTGGCATGTTCCTGCCTTGATGGACTTAGTGTATTCACAGGCTGTATGGGCTAAAAAGTAGCAACATGCCCTATATCAGCACTCTTGGAGCTGTTAAAGACCACATCCGGAGGTTTTGAATAATATGAGAAAACCTGAATATGCTACTGCAGACATACTGCTTTAAATAATCCTTTAATGTGTATTACATAAATATGTGGATACAGTAGTGTTTTTATCAAAAGTAGTAAATCTCCTCAAATACAGATATGGTAAATGAGTGCTTTTCTCACTTTGCACAAGGGGGCACTGCTGTAAATTGTAATCTGTGCGGCCATTGCTGAGGACAGAAGTGCATGTGTGAAGTGTCTGTGTCTGTGTGTACGGGGGGGGGGGGGAGGGTACCGAGGGGTAATCATAGGATACCAGAAAGTCTGTTCTATTATTAGGTAGAATCTACAACTCTTACTCCTGTTATCATTTAAACCAGCAGGTCTTTCTGCACATCCAGTTACAGTCAGAGTGCAGTCGGGACAGGTACTCAGCTCTATTCATATATAGGGGCGCGACCTATATGCATCATTGAGCTGTGTCCCAGGCACCCAGGTAGGCAGGAAAATACCCCCCCCCCCCCCCACACACGCACAAACTTGAATCTCCCCCATAGTGGCTGGGCTGGGATTCAAACACCCCCTCCCCTGCCCACATGCAGTTAGCCGTTCTGATCCACCCAGTGGGAGGTAGGCTTTGACCACTGCAGAGGCGGAGATAGGAGCACCCTGTCAGCTTTGGTTACCACATGTGAACATTATTTCAAGGGAAAAAGGTTCATTCTGGGGCCCTATATGGGCAAGGGAACAATGGATCTTTCCCATTAAAAGGGTGCTAGTTTGTTGAGCTATCTCCTGTATTAAAGGTGCCAAATCTTAAGTTATATTCTCACAAACATGCAGTTATTATAGAAAATATAGGGAGTACCCCCCCCCCCCCCCATTGGGTTGATTGTCACCCAATATGAACTCACATTTGGTATTGGGTACTGTAGTTCATGTGCTTCTCACTGGGGACAGCACGATCACTGATATTTCGGATCTGAGGTCTCATGGAGTGGCCCCCATCTAAACCAAGTAATTAATAAATAAATATAGCTGTACAGGAGTTAATCTTAAATAGGAAGTCAGTTAACATACCTAGGTACCTGTTTACAATAGCAATATTGCCAATCAAAAACCTCCAGATATGGTCTTTAATGATAGAGTTGATGTTTTCCACGTACCTGTGATTTCATTACTGCGGAATGTGGTCAACACACAGTCTACATCATCAAGATGTCCATTAGGGGCACAGACCATTGGTCCTGTTGGGACCGAGGCAATCTGAAATATAATGTTTATAAATACATGTGTGGGTGCTAATACTTGCTCGTTACTGGGTCCAAGCTCAGCATGACTATGGGAAGGGATGGTGGATTTTTGCGCGAGCTGGTCAAAAACATTTTGCCCACCCCATGGGTTCACAGTGATACCCGGGACGAACAAAAAAAATGTTTTGGCAGCATTTCTTAGAATAAAGCATGTTTAAAAACAAACTATTTATGAATAAAAAATGTTCGTCCCTCCTCTCACACTGAAGTTTAAAATAGCTATTATTACCATGTGAAGAGAGCTAGGCCATCCTATGGATGGCGCAGTGGCAAAATTAAATCATAGTTATTTTTCTATACAAATCCTATATAGCATACTGGTAAGCTTAAAAGAAATAAAGTTAATTTCCATAACAAAATATTATGGTATCAATATTGACATGTCATGGGTAGTATGTGTTTCAAATTACAAGAAGATTGAACTGCTAGTTAACAATCAATGGCATCATTTTGAGTATAGCTTTTGTGACAAGGGTACATATTAGTGATTTTGCCATTTTCAAACACATATGACTCAAAAAATACACACAGGAAATGATCTGAGAAAAATTATATATGCTCTATGTAACATGTAGATACATTATATGCAATACCAAAGTCCTCAAGTATGTATTCCTTGAGAAGGCTATGGGGTCAAAATGGCATAATGGCCATTTTCAGTGGTAAGGGATAGACAACTCTGCAATGTTAGAGGGTACGGTATTCCAATACCGATGTGTCCAAACACATTCTGAAGACATTTGTACATCGTTCATATATAGTTTATTGGGACATTTTTTTTCAACTGCATATTGACATCAGAATTGTTGTTTCATCCCTCTGAAATTGGCCCATTGGCTACTGAGAATAAAGAGTGCTAAATGACTGAAACTTTTATTTTTGAAAAATTCATATGAAATGAACTACTGAATGGATCTTAATATAATTACCACCATTCTTCATCAATCTTTATAAGCTTCCTACCCCGTATAACGATTTGCTTCAGTGATGGGTTTCTTCAAACTATCCGTGGTACCTACTTATATACGAGTTTTTGCTATTATGATACAGGACAAAAGTCACCATGATCAGATCGCCGGTGCAGCTTATAGGATCACCCTAAGGTCAGGGTGCGGCTTATATGCAAGTTAGGCTTATACAATAGGTTGTAAGGTAGGGTGGATTTGGGAATAGATTGTGCTGAGTACATTCCCCAGAGTAATGCTACTCACCCCAAACCTGTGCAGGTAGGCATGGTCTGCTGCGGTAGACACCAGACACGGCTCCTCCGAGTAGGATGCCACATCCGCACATGGCACATGGAACTCCTCGTCCAACAAGAACCTCAAACAGTTAGAAGCAATGCTCGCTTCAATGGCTGATGTCAGAAACATAAAAATTAAGGTATATATCAACAGCATATTGCATGCTGTTCATGTACATGAAACTGGAGGTGTTTACGAAGGAGGCTGCTGGTGGATCAAACTCTTATTTATAATAGATACAGTCAAACATCAACCCTCATGAAAAACCTAGGGTTGCCATGTCCTTAGTTACCTTGTTTTATACTCAGTCCTGTCTGAAGCAGCGGGAAACAACATAATGTATGATTCATCCATTATTCATAATGGCTGATCATTGAACTGGAGTCAATGTACTTAAATAGAGCACTGAGTGCTAGTTTAGCATGTTGTACTACTATATGTTGTGCGCTTTTATATCTAATTATATATATGCGTGTGTATATATGTAGATTATTGATAGGCCTTTGATACCAGGCATTGGCTGAAGGCCTTCCAGACTGTTTCCTCAGTGCAATATAATATAAACAAGAACACCTACTAGTAATTATCCTTTATTGATCGGTATAGGACTGAATGGAAGCCAATAATGTCGATGGAAGCCAATTATTATCATACACTACTCGTTGATTAAACAAGTCCGAAATATTTCTTACAACAATTGCGGTGATGTCAGTGTGACATCAGAACTATGTCATTGTTTTAATTGATTAATCTGTCGCTATGCTAGGCAGATGGGCAATTAGAATAGCCGTTGCTAGGTTAGCATCAAACCAATATATCCATTGAATGCCTTGGGTCCTACAAGTAGGTATGATTTGAAAAATGATTAACCTCAGGACCATGAAAAAGTGTGTTGCTAGGCACATAAACTATTAGAAATTCTGTTGTTAGGCTGTATCAGCAACAAACCAATAGAACCATTGACTTCCTTGGGTCCATTATAGGATGCTAGGTATGATTATAATCAACCTCAGGACCTATCAAAGATTGATTAATATCATTGTTATCACCTAGGATAAATTTGTGTTGTGACTCCTTAAATAAATGCAAGATGGCGGCACCCGTTCTGACTTCTGGTAAAGTGCAAACATCATGTGCCTTATCCTCACGGTGACTGGTGGCAGCTGCGCCACAACTTCGCTCTGGATAACCATTTAAACCATTGAAATTAGGCTGTGTCTCATGAGATCGTAATGTCTATTTAGGGTCCTATTTAGAGAGAAATTTGGGGGAAAGTTATGCATTATAACACTATATATATATATATATATATATATATATATATATATATATATATATATATTTATATATAATCAATTTCCCGGCATTTCCGTGTACATAGCCCCCCATTTCAGCTGTTTTGATCTTGCCAGTCAAAAATGTCACCCGGTCAAAGTTGTCACCCGGTCAAAGATGTCACCCGTCAAAGATGTCACCTTGTCAATTGTTACGATCTAATGAAACACAGCCATAAGCATACAACTAATATTTCTTATGTTAGTAAACAGTGAAATATATACACAATAGCAAGTTAGACCACATTACACTTGTCTCAAAAACTATCCATGTATATACTTGTAAATCATTGAAACAGGAAAAAGGGTATTTTATGTACGCATAATTTAGTTATCAAAAGATGTGTAAATGGTGCAAATATAGCAAGATAACAATTCACCAGTTGTCAACATGATATATCTACTACAATTCCTACTTAAACTGTATAAAATGTCAATGGAAACATCAGAATGATGTTTAGAATTAAGGCTTAGTTTGTATGTATTCATGTGTGACTATATATAAGTTCATCTGTTTTCATTCAATATACTATTGTAACATACAGCGGAAAACGTCAAGTCCCACGGTCCCTCCGCTCCAGAGTTGAGAATGCTACCGTTGCACCACAGGGCCAGCTGCTTCTCCACTGTTCTGCTACGGTACTTGAGCTACCATAGGCGGGTAATGCGCTCTCCATGCACGCTCAGGCTGCCCCGAGCAATACGTGCCCGCTACACTATTATTGTACTATGGGATAAATGCATATACAAGAGAGTTTAATGAGAATCATTCTATACCGACATATAATTCTAATGTGAGCAATGAGAGGCAATCTATTATTACTCTGATTAGCTAGTCCCCCAACGATTAAATAAAAAGAAATGATGAAACCATCCATTGAATATCCACAACAATTCCAAGATTGTACATAAAGCTGTGGAAATGTTTTCAAGGCAGTGTTTTACTTGGATAATAATGCTGGTGAGCATTCAAAGCCGAAGGGGTTTGGCCAATGAATGATGCTCGACAACAACATTTCATTGGTGCTTTAAAGCAAGGTAGGAGTTTAACCCTAAGTTTCCAATTGTTACCTCTCCTGCATAGTAAAAAGTGGGGGGCAGAGGGGCCAGGGCCCCAATCAGAACTTAAGGGGGCTCAAATACTTGTTTTGTAAACAATACAATATACAAGTGTGTGTATGATACATCATTCATAAAGGCCGTTATGGAAAGTAGGTTGGAGTGGGACCCCCGACCCCCCCCCCCCCCCCCCCACCCAAATGAAGATTCGCTTCCTACACCTCTGCAGCCTGGGGAACCTAAACCAATTTGTTGATATAGCAACGTGAAATGTCTAACACCCTTTTGATCACCGGCAGTTTCACAAAGTAAAAAGACCATTTCATGCTTACCCTGACCGGTTCATAATCAACATACAATTTCTAAGCCCTAGCTATCCAAAAGTACAATGCCTTGGCTACATTGCATCTTATAAAATCCCTTCCTCATTGCACACAAAGGTAACCTACTGCTGGCATATATAAATTGTGTGCACTCACACTGACTTTAACTTATCCCCTTCAAAAAGCAGAAAATATTGTTTCTGTCAGTTGCTAAAAGGTACATGTATACCTGTTTTATGTTGAAATGGTGATTACAATTTGACAAAGTCTAAAATGTGGGAAATGCTCAGCACGTTACGATGGTTAGTTCTGCTATTTTCTTTATTTATGAAAGTGTTGACGCTACAGAGCATCGAAACCCTCTCGAAATGAGTCCAAGAAAGAAAAAGCAACTCCCACTTGAAGCAAGAAGAGAAACGGTGCCCTATGATGCATGTGAGGTAAAGAAACATTGGAAGGACGTCACCAAGGAGCAATGGATAGAAGCATGCTTCAACTTCATCGGAACAGTAGTTTCATTTGGACAGAGGGAGAAGATTTTGTTAGAGCTATTTTTCTTAGCTCCGTATACTTGGCCTGACTGTGGTGAAATTCCTTCAAGTTTGTCAGTCTTCGCCATACAAGTTATCAACTCCTTGAAGGAGCTTCGATATATGCAAGGCACTCAGGAGGAGATTGTCAAGAAAATGACGGAATTCGAAACAGGCGAAGACACAATATGGTGCGAGGAGACGACATATGCGGACGATGATCTGGAGTCCATCATTTGTAGTCCGTTGGAACATTATGTTAAAGACTTTGAGGACATGCTAGACAGCACTGAGATGAACCCGAAAGAGAGATCCCTTACTGCACAGAAAGAGGCCAAAGCTGTGTTGGAAAAAGCACAAGTTTGGTCAAGGATTCACTCTTCAAAGCAGCTGTGTGAGTGTGATAAAAAGTCTTGTGTTGAAACATTCAGACATGAAGTTTTCGCGTGCTGTCGACACACTTCCTTTGCCTGAACTGATGATGAACATGATCGACCCTATGGTACCAACACGTTTCGACTCTGCCAATTGTCCCATGTATAAAATGGTTTCAAGTTTTGCCCGTGGCCGATGGCTAAACGATCCACTGAAGTCAGAAAACCTCCTTGATTTAATCAATTGACTAAATGTATTTTCTCATACTAGTATTAGTAGCATTAGTAATAGCGGCTACTCAGTCTCGTGCAGCACAAGCAGCAGTATCTGTCAGCGGCATCCGTGACATCGTCAGCAGCAGCAGCAGCAGCTGCACAAGCAAAAGACAAACGCCGTAGTCTCCTCATCCAGACCTCCGCTAGTAGCGCTCTATAAGCGCAAGCAGTGGCTGTGAACCCCCTCCTCCCGCCGTACACACGGGTAAATATCAGAGTCGGCCAATGTCGCCAATACTACTCTCATACAAGGGTCAGGCGCTGCTGACCTATAATAGATGAGTCAAGGACTATTCTACTGAGGGTCAGGCTACGCCGGAAATTCAATAACAAGCTGGACTTTGGCAAATTTGCTTGAAAGTCTGGCCAGCAAGAGTCCGGCATACTCTCCCAAGAGTTCAGCATTGCCAGACTATGGCATGAGGATCCCGCATGGTCAGACTTTCAAAAGCAAGTTTGCCAAACTCCAGCTTTTTATTGAATGTCCGGCGTAGCCTGACCCTCACTAGAATAGCCCTTGACCCATCTATTATAGTCCAGCAGTGCCTGACCTTTGTCTGAAGGTAGAATTAGCGCTATTGGGTGCCTCTGATGTTTGCCTGTGTGTAGTCAAACCTCGCCTGAGAGAGACATACTTCAGAAAGAAAAGAAAGCGGCGTGAGAAGGTGACGGGATCCTAAGTGTCAACCCTAAGACTTACATTTGCTACGATCAAATCAGCGGCACCGGTGAAAGAAAATCTCAAAAAAAGTGTACAGAAGTAGTCGTCTTCTTAAATGTTTTCGAAAACGAAAAACTCTCCTTGCGGTAAATATAAATTTCAAAAGTGGTACGAACCAAAAATGGACACTTACACCATAGAGAAAGATGACGTGCGCTACTTGTATTATAAGCGTCGCGTGCATTCTAACGGTGTGACAACGAGTCCTTTAAAATATGAAAAAAAAGTGTGTTATTGATTGATTGAGCGCATCTTTTCAAAAAAAGAGTGTTATTAGAATTGAAAAAAAGAAAATAAAAAAATAAAATAAAATTATTGTTGTGTTTATTTTCATACGTCTTCTTTTATTAGTAAGTAAAACAATTATAACAATTAACTAGCGTGTCCTCTTAAAGTGACACTTCCTCCGGTCGCTGCTGAATCGTCTAATTAAGGCATGTGTCGTCGTCACTTCTAGTCACGTGACTCATCAGGTCACTTCCGGTCGCGTGATCCTAAAATCGATCACTTCCTAAACAAAATTAAATTAAGAGACACATTTCTTCATGACCCAACCAATCAGAGGTCTCCATTTGACCAGAAGTAGGCCCCTCATTTGCATAAATGGGTCACTTCCGGTGTACCAGCCAATCAGAAGCCTCTAACTAAGTCAAGGTCACTTGACGTCACTTCCGGTATGCCCTTATATGTACATGTGAAGGTCACATGACGTCACTTCCGGTATGCCCTTATATGGGCGTGTGACGTCACATGACGTCACTTCCGGTATGCCCTTATATGGGCGTGTGACGTCACTTCCGGTCAAATGGAAGCCTCTGATTGGCTGAGTCATGACCTTGACCTCTAACTAGGTCAAGGTCACGTGACGTCACTTCCGGTATGCCCTTATATGGGCATGTGACGTCACTTCCGGTCAAATGGAGGCTTCTGATTGGCTGCAGGTCGATTGAGTAATAAACAGTACTTAACTATAGTCCCGTTCCGATACATACTATACTACTAAGGCTGATAACTGAACTGGAGTCAACGTACTTAAATAGAGCGCTGAGTGTTAGTTTAGTATGTTGTACTACTATATGTTGTGCGCTTTTATATCTAAATGTATATATATATATATATATGTATATAGGTAGATTATTGGTAGGCCTTTAATACCAGGCATTGGCTGAAGGCCTTCCAGACTGTTTCCTCAATGCAATATGATATGAACAAGAACACCTACTAGTAATTATCCTTTATTGATCGGTATAGGACTGAATGGAAGCCAATAATGTCGATGGAAGCCAATTATTATCATACACTACTCGTTGATTAAACAAGTCCGAAATATTTCTTACAACAATTGCGGTGATGTCAGTGTGACATCAGAACTATGTCATTGTTTTAATTGATTAATCTGTCGCTATGCTAGGCAGATGGGCAATTAGAATAGCCGTTGCTAGGTTAGCATCAAACCAATATATCCATTGAATGCCTTGGGTCCTACAAGTAGGTATGATTTGAAAAATGATTAACCTCAGGACCATGAAAAAGTGTGTTGCTAGGCACATAAACTATTAGAAATTCTGTTGTTAGGCTGTATCAGCAACAAACCAATAGAACCATTGACTTCCTTGGGTCCATTATAGGATGCTAGGTATGATTATAATCAACCTCAGGACCTATCAAAGATTGATTAATATCATTGTTATCACCTAGGATAAATTTGTGTTGTGACTCCTTAAATAAATGCAAGATGGCGGCACCCGTTCTGACTTCTGGTAAAGTGCAAACATCATGTGCCTTATCCTCACGGTGACTGGTGGCAGCTGCGCCACAACTTCGCTCTGGATAACCATTTAAACCATTGAAATTAGGCTGTGTCTCATGAGATCGTAATGTCTATTTAGGGTCCTATTTAGAGAGAAATTTGGGGGAAAGTTATGCATTATAACACTATATATATATATATATATATATATATATATATATATATATATATATTTATATATAATCAATTTCCCGGCATTTCCGTGTACATAGCCCCCCATTTCAGCTGTTTTGATCTTGCCAGTCAAAAATGTCACCCGGTCAAAGATGTCACCCGGTCAAAGATGTCACCCGTCAAAGATGTCACCTTGTCAATTGTTACGATCTAATGAAACACAGCCATAAGCATACAACTAATATTTCTTATGTTAGTAAACAGTGAAATATATACACAATAGCAAGTTAGACCACATTACACTTGTCTCAAAAACTATCCATGTATATACTTGTAAATCATTGAAACAGGAAAAAGGGTATTTTATGTACGCATAATTTAGTTATCAAAAGATGTGTAAATGGTGCAAATATAGCAAGATAACAATTCACCAGTTGTCAACATGATATATCTACTACAATTCCTACTTAAACTGTATAAAATGTCAATGGAAACATCAGAATGATGTTTAGAATTAAGGCTTAGTTTGTATGTATTCATGTGTGACTATATATAAGTTCATCTGTTTTCATTCAATATACTATTGTAACATACAGCGGAAAACGTCAAGTCCCACGGTCCCTCCGCTCCAGAGTTGAGAATGCTACCGTTGCACCACAGGGCCAGCTGCTTCTCCACTGTTCTGCTACGGTACTTGAGCTACCATAGGCGGGTAATGCGCTCTCCATGCACGCTCAGGCTGCCCCGAGCAATACGTGCCCGCTACACTATTATTGTACTATGGGATAAATGCATATACAAGAGAGTTTAATGAGAATCATTCTATACCGACATATAATTCTAATGTGAGCAATGAGAGGCAATCTATTATTACTCTGATTAGCTAGTCCCCCAACGATTAAATAAAAAGAAATGATGAAACCATCCATTGAATATCCACAACAATTCCAAGATTGTACATAAAGCTGTGGAAATGTTTTCAAGGCAGTGTTTTACTTGGATAATAATGCTGGTGAGCATTCAAAGCCGAAGGGGTTTGGCCAATGAATGATGCTCGACAACAACATTTCATTGGTGCTTTAAAGCAAGGTAGGAGTTTAACCCTAAGTTTCCAATTGTTACCTCTCCTGCATAGTAAAAAGTGGGGGGCAGAGGGGCCAGGGCCCCAATCAGAGCTTAAGGGGGCTCAAATACTTGTTTTGTAAACAATACAATATACAAGTGTGTGTATGATACATCATTCATAAAGGCCGTTATGGAAAGTAGGTTGGAGTGGGACCCCCGACCCCCCCCCCCCCCCCCCCCCCCCCCACCCAAATGAAGATTCGCTTCCTACACCTCTGCAGCCTGGGGAACCTAAACCAATTTGTTGATATAGCAACGTGAAATGTCTAACACCCTTTTGATCACCGGCAGTTTCACAAAGTAAAAAGACCATTTCATGCTTACCCTGACCGGTTCATAATCAACATACAATTTCTAAGCCCTAGCTATCCAAAAGTACAATGCCTTGGCTACATTGCATCTTATAAAATCCCTTCCTCATTGCACACAAAGGTAACCTACTGCTGGCATATATAAATTGTGTGCACTCACACTGACTTTAACTTATCCCCTTCAAAAAGCAGAAAATATTGTTTCTGTCAGTTGCTAAAAGGTACATGTATACCTGTTTTATGTTGAAATGGTGATTACAATTTGACAAAGTCTAAAATGTGGGAAATGCTCCATCCTGAAACTACTCAATTGTTTATATTGAAGCTGAAATATGCATTGAAGGATCAAACACTATGAAACTCTCATGCTTTTCATAATCTTAAAAATGGCTCCACCAGGGAATGCTGTAGCAGACCCCAGGTACACAATGCTGTTAGAGGAAGTAAGAACCACTGATTATCCTTTTTTATTTCTGTGTTAATTGAACATAATCAGAGGGTTAATGCGGCAGATCTGCTGTAACCAGGTATGAGCAGTAGATGACTTAACACATCATAATGATGTATGAATACAGCCTTGGTAAGTATGTTGTAGGGCAGCATTCATGCACCATTGTGACCTACGGGTTATAATAAGTGCACACACTGTGTTATTGGAGAGATTTTTAGACAACCAAACGTATAAAGCAGTAACCAGCAGTAACCAGTAAAAGTATAGGAGTAACCAGATATGACTTACCCTGGTTAGTCCCATTTAATTGTAAATTAATTGATTTAGCCATCATGAGTGTGGAAGGTGAAGCCTGTGGTAGTACTGGAATATGCAGCTAGGTGTCAGCAGTGATTCCTCACTCCCTCCTTATAGAAGAATGATGCCACAGTTCAGAAAAGTCATTTTTTAACAAGAGCGAGACTGTCGGGTGAGCCAGTTTAAGTTTTTTAGAGCCCCAGCAAAAAGGGTCCAAACTATTTTGGTCTCCCCTTCAATGGGTCAATATTTGTTCATAACCCCCCCCCCCCAAATCACCCCTTCCTCTCTTGTTGAAAAATGACCAATGCCTAATTGTCAGAGGACAGCACTATCTTGTATTAAGGTAGGAGTGATATTTAGTTGTCTGTTCAAAACTAGATAGTTATAATTTGAGGTCAAGAATCCAATGTACCGGTATATTGATGCTCCATTTACCTTTACCAATTGGTAAAACACTGTCATAATCCATATAAATACATACTTTTCAGCATGGGAAAGAACCAAAACTAAAGCTGTATGATTAGCAGGACCAATACTTTATGAATGATTCAAAAGGGCAGTTAGGAGGCATGCAATGCCGCTACATCATTCACATCAATCAGACAGAACCTGACCCACTGAATGTGCTACACATACTACATCACAAAGAGCAGTGCAGCTTGTTCAACATTTATCACATGACTAATGGTCTAATGACAGAAATGAGTCATCGATCACTGCACAAGAGAGGGCGTCATGCTCCTGATGTCAGTTACGGCTATGTTGGATGTAAATGATTTGTTGTACAACATAGACAGTGTGTGTGTGTGTGTTGATGCCATTTGATAATTATGATTGAATGATGTGTTTAGTCATAGCATTGCTATTAAAAAAATTAACTGTCCAAACTCAAACCTACATGTGATCCATTATCATGCAAGTCTATTTGATTACACAGAGGTACCATAATTGTTTGCAAACAAGGTGGCATTAGTCGCTAGGTAACTTGTTATAATATTTGCAGTGCGTCAGTGTATCACAGTCAAATACCTCACATGGGGAAAAGGAGTTGAAAATACTTGGGATCTGGAATTACATTACATCTGTAAGGAAAAAACAGTGACACATATTACTCTGGATATTATACTGCTGCAGCATGCACGGGTGAATACCAGGCCCATAGGCCACTTTAATACTGACCCAGGTATCTGCTATACCATATATACAGATTCAGGTACAGGAGAATAAGCTATTAATTATAAGTCATTTAATGTTGGGGTTCAACTCACATATCAGATACAATAACACTGATGAGATGGTAGATCTTAATATGTGAACAGACATTGGAATGAGATGAGAGCTGTTTCTTTCACATTTAGCAAAAGAACTGTGGAGAAAAATTAACCTTGGGGAAAAATATCTTGAAATAGCATGTCATTCCAGCTTCAA
The DNA here is from genome assembly GCA_947462335.1 of Harmothoe impar. Taxonomy (NCBI): domain Eukaryota; kingdom Metazoa; phylum Annelida; class Polychaeta; order Phyllodocida; family Polynoidae; genus Harmothoe; species Harmothoe impar. The sequence goes on from OX381708.1 coordinate 78,121,702, forward strand.
AGATGAGCCAATCACCACAGCTTCAAAATGGGACACAACAGAATAAGGATGGAAGTGCCTCAACCTATTTATACCTTATACTTAGCAGAATTGAACAGAGGAGAAATCCGAATGGAGATAACAGAATCGATTACAGTCATGGCAAAGTCACTATATTTGATATGATAATTCTCATTTGGCAGATCTTAATGGTTGTTGTCGAATTTCCTTTTATTCTTTTGGTGATGGGTTTGACCTTTTTCTTGTCCCCAGTCTCAAGCAGGAGTTGCTGCAACCTGCCATCAGAAAACATGGTCACGGTTGAGGATTTTACAGTATTTTGGAAGTCCTCTGATATAGAGACCATTGAAGACAGACAAGTGTATAACACCAAAATTGAGGAATATTTCCATTCCCTCGAATGTGATTCCACCAGTACCAGATATACCTATCTAAGAAAGGAGGTTGGGGAATGTCTGAAAAAAAACTACATCAACAGATTAGGAATATGGCAAGACCATATCCTGAGAGGTGAGATACCAATATATCCAAGGCATTTCACAATTGATCTTGTGTGCAAAGCGCTCACATCTGGTCATGCAGAATTAGTGCCATTACTTCTAGGGACATCAGCTGGTATTGAAAAAATGAACATCCCCTCTACTACATGGTTAACTGTCATTCACCTCACAGTGCTTCATTCTCAGTGTAAACTTTTGGAAAAACTTCTAGAATTGATGCCGTCTGATATATCAGAATTCTCATTGAGAACTGGGAGACCAGAGTCAGTGGGACCAGGTGCTCTGCAGGCTGGGGAGCTTCTACTTAACCTGTCAGTGGTTGTTGGTAATATTGAAACCACCCAGACCCTAATTCAACATGGCACAGAAATGAATGAACAAGATGGCAAAGGCTACAATGTGTTTCATGCACTTGTTTTCATTGGAAAACATATCCCTGCGAAAGCTCATGGGATATATACCGTCTTGGTTGATATGCTCCCATGTTGGATTAGCAGAACAAAGTCACTGCCCTTTCTGTCTGAGATGACATCAAAGAATGCTAGGCACGTTGCTTTGTGGCACCTACTGAAGACAACTGACAAGAATACGTTGACACCACTGAAGGTAGTAGCAAGGCTAGGGGTGAAAAGTGTCTTGCAACTGATATTAGATACCGAAAGTGTCTATCAATTTCCTGATCCAACAACAGGAATTGAATCAGGAAAGGCCTATGACATATCTGAACTTGACCCAAGCATAACAGTCACATCAACTGGATCTGTCTCAGTCCTAAAGCTACTTATGATCTCAACCGATGCTAAACAGAGTGCTGAGTGTTTGAACACAACCCCGATATTGAATATAATTAGTGTAAAATTCAAGAAGTCTGTGCCTAAATATGCCATGTGGGCCACTATCCACATCGTGCTTCTGGAGCTGCAACAGTAGGGGCAACACTCTACACAATACCATCACCAACTTCAGGTCATCCCGGGAATTCTACTAGAGAAGTGTTGAGTGCCTTTTGGTCATGTGACCTGCCACTTGCACCATTGGCACTGATGTACTTTGTTTGGTCAATCAAAGTCTTAGTCCTCCAAATGATGATGGTATTTAGGTATCAAAAAGCATTTCTCAAAGACCGTATATTGATGATTCTTGAAGATAAGCCAGTTGTTATGCTGTTATTTGGGCTATGCTACCTTATGTACTGGATCCTGAAGGTACTTGATAACAAAAATGCACTGACATTTCTTGCAGTTACAGTGTTCCTAGGATGGTCCTAGTTGATACTCTTTCCTTGGGGATTTGAATCTACTGTTTTCTTTAGTCTCATGTTCAAACATATATTCATTGCTGAAGTATTAAGATTTTCACTTTTGATCGGAATATTTCTTCTGTCTCCAGAACTGAGTGAATTTTCTGAAATAATATTGAGCTTCACCAAAATGTGCATTTCAGATTACAAGGGCTTGTATGACATGCGCTATGACAATTCAATGTTCCTAGATGTTCATTCCTGATATTCTTAAACATTCTTGTCTTAAATTTACTAACTGCAGCAATAACTGATTCATATGTGAATTTGGATCAAAAGAGGTCTCTGTTATGTATTGAGGCCAGAGCGTGGGATGGACTCTTTCTTGAGAAGGCTACGCCTTTCTTGATCATAACTTACTTGTTAGTTCCATGTCAACATCGTTTGTTGAGGATTAACCTTCGTGATGGGTCAGTGTGGGAGAACCATGTTTTTCTGATGTCAGTTAAAACTAATCTCCAATAAAATCCCAATGTGTGTTGAGGCTTTTGTAATTCATAGTTTTGATATTATCACATATACACACATGTGTTCTAAGGTTTTCTGTTAGTTTTCCCACAGCACTTCACATACTTAGAATAAGCACTGTACATAAGCTTTGCACACAATGTATAAGCTCAACAAATACATACTATATTGAATAAGCATTGGGCACTGTGCATACATTTCAAGTTACAATCTTAAGATATTATCTGTATCTAGAATGTTGTATTGGAAATAGCCTTCCTTTTAGGCTTTCGTGATATGTCACTAATCCTCTTTGTGATGTCTCTTTTCTAACAAATCAACTTATAAAGCTAAAGAAATAAGATGTATATCTAAAGGGACAGACTATACATTGCTTTGCATGCCATTTCTGGTTACCCTTGACCCTGTTTTGCCTAGTAAATCCAACCAACAGCAAAGGAAAACTAGGTTGTCTAAAGTGACCTCTGTGTTTCTGCTTCCACCAAAACCCAGGTACCATTTGATTATGGACTGGTCATCTGAATCATAATGTGAACATTGCAAGTGGTTGATTAAGTTTTAACCCCTTCCACGCGGTAAGCCAATATATTGCACAAAATTGCATTGAGTTACAAGAAACCCAGTGGTGTAGGGGTTAAAGTTGAAGGTTTTGTCTTCACTAGCATGAGGATGGGCAATTCCTTTGTACAAAGCTACAAGCACATCATATAAAAATGTCTTCATATATATATACATATTCAGGATATCAGGTTGTTCCCCCAATGAGCTTTGAGAATCAATTATTTTATCTGTTTTCATTTCTACTGAACTTATGTGTGTTGTAACATTTTTCTTAACTTTTAATTCATGTTTTTCTTGACATAAAAACTAACCCAAATACAACTCAAGAGCTTTTTTATTACCATCAGGCTTGCTTTATGTCAATCTTGCTTACAAGCAGATACCAAGGTCAATTTTTTACAAACATGATATTGATTCAGGAGGAGTATTAAGTACATATTTCCATGAAGCAATATTTTTAGAACTGGAAAACGATTATTGGGCTCATGATAAAGTACTTCATAGTCAAGACCACATTTAGTTTTTGTTTCAATGAGCTCACAATGAACTCATTTATTGCAACTGTAGTTGGTCTCTTACTACGGTTGTAACACTTGAGTACAAAAACCAGACAAGGTAAATTAGACTTTAATATACGGCGACTTTATTATAAAGGAAACTCTTGTGTATTATAGTACAAGTATAACCAGCGGATATACAAGATCAAAAACAGGTATATAATACAGTGGGCAACCCTACAGCATAGAGTTAAGGCCGTGAGCACAGGCTGGTCATGTCTGACTTCCAATGGGGAAGCAGCCGTCTTATATACAGCGCTGCGTAGGCCACGTGACCGTACTAGCAGCGCCACCTGTTAGGTTTAGTTATGTAAAATGATTATGTAACAACTACCGATGGTAACCGAAGGTGGTACCGGTACACTACCGTATATAACCGAACTAGAGGAGTCGATGTATGTAACGAACCGACGACACTAGTTATATGAATAAAACAGTTATTTTACACAATAGAACCGTGTTGTTTTACATCATACAACATACAATAGATATACAACGATAACAGTTAGACTTATAGTCAACCCGTTACACTACCCCCCTCAAGAATGTAGGAAGGGCTGGTTTTATAATAATAATACCTCTTGGATACATTATACACCACGTATATCTATTTATCAACAAGTAACATTTCTACTCATAGTAAAAACAGGCATACATACATGAACATACAAGTTGACATGTACATAACAGTTTATATCAACAGTATAGTCTTTGGTATCAAACCACAGTCCCTTAGGCACATGATATAAAGCTGTCCAACTGATAGTCCTAGACTAGTATCAGTTAATACTCAAGGCACCAATAACCACCTTGGAAACTCAACACATCACCTACTACATTCAGCAATGGTGCGAATCCGTGTGGAGTTAGTGTCCTTATATATAAATAATAGAACTATAATAGTTCTCACTTCCTTTGGCGAAGAAAAGTTTTATATATAAAAATCCATAATAGCGTATCCTAAATAAGGTGGGATAGATCGTCATCCTTATTAGGGTCGGTACTCCTGTACCTAGCAGTTTATGGTGGTAGAGATGGATAGAGTCCAGCATCCGTATAGTGCTTCCATCTCTTGTGAAATATAAATATAAAAAGGTAGGTCCATGCCTCCCTATAAATAAGTATCACAGGAGGGAGATCCATATAATAGTTTATAGGCCACAATAATATATAGTGACCACAGGATCAGAAGCCCTGGACAGTAGTAGAGAACCAACGGTTGTGGCTTAGGTGTAAACCACTGTTGAAGACATCAAGCTGCTTCCGGTTTGGTGGCAGTAGAGACTCGGTTAAGTCACGACAGCACCGTCGGTCTGCTTTGGTTGTCCAGGGGCGTTTTCCTGCGTCGTGGTTTAGTTTTACCTCCGAGGGGCGGAACAGTGTACCCCAGAGGGCCTGACAGGGGACCATCCTAAGGTGTCCATAGGGACACCACCAGATGGCTTTTCCTCCCCATCAGGACTTCCTCCAGGAGGGGCCTCCGTGGCGCAAACCACAGTAGCCTCCACCTGGAGAGGAAGGGGTCCACCTGTCGCTTCCGAGGATGTACTCGGCGCAACAGTAGGCTCCCCTCCGCTGACCACCTGGGTAGAGTGTGCCATGAACGAGAAAGGCATCTCATACCTGGGTGGGTGTACTGACAGTACTGGGGTCACTGGAGGGGCAGGCCTTACGGCAAGCCCCATCCTAGACTTGAGATCTGGATAACCAGTTCTCTCCCACTCGGTCAGTTTCAGCCCGAATTGCCGGAAGAACTTGGCGTCACAAGTTGTCAACCTTGATTCGAGCTGCTCGATCGTAGCCCTCCAGAGGGCATGATCTTGCTCCAGATTGGCCTCACGCTCGGCGAGGATTCTGGTTCTTTCAGCGAGCCAAGCTTCTCCCTCTCGGATAGCCTGTGCTCTGAGCAACTTGTACTGCTCAAATTAGGACTTTTCCAAGAAAGAGACCTGAAACTGGAGTAGCTTACTTGCATTTTCAGCCATCTTTTCTCTGTAACGCTCAAATCCGGGGACTAGAGTGTCAGAGAATCCAGTGTCGAAGGCAGGCCTGTCTCCGGGCAACACAGGTAACCCTGCTAGCCCATCGTCAACAGCCCTGTGCTCAGGCTCTGGAGTCACCTCTTCATCCCTTACGGGGTCAGAGGTTGCTCCGTGCTGTGGTGGAGCAGTCGGCTGGGCTGACGCCCTATCCGGCTATTGTGCCTCTACCTGATCATCATCAATGCCAGGTGAGGAACCCTCCTGTGCAGCCAAAGCTTTCTTTTGCTTTTGACTCCACTTGTACTGGTTGACATAGTCAGCAGCAACTTGACTCGCCTGCTCGTCACCCAATGAGTTCTGAACAATAGCCAAAGCATCACCCAGTTTCTGTCTTTCCTGCCGGGGCAGTTGGTCAGCAACAGGGGGCAATGCAACCAAAGAGACCGAAACGGTACCGACGGTTTGACTAGTGTCGACCTCAGATGTGACCGTGGCTGTGGCGGCTCGTTTCTTCGCAGGTTCACTGCGAGAACGATCACGCCCACCTTTGGCCTCATCTTTGGATGACTGGCAGCCCCTTTTTAGATCTTTCTTAGGGGGGGTACCCTTTCTCACAGTGGGCATCGGAATTTCCGTGTCCGGCCCGAGATCGGTTTGTTCGCACTTGGCGCCCTTACACAATCTCTGCCAGTCAGGTTCCGTGAGGTAATTCCACTGTTTAAGCCGGTTAGTGCGCCACTTAAAGTGTAGATTACCTACACGTTTGTGGGCTCCCCAGACCTTCAGTGCCGCCTCAACTGCACGACTAATAGTGCTCTTGTGAACGCCCTTATTGTCACACAGATGCCTTACCAAATCTGCCCTCCGTTGGCAACGGAAGAGCTCGCCGTCAGTGTACTCGGGGCAGGAGGTCGACAAACTCCCGCGCACGCAGTACAAGTAGGGTCGCACATTCATGTGCTTCTCTACAAGATGACGGGCAAACTTAAGCAAGTCTGGCCACCGTTTTGCTGCAGTAGCTGTCCCTTTCAGGCGCTGGCAGCGAACATACGGACAGGGATCCCCTGGCACGTAGTTCTTCCAAGCATATCTCAGCTTGGAGCGGCATGACTTATTGATGTTTGGTTTATGCCCATCCAACACTGCCCTGATGTACACTAGGTACCAGTCAATGGGATGGGAATCACCAGACAACCAGTCTTCGTCATCTGAACCTTCTTTCGTGTGAGACGGCGGAAGAGCCATTTTGCCATTTTCCTGAACTAGGTCAGAAAGGCTCAGGTTCCTCCGCTCATCATCACCGAGACTGAGGTTCAAACGAACGTGCGCTGCCTTAGCACGGAGACGTCGATTGGCCCTGCTTTCTGCGACCGACCAGCCCTCGGCTTCTGCCGCGGCTACTCTATCAGCAATAAGCCTGAGCCTATCAGCCTCTGACAGTATGACCTCTTTGGTAGCTGGGGTTTCAGGGGAAGATACGATCCTCCTCTTATGCCTTTGCTTCCGTTTGGTCTTGGCTCGAACCGTCGACCCGTCAGATGATTCATCATAAGGGCCCGTTGGTTCCTTAGCCTTGGCACCGTCGGGTTTCGGAGAAGATCCCCCAGCAGGGTTCTCCTCCAGGATGGCACCCACAGTACCACCCAGACCAGGTTCCGTCTTCGGAACAACATTGCCAGACCCCTCAGGGTTAGGCTCTGCTGCTAACGAAGCTGAGCCTGAACCGACGATTGGAGCACCGGAGGTGTCCATGTCAGTGTCAGACTCGAATACCCGGTCTTCCCCGTCGGAGACTACAGCCTCCTCCGGGGCCGAGCATTTGGCGTCTACTCGGGCTGCCATACCGCTAGCTCAGGCGTAGGTGAACCTTACGGTTCACTCACCCAAGCTTTTAGTAGGGCAGCAGGTAACCAATAGTGTAGGTACTGCCGGGCAGACCTAGGCACCACTGATCAACACGTTACCCTGCGGGCAAACGTGCTGATCTGAAGAAGCCTGGCTGCCTGTGGGGCTTATATACCCCACCCGTCCCTCGTGGCCCCGCCCCGTGACCGGCTTCTCAGCCAATCAGGGGTCGCGTCCCAAAGAAGCGCCGAGGTGACCTAATTTCCCACGGCTCTTTTGGCGCGAGAAATCGATCAGGTGACGACGGACAGCGCCCTTCCCACGCCGGCATATCTGACGGTGAGAACGTTCACTGTTGTTTACCATTTCGTGGCCGAGCCACAGGAAAACCCAGGCATGGAACACCGGCGTTAGAGGACATAACATAGCAGCGTGTTTCTAAGCGATATGTGGTCAAAACTAATCCCATACTTAGAATTAATCGGCAAAGCCAGCCACCCGCCCTGAACACGTGCTGTTCTACCTCCAACGGATAACCACACCGGATAACCCTTCTCTTCTCGTTGTGTTTTGGTGATCGAGTACCGGGCCAATGACCACCGGCCCAATACGGAACTGTCCATGGAAATTTAATGAAGCCAGCAGCTAACTGTCGTCAACAAGGTAAGAAAAAAATGTTTACACAATTTTATCTCGCTCTCTGACACGTGCACTCCTCCGTAGACCTTCTACCGGTTTGTCCAGCAATGATGATACCGGCGGCATCACCTTGCTGTGTTTACCGGTGTCAACGGTTAGTCCTTTATGCACAGCTGACCTTTTTTTACGAGGCCTACCGCGCTTGGGCTTGGTAACACACGACTGTGGTTCAATCGGTAATTTCCTAGGATGACCCCTTCTCCGTGTTACCGTCGGTACCGACGGTATGACTGTTGGTCCTGCCTTCAATGCCTTCGGTATCTTAGGGTCGGTTGGTGCTGTTACTGGACCAGTGCCAGCACCGAGGGAATCTTCACCGTCATCTATATATGGCACCCCATACCCAGGTCTGAGTCTAGCCACATGTGATTTAGTTAGAGTCCCTTTTTGCGACTGTATTACTACAGTAGTTTCACTCACCACCATAGTAACCGTATGCGGACCATCCCATGAGTACAGAGTCTTGACTTTGGAATTAGGTGTGCTAAACCTCGCGACCTTATCCCCCACCTTAAATTGGCGGAGTTTAAGGCCCGTGTCATAGCCCACCTTCTGCAAAGTAGCAGATTTTTCCAAGTTGTCCCTTACTACTCCATAGGACTCGCGTAATGATTGGCGCAATGACTCAACAAACATTACTGTGCAGGGTTGCTCGAGCTGGTGTCCCTGCACTCCATAGACCATGTCACTAGGCATGACTATGTCTTCACCCATTACGAGCATATTAGGCGTACAGCCCGTCGACGCATGTTCGGTAGCATTGTAAGCATGGGAGATATAGCGAGCGTGCTCATTCCAATCATCCCGGTGCTCATTAACCATTGTCGTGAGACATTGGATCAACGTCCGATTGAAACGTTCCACCATACCGTCCGATTGGGGTCGATAGGGGTTCGTATGCGTCTTGCAGATGTGTATTTTACTACACAGTTCTGCCCACAGTCGAGATTCAAAATAGCGACCCTGGTCGGAGTGAAGCATTAAAGGATCTCCCCACGTGAGGATCCAATTCTCGAAAAGTGCTTCTGCGCAGGTAACAGCTGTATGATTTACCAACGGATATACTTGGACATACTTGGTATAGTAGTCCTGTACCACCATCATACAGGTATTCCCACGGGGGGTCGTGTTGAAACCACTAATGATATCAACAGCGATCCGGGCAAACCGAACACCGAATAGCTCTTGACTTAGAGGTAGCTTACCCATGCCAGGTCCAGGCTTTGATAAACAGCATTGGGGACATTGCTTCACCCAACGCCGTATGTCCAAAGTCATACCAGGCCAGTAAAATCTACTCTTAATCTTCGCCTCAGTTCGTTGTCTGCCAAAGTGTGCTGAAGTTCGGTGGCCATGACAGTAATTGAGCAACTGTAGTCTGAGTGACAAAGGCACCACAGACTGAGCTGTTCTTTTCCTGCCAGGTTGCACCCTCCAGCGGCACAATACACTGTTCCGTATAAAAAGGTTATCCCACTGCGCTAACAGTTGTCTAACTTCTTTACATTCCAGTGAAAGTGCGGGGCGAACAGGCTTGGACAGGCCCAGCAACTTCAAGGAGTACACCCTCGAAATCGCCGGATCCGCAAGCTGCTCATCCTTCAAGTGATTTAACGTCCAGTTAGGAACTTTCGCACCCACAGACGCAATCACTGCATTGTGAGACCCACAGTCTCGGCAGTCTACACAGTGACAGTTCCGGATAGGATAGCGGGACAGGCTGTCCGCATTCACATGATCTACTCCACTCCTGTGTATGATATGCTCATTCGTCATGCCAAACTCAGAGAGGTTGTTCAACCATCTACCCATCATCCCCTCAGCGTCCTTGAAGTTCAGGAGCCACTGAAGAGATGAATGATTTCCACCATATAGGAAATGTCTGTACTTTTTTGTGTAAACCACCACTGCCAAGAGTTCACGCTTGGTTGTGCAGTAGTTACGTTGTGTTTTGCTTAAACTGTTGGACGAAAATGCCAGCGGCACTTCTCGCCCATCCTGGATCTGCGACAAGGCAGCACCAATACTTGTATTAGAAGCATCAGTGTCCAAGATGAACTTACCAACAGGTGCAGGGTAGTGCAAAACAGGTGTTTCTAAGAAGAGTCTTTTTAACTCACTGAAAGACTGTTCTGCGGCTGGAGACCAGACTATCTTAGCCTTAGCCTTCTCTCCAATCATCAGCTCTTGTAAGGGAGCTGCGACTCTCGAGAATCCCGGTATAAAATCTCTGTAGTATGAACAAAACCCAATAAAAGAGCGTATCTCTTTCGTGTCCATCGGACGAGGCCAGTTCTGTACCACTTCGATCTTATAAGGATCAGCCATGATGCCATGTTCAGAAACAATTCTACCTAGGTATTCCACTGATTTCCTAAAAAGCTTGCACTTTGAAGGTTTCAATTTCAGACCGTATGACAAAATTCGTTTCAGCACAGCTTGGAGGTTCTGTAGAGTTTCCTCCACAGAACCCCTGAAGACGATGATGTCGTCCAAATATACTAGGCACTTTTTCCAAAGTAAACCCCGTAACATGGTCTCCATCATTGCCTCAAAGGTTGCCGGGGCATTGCATAGCCCAAATGGCATGACGTTGAACTCAAATAGTCCCACATGGGTAGAAAATGCGGTTTTTTCTCGGTCCCGGGGGTCCATGCCGATCTGCCAATAACCAGATTGTAAATCCAGTGTACAGAACCATTTCGCCCCACCCAGAGACTTCACACATTCATCTATTCATTCTTCCTAGTGAGTCCGTTCAACTTCCTATAGTCGATGCAAAATCGACAGGAACCGTCCTTTTTGGTGACCACCACCACAGGACTTGACCATGGACTTTCACTAGGTTGAATCACATCTTCATCCGACATCTTTTCTACCTCAGCCTCCATAGCACTTTTTTTAGCCATGGGTAACCGACGGTAGGGGATTCTACTGGGAAGCGCGTCCCCAGTATCAACCCGGTGTTGTACCGTATTGGTACGTCCTAGAGGATCTCCTGGTTGCGCAAAGGCGTCAGATAACTCCGACAGCTCATGTGCCACCATTTCGCTGTCTAGGGTTGTGAGGTGGGATTCACACAACAGGGACCTTATATGTTTCGGTAGGTTGGATTTAGCTAGAGCCTCCTCGTGGGATGAGTCTCCCGCCACCACACCTACTTCCACAAAGTCCGTAGTCAATGAATCTACCCCATATGCTCGCGTAGTGTTACCAATAGGCGTTCCTTTTCGTAGAGTGATTTCCCTACTACTCGAGTTACAGATTGGTATCACCCCCCAACAAGCGTTGGCCAGGTAAGTATGATAGCCAGCAAGACCCAGCTCAGAGAGCTTATGATCTTCTGGTTCAAACATTCCCGGCCTTTTGGCCTGCACTCCCACGCATCTGACTAGGACATCAGATACATGTCCTGCTGCCAACTTTGTGTCCTGTGCCACTGACGCCACAGAAGAACCATTCCTTAAAACGCACTGTACAGATTGTTTATAAGGATGCTTAATCTGAAGTCGGCCTGTTTGGGTGTTCATTGTTACTCCGTAAAGAGCAGCAAAGTCCATCCCCAGGATGCCATCATCAGTGATGTCGGTAATGGTTGGACATATCCAGTACGTCTTGCCATCTACCAACATAGGTTTTACAGTTCTGCCATAAGTCTGCATACTATCTCCCGTAGCAGACCGAGCCTTTACTCCCAGTAGCGGAGCATCGGGCTGGTTGCAAAGACGGGCCATGAATTTACGATCGACCAAGGTGTGTGAAGCACCTGTGTCGACCAAAAACTCACCACGCGTCCCGGAAATAACCAGACTCAGGTACCAAAGCTGTCCCCGTAAAGGGACACACTCAGAGGTCAGCATCGGGCTTCCCCCTCCATCCATAGCAACCCCTTTAGTCAGGAGATAATCCCAACATGGGTCGCTCGGGGAGTCTTGAATCACACTGCTCTGGGCAATTGATTCTAACCAAGACTTCTCTAAGCCAGCGACTACAGAATCCTCAGGACTCCGTTTGTCTTTGCCAGCCCCGCCTTGCCAGACGCTTACAGGTTGTACAGACCCTTCTGCCTCTGCTCGGCCTTGGTTCATGGAAGAGTTAACACCATCTACTAATCCCTTACAGGCATGGCTAACTGTGGGGGCGCCATCCTTGCCAAGAGGATGGGCCCCATTCAGTTTTCCGTCTCCTTTTCGGTTTTAGCAGCGACGGGTGCAGGGGCTTTGCATTCGCTAGCCCAATGACCCATCTTCTGACAGCGTCTACATGGCTGAGGTTTCGTGTCCTTTTTCTTCTTTTTCTTTCTCTTTCCAGATCCAGAATTAGAAGTGGACGCAGAGCTCTTTTCCAAGTGCTTCCGCAACAAACCCTCAATCATCTTTTCCATGTCCCTGTCAGGCATTACTGCCGCCACCTCATCAGAGGCGGGCTGCTTTTTCTTAGATGGTTTCGTGGCGGCCTCTGCCACCTGAGCTCCTTTCGGGGCTACAGATGGAGCTGCCGACACTCCTCCACTAGGAAAAACAGCCTGTTTGGTGTCATACACATCTGCATGGTCGAAAAGGTCTGCCAGAGATAAATCAGGCTGCCATTTCTCCCTCAGATATGCTTGGAGGTTGGTGTCCCTGACTCCATTGACAAACCTGGAGGTCAACTCCTGGATGACAGTGGGGGTGTCAGGTCTACATCCCTGATAACACTCGGATATCAGTTCTTGTAGAGCAAATCCGTAGGATCTCAGATGCTCGTCCTTGCGTTGGACACGTTTGAGCAACTGAGTCCTTGGGTCATGCTCACCAATCTTCCCAATTGCCCATTCAGCCGTTTCCTCAAGTGAGCTCAATGTCTTGATCTTCACTCTCTCAAACGCCAAAAGGGCTGGTTCACCCGGCCCGTTGCAGAGTGCCTGCTTCAGAGCAACCAGCGCTTGCTGGTTGTTCCAGCGATTGCTCTCCACAATAGCCTTGAACCGAACTTTGTACTTCCTCCAGGGTGGCGACCCTGTGAAAGGCGGAATATCGATGGCCTTCTGACGGGCTGCATCTGGATGTTTGATCTCCCCAAAGTTGAAAGGAGCATACCGTTCATCCAGTTCATCGATGTCCCGCGGGATGATGTCTGTCCCCAGCTTCTCAATCGCCGGGTTCCTGTTGTACTTAGCCCGCTGGACAGGAGTTAAGCCCTGTCTAGCTCTGGGCTTCGGTACTGGAACCGAGACCAAGGTCTGCTGTTGGTTCAACATTGTTGAACTAGTAGATGTGTGGATGTACCCTGGAGGTGCTGCCGTGCCTCCAAAGGCGCCACCACAGACCGGAGTCTGTAGATAGCTAGCCCCCATCTGAGGTGTCATACCTGTTACCATGGTATGTACTAGCGGCGGGACACCTGAAGGTGTCACTGTCGTGTACACACTGGGTACGGGTATGACTGGAGGTACCACCGTTGAAGGTGGTGGTACCTGCTCTGACTTCGTCTTCAGGTCCTGATTGACTTGCCTTAAGCTTGCGAGGTCTTGCCTGGCTAAGTGGAGCTGCGTACTCAAATCCTTTCCCAAGGTATTTAAGCTTGCAACGTCACATTCGCCAGACACCCTCTGGTGCAAAAGTTTGTCAACCTCCACCTTATGTGAAGCCATCTCGCTTTGGAGTTCCAGCAGGAACCTTTTCTTCTCATCAACTTCCTTTAGGAATAACTTCCTTGTTTGGTTGATGGAAGCAAGTTCCTTCCGGGCTTCCGCGAGCTCCTGCAACTCAGACTTCCTGGCGGTGATACGCATGTCAGCCAGTAGATCCCCATCCAGCGGTAAACTGGATGGTTCATCTACTGCTGGCAGGTTCACTTTATCAGGAGCTTTTGTTGCCACATTGGTCTTCTTAGATAGCCCTCCACTCCCCATACCAACGGGTGTAGGAGTGGCACCATCCGTGAAAACCGATGTGTCTGGATCCAATGAAGGATCCGCTACCGTCGGTGTAGAACCGAAGGGAGCAGGGCCGAGAGTTATAGCCTCTCTACCCGGTATTTTCTGACCCTCAGGACAGAAAAGATTCGTGGAAAGGGAGTCCAACGATCTCCTGGGGCTAATATCAAAGGGTCCCGGGATTGGAGATTGCTCTCCATCCTCTCCTTTGGTAAAAGCTTCAACAATAGGATCACCTATTGCTCCTTGGGAGAGGTCGTCACCGGGTACCTCCAAGGTTGCCCGGCTCTCCCCCCTATTTGTTTTGCCTGTGAAGAACCTTACATTTTGTACGGCCTCCTCACGTTCCTCAGCAGGGGTTTTAGTCCTGCCGCTGAACGAGCTGACAAAATCGTATAGGTAATCCATATACTATAAGCCTATTTAATACCTTATCAATGGTCGGTTCGATCAAGTGGTCACGGCACCAATGTAGTTGGTCTCTTACTACGGTTGTAACACTTGAGTACAAAAACCAGACAAGGTAAATTAGACTTTAATATACGGCGACTTTATTATAAAGGAAACTCTTGTGTATTATAGTACAAGTATAACCAGCAGATATACAAGATCAAAAACAGATATATAATACAGTGGGCAACCCTACAGCATAGAGTTAAGCCCGTGAGCACAGGGTGGTCATGTCACGACAGTCCCAAACCTGACTGACTTCCAATGGGGAAGCAGCCGTCTTATATACAGCGCTGCGTAGGCCACGTGACCGTACTAGCAGCACCACCTGTTAGGTTTAGTTATGTAAAATGATTATGTAACAACTACCGACGGTAACCGAAGGTGGTACCAGTACACTACCGTATATAACCGAACTAGAGGAGTCGGTGTATGTAACGAACCGACGACACTAGTTATATGAATAAAACAGTTATTTTACACAATAGAACCGTGTTGTTTTACATCATACAACATACAATAGATATACAACGATAACAGTTAGACTTATAGTCAACCCGTTACACAACATAAAGAACACGTACGAAACACTGTTTACAATATGCTGATATGAGACAAAAAACAATCAACTATAATCCGTCGTGCCTGTCATGTACTATATGCTTCAACAAGTTTTTCTTTTTGCTCCTACACTCAGGAATATAATCAATCAATCAGGATGATATTGAATTAATAATGAATGATGCATAGAGAAAGATGGGTGTTTGTAACACACTTTGACTAAATAGCTGCATGAAGAATTTATATGAAATTGAATTACTTAGATATTACAAAGAAACAACATACAATCCTACAATAGTTCAATTTAGAATTATTAAGTCCGTTCAAATACCACATATTCAAGTTACATACTTGATATATGCCCTACAATCCCTACTGACACGGTACAATATACAAATGCTAATCAGAACCATTCCAGACTGACATGCGATTTACAAACTAGCAATACAGCAGTGTTTCAGAAGAGTAAAGAGAGTTGACCTGTTACTACTCTTAATATGATGTCTCCAATGCTTTGGAAAAGAAATATGATGTCTCCAATGCTTTGGAAAATAAATCATGTCTTCATTTAATGCATTGTCAATTGGATTGACTGCAAAGATATACTGCAATATAGGGTTGTTAAAATGCCATCAAGCATTTATTGAAACAATACAATCCTACAATAGTTCAATTTAGAATTATTAAGTCCGTTCAAATACCACATATTCAAGTTACATACTTGATATATGCCCTACAATCCCTACTGACACGGTACAATATACAAATGCTAATGTTTTGAGCCATAAGCTATAGCATTTCAAAACATAACCAACATACAGAGAGTTCAATCAGAACCATTCCAGACTGACATGCGATTTACAAACTAGCAATACAGCAGTGTTTCAGAAGAGTAAAGAGAGTTGACCTGTTACTACTCTTAATATGATGTCTCCAATGCTTTGGAAAAGAAATATGATGTCTCCAATGCTTCGGAAAATAAATCATGTCTTCATTTAATGCATTGTCAATTGTATTGACTGCAAAGATATACTGCAATATAGGGTTGTTAAAATGCCATCAAGCCCCCCCCCCCCCCCCCTTTGAGCCTTGATTAAGAGACTAAATCAATTTTTCCATACAGCAACAAGGTAAGGACATCCAAAAATCACTACATTGTTGAAGGCCCATTTCGTGGGTTAAGCTCATTGATGTAGAAAGTATTCGAGTGGGTACAATACTGAAAGGTCTGCTTGTGGAGCCAGTGGACAAGAGCTGGGAATACAGCGCCCACTCTATACTCAATCTGCATAGCTATACTCAGGCGCTGAATCATCACAATGGTCTGTCTGTTCTCTGCGAGTGTAGAAATGGTACTGCTGAAGCTTGCTATGACAAAGTTCAGGATCAGGATAGACATGAAAAAAACAAAAATGATGTGGTAGACATAAATCGAGATGTACTCCTCTAGTGGGTAGCTGGTCAGGTCAACCATGTTAAGCAGAATAATGAAGCCTCGGTACACAGTCTGCGGGAAGTCAGTGAAGTCTATTTCATCAGGACAAGGGCCGATGTGGTTCTTGGTGAGCAGAGAAACTACAACGTAGCTCAATGGAATGGTAAGCAGGCAGATTATGAGTGCAAAGCTCACCAACTCCTTGATTAGCTGCTGGATTTGGATGACTGTTGGTCCTATCCACGGGAGTATCTGTGCAAAGTAAAACAGTGACCAGGCCAGAAATGACTGAAAGATCAAATAGCTCAGATTAAATGTGGTCTTGTTGCCCACCATTATAGAGATAAACATTAGTAAGCATGACAGGGCACAAAGAACTGCTATTATGCGAAACTCCATAGTATTTGAAATAATCAACTTCAGTTCTCCCCCAGGAGCTCTGTAGAACCTCTTCACCCATCCACATTTGACCCATATGATGAATTCTGCGAGGTCAAAAACCAGGCCACAAGAGGCCACAGTAACTAGCAAGTATCTCAGTGTTATTGAAACAGTGGAGGAAGCAATGAATGATTGCATGGTGACATATGTACCAACAAGGCAGCTTGTCTCATTCAAGGAGAGACTCCCGCTGAGGACTTTGTCAATATCCGCCCTGTTTTGCAATGTCAGACTGCCTCCACTGAGATCCCAGTACTGACTGAAAATAACCAAAGACAGTCTCATCAAGAACCAGAGAAATATAAGCAGCAGGTTGGATCTGATCTTCATTTCACACCATATTTTCACTGGTCCTTCTTTGAAGAACTGTCTTGTTGCTTCTATATCCAGCTGTCTATTCTCAAGGTGGCAGAGATACCACATTGGGGACTTCATTCTCCGAGTTTCATCTTCCTTTGCATAGCTCTCATACTCAGTTATGTCAAAATAATGTAGCGACAACATCCCAATGTTCCTCTTGCCGGAGAAGTAAATATCCTTGATGTTGAAGATTTCAGTAAAAAGGGCAAATGTCCCAAGATGTGTGGCAAGCTCAAGTGGCCTGTATCCATTATTGTTTTCACGGTAAAGCAGGAGTCTCAGTTGACAAGTTGTCAAATGTTTTTTCAGCATTCGCATGGTGCTTACATATTTCTCCTGGTATCGTGGTACATGTCTATTAGCTTGGATCAGCACATGAATAATGTTGTCATCATTTCTATCCCGCTCAAAAATATTCACTCCATTCATGACACACATTTCTATGAGCTTCTCTGCACCAAATACTGCAGCAATATTCATGAGACAAGTGTAGTTCATCTCCTTAGGTACCTTTAGGTTTAGTCCACGCACTGAATCAAGCTCTGCATCCACCCTACCTGCACAGATGTGCCCATTTAGTAGTGCTACTTTCTTGGTTTCTCCAACTGAAGCTAAGTACACCTCAACAGCTTCAATATCATCTGGAAAAACAGCATCGTACCAGAAGTCTACGTCCTCTTCTGTCAAACAGACACCAGTGCCATGCTTACAGGCACTCTGGCAAGCTTCCCTTGAATCACTCTCCACATTAACTTCCATTTTGTCCTCAACCATCGTCCTGCACTCCACAGTTGACAGCTTTTGACTCGATGTAATATAGTTGTGGCAAACTCCTGATTTCCAATATGTACACTTTATATGCTAAAACCCCATTCTTTGCGGTCCCTTGTCCAGGGCTCATTGTAAGGTAGATCTGTCAGTATCACAAGAGTACCATTACCTGTAGTTCTGGGAATACTGAAGGGGCCTTCATTAAATATTGAATGGCATTCTGTTTGTACATGTGTGTCAGGCTTATGCTGAAAATGTCACGTTAAATCTAAATATCACCAACCTAGATTTTCTTATTCATGTGTTGTCTCCCACCATGACTGGAATTATTGCCAATTTCTACATAAAAACTCCAGGGTGCTATGGAATTTTGCATAATAATAATTGTTACATGCCGAAGCCTGAAACAACTGTATTTCATTTTGTGTGTGTCATGGCCTAGAATGGGACTCAATGTAGGGGGCAGTCAACAATGGTTAGACATGAGCTCAAATACACCCTATTGCCACCGTCAACACAACCTGACAAAGGGGATTGGGATTGAATTGGATGTGATGCCTGTCTGGTCAAATGTGGACAAAGCTCTTCAATCCAGGCTTAGTCAGATAATGCATTACACACTGTTAAAAGTTAGTGTAACTGCACACTGAGATATACTGTAGATAATCGTACAAAATAAAGTCTTGTTTAGAGACTTTTAGCAGCCAAATTGCACTAAAACAGCCTGGAGTGTTTGATTCAAAGTAAATATTTAAAGCTGTACATATTACACATCGTGTTAACTGATAACACTGATCTACTAGAAAACCTAGAGGGAAATAGAGGGTACGAGCCTTTACTCACTGTTGGGATGCAGTTGTTTAAGCCTAATGAACCTACTCAAAATTGAAGGATTAGTATTGCTATCTGAATATTGCTAGATATACATTTTGAACTATTTTGCTGTGTATAGAATGTATAAATGATGTAGACTAATAAGAGAAAACTAATTGTCGAACTCCTAACCTGACTTGGATTTGAACCTATGCTCTTTCGGTTGCCTTATAGCTACACGGCAATGTGATCCAATCTATAGCAGAATCTACTGAAACCACCTTGTTTTATACTGTGCAGCTACACCACTTACTCCTAACAGTGCCTTTATGGAAGGCCAATAACATGCTACGGTGATCACTACAATTATAGTGCAACAGAGGCACATTGAGTTCCTATACCCAAATGGTGAATCACATGTAGCCTTTCAAATTTGAACTTTTACTATTCACCTATTAGTCAATGCATTCAATGTGTTGTCACATTGAAATCCATTTAGTAAAATCCAGTGGATTTCAGCACCATGTTTGATGGGATGATTCATTCTTTAGGAGAATTATCAAAGGCAAAGGCCTCTCCCTGATGTGGTGAATAGGAGAGTATACTCCCATTGTACACATGTGTATGAGGCTATGTAGGGGTTCAATATTACATGACTGTATATGTTACTATCCATGTTTGCTACTTGTCTATAATACAGACAGTTATTACCTAGGTGGTGCTACACAATTCAGTATCGGTCTATGGATTGGCAGTCATATTAACAGGGGTTTACTTACCTAGGAGTGAAGGACACCACACATACACTGGTACTCTTAGACATGTACTGAGGCTACAGAGTATGAAGCCTTCCCAGCCTAAACACTTGGGCTGACTAGACAATCCTATACTCTGAGGGTTCTATGCGATCAAATGCCTTTATAAACTGGCACTCCTGAGACTGATCATACGCAGTGGTGCACCCTAGTGTTACTTCATATTATTACCCGATACTAGGTTGCTACCTGGAAAGCCCCTAGCTTGTTTGTTGTTCTCTTCTCTAAAGGTAGGGGTAAGCTCTCCTACCTAAAACTCTGGGTTTGCCTACCAGGGGGCAGTGTGGTCTCCTTTCCGGGTCACATGGGGAGATATGGTTAGCTAGCCGTTCTCATTCTGTGCACAGGTGTTGACCTGTCAAAGTGCCATAATCACCAGGCGTGTCCTACTCACAACTCTCGTACTGTTCTAGTCTACTGTATGGTTAAGTGTGAGTCGTGAGATTGCCCCTTTAAAACCTATGTGCTCGCACCTCTAATTAGCCACAACCTTTGCAGACAGCTTGTGCTTCGGGCAGATTTGTACTGTAGTTGCACACTCCCAAAGTGACCATACACGTCCATGGCCGGTATGTAGTCACTCACAATTCACTATATGCATCATGGGTAGACACATGCAAGTAGTGCCTTGAATATTAATATGGTATTGGTTTGGAGAGAAGGAAGGGCAACCAGGCCTGAACTAGTAATAGCCTTCAGTTTCAGAGTAGTACTCAGCAGTGATACAGCCTAGTGAATAGGGTGAGGGGTGAGGTAGAGTAGAGTGGCTATTGACAACATGTACATATGTGCCAGGTATTGGAAATACATGGGGGGCAAGTTGTAATTTGGGGGAGGGGGTTGGCCCAGGGATCTATGCATATCATTAAACGCTAGCAGATAGCTACCCGCAATGCACAGAGTGAATTGTCAGTGTGAAGAAACAACACCGTTTCTACACACTGATAGGGAGTATGCTGTAGGTCGGCTCATGATATATGCACCAAACCGTATCTGATTTGTGGGTCTGTATCTAGTATCCGTAAATAAAGCTCCTTTTATACTGTGCAGCTACACCACTTACTCCTAACACTGCATTTATGGAATACCACTGAAATAGCATTGTGATGACAACTACCGTGCAGGGGAAGCAATATGAGTTTGTATGTATTTGGATGGGTGAATCACAAGAAACCTTGCAATTTTGAACTATTACTGTTCATCTATCAGTCAATACATTCAATGTGCCGATACTTTTTTATGTCGAAGTGGTGGCATAGGCATCTGGTGGTGCCGCCAGACACCCCCAGAATGAGGTATATGATGTTTGCCCTTTACCAGAAGTCAGAAGGGGCGCTGATCTCTTGGATTAGGAGTCACAACACAAATTTATGCTATGTGATAACAATGATATTAATCAAGCTTTGACAGGTCCTGGGGTTGATTATAATCAATCCTACCCCCCCCCCCCCCCTAACATTGACCCAAGGAATTCAATGGTTTTATTGGTTTGTTGTTAATATAGCTGGTTGCCTAGCAACAGCTATTATAATTGTTTATCTGTCTGACATAGTGACAGGTTAATTAATCTAAACAGAATAACAGAGTTGCGATGAGGCTTTATTTATGCGGCAACAACCACTATTCTTGTTACACAAATTGTAATTTTTCTTGTATACCCAAATCTCTCCATAGAATGCACAATAAGTGCAAAAACCGCTGTTTCCATTTAAGTATGCTTGTACCTATCATATATGTATGCAGAGCATCACAGTTGCCAATGTTATGCTGTTAAATTACTTGCACATAAAAGGATAACACCAGGTTATGAGAGGTACTAGAGCAAACAGCGCCTTTGATATCTCATAACACAAAGCATGCTACATCATATGAACATAGTTTAAATATATTTATAACATATGACCATCTTGCCACGAAGGAATTCATCTATTCTTGTGGTAATTGGTTTATTCTGTGTATGGTATGACCCGAAATCACCATGGTATAACGGTAGTATCAGGTTTTTGGTATATAAATATAGATTGACCTTGAGATATCAAATAGATGATTTATTCATGCATTCATTGTATACTTGAAGATACATGTAAGTCATACATTGTAAAACCAAGAGTCATATCTGGTCAAATACAGCTGAAAATTATTCATGTCCCAGAACTGGCTTACTTCATGGTTGAGAAATCGCCATTGAATCTAATGGTGAATGTTTCTCCACCACCTTGGTCCACCCCTTTGGCACGTTGTGGCTGGTTATTGAAATGATTATACAATAGGGTTAACATTAGGTCGACATCTGAGAGGGGAGGATGTGTAGGGGGAGGGGCTAGGAGTATACAACGTGAAATAGTCTCTACATGTCGTTCAGGGTCTTTTATCATGGCTAGATAATAACATATTATTTCGATCTTTTGGCTGGGATCTAGGCGAAGACTACTTTCAGACATTTCCAATGACCCAGTTTAAGGAATGTATCCAACCAACAAGGGAGCCATACTATATACCACTTTACACAACTCTAGCTTCTCTACCATACAACAAAGACGTTGGCCATTCATTGGAGTAACCCAGGTAGGTAACATTAAGTGCCACACTTACAGATGAGCGGGTATTGATACTGATTGATTAGATGCACCGTGTTCTGCAGTCTCCAGGATATACATAACTGATACCTCTACAGCAAAGGCAGCCATCAGATAAGGTTATTGGTCATTGTCTTGGCCATAGTAATTGGTCCAGATTCAGATGTTAGGGTAGTTTTCACCCTGAGTAGGACGTATAGCGTAAAACCTCGCGTATAAGCCGCGGCTAGTACGCGAATCAGACTCAGCTTTCTTTTGATACCAAACATGCCTATATAGGGTGCGGCTTATACAAGAGTTTTTATAAGTATACCACAGTACCAAATTAGGAATTTTCAGACCCATTCTGCGGCTTATATAATCTGTCAAAGTTAGGGGTGCGGCTTATACGCGAGTTAGGCGTATACGCGAGGTTCCACGGTACCCTGAGACGGACAGTGAAGTTTCAGGCTATTTATCTACTTTACTACTTCAAGTGTTTGTTTCTTAGAAAGAATAAACTTAAACTTTACCATTGTTCACAAATAAAGGGTCTAAACTATTTGAATAGTCACAAAATCAGGTGTCCGTCTAATGGTGAATCTTTCGTAAGTCTGTTGTTTTCTGCGGATATTAAGTTCAGCTTATGGCTCTATAAACACAAGAGGCAATACGCTGTTGGCCATCGGACCTGGCGGCTCCAAGTATATATACTATATAAGAAGATATAATCAAGATTATATCCTTCAAGATCCATTATAACCATAATTAACAATACATAGTAGGTGTACGACTAAGGACTGTATCACTAGGTTGTTCTCATTGTAGTTCTAATGGCTCTTGAAGGATATAATCTTGGTTCTAACCTTTTACATAGTATATATATATAGTTATGTACAGCTGGAGCCGCCAGGTCCGATGGCCAGTAGCCTCTCGCACACAAGAGGAACATAACCCCCCACCCTCTAGTGGCTCAATGGTGCATGCTGCCTTTGCTGCCCCCTGGTAGTGGGCGGATAGACTAGCCATTGTTTAGGTTGGCAACAGGACAGAATGACACTTTAATTGACATACTTGTGTGCATCAAATATGTACTTTTTATGCTCAATCCTCTTCGAAGGTAGCAAGTAATGACACCTCAACCTTCAATAATAAATCCATATTGCTGATAGTTTGGACCATCCAATATATGTGGTTCAAGGTGCCCCAGGGGCGATGGGTCGACCTGCCCAGGGCATGGGGCACATTGAACCAGCAAAAGATTTTATTTTCGAAAATTCAAAATAAATCCAACAAGAATTGCGGTTGTTGCGGCGTAAAAAAAATGCCTCAGGCATTTTTATACGTGGCAACAACCGCATTCTTGCATTCGAAGCTGTATTAGCAAGAAACCGTCAGAACCATTGAATTCCTTTGGTCAATGTTGGGGGGGGGGGGGGGGTAGGTAAGGTATGATTATAATCAAGCTCAGGAACTATCAATGGTTGATTAATGTTATTGTTATCATATAGCATAAATTTGTGTTGTGATGCCACCACTTCGGCATGAAAAAAATTACCATACTTGCTTTGCCATAGGTGATCATATATTGCAACAATATAAGGTAACTGCTAGATCCAAGATTCAAGTCCAGATGACTTTGATAAGGTCAGGAAAAAAATGAATGTGCAAAAGTGGTTCAACGTACCCCCCCTCTCCCCTATGTGACTGTATATGTTACTATTCGTGTTTGCTACTTGTCTATAGTAATATTGTCTATATTACTTAGTTGGTGCTACACATCAAGTATTGGTATATGGATTGGCAGTCATCTTTGTAGAAGTTCACCTACCTGGAAGTGAGGGACTACACATACATGGGCCTGGGTTAACCAGACAATTTCCCCTTTTTTCACCATAAATATATACTTTCAGAGTAAGTCATACATTGTAAAGCCAAGACTCATTTAGATAAAGCTGAACATACTTAGTGGTTGAGAAAGAAGTAGTGGCTGTAAATGTGTAGTGGGAGGGTTGGAAGTTGTCTTTGTATTACAACAAGGCAGTTTGCATCAGGGTCAGAAAGGTGTATTAAAAAACATCGTGTGACCACCAATGTATAGATGTGCTGGTATGCCTGATAATTGTTTTTGTAAAGTCCTTCAGGGTTCTCCTGTTGTTATTCATATTTATTTAAATGAGACCAATCATTATATTTTAAAAATATTTCAAGCATGACCTTTTTCATGAAACGATAATTTACATTTAATAACATTTAATAATATGTTAATTTTAAGGCGTAATTAATGAGTATGTGGAATTTTGATGCATAAAACTCTCTTTCATCCTTCATCCTCCCCTCCCCTCCCCCCAGTAATATCACCAAGGAAGAATTTTTAATTCTCATGTTTATCAAAGCAAAGAAGGTATTTTTGAATAAATGATAATTGTTTAGTATTGTAAGGACGTATAATACCTTCTCTGAGCAACCTCTTGAGAACTGCATTTATTTGTAGACTGTTTGTTCATTAATAAACTTTTGAAATTGAAATTTATTGAATTGAGAAGTCTCCGTTGAATCCAATGGTGAAGGTTTCTCCACAACCTTGGTCCATCCTTATACCCATCAATTGGCACATTGTACTGGAGCACATGCATCCCCTTACCTGCTTAATAATAAAGTAATGTCCTCTAGCACTAATAACTCCTTGCATGAACACAATGTAGATTTAAACACATCTACAGCACTAATAACTCCTTGCATGAATACAATGTAGATTTAAACACATCTATAGCACTAATAACTCCTTGCATGAACACAATGTAGATTTAAACACATCTACAGCACTAATAACTCCTTGCATGAATACAATGTAGATTTAAACACATCTACAGCACTAATAACTCCTTGCATGAACACAATGTAGATTTAAACACATCTACAGCACTAATAACTCCTTGCATGAATACAATGTAGATTTAAACACATCTACATCACTAATAACTCCTTGCATGAATACAATGTAGACTAGAAGATCCTTGCACAATATAGGCCTGCAGGTCCAAGATCACCTTCACCATACCCCCTGCTTTCTCTCCCTACTTTCCCCAAAAGGGATACTTAATCCAAGAGTGCAGGGTGGCTATTCTGAACAGAAATAATAATGGTGAAGCCCAGCTAATAATTACTGGAATCCATTGGACTGCAGCAGAAGCACAACTAATAATGCAGGTGCAGGGTTATCCTCATTATACCTCCCTGCATTCTCTCCCCACTTAATCCAAAGGGGATACTTAATCCAAGAATGCATAAGGGATACCCTGAACACACAAGGTAGAGGTAAACTCCAGACTCTGGCTGCTGGAGTCCCCTGCACTGCAGTAGAGCACAAATAATAACACCAAACTAACACAATGTATATGGTGAGTAGTTGTCTCAGCCGTGAGCTGCTCCTGAGCTGCACCTGAGCTGCTCACCTGAGGTGATCCTGACAAACCCCAACCACGGACTGAGGAGTGGGCCAGAGATGGCCCACAATAGCCTCACCTGCTCTGACCAGTAGGTGGAGCTCACCCTCACCCAAATGATATAAATACTCCTGTAAACCCCCAACCCGGGGTCTGTTCCAATCTGCCTTACAGTGGGTGTGAGACTGTACTGTTTGTTCATGTTGGTGTGGAGTACCTCTTACAGTTACAATAAAGATCAACTGTGCAACTTACCATCTTATTATTTACAACACCTAGACACACAAGCGAGAAGGACCCCTACACTATGATGGGTATAATTGATATAATTGTACACAAGGGTTGTCATTAACTTGGTATCTGAGAGGGGGGAGGTGTGCTAGGGCGTCTCTACATGTAGGTCAATGTCTTTTTGAACTGCTTTCAGACAATCCCAATATCCCAGTTCAAGGTATTTATATAGTTAACGATAGAGCCATACTATATATCACATTACACAACTCATGCTACTCTACCGTTCAACACAGGCATTGGACATCTCATTGGAGTCACCCAGGTTAGTAACATGTCAGTATCATACATACATATAGGTGGATATTGATATAGATTGGATGTAGATAAAGATCTAAGCTGACATGAGTCATATGTTACCCATATATATATGTTATATATGTCCATAAGGAGACATCATATGGGCAATATGTTATAGACTTTAGAAACACT
Organism: Harmothoe impar; assembly: GCA_947462335.1. NCBI lineage: Eukaryota > Metazoa > Annelida > Polychaeta > Phyllodocida > Polynoidae > Harmothoe > Harmothoe impar. The sequence goes on from OX381708.1 coordinate 78,147,901, forward strand.
GTGTTCTTCAGTCTCCAGATATACATAACTGATACCCCCACAGCAAAGACAGTCATTAGATCAGGTTATTGGTCATTGAATGGGCTATGATAAGTCCAGATGCAGATGGTAAGTCTGTTGTTTTCTTATAAAATTATGAAGTATCAAAGTAGTTTCCTTGCAGATAGAGTAGGAGTGTGTGCGTTACCACTATATTACAGTCATAGCTTAATTATATCACCTAGAATAATTTGATTCAAATATGTGAAAATGTACCATGAAAATATGAAAATGTATCCCTCATGTCGGGGGTATAGTGTGCTTGGATGGATTGGTAGGAATGCTTCTAGATTTCTCACAAATTTCTGAAATTGAAAAAAAACACAACCTCTCCCAATAGACTGAAGTGGTGAATAGTCTTGAACATAAATGGCTGGGTTATAGTTGTGCTAATCAGTTGAAGATAGAATTAGAAAGAAGGAAAAGGGGTTTCTGGGGCTCTGATTCATAGCAGCCACAACTCTGTCCATACTCTTGTTCCCAAATCCTTCCAAAGGAAGGCTCTGGTAACTGCCATATGTTGGGATTTTGCTGGGTCTGAGCAACCCCTGCTGGTAGCTTGGAACCAGCGAACAGGAACAGGAAATGGAACCAGAAAGGCTGACGGTAAATCTACCTAAAACTACCATCATACATTCTGGTTCCATTTCCTGTTCCTGTTCGCTGGTTCCAGCCTACCAGCAGGGGTTGCCCAGACCCAGCAAAATCCCAAGTTCAAGGTCATTTGGCTGTTACCAGAGCCTTCCATTCGGAAGGATTTGGGAACGAGAGTACTCTGTCCATTGCTTAAGATTGTGTCACCATCTAGAGCCAGTTTAGTGATGGAGGAATGAGACAACGGGGGATATGCATTAAAACTGTGTTAAGGGTAGATCGCTGTATGAGGGGTCTATGTAAAGAAATTTACACTAACGGTAGGGAGGCTGTCTAAATGACATAGTTCTAGAGTTAATGGGATCTATCCTACTTAGAACCTAGTATTTAATTGCTCTTCTATTACATTTTAATTACCCTACATGAAAGTCTGAATACCACCGTGTCTATGGGATATAAACACCCTCAAATCCAGCACTGCCATTTGTTGATTCAAAGTACTAGGTCCTGAGGGGGAAATGGTTATATAAGTTAGTCCCAATGTGCATAATAGACCCACCATAATAGCCATGATTTGATTCCAGAAATGATGTCATGTTCACCATCCACCTTTGCAACAATATTGATGGCCATTGCCAGTTTGACAGAATGTCTGAGTGGACTTTGTGCCCAGGCCCTTCAGGATATAATCCCCCCATTTCAACTCAACTCTTACCGCTATGTGGTTCAGGCCTTACTTAGTGTGGGTGTTGTGTGCTGGCAGAAGAAAACATTCAAGGTGCAGCGAGAATATGTCTACTTTGTTATAGCAAATATAGTTACAAGCACAGTCTTCAATACCTGTTACTACACTGCAGCCTCAAGACTCCCGCTTGGCCTACTGGTTACCATGACAACCCTCATACAGCTGCTCTCCGCTTTGGTCATACAGAAGTTTGTTACCTACCACATCATTCACATGCTGAAGATCCCAGGTTGCTGTGTCGTCTTTCTCGGGTCAGCCTTTATGCTACAGCCTACTTTAACACTTGAAGTTAGAGAGGGATTAGAGACAGAGAAAATCATCGGAGTGTTTCTCGTCATAGCTGGTGTTTCAAGTATCCTTTCAGCTCTTATAGTAAAGAACCATGCTCCACCTGAAATCATTTTTGTGTGGTCTGTTTGGATCTCAGCTGGTGGAGCTGTGGCCTCTGCTGTGCTTGCTGTGTACACAGATGACATTCAGATTGTTTTAACTTGGGGCCAGGTCATACTGCTGCTTGGACATTGTCTAGGTGCTGGTACAACAGGCCTACTGGAAATCCGTGCATATAAAGACATCAGCCTGGTCACCTTTGCAGTTTTGGGTAACATCAAGCTTGTGCTAAACTTCATTCTCCAGTATACAGTGATGAATAACATTGTGAAGGTTGCAGCAAATGGACTTGAAATATCTGGAGTGTTTATCTCAATGATTGGTTTAATATGCACTGCTGGGTTTGATATTTATACCGAGAAAACACAGGTATTCTAAAATCGTGCACATGTAACTAACCTTACTTCATAAGGATATTCTATTTTATTTTATTTTATTTTATTTGTTAAACTGGTACAGACAGCATCTTGGGTAAAGAAACGCTGGTTTCTGTCATTCACCAGTTGGGCTGAACAGGTACATAATGCCCAGTGGTTAATAATACATCAAATGTGTGATACATGCTACAATTGGCCTTCGAGGATCGTACCTATACAGGATTTCCTGGGATAACAACTAATTCTACACAGATAAGATAACTCTGCGGTATAAAATGAGATGAGATGAGATGGAATGGTTCAGAGCATTTTAAATAGACATGTGCATGCGTAAAAATATAGGTATTAATATCTGGAATAAAAATTCTGTATGATACTACATCATAAGGACTCAACATGTCAATTCTCCACTCAAACACTGCTACATAATCAAGGAGTGTTGAGTTCCATTGTCCTGTTCTAGGAAAGCCTAACACCCCCTAGTTTTTTACTGCACCGCTACACCATTTGTGCATGTATGGAAGGCCACTAACATGCTCTGGTGATGACAATAATTACAGTGCAATAAAGGCATAATGCGTTTGTATACCTAAACGGTGAATCACACGGAACCTTTCAATATTTACCTATCACTGTTCATCTATCTGTCAATATATACATTCAATATGTTGTCACATTGAAATCAATTTAATGAAATCCAGTTGATTTCACCGGCCATGTTTAATGGGATGATTGTATTTGAGAATTATCAAAGGCAAACTGTGTGCCTCTCCCGGTAATGAGGAATGGATACTTCCATTGTACACATGTTTATGAGGCTATGTAGGGGTTCAATATTACATGACTGTACATATGTTACTATTCATGTTTGCTACTTGTCTATAGTAATATTGTCTATATTACCTAGCTGGTGCTACACATCAAGTATTGGTCTATGGATTGGCAGTCATCTTTGTAGAGGTTCACCTACCTGGAAGTGAGGGACACTACACATACGCTGACCTGGGCTAACCAGACAATTTCTATGCAATTAAATGCCTTGGTCAATTGGCACTCCTAGGACTGATCATACACAGTGGTGCACCCTAGTGTTACTTCATATTATTACCCAATACTAGGTTGCTACCTGGAAACCCCTTAGCTTGTTTAATGTTCCCTTTTCTGAAGATACGGGTCAGCTCTCCTACTTAAGATTCTGGCTTTGATTACCAGGGAGCGGAAGTGGTTTTCTTCCCATGTTCCATCGTATCAGCTTTCTACTAATGAATCTAGATATCAAATAAATGATTAATCATTCATTATGTACTGGATGACACATGTAAGTCATGTACTGTTGTTATACTTTATTTTGCTGGGTATATTATTTTCTTGGAATTCGTGTAAATTAAAAATCAACAAATTGTAAAATATACACTGTAAAGCCAAGACAAATAAAGCTGAACTTAACTCTCAAAACTGGCTCACTTCATGGTTGAGAAACCTCCATTGAATCCAATGGTGAAGGTTTCCCCACCACCTTGGTCCCCCCCTTTGCACATGATGGATATAATTGATATAATTATACACAAGGGCTGTCATTAACTCTACATCTGAGAGGGGGAGTCTCTACATGTAGGTCAATGTCTTTTTTAACAATTTTCAGACAATCCCAATAACCCAGTATTTATACAGCCAACAATAGAGCCATACTATATATCACATTACACAACTCATGCTACAGTGCAACACAGACGTTGGACATCTCATTGGAGTCATATAGGTGGGTAACATGTCAGTGCCATACTTACAGATAGGCAGATATTAATATGGATTGGATGTAGATAAAGTTCTAAGCTTACATGAACTATATGTTACCCATATATAGGCACTCTGAAATACGCACTGCAGTGGTCTCAAAGTGCAGCCATGGGTGACACACAAAATTGGCTCTGCATTTAGGAGTCTGGCTGAGATGAGGTTCAGGGATTTTCAGATTGTTCAGCTCCTGATAGGACTTTGACACTATGGAAAAACACGTTGGAAAGCCATTGAAGAGTAGTATCTCATAGTGGGCATTTAACATAGGTTTATAACAAAGGGGGAAAATGACAGTTTGCGAAAAGTGATGGTCTTTTTCTACCCCATAGATAATATTGAAATATTACCCAGCCATCTGTAAAAACAAATCAGCCAGGTCCTAACATATCAGAAGATTGTGTGTACCCATCGACAGCCTCCTACATGGATGTCCAAGGGGTTTTCTAGACTGCCCAAATTGATGCACTGCAAGTACTGCTCTAGCCTACATGACATGGGATTGTACAGCATCAAGATGTAGATAGGGTGTTTCATGTAAATCTTACGTGAATTAAAGAATATCTTATAGCAATATGGAAAGGGGAATATTGTAGCTTTCCAACAGTGTATTACACACACCCTCAAATATGATATAACAGCCTAAAGAGATCCAAACAGGTAGAGAACTGGTATAGTGGCTGCATGGTCACACACCAACTACATGTATAGTATAGACCCACTCCAATGGTGCCAATCTCTCACAGGTACCCCTGTGCATTTCTATAGTGGGCACTTGCTTCCACAACCCTCCCTGTTCTGGTCAATTTCTCCACTTCTAATTATGATAGAAGGATGAGTAAATATGTTCTGGAAAGCTGTTAGTGTGGCCAATAACATGGCACAATAAAATATGGAATCTACACAATTTGGAAAATTTATCCAAGTGCCTACCATATATTTCATGTAGTTATGTACATAAGGAGAAATTATATGGGCACTATGTTGTAGACTTTGGTTCATAGACTTTGAATACACCATGTTCTTCAGACACTAGAATATACATAACTAATACCCCTACAGCAAAGACAGCCATTCGACAATGTTATTGGTCATCTTCTTGGCTATAATGAGTCCAGATTCAGACGGTTTGTCTGTTGTTTTCTGGTAAAATTATAAAGTATCAAAGTAATTTCCTTGCAGATAGTGTAGCTGTTGGCTATTCTAAGATAGACATCGGCTATGAAAAACTCCAGATTCGAAAATAGGTTGTTCAGAAATTACACTTTATTCATTCTGAAATACGGCTCGTAATCATACAGACGGATAGCAATAATCGAATAGGCTTCTGAACACCAGTGGTCATATGAACATACAGGAGGTATACGCTCACGGTCTAGTACATAATTCCCGAGTTCCAAGGCTCTCTTCCATCTTGGTTAACTCCACTTGGATCAGACTCCACAGAGGGAGTTCTGTACCCGGAGTTGTACACCAATGCGTCTATCTCCTCTAGTTCCCCCAGAGGGTGGAACAGAGAAAGACGCAGGGTGACCAAGGTGGAAGCAGCGACAGGACTAGGCCTAAAAGGTACAACAGAGTTCGGGGAAGCTCTGTTGTGGAGCAGTCGAGCTGGCCGAAGTGCGCAGCAAGACTGGGTCCTCGATTAGCAGAACCCCAGGTCTTATGTACTGGTCGTTATGGAATTCTCTTCCTTACTCGTAAACACTTGAGTTCCCGAGGAACTCCGGGTAACCACGCGCCGGTGCATCCGAGCCGACACTGTACCCGAGATATGTCGGGTGACACGTGGCGGTCACGGGTCAATGCACATAACCAGGCCGCGCTCCACCAATCCTCAGGTGTGGGCTTATATAACCTTATACTCGGCAGTAGACAGGAGTGCGGCCTGGATACACGACAACACATATACCAAATATAACTCAAACTGGTTCCATAGAAATAGTACAGCGGCGACCCACTACACTACCCCCCTTCAGACAATATCACAGCGTCTAAATAGCGGCACAAAGTGCAGTATTAATATACTACCTTGATACAATGACAAATTTTATCTCCAAACAACCCAAAAAACAAATATATTGTCTCCAAAAACATACATAGTGGAGACAAGCGTAACTCTTTCTATCAGAACCACTAATATATTTCTTGGGTATCATAGATATGTATTCATCCTTTTTGATATTAACGTCAATCATATCAACCATCAGGATCCAGTTACACAATAATCGAGTATCATCCTTCAATAACAGTCATGATTTATGGGACTAAGAGGATAAACTCCACACAGCCAGTCAAGCCCTATAAAACAAACTTGACTATTTATCATAAAAAAATATATAAAACCTTTAAGACATATTTATCGTATACTAACCATGTCTTATCGAAAACGATTTGTTACAACAGGTATCGTATACATACAGATCAATATGAGCACTTCTCCTTAAAAGTTACCAATTTTTAGTACGAGACATATTGGAAACAAAAAGGTGGCAAGTGTCGACTCTATAGTAAACCTTGATCCAACCCGTCTATTTGAATAGACTCACTCGCTTTACGTGCCAGAGTAAGGTTTGAAAGATCAATATTTTTGGAATAAATGAACATATAGCGTAGATCCGGTAAATGCAGTTTCAATCCAATCAAGGACTCCTAAACCCTATGCAAACCATGGTCACAAAGGTGTCCTTTTTGATGTACTCTACACAATAACACAAGAGACATTCTCCATATAGAAATGCTAAAAGCAATCAGATCAAGTGTCATGGTAACATATTTCAACGTTTCAGGGAGAATTAATCTCCACATTCAGTTCAAAGATCAAAAACGCAGTAAGCTGAAAAATAGAATGATCCGGCTCCTCACTTGATACCTTCCTTCTGAAAGTAATCAACGAGAACCTACGGATCTCCATAACAACTTACGCAATTTCCACTCTCAGTACCTGAATAAATTTCACGTTTTTCAGGTTCATTGATATGTTATTACCACAGATCTACACATAGTACGAATGCAGTCAAGTAACCTTTCACCTCAGCAGGTATCATCAGGATCCAGTCCCTTATACCTTTACTCATTGGACGGTTAATTCAGAGTATCACAATCGGCATACAATAATCATACCTATAGCACATGTCATCAAATCAAACAGAACCCGTTTTACAAATACTGTCTTATGGCAAAATAGAACACTCTTTGGTGATGGTTTTAACAGTTTCTTCTTATATGACGACAACTGCAAACCTAAATCATATCAAAGTCTTTTCATAAATAGGTGATAATGATCCACTGTTCTTGTCATCTCAGTCTTTTATAAATATATATATATATAGTCATCTTGTGACCCATAGTCTATGGTATTTTAAAGCATCATACGGTCCGTGGTGCACTAATAACTCCACTACTGCAAAAGTTCAACCTTGATGACGACACATGGTAGAGGTTCCATATATGCTGCAACTGGGAATGTTTTTATGACTCGCCACTCAGCAAAAGTTCTTCATTTCTGGACACTGGCGACATGCATTCACTAGATCGGTTGTCACTCATCTCAATGGATATGTCCATCCCAGACCCTAGCTGCAAAGCGTCAGGGTTAGGAAAATGCACTTGAGTACTCATAGGTACACTCGCCATGGATATAGGAATGTCCAGGGTAGATGGACGATGGTTCCCTGACACAGAACCAGTCGTCACAGGTAGGTCCACTGGAGGATCCACCATCATGGATTGTTCAAGTTCGTTTTCAGGAGCCATAAGCGCCTCGGCATCACGGATAGACAGACGTAGGTCAGCCTCTGTAATTGCATCGGTCAGCTCCATCAGTATCTGAACCGCCTCTCTAGTCTCACCCTCCGTTATCTGGTAAGGTGACTGACAAGAGGTGGTGTCGAGTATTGGTGTTGAGACAGGTGTCGAGTTAGGTGACTCTGTCTGCAGTTCATTCACCACCATCCTCGCTAGAGTGGACACCCCGGCTGGAGTATCCATAGTCTCCAAGGAAGACACGGTTGTGTCCACCCCCATTGTAGTATACTGCATCGTCTTAGCATCAGACGACACAGAGGTGGACGTCACAGCAACAGGTGTCACCGAGACAGGTGACACAGGAACAGACGTCACAGCAACAGACGTCACAGGGACAGGTGACACCGGAACAGTCGTCACAGCAACAGACGTCACGGGAACAGCCGTCACAGGAACCAACTCCGATGACCCACAGGCCATGGAGGTGGCAGCCACGTAACTGCAGTCAGCCAGGTGCATCTCGTCCCCTGCAGGTGGAGGTGGAGGACTCCGAGGGATATCACTAGCCCTGGAGTCAGCTCTCAACCTTTGTGCGTATGCATCACCGTCAAATCCTAAGGGAAGAGGGGCAGAACCCCGTTCAACCCTGTACACACTCTCGTCGTACCAACTTGACAATGGTATCTCATAGCAATCTTCGAAAAACTCAGCCAACTCTTCATAGAAGTCATCGTTCTGCTGAGCTTCCTTTTTAAAGCTAGAAAATTCCTCTGTTAGACCACCAATTTCGTGTTCTAACTTCCGAATAACTTTGGTTTTTAGACTAATTTCGGTCCTGGCAGCAGTTAGCCTATGTTTAGCAGAACTGACCATATCCTTACTGCGATCCAACTTGACTTTGAGATCATCAATTAAAAATTGACTTTCCATACGAGATTTTTCAACATTCAATCTCAAATCGTCTACAATTCTGCTAGAGGTTGCTACCATGTCATCTCGTTGTCCCAACTGTCGTTTGAGGGCTTCATTCTCCTCAGTCATTTTGGACATCTTAGATAGGAGTTCTGCTTTCGCAGTCTCCACTTTCTCTAATTCGGCCAAACGACTTTCTTTTACCAATTGCTCAGCTTGAGCCCTAGCCCCTTGCAGAGCTAGTTGACAAGCGAGATCCAGTGTGTCAAATGAACTTTTCAGTCCAGTGACATACTGTTCTTTCAGAAGATTCCTGATACTAATATTCTCAGGGTGATCAATATCACCAGTCAGCTTAGGCAGAGGGACCAACTCCAAAGAGATATCTTCCTCACCCACTCCAGATGATGGAGAGTTCAATGAGAGACCCCCCATACAGGTACATGGTGATGGAACGGAGGATAGTCTACGACCAATCTCCTGTTCCTTCCTCATCTCTATTTTACTTGATTGAACCCTGCCTGTGGGTGGGGTGAACTTCTGGTCCACCCAATCGTCTCCCTCAGATTGGAAATCAATCGTTCTATAGATCATCTTAGATTTGGAATCCTCTTTCCCACTTACTGACTCTATCTTCCCTGTTACATACCCTTGACTACCAGAAGAAGTATTTTCTGTCTTTAATATCTTCCTTGATACTCCCGGGTTCCCTCTAGCTTCAGAGATTGTGGTAGGAGGTATTACCTCCTGTCCCACAAATACACAGTCATCCTCCTCCTCTACAGGAGAAGCCAACAGGTCATTTACCATTTTCTCCTCTATGGCTAGCCTTGGGCTAACAGCAACCCTCGGTAATGATCCGCCAGAGCCCTCCTTGTTGGATTCAGTAGTGTTCCTACTAAACCCACAGGAAGACCCTGGAGCACGTCTTTTGGTTGGGGTGGATCGGCCGTCAGGTGATGAGTCTAACCCAGCAGAAGCTGAGGACTCCTCTGAACCTGTGGTCCGCATTTCTCCTAAGGTAACCGAGACCGGAGTATACACTCCCTGGTCCACAGTTTTACCTTCAGACAACATTTTACCTTTGGGAGGAGTGGCCAACTCCATCTTACTATGATAATCAGAGGCTTTCTCTGGAAAGTCCTGAATGTAGTATGGCCACGCCTTTCGATTCAGCCACAACCTTCTCGGGTTATGGTTGAACACCAAGGTGTATGCCAACCCCTGTGGTACCCTCACACACTTTTCTCTGTCCGTGAGTCCTAAGGCCTCCGGGCTATTCTCGAGAATATCTAGATTGGACATGGCAGTTTCAGCCTTCATATGGTGTACATCTACCAAATGTCTTACCATACCACCCTTTCTAGATGTGCTGAAAGGTTCACCATCTTTCATACATTTGACTGAGCGATTAGACCTGGACCGGCACTGCCACATCATCCTGGAGTGCCCGTGGAACTCCACTAGATGTCGTGCGAACTGGTACAGGTCCAAATACTCGGCCATTGGATTTCTATCCATACACTCATTGAATGGGCACTGCCCCGAACCTACTCTCCAACCTCTACCAGATTTATAAGTAGGCATACCTGGTGGGACAAATGTCATCCAGGCCCATTTCAACCGGTCTCTATCCTCGTTGGAGAGGTCGGCAGCCCTGTATGTCCCCATACTTTGCTTTATAACCTCATCCCAGAACTTGTAAGCTTGATGTGCCCCTGAACTAGCATGCTCTAACCAGAACTCCATATCCCTCTCTGTATCTTCGTAGGATGGTAGCCTAGCTCGGCTCCCTATCTCCCCAGTAACCGCCCCTGTATAGGGTTTCTTCTCGTTGAATTTATCTAATTCTTGGATGTATGCCCCCCTGCATATCTTACTCCCAGGAATTACTGCATCCGGCTTAAATTTCTCAAATTTAGCTGCCAAATGCATTACTGCCATGGCTGGAATACGTTCCGGAGTTGACTGTTTAGGGGCATTCCAATCGGGTACAAAGTCACCATGCACCGGATGCAAACCATCCGCACGGTCATACGACATAGAACCCCACGGAGCACCCACTGGAGCGTGACTGACCGAGTGCACCGGTATCCCGGGCATATTCGGGTCAGTCCGGGTCACTCCCGAAGAAGGTGGTGACGCAATATTCCCAACCTGGAACAAGGGGAATCCCCCGGCCTCGAGTCCTTTTAACCCCGGCCCTGACACGAACCCCCTAGCCTGCGCCACTGATAAACCCATATCTACCAGTTTCTTTACATGTTCTCCCCGAGCTAGGAGATACTGTGTGGTTTTAACCTGTTCAGTTTTCCTTATCTCGGAGATATTACTGTGATTTCGGCGTTTCACACCCCTATTCTTCATCTTAGTCCGTGTTTGATACACGAATCTAGGTAAATCCCCTTCCCGAAATTGTTTTGGAAGATTACAATCGACCGGAGCTGTTGACTCCAGGTCCCCCAAAGCTAACAACTCTCTCTGTTCCTGCAACAGAGGGGTAACTTCCGTCGAGTGACTCCTTCTATGGGAGTCTCCCGACGGATAGTTATCCGCCATGATAACTACACAGAGGGCGGCCCAGAGGAGCCCACTCTTAAAATGAGCTTAAATGAGTAGTAGAATCAGGAAAATTGTTACAAAAGTGTCCTCCTGTACTACCTCACTTTAGTGTCTCCTCTCTCCCTCACATGTAGATGTTCTAACCGCTGATTACATACGCGGAGAGAGGTGCCTTCGCATCCACCCTCTCCAACGGTATGTGCAGGACTGACGCTTTCCGCGCCAAACCAGCATGCGTGCGCATCCAAGCGCAAAGGATCACGGGTACCGGATAGCCCTTCCCGAAGAAGTTATCCGGTATTATCCGAAGAAAACCGGGTAGCAAAGTAAACTGCGTAGTAGTTGCAATCTTCGCCGGGTTATCTCGGATTGTATTTTACACATCATTTCAAGTAATAGCAGTTCTTTTAGTTCGTCAAGGCTGTACTAATTATAGCTTATGAACGCTCTTTAAACAGACATTATAAAAAAAATGTGTGTCAAAGTAAATTTCTTTGGTTGTCCGAACAAATCCGGAAGAAGTATGAGTCCCATTCTCATGTTGTTAGAACGAGTTCTACACCCGTCCTTTTCACATAATATTTCTTAGTAGGATCCTCATATTATCCTTAGAAAAATTACTGACTAGGTTTGATTTGATTTTAATCCGAAACCATCACGACAAGTACTAAATGGGAAACCAACTCACAGACCATAGCATGTAAACATTCAAAACTAACTTTAGTAAAGCAGAACGTTGGGTACCCCAATGCCATCTACTGGTCAATTTCACCATTATTCCCGTCACAAAGACTAAAGAATAAAATCCGGTATTTCTCGTTGTGTTTTTGACAATCAGCACCAGTTACGCAACTTTTCCGGGGTTTACCGGGTAAGTCCTTGGAGACCCGAACTCTTCCGGGTAACCATAACAAACCAACCCAGCCCCGCCGCTTTTACGTAACAGCACCTCGACCCGCTATATGAGCACTTCTACATATGGGTCCTTGGGGTTTCTTCTTCCCTATTACTGGAGGAACCTTTCTAGTTTCCTTTTCAGTAACCAACTTCTTCTTCTTCTTCCTACCATCGACTTTTTTAGTTGGCGTTGCTTTTCTAGTCTTCTTTGTAGGCGGGGGTGCCGGAACCTGTGTCTTACGCACCCACCTGGGTTGGGGCATTGGCACTTCTACCAAAGGCTCATTCTCATCGCCGGGCCGGCGACCTAGCCAAGGCTTCAGGCGATCTACATGGCCTGCAACTATCTTACCTTTCACATTCTTCAACAACACAGTAACATCCGATATTACTTTTGTTACCTCAAACGGCCCATCCCAACCTCTCGAGATTTTTCCATGTACAGGTGGTTTCAATCTCACCACCTTTTGTCCAACTACATACTTCCTTTCTCTCAAGCCTGTATCATACCCTACTTTCTGATGGATGGCCGCTTTCTTCAAGTGGCCTCTCACCAATGCATAGCCTTCCCGCAATTCCCTGCGCAGAGACTCCGCAAATGCCACTCGGCATGGGACATCCTTCCTCCGCAGTACACTGCCAAAGACCAAATCTGCAGGCATTATGATCTCAGATCCAAATACCAGGCTGTTAGGAGTGCAGCCAGTTGAAGCATGCACTGTACCGTTGTATGCATGAGCCACATACTGGGAAAACGTGTCCCAGACATCCTGATTAGAATTAACCAGCGTGGTCAGCCCCTGAATCAACGTGCGGTTGAATCTCTCAACCATCCCATCCGACTGCGGTCGGTACGGATTAGTGCGTGTCTTAACGATGGCCAATTCTTCCAGCATCCCCTGAAAGAGACGCGATTTAAACTCCCTACCCTGGTCTGAATGTAACATGAGAGGTGCGCCAAATGTTAGTACCCACTCCTCAACCAAAGCTTGTGCGCAAGTTAATGCCGTGTGATCCTTCATTGGGATCACCTTCACGTACTTTGTATAGTAGTCTTGTACCGCCATCATGCACACGTTGGAGTTTGGAGTTGTCTGGAAGCCAGTGATTATATCAATGGCTATCCTCGCAAATCTGACTCCGAACAGTTCTTGTCTGAAAGATGTTTTACCCTTCCCAGGGCCCGGCTTCACCAGGCAACACGTCGGGCATTCACTCAACCAACGTATTACGTCCTTAGACATCCCAGGCCAGTAATATCTCCTCGCTAGTTTGTCCAAAGTCCGTTTCCTGCCAAAATGAGCGGAAGTCTGATGACCATGGAAAAACTCGAATACTTCCCATCTCAGAGAAGCTGGCAAGACTATCTGCAGCCTCCTCCTGGCTTTGCCTTCAAGAGTTTTCCATCTACACAATAGGCCGTCTCGCACTACCAACTGCGACCATTGGCCCACTAAGTTCCTTACTTCCACACATTCTAACGACAGAGCAGGTCTGACGGGACGAGCAGCTCTCTCCAGGATCAGATTCCGTATCATATTGATACCTTCGTCTTCCTGCTGAGCTTCAAGTACGGACTCCGCCGACCAAAACACCAAGTTCTCTTCCCAGGCTAGATCAAAATTCACTATTGGAGCCACCAACGCATTATGAATGCCACAGTCTTCACAGTCTATTCTTGCACATCTTCGGATTGGTCTCCTAGACAAACAATCCGCATTTACGTGCTTCACTCCGCTCCGATGCTGAATCTGGGTATTCTCTATCCCTAATTCAGACAACGCGGAGATCCATCTACCCATCATCCCATCTGCCTCCTTGAAATTAAGGAGCCATCTCAAGGATGAATGGTCTGTTCGTAGAATAAAATTCCCACCATATAAATAATGGCGGAATTTCTTTGTGTATACTACTATGGCCAACAACTCTCTCTTGGTTGTGCAATAATTGCGTTGAGTTTTACTCAAGCTGTTGCTAGCAAATGCCAAGGGCACCTCCCTACCCTCTTGCACTTGGGATAAGACAGCGCCTATGCTATCGTTGCTAGCGTCGGTGTCTAGGATGAACTGATCACCCTCAGTAGGATAGCTCAGCACAGGAGTTACCGTGAATAACTCCTTCAGCTTCTGAAAAGCCTGTCCAGCTGATTCCGTCCAAATAAACGGTGGTAGCTTCAACATTCCTTTCCTTTTTCCTACTACTAGCGCCTGTAAAGGAGCCGACACCTCAGCAAATCCGGGAATGAAATCGCGGTAGTATGAGCAAAAGCCCAAAAATGACCTCACTTCTTTCTGGTCCTTTGGCGTTGCCCAACTAGCTACTGCCTCTAATTTCCCTGGATCCGCCGAAATACCTGTGCCACTGACTATTCGGCCCAGATATTCCACTGATTGCCTGAAGAACTTGCATTGCTTAGCTTTCAGTCTAAGGTTGTAGGATCTCAGTCGATCCATCACCTTGGTCAAATTTGATAGACACTCCTCCCGAGTTTTTCCGAAAACTATGATGTCGTCTAGATAAACTAGACAGTTTTTCCACAACAATCCCCTTAGCATTGTCTCCATCATATTCTCGAAAGTAGCCGGAGCATTGCATAAGCCAAATGGCATTACATTGAACTCAAACAACCCCCTGTGGGTTGTGAACGCTGTCTTTTCCTTATCCTCTGGGTGCATCCCAATCTGCCAGTACCCTGACTGGAGATTTAAGGTACTAAACCAGTGATTGCCTCCCAAGGAATCCAGACTTTCGTCAATGCGTGGCAAGGGGTAGGCATTCTTCCTCGTAATCCCATTTAGTCTCCTGTAATCTATACAGAATCGACAGGTGCAATCCTTTTTGGTAACCATTACCACCGGACTAGCCCACGGACTATCTGAGGGCCTTATTATCCCTTCCCCTAACATCTTGTCTACCTCGTCCTCCAATGCCTGTTTCTTAGACAAAGGGAGGCGCCGGTATGGCAAGCGCAATGGTTGGCTAGAACCGGTGTCTATCCGATGAGTTACTCGGTCAGTTCTACCCAATTGCTCCCCTGGAGCAGAGAACAAGTCTGCATTCTCGCACAATAGCTGAGCCAGACTCTCTTTGTCCTCTTCCGTCTCCAAGTGGCTATCTGTTACTAATGGTGAAAGATGCAGTGGTAATCCATATCCTTCCTTCCTATCCTGCTCCCCAGTGTCTTGCAATACCACTGGCATAGCGGATGGATCCAAAGCTCCTATTTCCACTGCTCTCTTTACTGCTAACTCTACTTCTGGTGAGTCAGCTCTTCCTACCACGTCAGCATATGTTACGTCCCCAAAGGTCGTCCCTTTTTCCAGGTACACATCCTGAAAAGTCATATTACTGACTGGTACTACTGTTCGTCGTGAACTCTGCACTAAGGCACTGGTGGAAACCAACCCCAGCTTACTCAAATGCTGCTGATTCGGTTCCACCACACCCATGCGGTCAAATTCCATCTCCCGGCAGTATACAACTACATTGCATACATGGCGGGGAGGAATTCGCACTGTCTGAGAGACAGACGAGACGCCTGAAATCCGGCGGAGCACACACTGGACTTTCATCTCTTGTGGATATCGAAGAGTGAGTTCCCCTGTCACACTATCCAATACCGCTCCATACAGAGAACAAAAATCTACTCCCAAGATTCCCTCATCCGTCAATTCAGCCACAGTTGTTGAAACAACAAATGAATGTTGATTCACCCAGAAGGGTATCACCTGTCTGCCATGTGTCCGCATATGAGATCCATCAGCACTTCTGACCGACCCAGACCCCACAGGGTTAGTCGACAGACCTGCGAGCTTCTTGAAAAAATGGTGACCCACCATGGAGTGACTAGCTCCAGTATCGATCAGAAATTCCCCCAAGCAGCCCTGAATCTGCACAGGCAAGTACCATCTCTTCCCTTGTAAAGGAGAAGGTTGTAAGGCAAATCTCTGGATTCCAGTTTCACCGCCCAAGTCATATCCCCTCGAGTTGAGAAACTTAACTATAGGATCATCGGGTTTGAGTCGCGAAGCACAAAACCTTTCTACTTCTTCCGCCAACTCAATTCTACGGACGGTGTCCAGATGAGCTAAATCTTCAACACCCTTCTCGTCCGTTCCCTGGGGCCCATCTCCACCTGGCGGATCAGACTCAGGTGCGGCTAACCCCAGCGGTTCCCATGAAATGGAATCTTTTGATTCTCCCCTGATAGTACCTTTGACAATCACAGGCGGGGTTGTTATCTTGTCATCGACAACAACCCCTGTTAGTTTTCCGTCGGTGGTGGGCTTTGGTCAGAAGAGGGTCCGTCTTTTTGTTTCTCGACCGATGATACATTCCTGGTATCCTTGGACCAACATGTCCTTGCAAAGTGACCCTTCTTCCCACAATTGTAGCATTTCGTGTCTTTGTTGGGTTTCCCCTTACCGCGACCACGAGTTGCGACCTTCTCAGCCTTCTCAGCTTTACTACGCTCCTCCATGACTTTCCCAATCATGGTTTTCAATGCACCCTTCTCTGGCGCTTGAGCGTCTGATCCTGGAGCCTTTCGTCTTACATAAAAAGAACGACGTCCCTTCCATTTAGGATCTATAGCTGCCACCTCTTGCACACCCTCTGTAGCCAGTTCAACCTCCTCTACGGGCATCTCTATTACTGCTACAGGGGCTGCCTCTACAGTTTTCAACAGCTTCCTCTTTCTCAGAGCATCTTCTGTAAGCTCGAAGATATCTGCTAGTGACATAGTGGTCTTCCACTGTGAAGCAATCTCGCTTGACAATCTCTCGTCCTTAAGTCCATCTATATACAGGCTGGACAACTTCCTTACCAGCCATGGATCACTTGGACTCATAGATGCAAATGCTTCTGCTGCTAGCACTCTGAGAGCCATTCCAAACTGTCTGTGCCCCTCACCGGGCTTCTGAACTCTTGCTTCCAGCTCAGATGCGGGATCTGCACCGGATGTGGAACCCAAAGCCCAAGAAGCTGTTTCCACTAATCCCTTGTACGTTCTTCCCCCGCTTAATTCAAAGCTTGTTAGGGCGGGATCACCAGGACCATCCCGCAGACACCATGACAAAGCTGCAAGGCACTCATCGCCTTCCCAGCCATTATGTCTCATATCTGCTGAAAATCGTGTGAACCATTTCCTCCATGGAACCGAGCCATCATACTGCTTCATTTTGATAGCCTGCTTCTTCACAGGTGTCATTCCCGTTCTCAACGGTATATCAGCCTGACTCAAAGCATAGTCCACTGCCTTAAAGTTCCCCACGTCATTCGGTACCGCATCAATCCCCAATCTTCTAATTGCTGGATTGTTCTGGAACACTGCCTCATCTTCCATTGACATATTTCCCCTATGTTGATAGGGTGTCCCACTCTGATTAGTACCTCCGGTCCTTGGTGTATACATGGTTCCTGGAGTTACATGACTGCCAGGTAATGGGGGAGGTGGTATATTGAACATAGGCCTTGCGTTCCCATAACAGTTATCCGGTCCCACATTGCCCCATCCCCCGTAGGAGGTGTTAGGCCCGGCCAGATTCCCTTGACCTGGCGGCCGAGCATTCATGTATGCTCCACCGGGCAAACCTGGTCTACCTACCATAGACACATTTACCGGAACTGTAGGAACTTGCCTTGTCCCTGGAGCTGGAGTAGAATGAGCACCTGGAGCTGGAGCAGTGTTAACTGGTCCCACAGGAGGCTTATTCCCTGTAGCCTGTGCTACCGGAACGTCTCCTTTTCCTCCCTTAGTGTCATTCTCCACGCTCACCGACTCTGTTTCTTCAAGAAAGCAATCTAACTTTTCCTGAAACAGTTTTTCAACTCTACCACAAAGCTCCAACATGAACTCCTCATTCTTGTCAAACTTACTGCCATGCATGGATGAGTGTCCACTCACACTGGATAACATATCTGCTGTATGTATTACCATGGAACTATCTAGATCCTCAGTGACAGGTGGTTTCACTACCTCCTCCACCGTATTGACTACAACTACTGAGGGCTCGTCGGCAGTCACAAAGGTCTCATCTCT
Organism: Harmothoe impar; assembly: GCA_947462335.1. Classification (NCBI taxonomy): domain Eukaryota; kingdom Metazoa; phylum Annelida; class Polychaeta; order Phyllodocida; family Polynoidae; genus Harmothoe; species Harmothoe impar. The sequence goes on from OX381708.1 coordinate 78,165,998, forward strand.
AGACACCTCTTGCGCCTTTCCCACTGGGTCCCCAATTTCCTTCGTCCCTTTTGGTTCTAGCTTGTTCACCATGTGATTTTCAGCTTGTTGAGCTAGCGCCTCTAACTCTCCCAGCTTACTATCCTGTTTCTTCAATAACTCATCATACTCTGCTACTTGTAACTGTCTTGCTAGAATCTCGGAACTAATTTCTTTATTCCGCACCACTAGCTTTTCTGTTTCAGACTTCAGTCTGACTTCAGTACCTTCAAGTCGACCCACATTGACAGAAATTTGTTCCAGATGTTTTATCTGAGCTGCATGTTCCCCAATGTTTCCTGACCTTTTCGCCAAAAAACTCTTTTCAAAAGCTTCCCTTTCTTCCTTCAACTTCCTGAGGGATTCTTCCTCTAGCCTTATCCCTTCCTTCATATGCTCATGCTCATTTCTCAATCGGAGCGTCCTTATGTCCTCCAGGCTCAACCTTTCCCTGGGTTCATAAGGCGGAACCTCCAGACCAGGTATTGTCAACCTAAAAGGATCCGGAAACAGCTTATCTCCTCTGGAGATCCCATCTCCCCTGGAGATTACCTCAGCTGTCTCTTCCCCTTCCTCAGGAGTTTCCACTAGGTCGTCTCTTTTGACAACCTCAACTCCTTCCTGACTAACTGGGACTACCACTCTAGTCCCTCCCACTGCTTCTACAGTGGGTACTGGTCTACGTTCCCATCTCACTGGTATATCTACTGTACCCTCCAGACTAGGTATACTAGAGTCACTATCTTCTCCAGCATCTTCCATGGTCACCTGTCCAAGCGTCACATCCTCCCGTGAGGTGTCCCCCACCTGGACAGGTCCCTCCATACCCCTATCTGGTTCTCGAGCTGGACGTTTTGCTGGAGGATCCCCTTGTGAATCCTCAGATCTCACCTCGTGGGCCTCCTCCTCTCCTCCATGTCCAATTTCCCTACTCTGATTGAAAGTATGTACCTTCTGCCTAGCATTAAACCTAACCCTAGACCGCAGTCTAGGACGCATACCCTCCCCTTGGTTAGTAACCGACGGGGGAGGTACCTCTGTATCTGACATATCTTCACCACACAAAAGCAACCTGTAATAACTATCCTTGAAACCTACCAATTCTGGTTCAAACATATAAGAGCTTACCTCTCAATTTCAGAAAGAAAAATGAAAAAAATAAATGTAAATCAATACTTACCCAAAGTGGTCACGGCACCAGTGTAGCTGTTGGCTATTCTAAGATAGACATCGGCTATGAAAAACTCCAGATTCGAAAATAGGTTGTTCAGAAATTACACTTTATTCATTCTGACATACGGCTCGTAATCATACAGACGGATAGCAATAATCGAATAGGCTTCTGAACACCAGTGGTCATATGAACATACAGGAGGTATACGCTCACGGTCTAGTACATAATTCCCGAGTTCCAAGGCTCTCTTCCATCTTGGTTAACTCCACTTGGATCAGACTCCACAGAGGGAGTTCTGTACCCGGAGTTGTACACCAATGCGTCTATCTCCTCTAGTTCCCCCAGAGGGTGGAACAGAGAAAGACGCAGGGTGACCAAGGTGGAAGCAGCGACAGGACTAGGCCTAAAAGGTACAACAGAGTTCGGGGAAGCTCTGTTGTGGAGCAGTCGAGCTGGCCGAAGTGCGCAGCAAGACTGGGTCCTCGATTAGCAGAACCCCAGGTCTTATGTACTGGTCGTTATGTAATTCTCTTCCTTACTCGTAAACACTTGAGTTCCCGAGGAACTCCGGGTAACCAAGCGCCGGTGCATCCGAGCCGACACTGTACCCGAGATATGTCGGGTGACACGTGGCGGTCACGGCTCAATGCACATAACCAGGCCGCGCTCCACCAATCCTCAGGTGTGGGCTTATATAACCTTATACTCGGCAGTAGACGGGAGTGCGGCCTGGATACACGACAACACATATACCAAATATAACTCAAACTGGTTCCATAGAAATAGTACAGCGGCGACCCACTACAATAGAATAGGAGTGTGTGCGTTACCACTATATTACAGCCATAGCTTAATCAAATTGCCTAGAAAAATATGATAATGTGAAAATGTGAGAATGTATCCTTCATGTTGCGGGTATAGTGTGCTCGGATGGATAGGTAAGAATGCTTCTAGATTTCTCATGGCCGATTTTTGCCGATTTTGACCCGCTGTGGTTTGCCTAAAAGTTGGTAGAATCCCATGATTTTTTCTGATAGTAGTCAATGGCATATTGTCTCTGCATATCCTAATCGGTGTGTACATACATCCAATATTTTAGAAATGCTGGGCATCTCAACTTGGATGATATTTCGGTCAGTTTCTATATTATTTGAGCAATATTTAAGGCAAAAATCATGAAAAATGTCAAACAATATTGTTTATTAGGTGAAAAATGTTTTTGTTCAATTTTTCATGCTGATAAAGATGGTACCAAAGGTTGAGGTCTATTTTAATGCATTCTGGCATAAAGTGTCAATGGCAACATAATACATTAGAATAAGCCATATTTAATTTCAAATCGGGCTTTATCTCCCTAATTGGAACACTTAGGACAATTTGGGTATCTTACTTTCTAATTGATGTGGACTAACTAGTTAGTACTAGTATTGATCACCAGGGGGTAGTACCAGCCGTCCCGCCTTGACGCCGTGACGTCACTCCTGGCTGCTACTATTCAAACATGGACAGATAAAAAGCTTCTAAAAGGTTAGACCATCCCCTAAATGACAATATCCCATTTGAATTTCATTTGAAAAAATCTGGTCTTGGGAAGGGTGTCTTTATGTGGAGCGTGGTAAAGGAAGAGTCAAAAGGGGCCGCATTGGTCCTTTTTTTCCACTCCTTTAGAGAAAAACGCCAGCGATATAATTGCAATATTATCAATATCTCAGCTATTATTGAGAGTTGAAACGTAATTTAAAGGGCATTTTAGATCTTATCTTCAGTTGCAGACCATCAATTTTCTGGGAAAAAAGAAAAAGGCCCTCCCACAACTCCAGAAAAAAGTGAAACAAAATAAAATTCATACTTATTTTTAAACAGATGATTGAATTAGAACATGCATAATTCATATGAAAACGCCTTTAATGTAAGAAGAAATGACCTAGATTACAGTGATTATCATCAATAGAATTTTGCACATAACTAAACCTAGCTCAGGTATAAGCGGTCCCCCCTAACTTTGAGGAATCATATAAGCCTAAAAGGGCTTTTATGAAGTTCTGTACAATAGTAGCAAAAACTGTAATTTGCACCACAACTCAACTCATTTACTGTAAATTAACCTCTGGCTTTGCCGGTCTCCTGCCGGCCCTGGGGGCCGCCATTGTCGTCTTGTGCTGCCGGCACGGTCTTCTTAGGCGTGCCCTTATCTGGATTTGGGGCTTGGCATTTCGGACAACTGGCTCGATTGCCATGATATTCACGGCCACAAAAACAAACAGTCATTTTCAGGCGATATAGAGGCGATATAGAGGCGATATAGAGGCAATGTTCACTCAGAATTTTTCTAAATGTCCATGATTGAAGGTGTAGCAGGCCGGCAGTGACGTCACGGCGTCACTGGCGGGAGAGCTGGTAACACCCCCTGTTGATTAATAGGAGTACTAGTTGACTAGTCCGTGTCATAAAGAAATGACCTTGACCTTGACCTGTTGATATATTATCTTCTATTATTGACTCATAGTCGGGTAGGGACAATAGACAGGGGTTTTTAAGGTCAGTAATGAGCAGACATCAGAAAAGGAAATGGCATGCATGGAAAATTCTAAACATTGACCGTTTTATTCTTTTTTTTTAAATACAAATTCTTTTTTTTTTCATTTCTCTACCATCAAAAACCCCCACAATCGATTTTTTTACTCAAACCATATCTGTAATCCTTAGATTCTCAGTTTTCATATGGTATAATAATTATGTCCTGCTTTAGTAATTTTAGGTGATGGCTCCTAGCTCCTTGGTGCTGCTACATTATGAAGCCGCATGTTGGGTTCAGCATACGATGAAACACCCTCCAGGTAATGAGAGGTACTAGACCAAAGAGCACCGTTCTTAATATGTTTTAACATAAAACATGCTACATCAGAATAAACATTGTTTATGTTTAGTTATACGCATTACATATAGTCATCTTGTCACAAACAAAGTCATGTATTCTTGTGATAATTGGTTTATACCATATATGGTATGGCCCAAAAATTACCATGGTGTAAAGGTAGAATCAGGTTTCTACTTATAAATATAGATTTACCTTGAGATATCAACTTTCACTATGAATATATACTTTCAAAGTAAGTCGCACATTGTAAAACCAAGATTTATGGACAAATAAAGCTGAACTTTACTCTCAAAACTGGCTTACTTCATGGTTGAGAAACCTCCATTAAGTGGTGAAGCTTTCTCCACCACCTTGGTCCACCCCTTTGTCACGTTGTGGAGGATAATTGATATAATTATACACTAGGCTTATCTTTATCTCGGCATCTGTGAATTCTCTACATGAAGGTCAGGGTCCATTTTTAAACTATTTTCAGACAATCCCAATAACCCAGTTTAAGGTATTTATACAGCCAATTATATCACATTACATAACATATGCTTTTGTAGGGGCTAGGGTTAGGCGGGGTTTATATGACGGGTTCTGTTGGATGGTGTGTTGTGAACTCCGTCCGAACCCTTCAGCCTGAAGGCAGGTGGCAGCATCTGCTTCGGGCTTGGGGTATGGACAGAGGTCACTATAGGCTTCCGGTCTGCGTGTGCGCGCGCAGGCTGGCTGCCTATATATACCCAGCATCCGATAGGACTCGTCGGTCACTCTGGATCCACGCTTGGACAGAGGCCCCACGATCACATCGGCTGCATAAGCCTACTGACCCATTCCGAACTCTATAGGGAGTTCGCACTGCTAGAGCTTTGCCTGTCTAGGTTACTGAATAAACCTACTGATTCGCAACCTGTAACACTTGATCCGAACTGTGTTGGCTTTGTTTCTTTACTTAATACTATAACAATATTATAGAGGACCAAAGTATTGTTTATTACACTTTGCTACCGTACAACATAGACATTGGCCATCTCATTGGAGTCATACAGGTGGGTAACATGTAAGTTCTATACTTACAGATATGCAGATATTAATATAGATTGGATGTAGATAAAGATCGAAACTTACATGAGTTATATGTTACCCATATATGAAGAGTTTGGTTCCAAAACCCAATAAGCGCCATTTTGAAAAATGACACTAAGTTATGACAAAAGTGTAGGGAAGGCATAGGTGAATGAAATTTTGAGACAAATCTTCCTCAAAAACTTATTGTTAATGTCCTTAAGTCCTCTCTGATGTACACATTATATCCGAGGAGCTATAATTTGCCAATATGGTAGCCTTAGAGAAATCACTATATACTTCAACTCCTGAATAGATTTGTTTTGCAACAAAACTCTTTATATGTTATATATGTCCATAAGGAGACGTCATATGGGGACTATGTTGCATACTTAAGGTACACTGTGTTCTTCAGTCTCCAGAATATACTTAACTAATACCACTACAGCAAAGACAGTCATGCAAGTACTAATTGCTCACCTAACTTGTTATTGTTCGGGGAGGAATGAATCCGGATGTCCCATGTCAGATAATTTTTGTGGAAGCATTGTAGGAGCAGTATAAGAATGCATATGAGTTAGTAAGAAGAGGGTTGGCGAAGAATGCAAAATGGCAGAAGGTGAGTTATGATGCCAACCTAAAGGTTCGGCGGTTCGCGATAGGGGACTTAGTAGCAAGATACCATGAACCCTTGGTTGGCATTAAATTAAGGGATAATTGGGATGGTCCGTGGAGAATAACCCAGCGAGTCAGTGATGATACGGTACTGATGAGGGATACGTATGGTAGGAATCAGAAATCAAATGTGGCTCGGAGGCAGGAAATAGATTTGGATAGAGTGATAGAGAAGAAGGGTCCGGGTAGACCTTGAAAGGTAGTAAGAACAAAGGTGCATAAAATTAAAGGGGCATTCTCACCACTCGCACTTACCACATAGCAGGCTATGTGACGTACATGATCGGCCATTTTCTATTGACTGCCTTAATTACCCTTTCTCACCATATTTAAAACATAAACCAATCATAGCAAGGTGTACATATGATGTAAGTCTTAACATGTATTATCAAAGTCATGTGCAGCAGTGGGTAATAAGAAAAATGTTACATGACATTCAAAGCCGATCATGTACGTCATGTGATGTACATGATCGCTTGTACATTTAGGCACTCCCCTCTGGCCCCTATAAATATTTTGGGGGTGTTCTTTTGCTAATAAACTCCCCAAACATACATTACAGCCAGTAGGAGTGGTTAGAAGAGTTAAATAGCGGATTGCATGGGGTAATTAGTGGATTTTATAGTTTTCCGATCATGTACGGCCACCGATCATGTACGGCCACCGATCATGTACGGCCACATTTTAGTTGCACTGATTTGGTGAGAGTGAGCCATATGATATTGCGACCGGATCTCACTGGAAGTCACGATGCAGCATCATGTGAGGACCCTGGAAGGGAGGTGGATATTGGGTACATAATAGGCATTGCATTAATGAAATATTGTCGATTATGTTTAATAACTAATTACAATTTACTTTTTATTAAAATACTTTATATTAATGTATAACAATTAATTACAGGTATAACCCTTCTATTTAAGTTGTTCGCTTATGTATACAAAATATATACTGATTGGTCCTTAAAATTATTAGTAAGTGGTTATAGAAATAGATGTGAATGCATATAGTTAAGAGTCACGTAGCCACTCTGGTCGGCCAGAAGATATCACAACACACTGACGTCATATTTGAAATAAAAGCACCAGCTTACTGGTAGGAGGACAGTTCTTACTCGTGGTCTCAAGGGGACATCTCTCATTGGTGTCATCAGCGCTACCTTGTCAACGCGTCATGATTTATAAATAGACAGAGTCTACTCGACAGTTGATGTTGACCCAGCAACCCAACAGTAATCAGCTGTAGAGATAGGCGTGGTAATATCTGACGGCCTAATTAGGAACGGTAATGAAGGTTGTGATACTACAGATGGAGGGAGTAGGACTGTTCCAACCGTGGCTAGGAAAGGACAGTGTAAAACAACTCCGTCCGTCAGGTGTAAAGCAGATCCGGTAGGGGTTCGTCGCAGCCTGAGATTGAGGTTGAGCGGTACAGTCACCTAACCTGAAAACACAACAATGTAATCAGTTAGTCCAGTTATCTGTTTGACCAGGTAATCTGTATCATACACAGGAGAGATGCAGTAACTCACCTATAATTTGTATTATTGATTGAATGCATGTATGTCTAGAGGTCCTAGCGGGAGTAGGGCAATGCGCCCGTGCTAGGTTTAGGTACATTTACATTTTATTTCGGTGTATCTGTATTTATTTAACCTAATAAAACATTTAAAAAAAAGTACCTGAGGGTAATGGACAGTTAATCCCGCGGGTTAGTATCTGCTATCCGTATGTATATCCATAAATACTTTAAATACTTGTGCTGAGTTTCATAGGGAGAATGATCGTATCACTACTATAATAACTGATCATAATGCCTATGCTTGGAAAGGTTTTTTTGTTTACTTTGGGGTGCGGGAAACCAGAGGTTACTGAAAGGGGCGAGATCTCGCAGAGGACGCACGCGTGCACAAAGGGCGTTGCGGGTCAATGATCTGCCATCTTTGTTTAAGCTTGACCTGAGCAGGACAGGTAGTGGACAGCAGCGAAGAGAGAGTGCCTAAAAAGCCTATATTGAAGTGATTTGAGAGGTGGGTGACATGTGTTTGGCATGTTCCTGGATGAATGGGATGGGACACGGGAGTCGGCCTTGCAGCTCCTGAAGGACCAAGCCAACTGTGAGTGAGGGGTTAGAATGGGGGATTCTTAATGTGTGGTATGGTGTTTATGAGTGGTGCATATCATAATGCTGGAATATGGGTTTTCTGAGTGACTCGAAAAGTTGATGTGGACACGAATGTTAAAGAGGAGTGGAGAGCGCTATAAAACCCGTTCAGTATGAATGTGCCTGATCTTTCAAAATCAGGGAACCAAGTCTGCCTGGAAGAAAGAAGAGGAGAGCACCATATACCCATTCGATGGAACGTGCCTGACCATTACTTGAAGAAGAGGAGAGCGCCTACCACCAGTTTTTTTCTAAGGAAATAATGTCCCTAACACAATTCGAGCCAGGATGGCAGCCCGGATTCTTCTGTGTTTGTTGTTTTGATCATGTGAGATGTGTTATATATTACATAAAAGAGATTCTGGGGAGTCAATATTATAATTTGTTTTGAAGCAAGGATACATAATAGGCACGACTGTTAGTTCATAGAATTTGAAATATGTTAAGCTGTTCGAATAGCCCTTATCAGTTTTTGAAAAATACTGTTGGATTGTGTGATGTGTAAATAATAATATTTGCTTTGATGTTCCTATGGAAGTTCACCCTTTTATGTATTGTAGACATACACATTACACTGTAAACTCTATGCTAGGAGTTTAATAAGTTGTATATATTTTTATTAAAGGCATTATGTTTTGTCTAGGAGGGGAGGTGTAGGGGCACGAATATTATGTATCTATGTACAGTCGAACATCTACTCTTTTAGTCTGTCTGGCTGGAACCAGGGGTCGCTCCGAGCAGAGGCGAACAGTAGATATACTGCTTCCCACCCCCTGGTTCAGGCAGACCTTCTCAGGTCTCAGACCCCGAAAGATTTATTGAAAGCCATATCTAGAACGTTATACGAATTGAAGGAACTCATCTGAGTTGATTAGCCTTATTGTACAGGTTAGCTCTAATAAATATCTCTTCTTCGCATCTCACAAAGAATTCTGCGGTTCGTGTTCTTATTTCAAATTATGTTATAAGATGAACTCTACACCATGATGAATATCCTTTTTGTCAAGGCAATAATATGAGTTAGTTCCAATGTTCATAGAAGACCTACCCTAAAAGCATTGATTTGATTCCAGAAATGATGTCATGTTCACCATCCACCTTTGCAACAATATTGATGGCCATTGCCAGTTTGACAGAATGTCTGAGTGGACTGTGTGCCCAGGCCCTTCAGGATATCATCCCGCCATTCCAGCTAAACTCTTACCTTGGTTCAGGCCTTACTTAGTGTGGGTGCTGTGTGCTGGCAGAAGAAAACATTCAAGGTGCAGCGAGAATATGTCTACCATGTAATAGCAAATATAGTTACTAGCACTGTCTTCAATACTTGCTACTACACTGCAGCCTCAAGACTCCCGCTTGGCCTACTGGTTACCATGACAACCCTCATACAGCTGCTCTCCGCGTTGGTCATACGGAAGTATGTGACCTACCACATCATTCACATGCTGAAGATCCCAGGTTGCTGTGTCATCCTTGTGGGATCCGCCTTCATGCTACAGCCTTCTTTAACACTGGAAGTGAGTGAGGGATTAGAGACAGAGAAAATCATTGGAGTATTTCTTGTTATAATAGCTGGTGTTTCAAGTATCCTTTCAGCCCTTATAGTAAAGAACCACGCCCCACCTGACATCATTATTGCGTGGTCTGTTTGGATCTCAGCTAGTGGGGCTGTAGCCTCCATTGTGCTTGCTGTGTACACGGATGACATTCAGATTGTTTTAACATGGAGACAGGTCCTACTGCAGTAGTATAGTATGTATCGGAACGGGACTATAGTTAACTACTGTTTATTACTCAATCGACCTGCAGCCAATCAGAGGCCTCCATTTGGTCACGTGACCCCCTCATTTGCATAATTACGTAATAGGCCACGCCCCCTCATTTGCATAATTACGTAATAGGCCACGCCCCCTTGATCACCAGCCAATCAGAGGCCGCCATTTGGTCACGTGACCCCCTCATCTGCATAATAGGCCACGCCCCCTTGATCACGTGACCCCCTCATTTGCATAGTAGACTACACCCCTTTGATCACCAGCCAATCAGTGGCTTCCATTTGGTCAGGTGACTCCCTTTGCATAATAATGGATCACGTGACCCCCTCATTTGCATAATAGGACCACACCCCCTTGGTCACGTGACCGGAAGCGCTCTTTATTTGGAAAATAGGCCACACCCCCTTGGTCACGTGACCTGACCCCCTCCCTCATTTGCATAATATAGACAATAGACAGACCACGCTTCCCTTTTGGTCACATGACTTGGACTAGCCAATGGGAGGCTTCTATAAGGGGGGAGGGGAGGGGAGGGGGGGAGGGGGGCACTTTAAGATGCATGGGGAGGGGAGGGGGGGGAGGGGGGCACTATTTATGGGGTGGGCGGGCACTTGGGGGGGAGGGGGGGCCTTTGGGGTCTGCTCGGGAGAAAAAAAAATAAATTATCTGATCTCTAGGGAATCGCTTCCTCTCTACCCCCCTTTAGGGGGGTAGGGACGAGGCGAGTCCGAGGTGACTGTAGAGGAGTTTTTCGGTGACTTGATGACTTTCAAACGACTGTGCTGATAGTTGATGAATTTGACTTTTTGACTTGAATATTTCATGCGACTTTGTGACTTGTAAGCGAAAGCAAAAGCGACTTTGCGGCCCGTAGCCCCTTAAATAAAGAGGTGACTTTGTAACCTCAGGGGGGAGATCCTTCTACACCCCCACGGAGTAGAAAGGATCTCGGTTGATTGACTGTACTTTGACTTGTTGTTGTAAACAAAAAAAAAAAAAAAAAAAAAAAAAAAAAAAATCAATGAATAGAACGACCCCCTCATTGCTAACAAAGGAACGCCTTTTGAATTACACCAATGACCCTCTTTTTGTAGGGGTTAGCGGTAACTCGACTTGAATTAGAGTATTAGGGAGAGCAAAAACGCGACTACACACCGTCTTAGACTGTCGTCTTACGGACCGGATAACAATAACCCTAGTTACCTCGGTTACTGTTGCTCAAGAGACGGCGATGGATCTGGTCACGTGGATACTGAAAGAAGGTCTACCTATAACCACCACGCTAGTTTGAACGCGGCGGGTATGAGTCATCATGGGGGCCCTTGACGGGTGGGTCCTCCCCATGCAGCCGTATGTCGAATTTAAGAAATGCCCATGTCACACGTCACTAAGGGAGAAAACGTTTTTTGAAAATATTTAGAACCCGAATTTGAGCATTCTGGTACATTTTTAAGGACCCAGACACTGCAAAGCCGAGTACCATCCAAGAAAAAAAAAGAAGAAATTTGGCGAAATGTTTAGGCTTGAAATGGCACTTTTCTGATGCACTCTTTGAACATTTTTTTTTTTCCTCATGTCACTATGGTCCATGGCACATGTGGGACTCAAGAAATGCCACATGTCCCATGTCACTTAGATGTCCGTGCCCGTGTCGTCGTATCGAATTTTAAGAAAATGCCCATGTCACCATATCGAATTTAGGGGTCTAGTGACATCAGCATGTCCGGCTATCCTCCACAAATTTAGCTCTAAAATGTTTACTTTTTTTTGGGGCTGATTTTTCATCATTTTTAAAAAACAATAGGTTGTTTGAAATGTTTGCTGTTGTAAATAGAAACAAAAACAAAACAAAGCGCATGGTAAGATTATGTCACATTGCAAGTGGCGGGTCCGCTCGAGGCTTATTCAGCCTCTTCGTGGATCCGCGACTGCCAATGTGATCATATACTAATCACCGGCGTTTACGGTATTATATACTAAGGTATGAGACGGGTCTTACAGAGGGGTGTCTAAAGAGCCCTGTGACCTGATTGAAATGACGTCAGCGTCGTCTGCTCGTCAGTGCCCGGCTGTAGCCCGTAGGACATGTTATTCTGCTTTTCTGGATGTTTTGAAATATTTTGATTTAACTGTTAATACCTGATAACAAGCCTCTGAAGCAGATTTTTGATCGAGCACCTGTTCTCTACTCTTCCATCGATTAGCTGCTTCAGCAAAAAAAAAAATCGCGCGCGCGGTCTAGTCTATATGACGGAGTCGCTAAAGCTCTGTTTAGAGAGTGGAACTTGACCTTGAGTATAGACTCAGTACTAACTGAACGCCCCGCGGGGTCACCCCTCACGTGGGAATATGTACAAGCTCTGGTTCTTCACTTTACGGCTTGACTAAAACTGAGACGCGTCCATGATAAACTCTAGCCTTTTTTTTTCCTTTACTAGGATCGAGAGAGAGATTTTAAATGGGGCGGTTATCTAAATAGCGTGGAACTAAAATCAGGCTGCGGCAGATAGTATCTCTGCGCACCTCAAGACTCAACGTAACTTTCACTCTCCAGCAGAAGTTTAGTTGTGACTAATGATGGGCGGCGACCGTCGTGCACCGGCGGACATTGGAGAGTGTTGGAGAGCTGAACCTTACAGACATATAAATCAATCGCTTTGGTGGAAATATCTCGCCATAGATTGGAACCAAATACTTATCTAATGGAATCGTTATCAGTTTTCAGTTTTCTTGCCGTACAAAATTTATTTCCCACTCTTCACGTGGTGATAGCTGAAGGTCGCTCGTCGTAGGTACGTGTGACCGGAACACCCTTTTTGTTTTTGGCGCGGGTTGACATCAGATTTGTACCGTACTGTCGCGATTAAGAGCTCTGAGGGAGGGCTTTTCAATTCGGTGAAGTTCTTACTCAGGAGCTATATACAAGCTAGGCGCTGGCGCTTATTCAAAGTCGCGATTTTAGTGCTTGAGAAAAAACATTTGGAGGCTCTTATACTCCGGCGCTTATAAAAGACCGGCACGCTTTTCAACACTAGTTGCTTTATCGCGACCGTACGGTATGACTTCGGTGTCAAAAGATCCCAAACTCCAAATAAGGAAGTGAAACGACGTCGTCTGTCTACCTCGTGCGCGTCATAGCGTCGTCGAAAATAGTGTGACGTCAGCATCTCTCAGGCGGCTAGGAAGTCAGTTCGACAAAATGGCTCACGGAGTGAACTTCGTGGCCGTTTCTCGATCTATAATCGATGCGGCCGTGGAGAAGGAATTCGTAGCCGTGCAACAGAGAGAGGAGGCGGAGAGACAGAACTTCGTGGCCGTTTCTCGATCTATGATCGATGCGGCCGTGGAGAAGCAGTTCGTAGCCTCGCTACAGAGAGAGGAGAGACAGCGGACTGCTGCTGAAGCAGAGGGTGTGGTGGATGAGCTGATCGAGAACGTCGCTGATCAACTCATCCGCCGGTGCGTGGAGCAGGTCAAGCAGCAAGTCTGCATGGAGGAAGGCCTACCGCCCGCCGTGCTGGAGGAGCTGCTGAAGGACTGCCACGCGTTATGACCACGCCCTCCGCTTCAGCAGCAAGGTCCCTGCGACCCTCTCTCTACCAAACGGTCCTTTTAAGGACCAACCACTGATCACAAAAGTTGAAAATCAATCTCAATATAATATACGCATCAGAAAAACCCCTAATACGCTCTACACTGAAACCCTGTTGAGTAGGTAGATCGAGTTGGGCATTTTTTTTTAGGAAGGGCAATCAGGTCATCGTGTGGAGATCATCAGGTGTCCTGTGTGTGTGTGTGTGTGTGTGTGTGTGTGTGTGTGTGTGTGTGTGTGTGTGTGTGAATTTTATACAAATACAATTATTCATTCCTTTCAGCAAGAAAATTAGCTCAATGTAATCATATGATTTTAACTGCCCTACTTATCAGGGCCTTGACGACATCTGACCGCCCCCCTTTTCAGGATCTAAATGGAAATTCACCGCCACCGCTTTTCAGAGTACTGCAGCGCCATTACCTAATTCTTTTTGTATGTGAAAAAAAAACAAAAAAAAACAGCACTGATAAGGGGTTTAATTAGACAGATATTGGTTTCTACACTATCAAAAAATAAACCCTCAGCGCTTTAATGCTAAAGGTGGCAATAGTGCTTTAATGCGCTACGCCCTTTGTCGATATGCCAGTGTATGCATGCATGCCGCCCTGGTGAGGAACTCTGAGTGCTGCATTCATGACTTATGACGACAACGGGCACTGCACATTAAAGCGCTATGCGACTATTAAAGGGTTAGATCCAGTCTTGCTCCAGGCATCCAGAATGCTATACCCAGAGTTGGTGGTCTGGTCCAGACTGCTGTACACAGATTGTAGACGGGATGGCGGGTTGCTGCCAGACTATCCCTCTGGTACGATATGCGGCTGGCGCGGCCGAGCCTGTCTTATATGATGCTGAGTCTAACTATGTATTAGATACCCTACGAGTAACTGAGAGTATGTCAAAATAATCACGGCAAACTGACTGGCGTCTTCATAGGATCATAGGGTGGTTATTATTACATAACTCAGTAACCTTTGGTTATGTGTTAGATAGAGTACACTTGGACACGGTTATTCCATATACCCACTGCCCCACAGGGTCAAGACGAGGTGATTTAAATAATAAGACCCAGACGGGTAAAATAGCCAAAGTCAACAATGACCTGTTTTTTTTTGTTTTTTTTTTAGCCAATATGGACAAAGAGACACGGGGTGCTGTACACAGGTTGTGGACGGGCTGGTGGGTCACTGCCAGACTATCTCCCTGGTCCGATATGCAGCCGGCGTGGCCGAGCCTGTCTTATATGATGCTGAGTCTAACTATGTATTAGATACCCTACGAGTAACTGAGAGTATGTCAAAATAATCACGGCAAACTGACTGGCGACTTCATAGGATCATAGGGTGGTTATTATTACATAACTCAGTAACCTTTGGTTATGTGTTAGATAGAGTACACTTGGACACGGTTATTCCATATACCCACTGCCCCACAGGGTCAAGACGAGGTGATTTAAATAATAAGACCCAGACGGGTAAAATAGCCAAAGTCAACAATGACCTGTTGTTTTTTTTTTATTTTTTTTATTTTTTTTTTTTTTAGCCAATATGGACAAAGAGACACGGGGTGCTGTACACAGGTTGTGGACGGGCTGGTGGGTCACTGCCAGACTATCTCCCTGGTCCGATATGCAGCCTGCGTGGCCGAGACTGTCTTATATGATGCTGAGTCTAATTATGTATTAGATGTGCTACGAGTAACTGAGAGTGTGTCAAAATAATCACGGCAAACTGACTGGCGTCCTCATAGGTCAGTTATTATTACATAACCTTCGGTTATGTGTTAGATAGAGTGCACTTGGACACGTTTATTCCATGTACCCGCTGCCCCACAGGGTCAACACGAGGTGTTTAAATAATAAGACCCAGACGGGTAAAATAGCCAAGTCAACAATGTCCTGTTTTTTTAGCCAATATGGACAAAGAGAAACGGGGTGCTGTACACAGCTTGTGAACGGGGTGGCGGGTCGCTGCCAGACTATCCCCCTGGTCCGATATGCAGCCGCGGCGTGGCCGAGACTGCCTTATATGATGCTGAGTCTAATTATGTATTAGATGTGCTACGAGTAACTGAGAGTGTGTCAAAATAATCACGGCAAACTGACTGGCGACCTCATAGGTCAGGTATTACTACATAACTCAGTAACCTTCGGTTATGTGTCAGATAGAGTACACCTGGACATGGTTATTCCATATACCCACTACCCCACAGGGTCAAGACGAGGTGATTAAGTAATAAGATCCCAGACGGGGGGTAAATTTTCTGCACCGTGTGACAACGACCGATCAGCTACCAACCTATTTTTGGTTATTTTTCTATTCAGTTTTTGATCAGCGCACTTTATTATCGTGGTTTTTTTTTAAATTTTTTAATCATAAATAATATGTAGACTTGGAAAAAAAAAGAGAGCTGACATGTCGCTGTTTTGTCACTAAACCCAAAGACCCACCCACCCCGTAGGAAGGGTAGACGTTTGTGAACGTTCCCTTAGGTCTCTATTCTTTATTTATTGTGTGGCCCCTAAAGAGGGGCCAACCAACTGACACTGTCAGTTGGTTAGTAGATGCTACTCAACATGGGCGTAATTAATTACACCTAGTGTTGAGAAACAACATGCCTGAGCTCAAAAGGCCCCCGTTGGATGGGGGCCCTTGTGGCACAACGAGTTGATTCGTTTTTCAGATTACCGACTCGGCGAGAGTTTCTGCCTATGTATCTTTTATAAAGCCTTAGATATGGTGTGGTATTTTTCATCTCGCTATAGTTTAGTTGGTATTCGAAGAAACTGCCTCATTTCTATCAGAAATACACAATATTGAATTGTTTTTTATATTTTAATATATTCAGAAGCTCACTTTGTTGCCTATATAGCTCATTATGCGTTGAAATGTTCGCGAGCATCGTAGGAATGTACAAATCCCCTATTGTGGCGCCATCTGACGAAAGAGCAAGGAACTATACGTGACCTGAACCCCGCCCTCAGCGCGTTCGTTATTCGCATCTTAGACAGCGACTAAGAGACGCTCAAACTGTCTCTTATTTAGTTTGAACTTATCACAAATTTGTCTTTGATAGGTTGTAGATCGACTTCTGACTTTTTAGTTAGAATAAAAAAACAAGTGACGCCGCCACAGACCCGCGCATTAACGCGCTCCGCCGTCTTCAGAGGGCTGAGTCTATAGTACAGTAGATTCTACTGTGTACTTACACTAACAGTGCTACATATACATACCTGAGTCATAAGTGGGTTTTTTTTTGTTGTTTTTTAGGGGAAAAAAAGTGATCTACTCACCCAAACCGCTATTAGTAGGTAACCTGTATGACCCATACCGCAAACATCTGCCTCGTGACTGATAGTGTACCGGTGGTGAAGTGCTGTTGCAAGAACAATTGAGGCTCTTTATATAGCTGAGAGAGCGAATGGACTAATCTTGTTTTCACCTTAAGCCCCACCCTATTCCAGAGTGGGTATCAAAAATCGCATGTACACGTATATGGGCTTATAGCTGGTGAATAGATAAGGCGGGGCACCTGTGTATACTAAGACTCCAGGGGGCGTTTTAACGACAGGTGTGACGCGCCAGCCCGTAGAGGGAGCTTTTGTTTTCACCTAGAGAGCGTATACAAAGCCTACAGGGGGTGATTAACGCCAGGTGTGACGCGGCAGCCAGTGGCCGGATCACCTCATCTTCTAAGCTTTTGTTTTCACCTAGAGAGGGGATCGAGAGTGTATACAAAAAAACTACAGGGGATGTTTAACGCGGCCAGCTGCCTACATGCTATAGCCTAAGCCTGTTTTCAGCTAGAGAGGGATCTACATCACCTAAGCCCTTTTCCACCCTTAAATCGATCTGATAATTACCATAAAGAAGAGTAATGCACGTTACATGTATATGGGCTTATAGCTGAGTAAGAGCTTAAGATGCTAGTCAACTGTGTATGCAAAAAAACTACAGGGGGTGTCTAAAGTCGATTGTCATGCGCCAGCGGGCGGACAGAAGTCTGCCACTCTAGCTGTGACTACAAGCGCGTACGTGTGGTAGACAGCTTAAATCAAACACGAGTTAAGCTCCTTATAGCTTCCTACTGTCTGCGGATTCGAGTCTTTTGTTTTTTTCATGTATTTCCTCAGAGGGTCGAACAGGATTAAAGATGTAACGAACCCGCACCTACACAGGTAGACAGCCGGTCGCCTTCCTAGTGAGAGTTTTCCTCCTGAGTTAAGAAGCTTATCTCGGAGCCTAGTACATAAGCGAGAGTGAAACATGAGTCCCACACACTTCTTTATCCACCTTCAGCATGGCGTCATCAGGAATCACTCTACGTTCTACCGAATGTGAGCAATCCCAACACTACTACAGAGCCGCGACAACACCACATGAGGAGACGTCCATGTTTACTGATGAGTCAACAAGTAGCAAGGTGGAGGTTGGTTTTTATCAAGATTCGTACGGGTGGCTGGAAAGTGTGAGGGCTACTTCTGCAGCTAATGCTGCTGCTCGTGCAAAACGTGAAGCTCGTATCGCTGTTCGTGCTACACATGCTGCATACGAAGTTGCCAATGCTGCTAACAACGTTGCTGTTACTCTCGCCGCTGCTGCTCGTGCTGCTAATCTTTTTGCTACTGTTTCCGCTCTTGCTACCGATGCTGCGGCTACTAATGCTGCAACGTCTGCTAAAAGTGTCGCTGTTGCGGCTGCTGCTAGGGCTAATGCTATTAATGCTTGTACAGCTGCTAAAAAAATAGCCTGTTTTGCTTATGCTAGTCGCAGTGTCGCTGTTACGGCTATGACTGATGCCCATGATGCTAAGTTACGGGCTTTTGCTTTTGCTGAAGATGCTGTTGATGCTCAAGATGTTGCTGCTGCTGCTGCTACTGCTGCTGATGATGCTGCTGCTGCCGCTGCTGCTGCTGCTGAAGATGCTGCTGCTGCTGCGGCTGATGCTCTAGACACCTATGACGCTGCTGCTCTAGACACCTATGACGCTGCTGCTGCTGCTGCTGCTGAAGATGCTGCTGCCGCTGCTCTAGACACCTATGACGCGGCTGCTGCTGCTTTTGCTGAAGATACTGTTGATGCTGCTGCTGCTACTGCTGCTGCCGCTGCTGCTACTGCTGCTGCCACTGCTCTAGACACCTATGACGCTCCTGCTACTCCTGCTCTAGACACCTATGATGCTGCTGCTGCTGCTGCTGCCACTGCTCTAGACACCTATGACACTCCTGCTACTCCTGCTCTAGACACCTATGATGCTGCTGCTGCTGCTGCTGCTGCTGAAGATGCTGCTGCTGCTGCTGCACTAGTCATCTATGACGTGGCTGCTGCTCTAGACACTTATGACGCGGCTGCTGCTGCTGCTGCTGCTGAAGATGCTGCTGCTGCTGCTGCTCTAGACACCTATGACTGAAAACATAGTAGGCGTTATTTACAAACACTGCTGTTACCTATGCCTAAACTTAGTAGGTCTTATTTACAAACAAGAGAGCCACGTGGTGTTGTTTACAAACAAAGAGAGCCACGTGGTGTTGTTTACAAACAAAGATAGTCACGTGATGTTGTTGTGGTCTATCATGTCAATGAAGGGGTCGCGTGATCAAGGGGGCGCGGCCTATTATGCAAATGAGGGGGTCACGTGACCAAATGGCGACCTCTGATTGGCTGGTGATCAAGAGGGCGTGGCTTATTATGCAAATGAAAGGGTCACGTGATCAAGGGGGCGTGGCCTATTATGCAAATGAGGGGGTCACGTGACCAAATGGTGGCCTCTGATTGGCTGGTGATCAAGGGGGCGTAACCTATTACGTAATTATGCAAATGAGGGGGCGTGGCCTATTACGTAATTATGCAAATGAGGGGGTCACGTGACCAAATGGAGGCCTCTGATTGGC
The DNA here is from genome assembly GCA_947462335.1 of Harmothoe impar. Lineage (NCBI taxonomy): Eukaryota > Metazoa > Annelida > Polychaeta > Phyllodocida > Polynoidae > Harmothoe > Harmothoe impar. The sequence goes on from OX381708.1 coordinate 78,185,216, forward strand.
TGCAGGTCGATTGAGTAATAAACAGTACTTAACTATAGTCCCGTTCCGATACATACTATACTACTTACTGCTACTTGGACATTGTCTAGGTGCTGGTACAACAGGGATACTGGTGATCTGTGCGTATAAAGGCATCAACCTCGTCACCTTTGCAGTTTTGGGTAACATCAAGCTTGTGCTAAACTTCATTCTCCAGTATACAGTGATGAATAACATTGTGAAGGTTGCAGCAAATGGACTGGAGATATCTGGAGTTTTTATCTCAATGATTGGTTTAATCTATACTGCTGGGTTCGATATATATGCTGAGAAAACACAGGTGTTCTAAAATCATGCCAGGAATGACAAACTGATCAACACTTTGGTTAGGCTTTGCTGCTCCTTACTGCAGCTGAGGCACTTACTGCAAGCTGGACAACCTCATGCACAAGAACAACGCAATAGTATTGGGTAGTCATTGGAACAGCCTAGGACTTGAGAGTTGTCATTACTGATGACTTTAGCTCTTCAAATTGGCAATAGCTAAATGTACCACCTTAACATAGTCATTATGACAACTTTGGTCTGAATAGTAGTCACAATGACGACCTCAGGTCGTCACCTTGACTGCCTTAAGTTGTCACTTTTGGTATTGTCAAAAATAAGGACACTGAAGTTCTCAGTGTACCTGATATTGTGTCTTAGAAAGATTATAAACTAAGTTTATTTACCATGCTTGTCTACCTAAATATATAGACGAAACTCCACGCCATTAACCAGGTGGAGGACTGAACTAGGTATACAGCCTGGCCTGTAATTTCAGGAAGTCTGTTAATGTAATAGTGTAATAAACGATACTTTGTGTCTCTATGATATTGGTAGAGTATCAAGTAAAGAACAAAGTCAACACAGTTCGGATCAAGTGTTACAGGTTGCGAATCAGGTTTATTCAATAACCTGGACAGGCAGTATCTATGTGTGCGAACTCCCATAGAGTTCGGAACGGGTCAGTAGGCTAATCAGCCGCAATGATCACGGGGTCTCCTCACCAGCGTGGCTCAGAGTAACCGACGAGAACCGCCAGATGCTGGGTATATATAGGCAGCCAGCCTGCGCGGGCACACGCAGACCGGAAGCCTATAGCGACCTCTGTCCATACCCCAAGCCCGAGGCAGGTGTCGCCACCTACCGTCGGACTGAAGGGTTCGGACTGAGTTCGCAACACAGCATCCAACAGCACTCGTCATATAACAAACCCGTATAACCCTAGCCCCTACACAGGCCACCCAGGCTGGTTTAGCAGGCCGGGAGTCTTAACAGGCAGGGTGTTTAGACTAGTTGTTCACACTCTCCCAGCACATCAGCCTGGTATAGCAGGCTGGAGCTCAGGCTTTCACACCTTCTCCAAGCAGATACAGCAGTCCTACCACATATGATACAAATTTAAACATTAATTATTCGAAAATGCAATGAACCAGGCACATACTGCATCCATGAGTTAATAGGAAATGATAAATATCCTCAATACAAGTTTATCTTTTGCAAATATCCTATAAAAATGGCAAATATGATTATAATGAAGCTACAGTAAACACACAGTGATGTACCAGAACGGCCCTAAATACCAGGCTGAGCGACCTGTCCAACCAACCTGGGTGGAGTGTCCAGTCTGTATTGTAAATCCACCTGTTAACATAACATGTACATTATATTTTACAAAGCCGAATGCCCAGCTTCAACAAGTGGTGTATGTACATGTATGTTAATTACTGCTTTCATGTCTATTACATGGCCCTACTCTCTCTAATTGACGAAAATTAACTAAATTGGAGGCCATGGAGTACTGCACCTTATACTCCATGTCCAATGCTAATAATGTTATGCAATCATGATATATTGATTATGTTCATGCACTCACCAGCATATTTATATATATGTACACCATTACAACATCAGAACCACTGTATGAATCAAAGTCTCACAAAGCACCTATCCCTGAGACATAGGGCCAACCTGCAGTCCCTAAATGTCAAAAAGTCACTATCCCACAAATATTTGAGACATAGAGACCACACTCACTTGACTATTTAGCCAAAATCAACCAAGTTTATGCTTGACTATAGGTCGACTGCATGACTAACTTAAGTTAGACATATGGACTAAGAAGGTATAGCAGTTTTTGTTCACACAACTATAGTAATGAGTGGCTAAGCTTTCCAGGTCCATTATTATTAGTATAATATGAAAAAGAAATGAATAACTAGAGATATCGCCCACACACACCTTCATTGCTTTAAAATTATATACATCCATGTCTCGCAATTGGTTCAAAGAGTGCTCAGACAACTGTATATTGCTACATTAAGTTAATCAGAAACAGAGATAGCAAATGTGATTCAGTATTCAACCTTTTGAAATAAAGAAATGATAACAGGTCTGTTAACTTTCTATAAACGCTATCGACCAACCTTGAGACCATGTGTTATAATATCAGATCAAGGTCATCAAACTTGAATCTATCACAGGGGTGCAGAATTCAGTGAAACAATGGTGAGATAAAGTGTCAGCTATAGGTGACTTCTGCTGTGATCCCACACAGAGAAAGGTAAAGTTGTCAACTGTGTCTCCCACGTGGCTCTGGTGAAATAGAGAGTCAAACCGCTAATGACTCTGCTGATATGAAGGGTCAACTTGAGTTGAATCTGTACTGTCAATGTCAACTTAAGTTGACCTTTGATACAAGCAGAGTCGATAGCTGTTTGACACTCCATTTTTACCAGAGCCACGTGGTAGACACAGTTGACTCCTTTACGTTTGTCTGTGTGCTCTTGCAGATCCAGTGCAGTTTGTATATAGACCCAGCAGAACCTCGTTCCCAACACACACTGACAGTCAACATGATGACCAAGCTGCTCCTGCTCTGCCTGGCTCTGGTGGTGCCCTCTCTGGGGGCCAGCCTGCCCTACATCATCGGTGGGAATAAAGTGACCAACGCCACCAAGTTGTCATGTTACCATGCTGGCATCTGGCACTAAAACGTTGAAGGCTGACCAGAAAAGTCATATGTCGATGCTGAGAGAGCTAGTACTATAGATCTTCCCACCATATATGAGACTAAAACTTAAAGTTTCCTCTGTATATTTTGACGAGTCATTAATAATTTTGCAACCCCTCAACCTGTAATAGTGATCCAGGTATCAGGTTAAAGCTAGAGTAAAGGGCTATATGACTGTGCCATTGTTACTATCATGTTTTAAAATCATGTGACTGGTTGCCATGGAAACAGTGGCAAAACTTTCTGAAATCGTTGATTTTTCCCCACCTTTCATCAGTCTGACAACTATCATAGGGAAACTACTCGCAGTGTGCACATGGGAAGTCCACAGAAGGAGTAAAGCAAAATTCCACTTGTGATAGCTCTGACACCTTTACTTTGCAAAATATGAGTCTCTAAACATATGTTTAGAATGCTTCATGCCTGTTATTGAAGAGAATACTTTAGAATCTATTCAACCATTATGCACAGAGACTCGGGAGTAAGTGCAAATCAAAGCCAGTCACCATAGCTACAATCCTAAAGTAGAGAGGGGGAATGAGTGTGCGGTTAGGGGCATGTATTGGTAACTAAAATAAAGTTTTAGTCATCCCACTGTGTTTAACTATATATGTAATCTCACCATTATGCCTATTATTAAAACAGGCTATCAAGAGCCAAGTGTTGGCTCCTTTTAAAAAGTGTTAAAATACTGGTAACTAAGTGTTACCTCAAGCCATATTAGCTCATTTTCGCAACTTAAGACAGTTTTGGGAAGCTAGTTTTGAAAACTGCTTTCCAAAACATTAAATTGCAGTCTTTGCCTTATGCTTATGGTCTTATTCTGTCTGGTACACAAATGATGCTTTCTCTCACTGTATCTGCCCCTACCTCCCTCCCTGTCATAGTTTCTGCCCCAGTCCCTCTGCGTCAAAGTACATCTACCCTGTGTCTACCAATACATATCTGCCTTTCAGCTTACCCTTCCCACCCCGCTCTCTATTTTAAAGTGTTTGTCTATCCTTCCCTTCAGTAAAACAAATGTTAGGACCCACTTCATATTCACAGGAACACGTATTTAGATCAAAAGGGGGAGGGGGGGTTGGGGTTAATGTTTTCTTTAATTACCTAAATTTATATCAGCCTTATTTTTCTGTGAGCCACTGCCATAACTTTGACAAATGTACAAACTGTACATGGGAACTAATTGTGGCCACCTTTTTAGAATTGTATTTCTAAAATCACGTGTATCAGCTATACCAAGGCTGTGTCTCATGACCTTGGGCCAATGTTTTCGTCTCTGACCGGGTGCCATCTCTGACCGGGTGCCGTCTCTGACCGGGTGCCGTCTCTGATCAGGTGTCAGAAAACAGGTGTTTTAAAAAGAATTATACTCATATATATAAGGATTTGGAAAAACGTTATGGCTGTTGTTATATAATCATTTAACAGATTCTTATAATAACCGTCTTCGAAGTTTGACTAATTTACAGGCGAGTCAGCGAGCTCACTGACTCGTCTCACTTGAAGTCCATTTTCCACGACTTATCATTGTTTCTCCTGCCTTAAAAGCTCACAACGTAAAGAAAACATATTATTCTTTGTTAATCTGCAATAATTTACTACTTACATGGTCAAATTAAGGAGGATTGATTGATTTTCGGCCAAGTTAAGTCGCCGAAACTTGACTCGTCGGATTCTTGAAATTTGTCCATTTTTTGACGACATCCGCACAAAGTCACGATCGAGTTTTTTATTTTTATAATTACTAAAAAAACATTTAAAAACATCTATAACATCATTGCCTACCATACAGCATAACGATGACATCCATATTTAATCGTATTATGCCATAATGAAGCATTTCCTATCGTTCGACACGACGACAATGTCAACAAAATGGCCATCTCGCGGGTTGACGGGATCTCGCGAGAGTGCGACTCGGAAATGCTCGGGTATCATTTTATCTTCCAAAATAGAGCAAATTACGGACTTTCAAGGTAATATTATTACTCCTACAGGTAATATATAGGCAGTCGCGGACATTTTGGACAGTATCACCGTCTTGATAAAAAAATAATTTGTTTATCGAGCGCTTCGGCAATGTCCGGTATCAAAATCCAACATGGCGGACACGGGAATGCCGAGGGACGATGATTCGGTACCAAATTGGTTAATTTCATCGATTACAGCTCAAGTATGCAAGGTAAGTCCGCAATTTTTGTTGCCATTGATAGATTAGGCTCCCTTCATTTGGGGGGTGAAATTGCGAACAGCTCAGTAGCCGGGTTATTTCGCAAAATGACAAAGACCGGGCCCTAAACTTGCCAAGACCTAAAAACAGAGCCAATGATCAAATGATAGAAGTTTGAAAATGACAGCGTGGCTGGGCGCCCCTGTTTGAAAATGCTCCAACCAAATTTTCTGGGGGGGTAGGGCCTAATTCAGCTACTGTACGTCCAAATATGGGATGTTTAGTAGAGCTTAGGCTTTGTTTTCATTAAATATGATTTATTTTAACCCCCAAACGATGGCAATTAAAAAAAAAAAAAATCGTCTCAATCTGAATATAGGTCAACGATCAGCTGATCGGCGCTGAACTCTCCGAGCAGAGGCTTAGTAGTATAACATTGCAAAGCATATGCTTGGAGACCGAGACATACCGCCCTACCGGACTGTCATTTCTCAACTTGAATCAAATTTCTTGAAAATGGCTCATTTCAAAGGTAAATCTCAACCAATATTCACCTTATTAGGCTCGTTAGATGCAGAAATGTCAGCTTTATTAGGCCCTGGTGTGTCAGCCCTCCATCCCCCCTACTTTTTGTGAAATTTGACTTTGTTTGGGAATTTTGGCGAGTAGAACGCTTCGACCTAGAGTCTTTGGGATAGCGCCAAACGAAGCGTCTCGGCGAGAGGATTTCAGAAATGTAAAATTTGTCTCTCTATCATGTTTAGTTCCATAGCTAGAGGTATTTGGGGCAGGGCACCCCCTTGAAGAAAAAAAAATTGACCCCCCCCCCCCCCCCGTGTCAGGTTTCAGGGTTGACTTTGTCACGTGAGACGCTACCCGGTAGTGCTTTAACATAGCGATGTAAACATGAAAACTGCTCTAAAATATTGTACAAGGGGGGGGGGGGGAGCCCCAAAATATTTTTTTCTGAACTCCCCTGTATTAGGCCTTTCTAATGATACAATTCATTAAGAAATCCAACAAGTAGAAGTGACTAAACCAATAGCGGCAGGACCCTCAAACATGAATACTACTAGAATAACTTGAAAAATTGCTCAACGACAAGCCCTTTTTTGGGGGGGTTAGAGCAATTTTTGGGATCTGCCCTTAATATGTGGCAAAGAAGACATGTTGAATATCCAAGTTTCCGCTATCCCATTGAAAGAAAAATTCTTTATGACCCCCCAAGCCCCCCCTGAGTTTGGGTCAATTCACCATCCCAACCCTGTTGAAATCCTATACACGGTCTCGTGGCTGATCAACTTGAGTTTGCTTTTTTGGATTTATGGATATTTCGGGGCCCCAAACATTTCTGAGCCTCAGATAATAGTAAAGTAGACATGCTGAAGTACCACCTATTTTTTTCCTGACCCAAAAGGACCCGCTTTTGACCCAAATAGAGCAGGCGAGACTCTACCCTGTAGTGCTTTAACATAGCGAGTCTATCCGCGCTGACTGACATTGGCTCGATGCATACATGAAAACTGCTCTAAAATATTGTACAAGGGGGGGGGGGGAGCCCCAAAATATTTTTTTCTGAACTCCCCTGTATTAGGCCTTTCTAATGTTACGATTCATTAAGAATCCAACAAGTAGAAGTGACTAAACCAATAGCGGCAGGACCCTCAAACATGAATACTACTAGAATAACTTGAAAAATTGCTCAACGACAAGCCCTTTTTTGGGGGGGTTAGAGCAATTTTTGGGATCTGCCCTTAATATGTGGCAAAGAAGACATGTTGAATATCCAAGTTTCCGCTATCCCATTGAAAGAAAAATTCTTTATGACCCCCCAAGCCCCCCCTGAGTTTGGGTCAATTCACCATCCCAACCCTGTTGAAATCCTATACATGGTCTCGTGGCTGATCAACTTGAGTTTGCTTTTTTGGATTTATGGATATTTCGGGGCCCCAAACATTTCTGAGCCTCAGATAATAGTAAAGTAGACATGCTGAAGTACCACCTATTTTTTTCCTGACCCAAAAGGACCCGCTTTTGACCCAAATAGAGCAGGCGAGACTCTACCCTGTAGTGCTTTAACATAGCGAGTCTATCCGCGCTGACTGACATTGGCTCGATGCATACATGAAAACTGCTCTAAAATATTGTACAAGGGGGGGGGGAGCCCCAAAATATTTTTTTCTGAACTCCCCTGTATTAGGCCTTTCTAATGTTACGATTCATTAAGAATCCAACAAGTAGAAGTGACTAAACCAATAGCGGCAGGACCCTCAAACATGAATACTACTAGAATAACTTGAAAAATTGCTCAACGACAAGCCCTTTTTTGGGGGGGTTAGAGCAATTTTTGGGATCTGCCCTTAATATGTGGCAAAGAAGACATGTTGAATATCCAAGTTTCCGCTATCCCATTGAAAGAAAAATTCTTTATGACCCCCCAAGCCCCCCCTGAGTTTGGGTCAATTGCTATCCCAACCCTGTTGAAATCCTATACACGGTCTCGTGGCTGATCAACTTGAGTTTGCTTTTTTGGATTTATGGATATTTCGGGGCCCCAAACATTTCTGAGCCTCAGATAATAGTAAAGTAGACATGCTGAAGTACCACCTATTTTTTTCCTGACCCAAAAGGACCCGCTTTTGACCCAAATAGAGCAGGCGAGACTCTACCCTGTAGTGCTTTAACATAGCGAGTCTATCCGCGCTGACTGACATTGGCTCGATGCATACATGAAAACTGCTCTAAAATATTGTACAAGGAGGGGGAGCCCTAAAATATTTTTTTCTGAACTCCCCTGTATTAGGCCTTTCTAATGTTACGATTCATTAAGAATCCAACAAGTAGAAGTGACTAAACCAATAGCGGCAGGACCCTCAAACATGAGTACTACTAGAATAACTTGAAAAATTGCTCAACGACAAGCCCTTTTTTGGGGGGGTTAGAGCAATTTTTGGGATCTGCCCTTAATATGTGGCAAAGAAGACATGTTGAATATCCAAGTTTCCGCTATCCCATTGAAAGAAAAATTCTTTATGACCCCCCAAGCCCCCCCTGAGTTTGGGTCAATTCACCATCCCAACCCTGTTGAAATCCTATACACGGTCTCGTGGCTGATCAACTTGAGTTTGCTTTTTTGGATTTATGGATATTTTCGGGCCCCAAACATTTCTGAGCCTCAGATAATAGTAAAGTAGACATGCTGAAGTACCACCTATTTTTTTCCTGACCCAAAAAGACCCATTTTTGACCCAAATAGAGCAGGCAAGACTCTACCCGGTAGTGTATTTAACACTCAGAAAGGTTAATAGAGCTGTCTGTGGTTTAATACATGTAAATACCCAGTAGTGACTTTAAATAAGAGGCCATGGCCAGAAGTTAAAGTTCTTTTTCTGCCATTTTATATGTAAATTCTTATATTTTCCAGTGAACGTGAGCGGTACGAGCAGGAGTCGCACAAACGGGAGCCACGGGAGCGGGAGTCGCCGGAGTTGCAGGAGTGGGAGCCTTGGCCACGTGGACACAGCACTCAGAACCTTGATCAGGGGCTCTTCAACACGTCTAGGAGCTCCAACCACTCCTCCTCGGGTCAGCATTTACCCAATTTTTAACTTCAGGGGGGGTCTCTGAAATTTGGTCTTCAGAGCAAATCTTAAACTCCACAGTACTGACTGAGCACCCAATGTGACCAATTTTCATGGGATACTTTCAGGGGGTTAGGCCTAATTCTCAGTACTGCCACTAACGCACTGCTAAAGATAGACCTTGAATTTGTATAAAAAACAATTCCCAGGTCATTAACCCAATTTTTGACTTCAGGGGGGGGGGTCTCGGAAATTTTTCCCCAGAGCCAATTATAGTGCCAAACGAAGCGTCTTGGCGAGAGGAGTTCAGAAATGTTCAATTTATCTCTCTATCATGTTTAGTTCCAGAGCTAGGTGCATATTAGTGACCTTTCGTCCCCCCCCCTGGTTTGATACATGTCCGACCTTAAACTCCACAGTACTGCCTCAGAAAGGTTATTAGAGCTGCCTGTGCTTTAAAAGATGTAAATACCCGGTATTTAACACTCAGAAAGGTTAATAGAGCTGTCTGTGCTTTAATACATGTAAATACCCGGTAGTAAAGGCCATGGTTCTTCAGAAGTTAAAGTTCTTTTTCTGCCATTTTATATGTAAATTCTTATATTTTCCAGTGAACGTGAGCGGTACGAGCAGGAGTCGCACAAACGGGAGCCACGGGAGCGGGAGTCGCCGGAGTTGCAGGAGTGGGAGCCTTGGCCACGTGGACACAGCACTCAGAACCTTGATCAGGGGCTCTTCAACACGTCTAGGAGCTCCAACCACTCCTCCTAGGGTCAGCATTTACCCAATTTTTGACTTCAGGGGGGGTCTCTGAAATTTGGTCTTCAGAGCAAATCTTAAACTCCATAGTACTGACTGAGCGCCCAATGTGACCAATTTTCATGGGATACTTTCAGGGGGTTAGGCCTAATTCTCAGTACTGCCACTAACGCACTGCTAAAGATAGACCTTGAATTTGTATAAAAAACAATTCCCAGGTCATTAATCCAATTTTTGACTTCAGGGGGGGGGGTCTCGGAAATTTTTCTCCAGAGCCAATTATAGTGCCAAACGAAGCGTCTTGGCGAGAGGAGTTCAGAAATGTTCAATTTATCTCTCTATCATGTTTAGTTCCAGAGCTAGGTGCATATTAGTGACCTTTCGTCCCCCCCCCTGGTTTGATACATGTCCGACCTTAAACTCCACAGTACTGCCTCAGAAAGGTTATTAGAGCTGCCTGTGCTTTAAAAGATGTAAATACCCGGTATTTAACACTCAGAAAGGTTAATAGAGCTGTCTGTGCTTTAATACATGTAAATACCCGGTAGTAAAGGCCATGGTTCTTCAGAAGTTAAAGTTCTTTTTCTGCCATTTTATATGTAAATTCTTATATTTTCTAGGCAAGAGTCGCCGGAGTCGCACATGTAGGGGCTCCACAACACGTGTAGGGGCTCCATACCACGCCTAGGGGCTCCACAACATGGCTAGGGGCCCCACAACACTCATACTAGCCCTTTAAATATGGACTTCATGAGAGGGAATTTCGGATACAAGTCGGGCGTGAAACCCGTCTAGAAACTGTTTCACATATCTAGGAAACTCATCCACATGTTTAGGAACTCTTCAACATGTGTATCTAAACTCATCAATGGGTCTAGAAACTTTATATCTAGGAATTCCACTAGACATTTAGAAAGTCTAGGAACTCTTCAATATATCAATCTTCATCCAAGTCAATTGATTGCTGCCCTTTTAATTATTAATAAAATCAGTTTCCATTATAACAGAAGGAATTCCTTTGTTGTCATTAATAACCTCTATGTCATCAAGTAAACAAATTTCCTCACCAGCTTTGAAATAAATCCCAAACACACCTCCAAATGCCTAATGCGTTTCCAAACACAACCCCTTCCAAAATAGTAAATCCAGTATCTTCTCAAACAAGTGAGGGCTAGCAAACAGATGGAATCTGTTTGCGCCCTCACTTGTAACTATAATTATAATTAGCCTCCTGCTATTGGTATTTTGACCTTATCAAGCCAAGTCGGTCAGAGACGGCACCCGGTCAGAGACGGCACCTGGTCACAGATGGCACCCGGTCAGAGACAAAAACATTGGCCCAAGGTCGTGAGACACAGCCCCTAGTATGAGCATGTTTGGTGCCCAATGAAAGCTGAAGTTGACCATCTACCAGATGCTTTGTCTTAGCACACATGCATGGTTCTATAAACCTTATATCATGGATATCAGTTGTAGGCCATGCTCAATAGATAGCTTGGCCTTAATTTGACCTATTTATTCGTTTGACCTTACAACGACTTACATAGGACAGGCAGTTAAACGTAAGAGGTTCCATTACTGTATCAATCTAACCAATTATCCATACAACCTGTGGCTATTAAAGACAAGGCAATCTGTACGAAGTGGTTACTAAGTACTTGAATAGTTGCAATCACACCGTACTACAGGAGTCCAAAATACAATTATTTTCACCAGATTAGTTTGTAAGTGGTGTATTATTTACCATCGAAATGTAAGTGAGCCTAAAACAGCTAGTTTTATTCGGTAGGAGTATGGCATTTGTCATGGTGTTGCTCTGATATAATGGTATTTAATTAGGCAGTTAGCCCGGGGAGTACAATTTGGATTAGCCACACAGTGTACTGTTTCCTGTTTTTCTAATAGACTAAACTTCCCAAGCTATAATAATCTGTTACAGTGAACAGATCAATGTGTGGTTGTTTTGTAGGCAGTTACTTCTGATCATTGCTCCTTTCAGCGGTACACCAAGTCAGTCAGTACCAAACCATCGTAGAATACACACCTGTCTATTACCTACGTCTACACTACCATCTATAAGGTACATATCGATCTGTACTATGCCCTTGTGATAAACCTTAGGCGTGCTCTTCAACCTACAGGGACTTATACTTCTAAAACAGTCACTTAAACAGTATGCTACATTAGCGCTTTAGGGACATTACAGGACTTCTCTACCTGCAGCATTTGTACAAGACCTGCGCTCATTTGAAGCTGACACTCACAGGATATACTTTATATTCCACATTAATTTGAACTGCTATTACTAAATAAGGGGACACAAGCAAACACAAGTTTGCAGTTTCTGATACACGTCTATGGGACAGAGTACATGCTCAAAATGATAAAGTGGTAAGTACTATTTTCTTCAACCTTTAAAACCCCAGCCGCTCTAATTTAGCCCAGAGTAGCGGTCCTCGCTTAGCTCTGTCCAATAATAGTAGTTTTACAATCATACTTTCTGGTTCCATCTCCTGTTCCTGTTTGCTGGTTCCAAGCTACCAGCAGGGATTGCCTAAACCCAGCAAAATCCAAAGTTCAAGGTCATTTGGCAGTTACAAGAGCCTTCATTTGGAAGGATTTGGGAATAATTTGGGAACGGGAGAATGACCATTACTACAGCATGTGTTTTGCCTTTAAAGGGGCATTCTTACCACTCGCACTTAACCACATAGTAAACTAGAACGGTACTAGAATTTTGAGTGGGATACGCTCAGTGATTATGCCACTTTAAGAACTACATAATTGCCTATTTGTTCTCATGATGCATGAATGCTGGCCGGGCGCCACATCAATGCATCATGCTAACAAAACAGCATTGATACACTCTTAAAGGGGTCATGTGGCCATGTTGTTGTTGTTGACAACGTTGGTAGAAAAGTCTTTCAATAATTGCCATTGAATATTTTCCTAGAAATAATCTGCTAAGTGGATGGAATTGTCTAGTTGTCTCCAGTATCATTGACATTTGAAGAAGATCTAGTAACGATCTAGCAACAATTACTGCCTTCATTTAAATGATATGCTTGAAAACACCTGACAACCATTTTCTGTCGCCTCATACGTGACTCATTGCTTTCTTTGAAACTACCTGAACTGGACCTGGCTCATGTTGTGGTCTCTGGCATCATGACTGAATAATTTGTCAAATGAATTCACATTAACATTTCGTAATTGCCGTTCCGATTTCTTTGCGATATACCATGTAAACGTTGAATTACACATATAAGGAACAAGGTACACAGCCAAAAAATATCATCTCATTTCAAGTAAATAAGATAATTAGGGAGTGGTCATGTTTTAACAACAAGGGGGGGGGTTGGTGGATTTGGGGGGGCACCAAAAAAATTTGGACCCCTTGAAGGGGGGGACCAAAACAATTTGGACCTCTTTTGAGGGAGGGACCAAAAAAATTGCACCCCTTTTTAGCGAAAAAGCCCGTGCGTCACTATAGCTTAAAGGGGTCGCCCGCGCTAAATTTCAACCTGCTTAAGGGAGGGACCACAACATTTTGGACCCCTCCCGCGGGGGGACCCAGAAACTTTCAACCTGCTCACAAGAAAATCCACCGACCCCCCCCCTGTTGTTAAAAAATGACCACTCCCTTAAACCCGACTGGCGGACAAATGACTAGTTTTTAGAAAAAACTAAATTAATTAAAACTAGTCATTTGTCCACCAGTCTTAATTTTAGGAAAAAATATTTGATTAAAACTAGCCGAGTTTATTCATCCTATATTCTTGAAATAAGATAACTATGTTTGGCTGTGTAAGTACCTTGACTACATACAATGTATACAAAAGGATGTGTAGGGAAGAGTGAGCTATGCGGCATCACACACCAGTCATCTAGGTGAATTTTGCCCTTTTTCATTGAGTAATTTTTTGCATCAACTTTTAAAATGGCGTCAAGCAATGATAGTTAATTTCATCGTGGCGAGGATCATATTTTAATCCATAGTATAAAGGCAATTAGTTTTATTTATTCCCTAGACCAAGATGTTATTATTCTGAATTATCATAAATTAGTTTGGTATCTTTCAACTCCCTCACAAGCCGGCCTTAATACACATGAATGTTCCCATTATCTTTAGTATAGATTGGATCTGAATACTCTCTAATGATAATTGCAGTGGCCATATTACAAAATGGTTGAGGTATGCCTCATTTCAACCAACATATACTGTGGACTTTAATAGAAATACATGTACCCTGGAACTGATTTACTGAAATTAGAACAATATGTATGTGATTATATTTCAACAATAGTTTAATGATTTCATGTAACCTTCAATTAAACCTTGATTTATTGTCAAAGATGAATTGATGTTGATGTGCATATCAATAACCATGAAGCTAATATCATGAATTAAGGCTACTTAAACTAATGTTCTGGGTAATCATGTTGCGTCCTCACTTCAAATTAGGTACATATGACCCCTAGGAACCCCACGGCTTTAGGTACCGATAAGCTATACTTAGTTCTGGATGTAACCATACATAACCCTACATTATCCATTCCTCTTACAAACATCACTGTACTTCACCCATAAGTCACTGTACATCAAACATACATCACTGTACATCACAAATCCATTATTCTACCTACAACAGAGGATGTATGGGGATAGTAATAAAGCTACCTACCGGCATATAAAGCAACGCATGTGTCTGAGGGGAAAACACAGCAGGGCATGTGTCTTCCGGTAGTGTGTCACATGTGGCCCAACAAAACACTGTACATTCGTCATCAGACGTCACCCATACATCACCCACACATCACCCATACATCCACCACACATCACCCACACATCACCCACACATCACCCACACATCACCCACACATCACCCACACATCACCCACACATCACCCACACATCACCCACACATCACCCACACATTACCCACACATCACCCACACACAACCCACACATCACCAACACATCACCCACACACAACCCACACATCACACACACATCACACACACACAACCCACACATCACCAACACATCACCCACAAATCACCCACACATCACCCACACATCACCTACACATCACACATCACCCATACAACACCCACACATCACCCATACCTACCCAACACATCACCCAAACATCACCCAAATATCATCCATACATCACCCACACATCACTCACTCATACAGCTATTGATCACCAGCGTTTAGCCGGCAGGGGAATTTGTCATATGCTGGCACCGTTTTTCCTGAAATTTCTAGGTCGGTGGTGAAAAGAAGTATTACAGATTTCTCCTCACATTTACCATAGTATGAGTAACCTGAACTACTTTATCTGTTATGCTTCATGATCGCAAATAAAACTTGATCAAATCAGCCAAGAGAGTTGGCCCTATTTTACTACATTATAAAGCGGATCCTTTTGTCAGTTAGCCAATCAGAACAATTAAACCTGACTTTACTCCTTCATAACCAACTCTTTCTAAATAAATCCTAGTTTTCTGTAATTGATATCTACCCACACAGTTGGTTGTAACCTACAGGTGTCAATGTCTATGGATAAACATATCTGACCTATAAATGTAGAGTTCAGTGTTGGCCAAAAACAGATTTTCCCTTCAATACAGCTTAAACTCCCCAGTTCTCATACAAGACTAAACAGTGGAATGCACGTTGGCTTTGTTGTTCTAAAAAATCTTTTTTAGAAGTACTCAAATTTAACAGTTACTCCATCATTGGAACACAGAAAATAAAAATCCATTTCAATTAGAAATGGTAAAAGTTGCAAATCTGTAAATTGAGAAAAAAAAAAAGGGACCAGGATGTAACCTGAATCCTGTAGACCAATCAGAGAGCTCCCTGTGACATATCAGTTTTATAATCATTATTTTGATATCATTGCAATGAATCCAATGGTAGGAACCAACCTGTTCGAATCTGTAAGGCCACTTATCAAGAAAAACCTAAATCATCCTATACAATTTTAGCCAAGGAGTGAGAAAGACTTTTCTGACCTCGGTGATGAGAAACCACTTTTTTGAGTTGCCTAGATGGTAGTGGGATGCACATAAGCATGTGTGCGGAAAACGCTAAAATATATACTGAGCAAAAATTAATATGTTTACAGTATATACACATCCTATATTTACAGCTACATCAACAGGAAAATGCACTCAATAAAAGCTATCCTCCTTGTGGAGTTGATAGGATCATTCTACGTAGGCTACCTGTTGGGGTTTAAGCCGGCTATCCACACCCACGTTTCCTTCTTTGCCAACATAGGATCCATGCAAAGGGGATTACCTCAAGGCACAGGTAAGGACAAAGGGTAAAATCCTCACAACATAATATTAGTAAGGTAGAATATCTATCTTATACAAAATCGTTGTCAAACTTTTCATATCTCTCAATTCTGAAACCAAGCATATCCTATGGTAAGGACATAAGAAAATCCTCAGTTAGGAGTTTACACATCAGATGGCAGTGCTGCTGGCAAACATTTGAATTCAGGTTTCATCCAGGGTTTCTAAACTAGTATCAAAACCGGGCCTATTTGTAAAATGCTCCAACCCTTTTAGAAGACAAATCTTTTAAAAAAAAGGTTTAAAAATATACATCAAAAAAAAAATGGAAAAAAATCAGACATATGACTGCTACAGATATGGCGACCAGAAGGGCCAGCCAACTTGTCGTTGACGTTGGTACCAGACTCTCACAACCTGTAGGCGGGCGGAACCCGACCGCTATGATTCATCTCGATGACACGGTAGGCAAACCCTTTACATAACCCTTAGAGGACAGCCTTAGCAACTGCTCTCTGTCTATTGTCACACACATTGACTCTGAATTTGAGTTCTGTAAAGTTTATTGACCTTAAATCTTAACATGGAAGCGTTTAAGGCAATGGTCAAATTGACAAATATCCATACATAGGCAAAGACTAACACTTAATACAGATCACATAAAGCAGAGAGGTACTTGTTCAAAATATCTGAAAGACGACTGTCATGTAAATCTCCTGATGGGAAATGCTTGCTGACATATCCATTACAGACAATGTCATGAGGTTTCTGCTAGACCCAACATAAAATTTATTATGCAAAAGTCGCCCTTTCTTGCTTTACTGGTCTATACGTTTATTTAAATTACAACAGGTGCTTCTTACTGAGAGGATGGTACTGGATGACCTTGGCTACACATTGCTGAACTACTCCCAGAACGTGGACCGTGTAGACCTACTGTGGGCATTGGACACAGCTAGAACACCCATCGGTCTGAGGGGGAAGGCAAATGTGGTGTGTTTAATTGTTTATATTTACCTCACATAATGTAGGACTAACCCTACTTAAGTAAGTACCATAAAAGGTGACATGGTAACTGCAATAACAATGCCAGTAGGTTTGTTCTCATGATTAGGCCCGTGTCCACTAAAATATAATTATATAACACTGTTTTGTCGCCCCCCAAAAAACACGTTTGGCACCGACAAACAGATTTTGGCGCTGATGTAACGTGTGATATCTTAGTGGACACAGCTCTATTGATGACTTCAGGCACCGGTTGTGCCCACGGCAAGGTGTTGATAATAGTAGCAGAAACCTTTGTATTTTCAGTTGGCTTTTTTCTACCATGTTGCATTTTATTAGTCACAACGTTTCAGCTTCGATAAGCTTTCATCAGATGAATAGTGCTATCATTCCACATGTAACAAACCTTCTTTGTGGCCGGCAGGTAAATCACATCAGGGCCACCTCGGCGCTGTACAATAAGAGAAAGCTGCTGATGGCAGGAAACATCTCTGTCATACCACCCGCCTTTGTTCTACCTCAAGACAAGAATTGGCTGGAGAGACATGTAAGTGTCACAACTAAGAAAAATAGTCGTTTCTCATCACAAAGGTCTAAGAAATCAGTTGAGAGAGGCTTTTTTTTACTCGCAGGCTTAAATGTAGAGGATAATTCACGTGTTTTTTGTTTTTTTACTAGAAATCACATTTTATTGCTTTAGAACTGATTGTTGTTGAAAAGTGGAAGAAATGTAAGTTATGTCTATATCACTGCATTGCTGGCATTATAGCTTTAATTTGATATCAAATGTGACAATGTTTGTTGATTTATATCAGGTTTTTCATAAAATAATTGGTAAAAAAAGAAAAAAAAAATTCCCTCAAAGCCTGATATTTATGATGCGCGCGGTGATGAAAAACTAATTAATATTTTTGAGCGGCCTGGACTGATCTATCTAATTGACAGTATGACTCATGCTAAGCAAATAAAAACCAGGTTAATCCTTCAAGGACGGCAAAATTTTGCCCTGTCAATAAACTTACCAGGACTCGATTCATGTCTAATGCCGATCCTATGGTTTCGATACCTTACACAACAGAGGCATTATGATATAATGCAGCGTAGGCAAATTACTTTGTGAGGCTATGTTGACCAATGTTACAGTTTAGAAATATTTAAAAACCAATAGTTATATATGACTATGATGCATTCTTTTATCATACAATAATAGGTTGAGAAGCAATTGCTGCAAAACGTTAGCGGCATATGGATAACTAAGAACTTTACCCACAGCGGGACGCAGATCAGAAACATTTCAGGTTCGTGTATTTCATTACAAGACATTCGGAGTGGACGATTAGAGCAATCTCTTTCCATAAGAACTTCAAAAGTCACTCGATCAACTTAATCTTGGTGTAAACTCAATTGTATGAAGTATTATTGGATAGTGGGGCCGTATTTCACACAGCTGTAGGCTGTGGACATAATGTGATGTGTTCACTTTGTAGCCTGTGGACAATATGGGGCCCAACATGGTCCCACCAACTGGTGAAATAACCCTGTCAACAGATGAAAACTCGTGAACCTTAGTCTATGTGTTTAAGCCACAGTTGGCTGAGAGAACAAAGTAAATAGCTTTACTGTATAACACATACAGCACACTGTGTAGATGTGAACACACTCTCCTACCATGAATGTAAGTCAGACACGTGAGTAGCTGCATAAATGTTATAAGCCTTGGGCAAGGGGGAATATCCTCGGCTAGGGACATGGATAATTAGCCTGTCCTGGCCTTATGGCACTAACAAAGTGACTCAATTGTACAATATCTACTACATACCCTAGATTAATCAGTTTGACAAGCCACTGCTACTTTCATGAAATAAATATGACTCCATATTAAGCTTAAGCTAACGAAAGTAATACTTTTACAGATATACTGTCTGCCAAAGGCGAGCCATTCCTTGCGCAGGAGTACTTGTCTGATCCACTGCTAATAAGCAATAGGTAAGTTTACCAATGGAAGGCTACATGTTTTTTTGAAGATGTTTCACTAAGGTTATATCCAGTATGTTACATAACATACCACTACCCAGGTAACAAGAAACGTTTGGTTAATGTTGATTAACATTCCCTTTTGGTAAGTTGAATTAATGTTTATGAAATTACATTTTTTCAACGTTAAACTGACGTTTTCAGGAAAACGTGATTTAGAAAACGTTGGACTAATGTTGCAAACAGTTAGTAAACTAACCTTCAATCAATGTTAATCAACGTTCAGAAAGTGGATTCAAATCAACGTTGATCTAACCAACTGGTTCAATGTTGATTGAACGTCTTTCTGTGGCTCCAGTGCATCTCACCAGATGGCAGTTGAGCCAATACTCGAACTAGACATGGTGTTGCCTAATCATATCTGTCTGAAATGAACCTATCTTATGTATCTATGGGAGATAGGTCAGTTAAATAGTAATACATTGCCTTTGATGAGGTGTGTGGTATAGATACACCCACTTCGTAAAACAAATGTATTCCACATTATACACTTATGAATCAATGCATTATACGCATGGAATGTGAGAAAGTATAGGGATTTGGTTAAAAAAAGAAGTGAAGGCATATAGGCATACCTCTGAAAAAAAGACAAGAGCAAAAATAAATGGAAAACATTAAAAACAAAACGAAATAGAATTAAAAGTGTATTGTAGTACATAGAGCCCTTTTCCATTAGAATTTATGTGTTAACTTAGGGTTGGTTTCAACCATAGCTCAATGTCAAATCATGTTAACTCAACGTTGAATTGAGTACACAAAATGGAGTTAGGCAAGATACAAAATGTACGTTTTTTCAATCTCCAAATGACGTTAGATAAATGTTTAAACAACCTCAACTTGTTACCTAGGTAGAGTCTTCGCTACCTCTAATGCCGCTCTGCTGCACAGGAGGCAGAATCCAGAAGAACTTTGACTTGCATAACTTAGTAGACTTGTGTTTAACATGTATACTTTGTACTTTATTATGACTGCCATGGTTCCAGTGAATACTATAGATATAGATATTTTTTCTTGTAAACATTTCCCGGATTTGCTAAGAAGTAGCATTTTGCAACAATTGAAATTAGCTGATTTTGAAATTCTGTTCTTGCAAATCTATATTGGATAAGATTTTGCGGAGTACAGCTGTTAAAAATCCTCGAAATCTATGAAAATATGTATACATGTATGTATCTGGTATTTGAGAGCATAACTCACACTATATTGTATGTCTATTCAACGGTTTAACAAGCTAGTAGATCCTCATCCGTATCAAATTGAGCCAAACGAAGCTGTAGTGAAATATAACAATTATGCCTATGCATTTAACAAAGCTAGTAAATTGCAGCTCAAAGACCCATAAGTTCACACTATTTCATCCTTCCTCAGTTTTCCTTTATCATCAAATATCTAAAGTTGCTGTGATGACTGATGATGCATTGCACTGATTACATCTTGTTCTCTACACAGGAAGTTCGACATTGGGGTCTTCACTGTGGTGACTTCAGTGGCACCATTACGTTTCTACCTCTACACCGTTGACTTCAGAGTAAAGTGAGAATATTTCAAATCTAACTGGTTAGCTGTGTTCTTTGAAAGTCACACTACATGAATTCAGCACAGGCAATTACCTTGTTGCTGCTGCATCTATGCATTTAGTGCTGCAGCATTGGAAAGTCAGGAGCATTATTTCTGGCGACACCCATCACCAAAAAAGACACTATATTACACTGGAAATTGTGACTTCCGAAAGCAGGGTTGATAAATATGTCATGAATGTTAGCACCTTAGTACATGAAGTTTGAAAAGACCACTCTGAACATATTTAATAAATACCAGTAAATTTTAGTAAATATCAGTTAAAGCTACTTAAATGGCATTGTGACCAATCCGTGGCACTTAAAAAGAAATAACTGAACCTAAAGCCGCTTGTTGTGTTATTTCAAGACATTTACATTTTGCTCAAATACAAAAATTAATGCAGCAACAATTTTGAAGGATTGGTTTGATTGGTTTGAAATAGTGCATCATTATGATAAATGAACTATGAATAGTTACCTACAGAAGCTTACAAGGCTCACCAAAAAATAAATCTACCTATAGATATAAAATACATTTTTAATTTACATTCCTGCAATTTCTCAATATCAAGATTTTCTTTTGTTGTCAACATCGAAAATGTGTGCTGTCCACTGTCAACAACAACAAAATATTCATTTTGAGAAATTCAATATATAAAAAAAAAAAGTTTCTTTTTAAATTCTTGAAGTTTTTTTGGGGTGTGACCCATGTCAGCTTCCGTAGTTATCAGCTATATAATGACCTTCAATGGCAACATGATGCTTTAAAGCATTATGCCTTGAGGCAGCATAGTATTTTGATGCATGACTCTCAGTGGCTAAACAAGGCTGAAATATTGCATAGTAAGGATAAGGGAATTAATGGTAAAAGCAGTGGTATAGCTACTGAATATTATCCTCTATCCACTGTTTCCTACTTTTAGATTCTGTCGGGTCGACTATCTGCCATTTGATCCAACAGTTGTTGGTAAATACGTAGAAGCGGATGAACAAATGGTCTGGGAGGTAAGGCAAATCCACAGCCTTGTACCGACAGGCTATGCGTCTTCCCTTTTTGGTGCAATTTTCTAGTTTAGATTAGAGAATAGAAAACGATGTTCTTCAAGTCGAGACTGTTGCCCTATAATGCACGATGGTGTCAAGCCTTCATAAGGCTTGGGACACCAGGGTGCATTATAGAGTCACAGAGTGTCGAGATATGAAGAAAGAGTGTTCAATAGTCTTTATGAAATGTATTTCACAATTTCTTTCGTTTTAAAAATGTGTACATGGGTTTTTAAAGATTTCCTGTGGGTTCATTCACTGTTCCCTGGTGTGACCCTGTGTTCAGCGTGCACTGTTACCCTATAACGAACAGTCACTTGACTGCTCTGAGGCTATAATGCACAGCCAACCGTTTTATAAAAAACCATAACGTTTTCAATACTCAGGAATTCCATTGAACCCTCAAATCATCCAGATTCTTGAAAACATTGAATCCTCAAGCACTAAAATTCCATAAAAATGTGTCTTAGGCACTTATCACATCGCATATGGAAACTATTAATGTTTACCACCACATTTTAATACAGTTCAATAAGTTTATTGATTGGGTCTTGGACTGAGTGAATACAAAGTGTGAGCATTATGGCTCACCTTGGCCAGAGCTGCAATTATGATTCAAGTGGCATGGTCCGATGATTAGAACTCATTAATCAATCCCGGCTAAAATTAACCAAAATAGTCTCCATGGCCATACTTGATTTCCAAACTAATTTGTTTAATACAATTCCCTAAAATCCCGCATAGAATTCAATTCATCATCATATTCATACTCGATTTTCTAATTTTGGAGTGCACACTATAATTCCTCCAATTGAGAATACACTGTAAAAATTATACCTCTACCATATGGGTTCTTCTATTCATGGTTTAATTGCCTTAACTTGTAGGATATTTTATTGTACCCTATTCTTCAAACATTATATCATACTAGCATTTGGACCACATTTGAGTATGATTTAGAATATGGAAAGATATCACAAAGGGGATTGCATTTCAGAGCACAATGAGGCTAATAGACAAGGTTAATAAACAGGACTTGCCAACCATGATGAAAGTAAACCAATAATTGGATGTTTTTTGCCACACAGATACCAGCTTTAGAGGACCTGGCTGGTAAACCAGGGTCAAGGAAGGACAAGGATGTTCTCTTTGAGTACCTGGGGGGACAAGGTGAGAACGCTAAATTTGTAAGATTGTAAGATTTCTTTTACATTCAATGTCTAAGTTTACACTGCAATTTTCAAAAAATGAAAAGAAGACATGTAGACCAAAGCGACTGACTTTTCAGAAGAGTTTTTCGGCATTTCAGAAGAGTTTTTCAACATTGATAACTGTCCTATGAATCTCCAGATTTGAGATGAAACAAGCTCAAGAGGGGTTAGCATTGTTTATGCCCGCTCCCTCAGAGGAATTTTTACCCCCCCCCCCCCACACCCACCAACCCCCCTGTAATTAATAAATGAACACTCCCTTATCAGTATCTCATTTGTCTATATACAAATAAAAATTGATTGGATCCACAGGTCTCAACAGTTCCAAACTGCAAGCCGACATCATTGCCGCTGCTTCAGAGGTTGGCTGTAAGAGAGATAGGTTCATGACTTATAACGAGAAAGCTTTTCCTCAACAGTAAGTCAATTGCCGAATTCAACTTCATTATAAGGGCCCTTAGCCTACAGCTCATATAAATGTGTCAGGAGGGTATCCTGTTATATACTAATTTGACAAAATGTCAATGTGACATACCCATTGCCCAATGAGTCACTGTAAGTGGAGCACCACGTGAGCAGGATTACGACATACCGGGGAGCAGTTCAATATAGTTAAGGCCACTCAAAGAAAAAAAGTTGTTTCTCATTACTGTGCGCATCATAATACATCATGAATAAGGGAAAAAGAAATTATCCCTTTTTTTTACATTGTTGATGAAAATATGTTTGAATTCGAAACAAATTGGCAAATTTGTAATCAAATTAAAGCTTACGCTCTCAGTAATGCAGTCAGATAGAAATAACTTGCATTATAACAAGGTTTGCTGATCAATTACTGAGATGTGAGAATAGAGCACAAAAAGTCCAAATTGTCCTTTGTACTCATGCCCCGAGTAAAAAAGAGGAACAGCAAAAAAAGGCCCTCGTCATATTTTTTGCTGCTTTGTGCTGAGAAACAAATTCTCTTTTTATGAGTGGCTATAGTGGCTTTAAAGGGGGTTGTGTTGTTAAATCGATGCAATTGTCATGCCAATCATGTGACGCAAGCCATCGGCTAAAAATCCCAGAGGAATACAAACACTCGTAATTGTGAGTTTAAACTATGATAATGGGATGTATCTCCAGCATGGCAGAGCTTTGTCATCAGTGCACCTTTGGGTCACAATGCTCATCTCACTACCAGCTCTACATATTGTTACTGTCAAATTCTGGCATATAAGCTAGCCCATCAATGACATCGCACAATATATCACAAGGGAAGCCAATATTTTCATATGTGTGAGACCAAGCACAAGCTGCACAAATGTCGACCACTAGATGCGGCTTAGGTTATGAAGACTAGTTTTGCAGGTGATGGTTTACTCCATTTCCACTAGGGGGCATGCCTGGTCAGGCTCTAGGACGCAAGAGGCTACTGGCCATCGGACCTGGCAGCTCTAGCTGTACATAACTATAAACTATGCAAAAGGTTAGAACCAAGGTTGTATCCTTCAAGATCCATTATAACTACAATGGCAACAACCCTAATGATACAGTCCTTAGCCGTACATCTATTATGTATTGTCTATTTTGGTTATAATTGATCTTAAAGGAATATAATCTTGATTCTAACCTGTTCTATATATAGTATATACTTGGAGCCGCCAGGTCCGATGGCCAACAACGTATTGTCTCTAAGACTGTGTACCAATCCATGTATAATGTACCATGCTATGGTTCACTTATCTCCTCTCACACGTTCTCAACTGTACCACTGCATCTATTCTTACATGCCTTACAGTGCAAAGACAGTGGCGTAGGAAAAGGGGAGGGGCAGGGGCCTGGACCTGGGCCCCCCGATCACTGAGGAGGGGGGCCTGAATATGTTTGGGCCCCCTCAAAATTTATTAAAACCTGTAAAATAATACTCACAACTTACCTTTCCCGCATAGGGAAAAGTGGGTTTGGAGGGGGCTGGGCACCCAAATCAAACCTAAAGGGGGCTCAAATACTACTTGTTCATACAATCTAAAATAAGTGAGTATATATGATACATCATGCATAAAAACCGATATCTAAAGTTGGTTGGAGTGGGCTCCCCTGCCCCCCCCCCCCCTATGAATATTTGCTTCCTATGCCTCTGATAGACAGCAGTATTATCTTCAAGCTCACAGAATCCTTGAAAAGGTCCGCCTGACAAACGTGTCATTGATCAGCCTCCATATATCATAATGTTGGTCTGATAATTTCAGGAGGTCTTTTGAGTTTCTGCGGTTTGACATGTCCATTCAGCGGGACATGGATGTAAAGGTACTTGAGGTGAGTGGAGTTTTCTGAGAGTTTTGGTATAGTACAGCACTTTACCCATCAAGTGCCTTTGATATGCTCAGTGTCCACAACCAAATATATCTATCTCGTTTCAAGAAATTAAGCTAAATAAACTCGCCTGATGGACAAATGACTACTTTTAAGGGAGTGATTTTCATATATTATTTAAAACTAGTCATTTGTCCATCAGACAAGATGGTTTATCTTATTTTCTAATAATAATAATATTTTTGGCTGTGTACCAATGATAATAAGGCTCTGTCTCACGACCTTGAGCCAATGTTTTTGTCTCTGACCAGGTGCCGTCTCTGACCTGGTGTCAGAAAAAGTGCTTTTTTAAATTTTAACCTGTACTCATATGTAAAAGGATTTGTAAAAACCTTATGGCAGCTGTTATGTAATTATTATTAGCCTCCTGATGTTGATAGAACATAACTAAACTCCCAAAGTGACATCCGGTCAGAGACGGCACCCAGTCAGAGACAAAAACGTTGGCTCAAGGTCGTACGACACAGCCATAAATGCAGCCCTGATGAGTATTTTGTCAGAGCTCTATTCAAGCATCTTGCTTACCCTGTGGTGCACACCTAGGTTGCATCAGCGTATGCAATCTCTTCTGGAATGATGAAGGTTGCTTTAAGACTTTAATAAAAAACAAAAGTGTTTTGTGGCTGTTATATCATTTTGCAGAATGATACGCGAAGGCAGCCCTTATGAAAAATTGTGTCATCTATAAAACATGTCTCTGTTATTTCTCCATCTCAGATCAACTCGACTCCAGTTACATTTACAGAACCAGAATGTCCAGAGGATATGATACTTTATAAGAAGATGTTAACCAGTACAATGCGCATGGCCGGTCTTATTGACGCCTACTGGACGTAAGTTTTAAAGTTTTATTCTCAAGGGCCATATTGTGCACCCAGAAGAGGAAAGGAGAGACCTGCCTGTAGTTGAGAAAAGGGGAATTGAAATATCTAGGTTGCATGTACTTATATACAATAGGCCATGCATGGTTTTATGATATCGCAACATTACTACTCACGAAAGTATTGTATTGTTGCAGTCACATTATTAAGGGACTCCTCAAAATTTCTAGTATATCTTTTTTGAAATGTGTACACACTTTTACAAATGGAGAAATATCATATGACATTTGGCATTCTAGAACCCTTAAGTCAGCTAACTTTGAACATGTCCTACACATCTATTATTGGAGATATATTCAATATGTTGCCATAAGTGAATGGCCAGATGTGTGATATCTAATAAGGAGACCGGAGACATATCTGAGACATGTCCTGTGCCATAGAACCTGTATGCAAATTTAATTCCTCTGACTGTCACAGGGGGTCAGTAGTGTGCTATTGAAGGTCTCATTGAGAGCCAGTTACGCATTGTTTTCCATTGAGAGGCAGGTTGCTTCTGTCCTCCTCTGTGGTGCACCCTTTGTCATCATGAGGAATGAAATAAGATGCTTAATTACTGAAAGCGCCATATTCAACAAAACCCATTGAATACACTGTGTCTGTCGTCCTTGGACTAAGAACCTGTTTACTTCATTGTATGATTTCAAATCAACGCTTAAATGTTCTCCTTAGAAAACAGACGATAGCTGAGAATACTGATGTTAACACGGTTACCGATGCTGAAATTAATGTGGACCACAAACGGTGCAGTTGGTGTCTGGTAGAAGAGTGCAAAACATCATGGGTGAGTCCCTTGTTTTCACTCCTCAAGGGCAAACAGCGGTTTGATACATGATAACTTTATCATCATTATGCATATGCATCCATTAATTGCCATACAATAGATCTCTGTCAGTACTATGGTTACTCTATTGGGTACACCTCCTGAAATGCTAGTAGTCAGTAGGATTTTGACATTGTCATATCGGGCCATCATCAATTAGCATTGCACTAATATCTGAGATTTGATATGCAAGAAAGTAAGTAACACTACAATCAGCGGTTAGGTGTGTAGTTTGGGTTTATTGTACATTAGGTATACAATATATGCACCTAGTACCCTACCCAGCTCTCTCTGACTGGCTAGTAGCGTGTGCCCCTTATATACAATAGGGTGGTGCAGCGCCACTGGTGGTGGGTGTGGGTACTAGGTAGCAGGTGTTCGTATGCTTTGTCCTCGGATTGTACGCGTGGACAAAGCAATCGTATATGATATTCTTGGTCAACTAATAGTGGTTTTGAGCCTTCATAATACCACAACATCACGCTCCATGTGCATTTGCACCCCCAGTAAAAGACACAATAGTGATGTCCCACAAATTATACAGGAGTAACAGCTTAGTGTTGAATGCTGGCTGACCCTCTAACATTGTTGGTTACAGAAGTGCAGCGTATGCTCCCTTTGTCTGACTGAGGAGAACAGGAGACACTTCAGGACCGCTGTTCTAGAACACAGGCGGCAAAAGGACTGGATTAGAATTGTGCCTCCACCTTTTAAGGTATTCCTGGTTTATATGTGATATAGTAAATTTAAATGCGCGTTACTCTTGTATGAGACATGTAGTTTGATCGCTTGATCAATGTTAAAGCCATAGTTGTGGTATATTGACCAGAAACATAATGCAACATGCTTGGATAATACTGAACCAATTTTCCAAATTTCTTTTCCAATTACCTTTAGTTAAGTAATGCATATGTGATCTTATGAGCATACACACCATCTAATGAAAGTCCCTGTTTTATTCCAGAGCCAGGAAGCTGCCAAAATATGGAAGCCATTATCCGATGAATTGTTTCAGACCCTCAGTGATTCCACCAAGATCATGGCTCTCTGGTACCACCGCAAGTGTCTGACAGATGCAGCATGGTGCTCGTAACTCATCATGGCTCTCTATAGATCAATGCAGTAAGAAAGGGTGACTTTTTATTAAAAAGTTTTTGATAACGTTTTTTAACATTTCTGAAGTGGGACCGACAAATACATGAATATCATCACAAAATCCTGCATTCTTAATCATATTATTTGAAAGATAATTGTCCTGCGAATCTCCAAACATAAGATGTTTGCAAACATAACAACTACAGAAGATGTTATGAGGATTTTGCTAAAACCAACGTTAACATAACTTTTTAAAAGAAAGGTCACCCTTTCTTGATGCATTGGTCTATAGTACCACTCTAGTTCATCATGGCTCTCAGAATCTCCAACAGAGCGGTTATGCAAAATGTTTTTATAAATGTGGCTACAAATATATATTTGATGGGAAAGAATGTTTTTTTTATGAATCTTACATACGCATACTTGATAAACAGCTGATTTATTCTAAGCAATGATTGATGAGAGACTTTGTTCTAGTGCAATAAACATGATATGCCTTTAGTTTTTATGTTTCTGTGACTTTCCCTTTATTCACACTTCATTCATTAATCATACAGGACATACGTTTAGGGGTCGTAGTGTAAGTAATGCAATGCGCATGTGATAGGTTAATTAGACAGATTACTACGTTTTTCGTCCTGGAAATTTCACAGCGAGAATTTGGTGCGCATTTGAACGACAACCGCAAAATGTCGATATTTTTTATTTTGCCTACGAAAACATAACCAAAATACATCTAGATTCATTTCCTACCTTTCAGCATAGCGATACCTTCCATATTTAATCGTATTATGCCATAGTTCAGCCTTTTACTATCTTTCGATACGACAACGTAAAGTAAACAAAATGGCCATCTCGCGGGTTCACAGGATCTCGCGAGAGTGCGACTCGGAAATGCTCGGGTATCATTTTATCTTCCGAAATAAAGCAAATTGCGGACTTTCAAGGTGATATTATTACTCCTACAGGTAATATATAGGCAGTTGCGGACATTTCGGGCAGTATTACCGTCTTTATAAAAAAATAATTTGTTTATCGAGCGCTTCGGCAATGTCCGGCACCTAAATTCTAAATGGCGGGCAGAGGACGACGAGGGACGACGATTCGGTACCGATTTGGTTAATTTCATCTATTACAGCTCAAATATGCAAGGTAAGTCCACAATTTTTGTTGTCAATGATAGATTAGGCTCCCTCCATTGGGGGGGTGAAATTGCAGACAGCTCAGTAGCCGGGTTATTCCGAAAAATGATATGGACGAACTCTCAAACTTGAAAACACCAAAAAACAGAGCCAATGATCAAATGATAGAAGTTGAGAAATGACAGTTGGTGACGGTCAAAACTTTTTTGCTTCTAAAATTCTGAAAACACTATCGAGTGTCCCATATTTATGTAGGGTTGTCGTCCTAAAAGGGCATCAAGATCTGCCCAGTAGTTCCTGAGAAAATCAACAAAGAAGTTTGCATGCTGGTCCCAACTGCTCCCATATACGGGTTAGGGAATGGAGATTGCACTGATAGGGTTGAAACTTCTTTGTTGATTATCTCAGGAACTACTGGGCTGTTCTTGATGCCCTTTTAGGACGACAACCCTACATAAATATGGGACACTCGATGGTGTTTTCAGAATTTTAGAAGCAAAAATTTTTTGACTTTGTTTGGAAATTTTGGTGAGAAGAACGCTTCGACTTCGACTCTTTCGCATAGCGCCAAACAAAGCGTCTCGGCGAGAGGATTTCAGAAATGTAAAATTTGGCTCTCTATCATGTTTAGTTCCATAGCTACAGGTATTTGGGGCAGGGCACCCCCTTGAAGAAAAAAAAAAATTGACCCCCCCCCTGTCAGGTTTGAGGGTTGACTTTGTCACGTGAGACACTACCCGGTAGTGCTTTAACATAGCGATGTAAACATGAAAACTGCTCTAAAATATCCCCTCCTTCTTTTTGTGAAATTTGACTTTGTTTGGGAAATTTTGGCGAGTAGAACACTTTGACTGAGGCTCTTTCCCATAGCGCCAAACAAAGCGTCTTGGCGAGAGGATTTCAGAAATGTAAAATTTGGCTCTCTATCATGTTTAGTTCCATAGCTACAGGTATTTGGGGCAGGGCACCCCCTTGAAGAAAATAAAATTGACCCCCCGTGTCAGGGTTGACTTTGTCACGTGAGACGATACCTGGTAGTGCTTTAACATAGCGATGTAAACATGAAAACTGCTCTAAAATATCCCCCCTACTTTTTGTGAAATTTGACTTTGTTTGGAAAATTTTGGCGAGTAGAACGCTTCGACTTAGACTCTTTTGCATAGCGCCAACCCAAGCGTCTATCTGCGCTGACTGACATTGGCTCGATGCAAACATGAAAACTGCTCTAAAATATTGTACAAGGAGGGGGACCCCCAAAATATTTTTTTCTGAACTCTCCTGTATTAGGCCTTTCTAATGATACGATTCATTAAGAAATCAAACAAGTAGAAGTGACAAAACCAATAGCAGCATGACCCTCATCCCAACCCTGTTGAAATCCTATATACAGTCTCGTGGCTGATCAACTTGAGTTTGCTTTTTTGGATTTATGGATATTTTGGGGCCCCAAACATTTCTGAGCCTCAGATAATAGTAAAGTAGACATGCTGAAGTACCACCTATTTTTTTCCTGACCCAAAAAGACCCACTTTTGACCCAAATAGAGCTGAAGAGCCTCTACCCGGTAGTGCTTTAACATAGCGAGTCTATCCCCGCTGACTGACATTGGCTGGATGCAAACATGAAAACTGCTCTAAAATATTGTACAAGGAGGGGGACCCCCAAATTTTTTTTCTGAACTCTCCTGTATTAGGCCTTTCTAATGATACGATTCATTAAGAAATCCAACAAGTAGAAGTGACAAAACCAATAGCAGCATGACCCTCAAACATGAACAGTACTAGAATAACTTGAAAAAATGCTCAACGACAAGCCATTTGTTGGGGGGGTTAGAGCAATTTTTGGTATCTGCCCTTAGTATGTGGCAGAGAAGACATGTTAAATATCCAAGTTTCCGCTATCCCATTGAAAGAAAAATTCTTTATGACCCCCCAAGCCCCCCCTGACTTTGGGTTAATTCACCATCCCAACCCTGTTGAAATCCTATATACGGTCTCGTGGCTGATCAACTTGAGTTTGCTTTTTTGGATTTATGGATATTTTGGGGCCCCAAACATTTCTGAGCCTCAGATAATAGTAAAGTAGTCATGCTGAAGTACCACCTATTTTTTTCCTGACCCAAAAAGACCCACTTTTGACCCAAATACAGCACTTTGAAATTCGTGCTTACTAAGTATGACCCAGCTACCCCACATTTGACCACTCAAACCTTGCTAATTTTGGCACTTTTTTTGGGGGGGAGCAGGGGGTCCGGCCATCAGAAATATCTCTAAGGCGGGTCCACAGTGCTTGACCCAAAATATAAGACCCATTTAGAGAGTCATGACTCAATCACAGTGACTTTCCAGCAGCAGATTTGATTTCCATAGGCCTAAATAGGGGAAGGCAGTTTTGGGGGGGTCAGGGGGTCCGGCCATTAAAAATATTTTAAAGGGGGGTCCACAGTACTTGACCCAAAATATTAGACCCACTTAGAGAGTCATGACTCAATCACAGTGACTTTCCAGCACCAGATTTGATTTCTGTAGGCCTAAATAGGGGAAGGCAGTTTTGGGGGAGTCAGGGGGTCCGGCAATTAAAGATATTTCAGAGGGGGGCCCACAGTAGTTGACCCAAAATATAACACCCATTTAGAGAGTCATGACTCAATTACAGTGACTTTCCATTGTATCATTCATGTTGTACATACCAAACTCCTGAAGTCTTGGTTTTGTATTTAAAAAATGCATAGTACTGTATCATTCATATTCAACTTATTTGTATTAAATATTTATGACAAATATTTACTTTTATTTTGCAGAGACAACATAGTCACAACCCTCTTTAAGTCATCGTCGTTTCAACAAGGCCCAAAGCTGACAAGTGTCCCATCAACTGACAGTGTGTCCCACCATGCCTAGGGGCTCGACGCCAAACCTCGGGGCTCCACAACATGTCTAGGGGCTCCACGCCAAGCCTAGGGCCTCCACACCACGCCCAGGGGCTTCCCAACACGACTAGGGGCTCCACAACACATCTAGGGTCCCCACAACATACCTAAGGCTCCCCAACACGCCTGGGGGCTCCCAACACCTCTAGGGACTCCCCAACACGTCTAGGGGCTCCCCAACACAGTACTAGCCCAAAACATGGACTTTATGAGAGGGAACTTCAGATACAAGTCAGGCATGAAACCCATCTAGAGACTGTTCCATATCTAGGAAACTCATCCACATGTCTAGGAACTCTTCAAAATGTGTATATAAACAATGGGTCCAGAAACTCTCAGATATATATATATAAAGGGTTAGGTGGGGTGGAAGATATTATTAGCACAATAATAATATAGACTACTTGCCAGCACTCGGGCTAGGCTTAATAGAAAGATAAGTTACCATGGAAACTTGGGGATATCCCCATACAATAAGCTACCGGTATATAGGCTATTAATATAATTAATATAATATTAATATAAGAGAAGACACGAGACATTAGTGTGGTGGAAATATATAGTACCTAAATAACAGCCTATATTTTTATTAACACTGAAGTACTATCACAGTTACAAATAGCAGTCACACTCATCTTTTAGTGACAATAACCAATAACCAACAATAACCATAAATAACACAGCAGACTAGGACAATCCACGGTCCTGTATCGCAATAACAGAATTCTTTAGCGCCTAACACAGGTCTAAACAGACACAGCAGCTAAGATGACAGGTGAATAGAATTATACAGTAATAAATATGAACATCAATAATTATCATAAATATCACAAATATCATAAATATCATAAATATCCCAAAGTACAATATTTAGTAGAACTTTACCCCAAAAATTAAAAATTTGAAAATTCTGCGGGAGGTGTGTACACAAAGAGATTGACCGGCCGACTGACCACCGTTCAAAGGATGTGCCCTTTTCTAGTCCCCGTACAACAGATAGAACCGTCGCCAAGCGACGTCGCGGCTGGTGACGTCACGCCTGGGGATGACGTCACTCCGGGGCGCCACCTCCCGGCGGCCGCTGGAACTCCTAGGGCGCCGCTGGCGCCCCCCAGGAGGGCTGGAGGAACTACCTCCAGCGGTTCGATGCCACGCCCCCCTGCCCTGGGTTTATACGGGTATAGGTCTATACTGTGTATAAAGGGTTAGGTGGTGTGGAAGATATTATTAGCACAATAATAATATAGACTACTTGCCAGCACTCGGGCTAGGCTTAATAGAAAGATAAGTTACCATGGAAACTTGGGGATATCCCCATACAATAAGCTACCGGTATATAGGCTATTAATATAATTAATATAATATTAATATAAGAGAAGACACGAGACATTAGTGTGGTGGAAATATATAGTACCTAAATAACAGCCAAACAACAACCTCCACACACAATGGAACATTAATCCGAAGGATTACAAAGAGGCTAGATAAGTACAGGGGACCTGCTCCAAAACAGACAACTCTGATACTGATTGATGTAGGTACCGCCGCACAGCCGCTGAGCGCCAATTGCCCTTCCTCATTATAGATTGAACAGGCATACCAAGGTCCTGTAGCATGGTGCTGCCGCCATGTCTGAGGGAATGGGTAGACACTCTATCAACAGGCAAGCCTAAAACCAACGCAAAATACTTGATTCTGGAATATAATTCATCATAAGTGAATGGAAAAACAGTATTACCCACCCTGTGGCATAGCAGGGGGTCCCCAGGATTGGCGCCTACCAACAACTGGTCAAGTAAAGGGCGCACACACCACGGGGTACCAGGCATGTCCTGTAGATAAACATATACGTCCTCTCTGCCAAACTGGTCAGTCTTACTGGAAACAATTTTAATACGGATATACCCTTCCAACCTTAATAAATGCCTCACGCCAATACTGTGCTGCGAAGCTGTTAGGTGGCAGGCTCGGAGAAGGCATCTGTACCCAATCAGGACTGCAACCCAGAACAAAACATCATTAGAATTAGACATATCTAACATGGAAAAAATTCTCAACAAGTCATTAGGAGAAAAAGGGTACCTAGTGACCCTCCTGGAGGGGTCATACTTCCTCTCGATACCATTAAGGGTTTGCTTTAATATAAAATCCTCAGCAAAACCTGGAAATCCAAGCATCTTCTGATGGTACCATAAACCAGACAGATAGTTCCTAATAGAAACAGGGGCAAAGCCTACAGAGTCTAAATATGTAGCATAAAGGCAAGCCTGGCTGGCTGAGCTAGGGTAGGGGTGAAGGGTAAATTTCTTGCAGAACTTGATATACCTTTTTGATTGAACCAGACGCGTCGCCTTAGTAGTAGGAGCAACACCATGGTCAGCTAGGATCCACTGAGCAGTCCGCAGCGCCTGAAGTCTCACTGCTGTAAAAGGGAATCAGACATACCGTAAACAACTAAATTCTTTTTACACCTATCCACCACCCCCTTATAGGGCAACCTCGACAGGTCATCAGCCAGAACATTATCCTTAGACCTTATATAGGTAGCGTGCAACTCGATATTAAAAATAAAACAAGTCCAAAACAGCTCTCTCAGCCAATCCATACACAGCTTATTTTTGCTTCTACCGGTATTAACCATTGCCAGGACTTGCATATTATCAGTAACTATATTAATCTTCTTATTTTTAAAGGCAGCACCCCACCTCTTCAGACCAACTAGGACAGGCCAAAGTTCATAAACATTAATGTTACCTCTATGTACCCTAATACCGTCCATCTCTGGGGCAGCCTCCTCATGCAGTGGACTAATATCCTTAACCCTAAAGCCTTCCCAACAGCCGTAAAAGTAATCAGAACCCATCCAGGCGCCGAAACCTCTCTTAGATGCGTCTGATACCATGGGTAGATCCACCAGCTCTCTCCTGAATAGGGCACGACAATTGAAAACATCACAAAACTGCCTCCACCATAGTAGATCGTCCTTAGTAGCCTGAGAAAGGAAAATAGCTCTCCCTGTTTTTGCCTTAGCACATAGATCGTATAACCTGCGGCTAAATGTCCTACCCCCCCTAACAACCTGAGAGCAAAAGGACATTAACCCACCTATTTTTTGCAATCTTTTCTTATGTACATATTGCATACCTAAGCATTCGTCGAGGGCATCCTTTAATTTAACAATTTTTTCCGGGGGTAGGGAAAGTTCCATAGCCGCAGAGTCAATAGTGATACCCAAGAACACAGTCCTTTGACTGGGGGTGGTAACCTTGCCGTAGGATATACCGAAACCCAAAAACTCCATTACTTCAATTAATACATTTCTCTGGCGCAAACACTCGGCCTCTGACCTCGCCAATACAATGAAATCGTCAAGGTAATTAACCACCTTTTCTACCCCATAGGATTTTGCAACCTTAACAATGAAATTAGACAGGGCATTAAAAATATTAGGAGCGCACCTGAGGCCAAAGCTCAACCTATTGTTTATATAGTATTCTCTACCCTTGCCCAGATCCCAAGCGAACCCCTGGAACTCAGCATGTGGAGCATATACCCCTACCGACCTATAGGCGGACTTCAAATCCACCACTGACATAAACATACCTTGATCCAATTGATCCACTACCGTATAGACTGAATTATATGAAAAAGGCTCGTATGTGGTACACATAAAGTTATTTATCGCCTTACCAGCAGGCATGGAACAGTCAGTGATGGGTCTGAGTTTGCCATTGGATTTTTCCACCCCCCCCATAGCATGAACACACCTAGGAGGATGAGCAACCTTTGTTACATACCCATCAGCTATTTCCTGGCGGATAATATCACACATTTCAGAATAGAATTGAGGTTCCAAAATAGTCTTATAGTTGCTACAGGAGTATTCTGTATCACAACTTTCATCAACAATTTTAAACCCCCTATTTACCCCCTCCCAGATGTATTCAGCATCTAAGGGCTTGCCAGGAAAAACATTACCGCTGCCTGAAATAA
Organism: Harmothoe impar; assembly: GCA_947462335.1. Taxonomy (NCBI): domain Eukaryota; kingdom Metazoa; phylum Annelida; class Polychaeta; order Phyllodocida; family Polynoidae; genus Harmothoe; species Harmothoe impar. The sequence goes on from OX381708.1 coordinate 78,221,149, forward strand.
AGGCAGCAAACCTACAGGGTTTTAATTGGGTAATTTCAGAGCCAATAAAAAAAGTACAATTACAAGTACCGGTTAGGCAATCACTAAAGACTCTAACATCCCCTATATCACGGTTACCATCAATGGTAAATAGAAGAACCCTTCCCCTAGGTGCAAAATCATGTGCTACAGCTCCCGGAGTGAAGGGTGGACAGGTTGGATCCAACCTCGACACTACCATAGGGTTCAATGCTAAGGCTCCACACGGGTGAAAAACTTCACCAGTGCTAAAACTCTTCCCTGGGATGAACTCCTCACACATAGGATTCAAAGTTGAAACAGGGCATACTTTATACGTGGTGTCTGATACCTCTAGCTGGCTAGACGATTGAATTACCTCCCCCCCCCCCCCTAGGAACAAATTCTTGACAATTAGGGTTAAGGGAGAAGGGAGGTTTGTCATGGCCATACAAATCATGGGTAATAGCCTCGCTGGAACTACATACGACACCTTCCAGACTAGGCCTACCCTTACTACCCTACTTATCAGCTTTAGGGTTAGACATGTTACATGCTGCTGAGCCATGGGTTAAGCTACGACAAAACATACACACATGCTGATACTTGCACCCCTGGAAATCACATCCCTGGGCCTTATTGAAACTGAAACAGGGTCTCTTTTCAGCTCCCCTGGATGAGGAGACCTTGGTACTCTTTCCCCCCTTGGAAGAAATGATAGTGCTATCATATGAGAAATATCTCAACACGTCACTGTTTGATACCTGCCCAAAAACTTCCGGGCCCCCCTCATCTGCCCTACCCCTTACAGACTTGTCATATGAGATCAGGGAACTGACCCTGTATACTTTGGTCAGGGCTTTCTCACAAATGAGTTCCATGTGAGCTAACAATCCCTCAACATCAATACCTTGTTTCAACATGATTAGAACGGTTCTGACATTTACAAGCAACAGGGCCTCGAGGGAATCAATTCTGACCCCCCTCTCGAGAAAATTCTTCTGGGCAAATTCTGAATGCTTACTAGACTTGGACCTTGTTCTGGATCTCTTGTGGTGAGCGCCCTCGGGTCTTGGCGAAGCCCTCGAGTCATCAGATGAGTCCCTCTCAGACCTAGGTGGTGTTTCCTGACGCCTCCTCCTGGGTCTGCTCTGGCGACTGGTCGAGCCCTCGGGAATCCTGCCGCCCTCGAGACTCTTCTCTACCGACTCCTGGACCTTTTCCACCATCGACACCAACCGGGAGAAACCTCCTTCCACCCTCGCCAATCTGCCCTCGGATTCTGCGACAGCTGCCCTCGTCCTCTCGAGAAGATCCCTCGTTTGGGCTGCCCCGCCCACATCTTCTTCAGGTTCGGCCGGCCGGCCCGACTTCTTGGGGGTTTTCTTCACACGACCCATTGTAACTTCTTAGACGCCCTCGGTAGCTTGGAAACTCAAGTAGACCTCGGGAAAAGCCTCGGGAAAATTTGAAAATTCTGCGGGAGGTGTGTACACAAAGAGATTGACCGGCCGACTGACCACCGTTCAAAGGATGTGCCCTTTTCTAGTCCCCGTACAACAGATAGAACCGTCGCCAAGCGACGTCGCGGCTGGTGACGTCACGCCTGGGGATGACGTCACTCCGGGGCGCCACCTCCCGGCGGCCGCTGGAACTCCTAGGGCGCCGCTGGCGCCCCCCAGGAGGGCTGGAGGAACTACCTCCAGTGGTTCGATGCCACGCCCCCCTGCCCTGGGTTTATACGGGTATAGGTCTATACTGTGTATAAATTCCACTTCACGTTTAGAAAGCCTTGGAACTCTTCAATATATCAATCTTCATCCAAGTCAATTCATTGCTGCCCTTTTAATTATTAATAAAATCAGTTTCCATTATAACAGAAGGAATTCCTTTGTTGTCATTTATAACCTCTATGTCATCAAGTATACAAATTTCCTTACTAACTTTGAAAGAAATCCTAAACACACCTCCAAATGCCTAATGTGTTTCCAAACACAACCCTGCATGAATATTAAATCCAGTATCTTCTCAAACAAGTGAGGGCTAGCAAACAGATGTAATCTGTTTGTGCCCTCACTTGTTACATATACTTATCCTTTTATTCATCCCAATAAAACATTTAAAAAAATAAAATAAAAAGTACCAGAGTCTTTTTTGTATTCAAAGAGTGCATGTGAGAGAACGAAAATAATGACATGAATATGGACAGGAGCCTTTCCACGCCGGTGAGGGCAAGCGATTCCTTCATTGCTACATAAGAGTATTCTATTCCCAAAGTTGTGAGTTGAAAATATAATAAAGATCAACACTCAACTGCAGTGTGCAAGAAATGTAGATTCACAATCATTGGGAAGCTATACTGCATCCTATTCTTAGCTTCTTTCAGGACACAGATCAGAAACCTGATCCATAACATTGTCAGTCTCACCAACATCGATCTAATTCACTCAATACTATTAATAAAAGTATTGCAATAGCCACTCAAGCACCAAAGATGTCACATGTATAATGTACTGATGCACTAAATAGACATAATGTCAAATGTGCATCATGCTTTCTCCTTCAGAAGTCGCCCCAAAAAAACGGCATGATCATTGTGCATAGCTGCAGCACTGCCACAAGTGACTTAATAGCCAGGGCTGCTAAGATATCGTGCTGGGCACCGAGAAGTTTAACACTTATTGGTTTAAATAAAGGTGTTATACTTTATTATCTTTAATAAAATCGAATTGAATATCATCTAATGACATTATTTGTCCATTCTCAAGTTGATCCCTTGCTCTTTTCGGAATATTTTTAACAGGATAGAGTTAGCAATCGTTCCCTATAGGGCTATAAAACAGCACTATAACTGTACAAAACAAACCCACATACCCAAGCCCACATTTTTGCTGTAGTTTTGTTTCTTATTGAATATGAGCAAAAGCATTGAACGAGCATGCACTGGTACCGCAAGCATGCTTCCTGTTATCGTGTGTGGTTCAGTTGGTAATATATTTGAATCTGCACTTTTAGCTCAAACACCTTTTTCTCCATTTGTTCCCCTTTAAAAGAGAACTATTTACCGAACCTTTGACATGAAATTCTTTTCGTAAAGGATTTTGATATAAGTAACAATATCGTCTATGTTTATGTGTAAGTAAATGCCCCATGACATGTGAATATTATTGTAAATAAAAAATCTAAGCACAAACTCAATTGTGGTACCTCAATAAAACCAGAGATGGCTAGGGAGTATCTATTTTGGTGATTAGCAAGTTCAAGACTATGGGGTAAATATCAAGGCACTGAGTTGAGGGTGTCTCATGTGCCTGGCCTTGTGGCCGAGTTGTCGGATATCATGGCTTTGACATGACTGATTCTCTATGGAGAAACAGAATCTGATCCATGCACCCATTTGATATATATCTGAGAGGAGATCTATCTGGATGGACAGATAACATTTTCCTTTTTAGGAAGATGTTGTCGAAAACAAGATAACATAATAAAATCAGCAAGAGTCAAGAAAATTAAAATGTTTACACTGCAATTAAATGGCATGTCAGCAGGTTCCAGATTGCAATAGCAGCACAGGTATAGGCCTAGTGCGTTCATGTCCTTGAGGCAAATGCTATTCTCACCCAGCTGGCACAGCATATTGAATCAAAATTAATGAATGCTTGTCAACGTTACCAAAATTGAATTAAACTTTGTGCCCACTGGGCAGAAAGTTATGGCTGTGTCTAATGAGAATGGGCCAATGTGAATGTCTTTAACCGGGTGCCATCTTTGGCCACCATAAAAAAAAAATTAAGAAAAATTAATTTCTTCTTCAATATGTAAGGGGTCAAATAAAGGAAATGGCAGTGGTTGTAACTCCATATGTAACTTTTCCTGCCTCAAATAAACCTCATAGCTATCTTTGCGTTTGGGAAAACACATGATATGGGCTTCAGTATACATTTTTGCCAACACATTCAAATGACGACTCCTACTATGGATATAAACAACCACAATATAATCCTCCCTCATTGAGGAAATGCTATGACGTGTGCTTGAGTCAGGAGTAGCAGGATACATAGTTGGTTTATGAGGGAGAGAGGCAAATTGTGACAAGTAGGCAGACAGAGAGCAGCTACACGGCAGTAGTAGGGTTGCATGCTGAGTTCCATCAGACCCCACCCTGCAGGTACAAGGTGTGAGGTATGAGAGACGGAGCGGCAGTCCGACCTGCGCAGTGAGACAGAGCCGACCTAACAGAAGTGCCAGCAGCAGTGGCAGGAGCAGTACCAGTGTAGATTCACAGGGAGAACATCTCCATCAGAGTAAAGCACATGTGGAATACCATTGGATGTAAGCACACACATAATGCCTGAAAGGAGTTAGATATCTAATGCAGGAGTATGCAGTGCATCATAGGATTAACGTAAGGGGACCTGATCGTTAGGATAGCAGAGGCAACACAATACTGGTGGTAGGTATATTATGGGAGGACCCTCTTGGGACTGCAGTAATACTAGTGCTACTAGCTACATTGTTTTGTTTTGTTAGCTCTCTAGTGGCGCATAAGGCCTTATGCCCTTTGTCGTCATGATGCATGAATGCTGCCCCAGTGAGCAAGTCTCCAGTGCTGCAACATACATCATGCCTCCCCTAAAGGGTCCAGAGGCACTCCCAAAGGGTGGGCATGAATCCCTGACTTAACACCAGTGAGTTACCTGCTATGCCTGTATTGGTGCATCATGATGAAAAATGTCATATTTTAGTCAAATGCTGTCCTTAAAACTTCTTTGACCACATTATCCATGAAGACATTCTCCATGAAGACAGCTCCGCCAAACATTTTTTCAGTTTTTTTTCTCAGATTAAATGGAACATTGAGATGTAGGAGGTAACATCACTTTTTCAAACCTGAAAGAGTGATGTAATCATCTGAACTAGAAGTACATCTATTCAAGAATAAGCAGCATTGAATGACTAGAAAGTAAGATTCTCCAAAAGGATGTCTATCAATGAGGGAGATGAAGACAAACTCTTAGCCTCCATGTGTCAAAATTGGTAAATGTTGTCAAATTTAAAATTGTAGTATCTTAGAGGGAAATATGGAAACGAAACAAGTTACATGGTTTATCCATTGTAAGATATTTTTTCTGTTACAATGACAACGATAGCTAATTTAGGACTATATGTAACCATGGCTACTGATATATTCAGGTGATAAAGCATTGATATAGACTAAAACTATTGTTAGCATCTCATCAAGTGCAATTTAGAGCATTTAGAGCAATTAAATGTTACGAGGAAAGCTGAAAGCATAACCTTTGAAAAGTCATACTTTTTTTCCATTCTTGAAAAGTTCTTACATGTTCAATAAGTAAATGACCATTAGTAGCTAAGTAACATATTCAAGCTATATCCTTCACTGATACAATATTGAATATTCTCTATTCTGTTTCAGCCGGATGCATCATGGACCCTCGTATGACAATAGTCTTAATTGCCTCTGGCCTCTCCCTGGCTCTACTAGCAGCCTCCATTCTACGGGACACTAGAAGCCCTGACACACCACAGGGGGCAGATAGCTTCCTGCAGCGCCATCCGCGCAGTACCACCACCAGGGGGAGCGCATGTAGGGAGGTTTACGGGGATAGGTTTTACAAAGTCCTACAAAAGATGTCACCGGATGTTGAGTGTCGGCCACAGCTGCCAACAGAAAGAGAATGTGGAGCCATCTTACGAGTTAAAGAGAGGAGGAAGGACAAAGGGACTTCCTGTTCTCATTATGGTATTGGGTGCCAGGGGACAGGTAAGAGGAATCCATTTAGAAGAGAAGGGTCGCGAGTCACTGAGTGTCATTTGCTGAAGGGGAGTTCACATTGCTGGCACCAACTAACCAAGCACTGGTCTCACAGGGACAAACTAAGACCCATGGATAACTGCATAATGATCTACCCCAGTTTCCTCTCTGCCTCTTCTGCCTCTTCCACTGCAGATATCTCCACACCACCCCAACCTGTGCTATACTCCTCTCCTACTCCATCCGCAGTCTCTAATTTGCCTCAGATGAGGACCCACCCCTTTATCTATGCTGGTGGGGTTGCTGCCATGGCACGGATACTAACCTACTTGTATCCCCTACATGCAGGATCTAACAGCTCTTTTATCTATTTGACCTGTAATTCAAGCCATCCTAACACAGCTAACACGCCACCCCACAGGCTGATGGTAGTTAACTGCCATGGATCCTCAGAATCAGAACCTAAGGAAGCAGCAAGGTCACCTTCAGACCAACGTCACATTAAAGTGACAGTTCTCCCGGGTGTGTCTCGTGCAGCTTTCTACAGACACTACCCCCTCTCAGTACGCACACTGCAGGAAATGGAGGAATCCCACAGAGCGGCTATCTTGGATTTCCCCATGCACCAAACCTTAGGGCCACCTAAAGGCATAAAACCATTTATCACTGATTTTCTATCTCATATGAAATTGGATGTGGCCGGAATATACCCAATATTTGTCAGTGGCATTGTGCCTTGTTACAACTATGAGAGTATGGATAATGACCCTAATCAGGATGCACATATTAAAGATTCAACATCTAGTGTCATTATTGATCAAGCCACTGTCATTGACAACTTCCTGTGCACTGTGGTGCGTATACAACACTCTTGGTGGAATTCAGCGGAACCAATTAACACACAAAAGGTCAATAATCATGTGACCTACCTCCAGGGGGAGCTATTAGAGCACATTTCAACAAAAGGCCAGTTTCCTGTCTCAGTGGCTGTTGTTTGGCCACAACGAGAGCAGCTGGTGTCAGATGCAGGAAATGACACAAATGATGACATTTTACTGGCTCACCATATACAGCTACTAGGAGGTTCTATGTCAAACACAATACATGTTATACTTAGTGATGGAGGCACTATTTACCACCCGAACTCCGGGTACACAAGCTATACCAAGATTGAAGAGAGCAATCCTGTGTTATTCTTCATCATCCCACAGACCGCAAAGCAGTCAATGCCACAGCATTATCTTCAGAACCTTGAGATGAACTCACACCAACTTGTTACATCTGCTGATGTAGCTCTCACTGTCCTCTCACTGGTTGATTTCGGCATTAGTATTCCACCCATGAAGGAGCACTTAAGTGATGGCATTGCCCCCTATTCCCTTACACTTAAAGGGAATGCTCTGAACCGCTCCTGTGAATCTCTAGGTGTCCAGACACCCAATGTCTGTATTTGTAAAGGTGAATGGACCCCTGCAGACAATGACACACTGTACGTGGGGCTGGCAGAGCTGGCTGTGGCCTCCCTGAATAGGATAATCAGGCAGCAGGCAGAGAACTTTGCAACACACCAAAATGGCTACTCTTCTCCTTATTCCACCTGTCTTAAATTGATAGGAATCTCCTTCTTTGATGTAAATGTCCGTAGAGAGGGAACAATGCTAGTTACCACAATGTCCCTAATTGTGGCACAGAAAACTCTCAATGGGCATGCCTGGGGAGCCACACCACTCACAGAATCCTTTCAGGTCACACTGGGATCGGATTTTAGCAGACAGGAAGTGCTTGAGATGAGGATGCTGGGATATGTGAGGACGTCTAATGTAGGAGGGAGGAGGGGGTGCAGTGTGGGGACTGGAGTAGACCCAGATCTGTGTTTATGTGTGCCCGGTGCACACCCACATACTGAAACTCCCCATTCTCTCCTGCAGCATCTACAGCAAACTCAGTTTGGTGTCAAACCTAAACTAATCCACCTTCACCACCCCTGCCTTATTCTTGCAATAAGGCGGTTTGGTGACAGTGACAGTGTCACATTCACAGCTGTCAACACTTGTGACAGCTATACCTATAAGGTTACATTAACAGTGGTAGCAGTTAGTGTCATACTGTCACAGAGTAACCCTAATACTGCTGTCGTACATCCTCTGTGTGAAGTGACACTTAATGTGGTCATGAAATTATCCTACTATTCTCCCTCCAGTAGGCTGGGCTACCAAGCCTCATATATATTCAGGGAGGAGTGACTCACTATAGAATCATAGAAAGAGCAATAATCTAATCAGCCAGCACAATTTTCTGACCTTGCCTTACCTAAATGGATAGTACAGTATGTGTACAATAGAATATGTTATCCTTGGTGCAACTCTGATGGTTGTATAAAGATTGTATAAAACGGTTATATACATATTTATTTAACTAAAATATATATATATGTATTTAGTTACCTTTATGTGAATGTAATTGAACAAATATCTTATGTATTTAACACACATAGTGTGCATGAAGGTAACTTCAGAAGAAAGGTGCTATCTACAATGTACTTGTCATTTTTGGGTTGGAATACAATAAAATTGAAATAACTCTACGTTCAACTTATGTCAACTTATGAAGTATGCTAAATTCTAAATATATGTTTAATAGGGTTTAACTACATTATACAGATACTGCAATGGCTCTCTAAAGTTATCACAGCTACTAAATAGTTTTAAGACACTGCAAGAACGTTTAGCACTTTAAGGTGAGGATTTGACTTTTAAAATTAGCTGCCCAAAGAAACTCTGAATCATTAAATGTCAATTTTTATTATATATCATGAAACAGTTAGCCTGGTCAGAGGCCATTGTTACATTGTGTTCAGAACACTGGGGGCTGTGAAATTGGTTTCACATGTCAAGAGTCCCCATTGGTAAGGGAACACCTTTGTCTCATTATGGAGCTGGCTAACCTTTGCCTGTATTTATTTAATTTGTTTGCCATTTACAGCCAGTGAAGCCCACTTTGAAGCATATTCAATTACAACTTCTTGGGTGGCCCGAATCAATAAAGGTAGTGTGAACTTAGATGAAGATATGTTGAACCAGCTCGATATGGTTGAAAACCAACCATGACTAAACTGGAGAAAACTGCTGGCAAAAGCGAGGGCAAAATCAATCATGGTAATTCAAGAATCAGTTGGTAATGGAAGTGGATATGCATTGGCTCTCTGAAACGTGCTTGTTCAAGAAGTCAGTTTACTTGACAGAATACTATGGGGAAAATGATTCTCTTAGAGCCGTATATTCAGCACTATTTCTTATCCTAAAACTATTGAAGTTCTGTAACAATGTTCTTTAACTGTGAACCTTAGGACCTTAGAAAATGGGTGCAGTACGTCATGATGTTGGAGGGTGTTGGTGTTTGGCCTCTATAACTACTTGTGATTGTGTCTGAACCCCGTTCAATGTCATGAAAGTATATAAATATCCGTTCATGGTGATTAGGTTATGCTATATATGTATTATATGAAACTCACTGTATCCCAGAATGTCGAATCAAAGCTGTTCTCTCCCTAATATTTAGGCACCATACCTACACCTTTGAGACGGGCCCCAACATGTTCCTGAAGGGATCTGCACTGGCAGCTGACACACCCAACCAACCCCTGAGCAAAGGTTACTAAAAGATCTTGTGTGTATCCTGCTATGGCGCCCTTCCTATGGGTCTACTGTTGCATGCTGCCTCACTTGTGATTTTAGCTCTGACATGTTGTGTTACATTGCTGAAAGGTGCTGCATCCATGCTTTTAATGTGATATATTATTGACATAATCAGAGAGATACCCAATTACCATTTCAACTCAACTATAAAACTATGTTTATGGCGTTTTAAGTACTTGAGAGTTTAATTGTCTCCAAAATCGTAATATTTTAGGCTTTGTTCCAATCTTAAAATGGCCCAAAAAGGAGAGGGGGCGCTTATCAGGGGGAGGGCGCTTATTATGTTGAATATGGTATGTCTTAAATGCACATGAATATGTTCAAATATCTTTAAAAAAGAATATTTGTTGCAGGAAGGTGTAGAAGTGATTCCCCTCACCGTCACATGAAGTGATTCTACTTATCATGTCTGTTACATAATGTAAGACATTTGTTAATATGATTCATTCAAAGGAGTCCGTCTCACAGGCATTAACGACTGTAATAGGCTCATCACCTAGCTCTTATTTCTTTAGTCAAAAAGACTGACAGCCTAATTTTCAGGCGCAGGATCTCCTGGGGATTATGACCCAAACCAAAACCTGAACTCTAAACCTAGACCTAAATAAAACGCTAAATATAAGCCTCACCTTACCTCTTGGTAAAGACATTTCAGATATTTCCAAGGGGGATTTCTAGGAGCAAATCTCGTGGTGGCAGACAGATTACCTTGTGAAGCAAGTGAAACATCTATCAATAGAACTGTTCCTGCTTTTTAATCATTAGCTGCAGTTTAATAAGCTACATATTCAGTACATTATTATAAGTCAAATTGGAAATACAAGCCTCAAATTGGCCTGCCAGACTAGGTTTGTGCGAGCATGCAACAGAAAAGGGTCAGTTCTCTCATATCACAATTTATTCCAACAGTAATATTCAGTTGTACGAAGGCTACCAATTTCCAAGGATGGAAATATCCTACAGTGATTTTGAATGTATATATTTTTGCTTGGCAGAATTTTGTTAATATGCATAACAATTTCCTAGAAAGCACAATACAAGCAATAGTCTCGAAATCATGATTACATATATGTGAATGGTGATTACAGCCTACTCCATTACACCCATTAATTCAATGAATAACGCTGGGAGGCATATGTATAGGGCATAAGAAACCTGGCTACTCCCTCGGGGAAGAGAATCAGATTTAAGCAAAGAAAAACTGAGTTAATCTTATCTTCTACCTGGGGGGATTCATACTGTCATCGACCTTTTACATTTATCGCCAAAGTTTCTTGTATTTTGCTTCAGGATATAGAGGTAGATGTGTGGTTATGATGCTTATGAAGGCACATAAGTCCATTATCTTGAATTACTATAACCACCTCAGGGTGTTTTCTTGCACTGCACTATAGGTCGTTCACATCCCATGATAGCTTGAATAAGCACAGGGTAAAATAAGGTATTGAAATGAACATCTAGACCAATTTTGTTTCTTCAATAAGCCGCCACTGCAATATCATATATGAGTAAAGTCAGTGTAATAATGAAACATAAATATCTTTATTCATTGCTACATATCAAATGCTAGAAACTTACAACAGGTCACAATCGAAATGTGAGTAGACATTTGTTGTTGTGAATCCCTGTGTATAGAAATAAGAGCAGGCGCTCCACCACCCACACATCATCATCTTACTTGTGGTTTTTGAATGGTGTATATTGGAGAAACAGACAGCAAAAACAAGCAGGTCATTTCTTTAACTTATTTCAAATGTGTTTCCGATGTTCAAATAACTACAAATAACTGTTTGATTAGTGCCACTAAGCCACCCTCTTTGTAAAACATATCCAATTTCTATAGAACTTTGTAACCCAGTACAATTGTAAGATTTTTTATACAAACAGTAATCAAGGTTTCCACTGTGATTCTCAAAGGTTGAACAAGAATAAATATCAGTGACCTGCATGTGAACTCTATCTATGCACAAAATCCTCCATCCGAATGAGAACCTGCTTAAGTTTCTATCTCAGGAGTTAACATATTTAGTTTGCAAAGGTCTGACATATCTCTCTGTAGCAAGGATAGTTTTCACACTCACACATTATCATCTTACATTGTCTAATCCTTGACCTATATGCCTTTAGCCGTATATGGTTTCATGAGCGGGATACTTGATCACATTGAGCTTCCTCAATAGGGACTATCTTTTAACAGAAGTTTGATGAGTGTTTGCTTTGTGAATAGGGAAACCTAGGCTAGTGTTTGCTTTTGAAATATTAAATCCCTCACGCATGTGCCCCATATCCTCTGTCAAAGTCATTCGACATGTTACACCAATATGGCATTTTACACCAATATGAGTGTTTACAATAGGGTTGTGATTACCCTTCATGTACGTAACTGTGATGTACCATACAAGCTACAGTTGAACGCAACACACTGAGACCTGTGTCTGACAGAATGAGAAGCAAGCAAAATACTTATCTCTGATTTGAATTCATTCGGCCATCAGAGAAAATTCTCCCAACCAACATGATGATATAGATATGATGAACAGCACATCCAGCAGCTTCTCACACCAGGCCAATAAAGTGTTGGAAAAACAATGGTCTTTTTCTTGGTGAATGTAAAGAAGAAGATTGGTACTTATAGTATCAGAAGTAGCCATAATAGGATGATATTCCAGCAATACTTTTTGAACATGGTCAACAATTTGACCAGCCTTTTTCAGTTATGATCAATGAAGGCCAAATCAAAAACTCACTTGTGTGACAGTAGTGCATCAATTCTGTAGGGGAGGCATGATGCATGCATGCAGATATTGGCGAGGGCTGCAAGAATAATGAGTGCTATGCAATATAGTGTGATTAAACAACACAAGTTATATCAAATTAGTAGGGCACAGCCTATAGAAGGCTCTGGGTGCCTCTCCCCTATTATGCTGTCTAAAATGCTCTTCTGGAATATTGCCTGTGAATAATTGAATTTTAGACGGAACTGTTTTACCTGAAAAGCTCAGCTCCAAGTTCTGCTTCATCTTCAGTAAAGTCCAAAGCATCTGCCACAGACATGCTATCTTCTACATCTACCATCAACACAGGGGAGAATCACTCCGACCTGTTTAAACACGACACTTTAGTCAGATAGCCTTGCCCATAATGCTATAAAACCATGTGTTCACTTTGGAATTCATATAAAATATAATTCTAGACCTGCATTATTCATGAGAATTTTGGATTTTGTTCAGCCTTTTCTTCGAGGCAAAGGTCATAGCCTCAGTGTTGGACTCATTAATAATTAACTTATTAACTTAAGGACAGTCTACAAAAGAACCTAGGGCTTGCTCTGGTCTGTTTGCCAAGTTACCCTTAAGGAATGCCAGGAGGGGAGATGTGATGCTATTCGCTATTGTTATGACTGCAGGGTGTCTGCTATTGTTTTTCTACTTTCTAAGTAATTATCTAAAAGTCGATACTTTTTGTTTCTAACCCCCTATAGTAGGCAATTCTGCACCATGCAATTAATCTACTAGGCCTAACTCTACCCATCATCTGAGAAATGTAGCGTTCATTAACATGACCAGGATACCATCAGTACTGAGGGACTGGGATGGACATGCTAAGCACCTTACCTGCTGTTATTCTGATCCATTAGTCTCCTTACCTGTCCTCACCCTGATACATGTTGCCTCACCTGTGTGGATGAATGATTGAACCTGCTCAGGCTGCTGCTGGTGAGGGGCTTCTTATCCTTGTGAAGCCCTATACTGCATTGTGACAGGGCCAGATAAAGATAGAACAATGAGGCATTCTGTATTCTATGAAGGGCTAGACAGGTAAAAGCTTTTCATGAGTAAGAGAAAAAGGTCTCTTCCCAAACAGGACAGACAATACAGGTTTGTCCAATATCCAGCTGATGGTGCAGGGTAAGAAATGAAACACCACAAAAAAAGAGTACATGGTGATAGGCTTTTACCAAAAATGAAGAAAAATAACACTGAATCAATTAATTTATTTTGTCATAATCAGTAACCACAGAAATTTGAAACTTTTGAGAATAATCATACAGACATTGTTCTCGATCCCAAAAAAAATGTCATGGTCCTGTGCAATGATATTCTGGGTAAAACAAGATGTTTATTTGGAAATTTCAATAATTTAGTCAATATGTCTACATAAAATCGGTTAAAATCTTGTATCATGTCATATCAAGTGGTGACATATGGAGCAGTGTATAAACTGATGGTATGTACTTGATAGAGGTAACCGAAACCCTCCAAGGGACTTGGTGGCACTGGATACATAATTATATTGGCTATGTTATATGAATTAATCCATATCAGACTTAATAAGAAGGGTGTACGTACAGACATGTATCTGGGGTACGGGGATTGGCAGCTGGGAGGACCCTAACCTTCTGAGGTATAAATGCACCATGACATTAATACACTCAGCCTAATGTGGGACCAAACATATCTCAGGAGAAGAGAGGGAGTGTTAGACTTGGAGAGAAACTGAGGAAGAGCTGGAGAGAGGGACTAGGAGGGAGACTCAGAGAGAGAGAGATTCAGAGAGAGACACAGAGAGAGAGAGATAGAGAGAGAGGGAGAGAGAGAGAGAGAGAGAGAGAGAGAGAGAGAGAGAGAGAGAGAGAGTGAGAGAGGGAGAGGGAGAGGGAGAGGGAGAGGGAGAGAGAGAAATGCGACTTTTGCTGTTGTGTATCCCTGTATATACTAGATGAAGGAAGCTCTCCACCCACACATCATCATCTTACTTCTGTTTCTGAATGAATGCTACCGTCATTTCATAGAGTATGCTAAGCTATTTATTGCTTCAACATATCTAATTCCATCAACTTCACAATCCAAGAATAAATCTTGTTCAGAATAAAACTACATGTAAACCCCAACTCCTACACCTTTATGAGAACCTGCTGAAGTTTCTTCGTGAGGATAAACATATTTGGATCATACCAATAGAAATATCACCATTAAAAGTCTCGGAGATGTGGGAGTGTGTCTGCAATGGTCAGGTCTAAGCAACGGCCAGGAGGATAGGACGCCCTGAACAGTAAAGTCCGTCGTCATTCCCGAGGCCGGTCTGAACCCCCCCCCCCATCCACCCACCCACTGAGGGGTGTGGAGGCTAACTCCCGGGCTGACCTGTCAAACCTAGTGTGTATGTGTGTGTTACGGGGACGGGGGGAGGGTATGCCATTCACAGCTTTCTATTCTATGTTATACATGCATGTGGCGCATTGGACGAGTGGGGGGAGGGGGGGGGGAGTGATGATGGCTTGTACAGGTCCTGCATGCATGACACCCCTGCACACTGCACCCACTGTGTATGTGGTTTCTTTTGCTGCAATAATTGGGACAAATTGCTGTCTTTGGAAAAGGTATTATTACATATGCCACAAAATTAACTTTTTATATACGGATTTCGGTAATTTTAATGATAATATAAATCAAACTATGGAAACTATGGGTATGTAATTCCACGTTTTCTACTATGAAGAATGAACATCTGCAAGAGAATGACAATATATCTGTGTTTTTTCTGATGAGGATGGTGTCTAGAAGTCTTTGAAGTGCGGGGACCGTGAACCAGGGTCTGAAACCTCTCCCAGTACAGCCTTTACTGCCACCGTCATGTGTGTATGAGGGGGGGGGGGCAAGTCCAGCGGGATGTGCAGGAGTGCCTGCCGCCAACCACGGCATGGGCCTGGCCTTGTGCAGATGTAGCATCTTTAAATTTGGAATTTCTCAGTTGCTCCCGTAAGGGGACCTTAGAGCTTCTGGATTCACCTAGAGGAGATATGTATTTATCTTTTCATGTGAATTAATTTTTTCCAAAACTTGACAAAAAAATCACATTTGAGTTACAGTTTCATTTTTCATAGATTCTTTTATCAATCTTGTCAAATAAAGGCATTTTGCTCAATTTTGATGTGATTTAAATGCTTCAAAAACGCAGCAGTATAGTAAAGTAAGTATATTGCTTTGCACTAAATGTATTTTTAAACATCAGAAATGAAAATAACTTGGTTAAATTCAAAGTTTTTTAAGAGCCTGCCATACATTAGGACGCTGCTATAGCTCACACCCTAGGCATCCTCCGTGATGAGGGCGCCCATAGAGTTAGCCATGTACCAAGAGGCCGGAGTTGCCGGGACCTGATGGTAGGTGTCTGAAGGGTATTTCTATAACAAGTAGAGTCTCTTCTAATAACTAATCATCCATAGAATCGTGAAAGAATTCAGAGCAGGTATTCTCAGAGCAACTGTCTTGAAAGCAAGTTGTTTCACACAGAAAAATGTGGATCAACAAGGGAAAAGGGACCTCCGCGGGGGATTTTTAGTACCAACTTTGGCCACCAAGGGGCCCCATATAGCCAAAAAGGACAAAGATATAGCAAAAACTTATCTATACTACTTTTTTATGTAGAATATGATAGGCCACGTTAGAAGATTCCATCTTTGGTGAAAACATTCCATATTTGGAATGGAAAAGAACGTTTTTGGGCCTAAATTGGTATTTTTGCACGTGTTGGTTGCCATGGAAACATGATTTTCATTCTAAATCGAAAATTTTAAAAATTTGAATGAAAGAAGGCCCCAAAACGATTTCTATGCTGAAAACAGAATGTAAATACCATTTTTGGATCAAAAGCTGTGGCCAATTGTTTGAAAAAGTTTGGTGCAAAATATGTAACTGCGAGCTATCGCAAATGAACACCAGCAAGGGGTGCATTAAAAACGCATATGCTCTCACATTTCATCTAGATTACATAACAACTTGCTTTCCTATGATGAAGGGCCTGTCAGTTTATAAGGCTGTAATCTGACACAGTCCAGAGTCAGGAGACCTAGAGGGGTTGTTTTAAGATAGAACTGAGGGAGGGAGTACCAAGGGGGAAGTTTTAACACAACCCAAAGGTGAACATGACCCAGGGGGATGTTTAACCATAGAGGGTGGGAACGTCTTGTCAATGCTTTAACACTGGTGTGTTTACAGGGGACTTGGAGGTATTTGATGCATATATTGACTATGTTATATGAAACAAGGCATATCAGACTTAATAACATGAATGTACATATAGACATGTGTCTGTGGTAAGGGAATTGCCAGGTGGGGAATCCTGCACCTGCTGAGGTATAAATACGCCTTCACAATAACAGTCTCATGTGGACAACACCAGTTTGTGGGCCCCTGCATATTGCAAAAGGACAGAGGGACCATTAGACTTGAATAGAGAGAAACGTGCGCAGACATTTGCTGTTGTGTATCCCTGTATATAATCATTGATATTGTACTAAGCCGAAGAAAAACGGACGAAGGAGGTGTGTACACTCTCGGTCACTACTCAATCAGAACTGAATAAGGAAGGTCCCTTTGTTGCTATCCCCAAGCAGCATGTCGGCTGACCTCAACCTGATATGACTCAATTTCTTTGTTCAATGTATTAAACTAGGTCATGTCCACACATTTGGTCCCAATGTTTAGTTTCTACTGCAGAAAACTATTTTGAAATAGTGACTTAATAGTTCCACAAAGAAAATTACTGTATGGGTAGACTAGGGCCTACTGATTCAGAGAAGTGTAGTTTCTGGTGTTGACTCTGTATCAATCTTATAATCTATAAATTCCTGTACTGTCTTGATTAAAACTATAGAGACAGTATTAGATCGTATAAAATTAAGAAATATAATTTCATCATTCAAAATTCCCAAGGCTAAACTCTACATTCTTGGGTCCAGGTGGAACGATGAATATTTCATTCATTTTATACGATCTTATACTGCCCTGTAGTGTAAATCAGGGAATTGCTAACGATACAGAATCACTGCCTACGTTGTTGTAAGGGAATCATTAACCCTAGGGACATACCAACTGAGAGGTTGCATGTAATAAGCGATTGTGTAAAATTGCACGTCCGACGCAGTAAAGCAACTCTAAGCTAAATGTATAAGAAATCTAGAATGGCAGACAATTTAATTGCGCCACCTAGGGTCCTTCGTAGTAACATACTGCTGAAGTTCAGACTCAAACGGCAGAAAGGTGAATTGTACCGTAACAGCCCGCTTTATAGGGGGTCACTGATATGGAACAAATTGAATGCTGAGGTACAAAATGCTGCTTCATTGTCATTATTTATGTCGAAAATTTGATGTGAAATATGTATGTCCAATCATATGAATGTTGTTTAATACCGGTAGTAATCATCGGAGACTCTTTGAAGTAAATGATCTCCGGTTTTGAACATTGACTCTTGGATCATACAATCATTATGTAAAGCTATTAATCCGGCCTTGTCGAAAAATGCTTCCATATGAATGAATTATGTGCTGATATTAGACGTTGAATTGTGATGAGTTTTGACCTGAACCATGTCAAGGGTGTCTGCTACCTTCATTGCCTACTTATATGTTGTGTTTTCTTGTGTAGCACTTTATGAAGGGTTGCTATTTACCATTGTATTATTGTTAGTATTATTATTTGATTATTACAAGCTGACATGATATTGAAAGGCGCAACTTGTTGTGTATATTTATGTCAATAAACTTATTAAAAACTCAACTCAACTTAAGACAGTATGGGAATTTATGAATTATAAGTATACTAAGCTATTTATTGCTTCAACATATATCCAATTCCATAACCTTTATAACCCAGTAATAAATCTTGTCCAGGATAAAACTACATGTAAGCCCTATCTATTTATAAACTCCTCTACCTTTATGAGAACCTGCTGAAGTTTCTTCATGAGAAGAGATGGGAAATTTAGATCATATCAAGATGGATATCACCATGAAAAGTTTAAGAGACGTGGGAATGTATCTGCAATGTAAGGGGTCAGAATTGTACAAATATAACATATCTCCCCTACTAAAAGCACTCATCTTACATTTGTGCGATCTAAACCATTGTGAAAGAATACAGAGCAGGTATTCTCATAGCAACTGTCTTGAAAGCCGGTTGTTTCACACAGAAAATGTAACTTCATGCCTTAAGGGGTTTCAGGGGAGTTTAATGCTCAATCAGTTCTAACTTTCATAATAGGTATAGAGTACTGATGGAAGTTGGATAGGTGTTTGCTTCATATGTAGAAAAAAAAGACTACTGTCTGCTCTCGATATATTTAGCCCCCCTCCCCTAACGGCATGGCACCGTACATTCCTTGACAGCTTCATTCAACATTTTATGTCAACTCAGCTGTTTTTAGGGAGTCTGAGATGAATGTAAAGCTCTTTTTCACTGTTCACAAATTCTATTGGATTCTTAAAGGCAATCCAGTGATGGTACTTTTTTTCATTTTTGATGGTGGTTATTCAGTGTGAATTCAAAACCAAAAGTGGCAAGTGAGAAAACAATCCTTGACAATGTCCTTGTTTCCACCTTTTTTGATGATATAAAAGAAGGACACTAAGCTGATGAACGCAGCTTGGTGCAACTCTTTCAGCATATGATGCTCTTTTTCATTTTCATTTTGAACTTGTTACGCCTCATTTGCAATGTGATGAGGGTACCCTGCTTAGTATTGATAGTGATTGTTTAGTGAGACCGAGGAGAAAAGGTCTTTTGTTTGTTGAAACTTTTACTGAAACTGTTGGGAAGTCAATTTAGCTATTTATTCATGATGATAGTGATTACCTCCTTCTGCCTTTGAAACAGAAATTTGTTCTCACTGAAATTGTTCTTACTGCTGCAGTTGTCAGTACATACAGGTATCTGTACAAAGTATACAGGATTCAGTTTTACTAAGGTTTAAAATATCTATTATATTTTCTAAATCACAGGTTATAAACATGTGTTATTGATTATGACAAATAAAAAGAAGAATCCTTGTCTGTTATTTACATACTTAATTATGAGTACATGGGGATGAGATAAAGATGAATGCATATACTGGTGAAATAAAATTGAAATAGAAATTTTTTACACACAAAATGAAATATGCTATAGTCTACCACAACCTTCAGAGACTACCACAACCTTCACAGGGTCAGAGGAAATGAATTGTGGTGCTAAGGTACCGTGCAAATAATTCTATATTAATATAGAACATGTGATGGTGTATGTCCACAGGGGAGCAAGGGGAAATGTGTTATATCCTAATTGCCAAACAGTAAGTTTCTCTGCTTCTCTCTTTATAAGATAAGATGACACAAGATCCATATTCAACACGTATGAGCAAATACATTCAGAACATTAGAATTTTAATAGCAGGCTAGAAACAGGAATTAGAAATACAAATTAGTGTTAAGCTGTCAAATATGTCCATGGCACCCTTGCTACAACAAACTTGGTAATGAATAAAACTATACACGGCAATTTTACATAAAACCTAATCACAATCCCAGAGCTGGATGTTTGCGTACACATGCTTGATTGTAGCTGCATGTACGGGTATATGAATTTACCTCAGTCTTTTACCAATTTTATGGTTTTATGGTCGCTTCTTTTATCTCTTCCTCATGAGGTTGTCCCTCTCACCGTCACCTCTCTTGCCATTTCCTTGTGCAAGTCTTTTTTTGTATAACCTTCTTGTGTGAACATTGTTTGCGGGTCAATACTGATGGGTAATTAGGTATTTGAATAAACTTGGAGAAAGGTAGGAGCCAGCACTGTTTTCCGTTTCTCTCTGGATAAATTTGGATGAGATGCAGACTTAAGGGCTGTCACCAAACATCACTGGGAGAGGCGCTCAAGGTTGAAATCCCATGACCTCAGCTGCCCCTTGCCCGATCTTCCAATATGGGCGCATCAGGCTTCTTTCAATGGTGAACCCACTCGGGAGTTAACATTATGTAAATCCTGTAAAACTCTTCTTGTGGGCACATCTGTTGGGTTGGGTGTTCCAATATCGGTTAGAAAATCATTTAATGGGGTATTCTATGGGAACAAATAACGCTGTGATGGATTTTGAAAGCATGAGGCATCCGTGTGGCCACGGTAAATTATTTGTCAGTGCTGCATTTGAGGTAGTGATGCAGAGAAGTCATAATGCACCAATGTATACTAGTCAGGATGCAGGTACTTGAATCAATAATTGTAAAAAGTTCCAAGCAGTAATCTGATCATATATTTGAAAGGTTGAGGTGCAGAATTAAGCCCGATGTTAACCTGCTGTTAAAAAGTGTCTAGAATGGTGAAGGGCAGATGACAGGCAGCCTAGTTAGCACCTTAAAGTGGCATTTTTACCAAGCGAGTCCCACTCACAATTTTAATACTGTTCTAGTCTTCTATGTGGTTAAGAGTGAGTGGTGAGAATGCCCCTTTAACACTAGGCTTAGTAAATGGACAGTACTTTGAACCACTGCTGCCTGTCCTGGGGCTATATGCTGCTCTTATGTCTGATGGGAGAGGACCCTAACCTGCAGATAGACACAATACACAGAGGTGAACATGACCAATGGGGAAGTTTTACCTCCTGCAAATGCTTTAACAAAGGACAGAGGGGATTAGTTCTGGTCCTAAGAAACCACTGTATTGATATAAATACTAACCTATTTCTGGTCCAACAGAGGTCACTATATAGAGTAAATATAAATACTAAGATACCAAAAGTTCATAAAGATCATCTAGGTAAGTTAAACATAACAAGAACATACATCAATATGTGTGTTTTCTTGTTATAATATGCTACAAGCCCCCATTGCCTATTTTACCTCTGCTCATCGGAACAGATGCTGGTGTATGTACAAAATGATTTGCCAGGCCGTTCATACCTGCCAGTGTAAATAGATGAAATTCAAATCAAATCAAATTGAGGCAATCTGTTATTGTGCAGTATTTTAAACCCCACATTTACAAAAACTGTCCGAGATAAGTCCATTCCAAGCAGCATCCCAAGATCATTGAGGGACAAAAGAGGGACACTAAGAGGCACCATTGGTGCACCAATGAAGGATCTTGATTACTTAATTAGCGAAAATGGATATTTATAGAAGAGCGATTGCCAAATTGCATGAAATTATGTTTGTAAGTGGCTGTCATTTGGAAATTTCTCAGTAAAAAATAATGTATGTAGAGACCCGTTGAATCCTGATAGTAACCCATTAATGGTATGAGCATAAAAAAAGTCAATAACTGCCAATGTGGACCAGTTGCTAGGCACGTAATTGCTGTCATCTTCCAGACAGATGGGAGGTGACATCCGAATAGAGTTCTCTGAGCTGTCAGTAATTACATAAATTAAATTGAATAAGTAAAAAGTGTATGGCTCAGGCACCTGACATGTGCAGGTATTGGGCTTAGGATTGAAAACACAGTATGTGTTCAAACAATGATTTTTTATTGCATGATGCTTATCTTACCCAATGATAAAAATATACTATCTTAACCATACTGGCCAGGGTTCACATGTCACCCATCCTTTGCAATCAAAGGAGAGTATTTAGTTTAGTCTTGATAGTAGTCATTTAGTGTGATAGTAGAGGCTTTTGTTGATGTTTTTTTCTCAGCTGGAACAGTTTGGAAGTAATTTACAGATTCATTCATGATTGAAGTGATTGTCTCCTTATGTCCATGATAAATCTCTGAGAACAGCAATCCTACATCTGTACAAACTATGATTTTGTATTGAATGATATGTATCGTACCCAATAATAAAAACATACTCTCTTAACCATACTGGTCAGGTTTCAGGTCTCTTTTCATTATTTTCATTGATAACTTATAAGGCCTAACCATTGTTTGCAATCAAAATGGTCTTGATAGTAATTATTTAGTTTGATAGTAGAGGTTTTTGTTGACGGCTGTTGGAATAGTTGGGAAGTCATTTACCAACTCATTTATGATTAAGATGATTGTCTCCTTATGCCCAAGGTACATATCGGTGTTTGTAAAAAGCATTGAAGATTAGGTGTGGGTCAGGGATAATGAATTATCTGATTCCCGTCCAATGGACAATGGACCTCTTCTTGGCTTGGTCCTGACAAAGCCAGTGTTGTGTAGCCTCAGCCGTGTAGAAGATGTCATAGCATCTAGGGTGTCGGCCATGACTGCTGACAGAAGGAGATTGTGCGGGGCTTGTGTATAAAAGAGATGTGGAAAGGCAGGGGGACTTCCTATGCTTACTCTGATATCCGTTGCAGAGGGAAGGTATAGAGGGAAGGATAAGGTGAAGCCATTTCCAAGCGGAAGGTCAATGATCACTAAGTGTAGCTGACACAAAGGGAGCATACATTTCTGGCACAAACTAACCAAACAAACGAATAAGAAGGTATGATTCTTTCAATGAGTTAACATTTCATAAAGAATATGTCAATATCAAGGCAAGAATGATATTTCCTATGTACATGGACTAAATGGCCAAGTGCCTCTCCATCAACAGCAAAGGGATTAAATTGCATATTCATAGTTAGTGGTTGACTTATCTGTATCTGACTCTGATCTGTACCTCGAATTTTATAGCTCTGAGATATGTGCTTAAGAATTCAGAAAACATTTGTGTCTACAGATCTTATACAGAAAGGAAGCTCTTTACATTTTACTCGTCCTGTAACATCTACTACTTAGTTGTATATTATAGTAATCCCATCTTCTGATCTATTAGACATTAACCATATCCAGGCCACATACTCATCACGATGGATCACACTTCTCATATCCTAACATGATGGATCTCGAGCCTTTAGAAGGGCGGTCTGTAAGATCTTTCCTGCAGAACATAAGAAGATAGGACCTATGACCGGATTGCTGACTCATCAATCATCCATGATTATTTTACTACAGGTAGTAGACCTCTGTGCTGCAGTTTGAGAACAAACACACAGCTAAATAAAGGACACATGTCTATCTGAGAAGAATTAAGCGTAGATGTCGGTTTATGGAAAAAATCAGCCCTATGTAAATTCAAATTTAAGACAAATTAACCAGATCTTCACTCTTTAGTTTCACAGATGGCTATAGATTCAGTGTTTCAGGCAATCAATATGTTTGATGGCTGCATCTTTGGCAACTTGTATACAAAGTCATATGAATAGCTAAGATGTATTTAATGAGCGTGATGCTATGCCATATTTTATAGGGTTGAAACTGCATCAACCGTCCAGACATGTAGAGTGGGAGCCAATAACTGACTAATTCATGGTTTTCTATCTGAATTTGATATAGGGGGAACTGTCACATCAAAGCAGTCTAGGATTTGGTGTGTGGCATTCTGTCACAACTCATGGTAAGCATTCATTTCATGCCTACAAGAAGGATTCAGATTCAGATTATTGTAGCTCACAGCTAAGGGAAACACTAGAACCCACAAAAGGCATTGGTCTATATTTTGCAACCTTCCCATCTTTTATTAATATCTATTCAAGTGAGAAAGAAGTGTTTCAAGAGAGAGAAATCAATCTCCTCCTTCAGCAAACTAGAAGAACCATAATGAATCAAGAAGAAACATTAATATGTCTCTACACCCCTAAAGCTTAGTATGTCCTAAGCGTCCATCAAGCAGGTCATTAAGCATACAGGTTAACTGAGAAAAAGAAAGACTAGAAAGATTAGCACAGAATAAGACAGCACAGAATCCTGTTTAAATGGTCTTTTGCCTCTGAATGCAAATATGGGTCATGTTATCATTGCCAGGAGGACACAATACTCATTGTCCTAGGTCCCCATTGAATATAAGACCAGCTGTCACTTAAAGGAAAGTACCTGCTTAACCCAAGAATGATGATGCTGCAGATTATTATTGTTCAATGTCCTTCCTAGCCTTATTGCTTTATCATACTGGACTGTGAGTGGAATAATGCAGCATAATGCAACAATGTCGAGTTGAAGAGTTACTAATAAGGGCTGTGTCCTTGCATTGCTGTACTTCATCAGTTACATCTATGTGGTTTGCACGACTTATAACTTGTTAGCACAACTTATAAGTCTTTTGAATGACTTAGGGCCTTTAACTCGTTTGCACGACTTAGGCCTATAGAGAAATATAGAGGAAAGTATGCCAACCAACTAACTCAATTTTTTTTTATTATGCCCACCTTATTAACCCACATCTGATTGATCTAAAAGAAGGTAGCTATTCTCCTTCTTTTCCACCGAAACTACACAGAAATGGTGGCAGGAAGCTATAAAGAAAAAGAATTCCTGTGTGGACTAAGGATTCTAGCGATCATAAATACTAAAACTAATTTTGCATTGTTCTAGGAACAATTACTTTGTAACTATTTCCACACTGTTTTACATGTAGGAACAGTTACTTTTCTAGAACATTACTTATTTATCAGCATGATTGAGCATTCCTGTATGAAAAATTATTATCATGGGACATTACTAACCATAAGCAAAGTTGTTCGTTGTTACTAGAAAAAAACTGCGTTGCTGCAAAAAATAGCTATGTTTTAGTGTGGAGAAGATTATAAATCATTAATCATAACCAATGAGCAAACTTTAAAACAACCCCTTCAGTACAACAAGAGAGTAACCACTTGTCAGAGATGTCTCAAATGAAAAGCAAGTTGTATATAGACTGAGACTGATAATCAGGCTTTAATGTACAAATGAAGGAGGTGAAAAACTAAAGCCTTGGCTTACAGCCATCTAAATTTCACTGCAGTGACACATATTACCCTGAAAGCCACCATTTACAACAGCCCATTTTCCACGAATTGTGTTATGTCCTCAGGTAAAATGGGAACACAGTTTGTAGTAATGAGGTTGTGAGCTGGGAGGAACGACACCTGCTGATTCCCGTTAACAGACTAGGTCTACCGTGGAGGGGCGTAATTGCTTGAAGGATCTCATTGTCTGGAATGGGGAGAGAAGGCGGTAAGAAAGAAAGGGAATAGGTAGATAGATAGAGCAAATAAAAAGAGAAACACAGCATATAACCAGCTTTGGGTAGTCTTCCACCTAAATGATTCCTTCCACTATTCTTGATAATAAGCTTAAAGACAGTCATATAGATTCCGCTGCAGCTGTAAAACTGCCATATTGATGTTTTCTTTCGTCAGCCGCTGAGATATAAATGCATGCTCTGGCTTCTCCCTGTACCCACTTGGTTGCATTTGGTGTAGAAAAGGTAAGTTCAAGTACCTGCCGAGGTATTAAAGAGGCAGTTCCATTAATCAGATGGGGGATGAAATAGATTATTTTTCCTGCTTCATTTAAGACTTAATCAATTGTGTACAGACACCTACCTGAGAGAACCACTTTACCCGTAGTATGGAGGGGCTTAGGTTTTCATAATCCTGCCTCATTAGTAAAACATCAACTACATCTATCCAACTCAAAAAACATTGTACAACATTATATAATGCTATATAACATTATATATGTGACTCAATCCAGCATAGTGGAACTTATGTCGCTCATCAAACATTTTTAGTTATCTATGTCATGTGATAGAACAGTTCATTACCTCTCTATAGAGCCCATGTATGAGTCCCAATCTCACCCATACGTATCTAAAAAATATTTTCAAAGATGAAAACACCCGGAGTGCTAATTTGAGCTACGCGTGATCAAAGTGGAACGAGCAGGTCGCGACCTGCTCGCGAGCAGTCAGCGAGCATATCACTCATTGGTTACCTTAGCAACGGGTATCTAGAATTGAGATATCAATCTGAAATTTTTACCAGGCATTCCCGATGGTTATATCTACTACATACTAAAAGATTGGTCTCTTTGGGGAAATATTTTTATTCATGCAACATCGTTCAAAAACACGTTCAGTTTCCTGGAAAAATGACAGAGTTAGTGGTTTAGTGGAATAATTATAGATGCACAATACCTGTTCCTGGTGTAGTTTAGGGACAACTAACAGTTCCAAAACCTATTAAATGTAGTCTGTTAAGTCCTGAAAGTCCTTTCACATTATGTGAGCATTGTACACAGATAATTTGATAGGTAAAATCCAAGTGCAGTGGGTGGGGTCCTCCATGTTCATGTCACATTATTTCTCCAGGTCAAAATATATATATCCATGGTCGCTGCTGATTGTGTATCATCATTACACCCTAAACCAGTAGCAGATTATGATTATATTAACAACACAACATCATAATAGAATATGTGATATCCAAGTTCATGGCATAACTCGTTATGGTACGAAAAGAGGGAGTTCTAGTCAGAATCACTTGCAATCCACACCTCGTCATCAGAGTCTTCTGCAGATGAAGGGCTCCTTGTTCTTTTCCGAGAAACAGCACCTTTAGGTCGGCCCCTCCCTCTAGGCTGCTGTTGTCCTGGCTGTTGCTCCCTTCCCCTACCTCTGCCCCTACCTCTGCCCCTTCCCCTACCTCTGAGTTCCTCCTGGTCTGCCTGTTCACCGACACCCCTGCCTCTGCCTCTTCCTGTGGCTCTGCCTCTGGCTCTGGCCCTGCCTCTACCCCTGCCTGTGAGTTCCACTTGTTCTGCCTGTTGGCTGTTGCCCCTACCCCTGCCACGAACTCTGCCTCTCCCTCTAAGTTGCTGTTCTTCTAGCTCTTGTCCTGGCTGATGGGTGTCAGTGTCATTGGTGTGTTCTCCTATACCTGACCCAGGCTTTGGTACTGTTGGCTTTGGACAGGTGATATCTCTTGTGGCATTGGTACAAAAGTCTCTGATATTCTCAAACAAGTACCATTGCCTATAGGCAGGCAATCCTGGGGAGGGGATGATGGCAGGGTTTCCCCGGGGAACATCTGCTACTTCCTTTGTCAAGATGTTGCAGATCACAGGTTCTTCATCGTCAACCACTTTCTTCATGACAACCCTACCCGGGTATTCATGGCTAAACTCAAAGTGATGGTACTCCTTAATGCCATTCACTGCCTTGCTGAAAGGGGCTAGAAAAGTCTTCCAGTCATAAGTAGGGGCTGAACAGTTTCCTTTCTCATCCCCCACTAAGTGTGGGATGTTGACTCCTTCCAGGGTGCTTCGACGGACAACTTCCATAAGGTCCTCCAGACTGGACACGTCACACTTCCTAAATTTCTGTTTCAAAAGGCCAAAACACCAGTCTGGACCAAATTTTGTGTGACCTGTGATCAGGAAGTTGAGAGTGATGGACATGTTGAGCCTAGTCAAACATCGCCACATCAAGTACGCCAACATGAATTTGTTTTTATTTTGACCACTGCAATTGTCGCAATGGAGATCCAAATTCTTGGGGCCCAGGGAGTAGTTCTCGAGATAATGGTGGAGATATGAGATCACAGCGTTGGATCCCTTACTACTGCAATGAGACTCATCTATTAGGTAGTTAACCTGGCTTGGTCCTGCTTCCATAGAGACACCAAAGATGCCACACTTTCTTGGCACTAGAAAGTAGAGTGGGCCTGGCTGCATGGGGTAAGAGGGCAGGTGCACTTGCTGGGCATAGTCAAAGCTAACATGCACCCGATAGTCTGTACTACATGGTGGATGAGGGCCAAGTGCAGGAGAACCAGCTGCTTTATAATCCTCCTTTGCCTTCTTTACCAGCTGCTGTAAGTAGGCCCTTTCCTTCCCTACTACCTGTAAATGATGTGTTTGTTTTTTTAACTTTGCCTGCTTGACCTCTTCTGGGAAACAGCTAGACCGGTGAATGTCTCTGTTGTTCCTCTGACACTCCCAGCAGAGATCAGTCATGGGCCTTGCACAAACTATTCCTGGGAGGAGCTTTTGCCACAAACTCCTGAAAGTAGACAGAGCAACTGCCCTCTGCTGGACATCTGCCATGGCTTTTTCATACAACCTGTAAATGTCAGCTTTGGTGTCAGAGGAGGGGAGAATTAGTATATCATCTCTCTTGTGAGTTGGTATTCTGCCTGGAAGAGCAATGGCATGTGTCTCAGCATGGGATTTGATAAAGGCGAGAACTCTTTGAGTATCATCCAGGTCCAAAGATTTGCCCGTTTTCCTGAAGCCTCCAGCACGTATTCTACGTGTAACAACACCATTGGCCACATACCACTTAAGCACACGTTTCAGTTTGCCCTTACTGATGCTGAAAAAGAAAAATGAAAATTTTAAGCATTGTATTCATTGTAGATCTAAAGAATACTCATGCATACTTCATGTCATGTTTAAAGTGCAGATAGCAACAATGGGTTGATACATATATAGCCTATAAGATACCGGTATGTTACTATAGGCTACATTATACTGATATCTTTCTATACCCTACAACAGACCGTATTGTTGCTATAGCCTACAACATACTGATATGTTGCTATAGCCTAGAAAAAACAGGCATGTTGCTATAGGCTAGAATATACGGGTATGTTCCTATAGCCTAAAAGATACCGGTAGGTTGCTGTAGCCTAGACACACCCTCTGGCTTGACACAAATAAAACTGGGTCGTAACCTGTCAGTTGGACCTACTTCTGGCCAATCACAACTCCTTGACCTAGATATCATTGGATCAGACACGGGTGGTAGAAGTATGGGTTAGATCTACCGAAGAGCCAACAATGAATGGGAGGGTCAATGTTACATCCTTGGTACTCATGTTGCATGAAGGTTGGCATGATGCTTGAATGCAGCCCTGCCAAGTAACACTCCAGTGCTGCATTCAAGCATCATCCTTGGTAATCATGATGCATGTAGGGTTGGCATGATACTTGAATGCAGCCCTGTTAAAGTAACACCCAAGGGCTGTATTGAAGCATCAACCTTGGCAATCATGATGCATGTTGGGTGGGTATGATGCTTGAATGCAGCCCTGCTTCATTTATGCATCATGCCCCCCCCCCCCCCCAAAAAAAAAATAAGGAAAAAAAAGAGATTTTCCTGAAAATGGCCAAATTGGCGAGAAAAAAGTTCAAAATTGTTCAAATTTTCCCAAAATTGGTGAGAACAACCGTTAGATTTCAGAAAAAAGCTTTTGGTACCCGGTACAATGTGGTTGTACTTGACTGTGTACTTACCAATGGAAGAATGCAAACGTACACTGGCAAACCTGTTTATTGCCTAGTCTATAATATGTCCGAGTTCGCTCACGGTCCTTTTTTCCTTTTTCACCCTTCTTCCATGTAGAAAGCCTTGCGCTATTATCTGTTGATGAAGCCATCACCCCCAGTAGCAGCATATCCAGCTCGGCTGTCAAGTAGAATTAATAACAACTTTTTGTTTTTGTTTTTATTATAATCATAGACATGAGAAATAAGACTCAATGTGGGTCAAATCAAATCAAATGCACATATCTAGTGATGTTGTAACCAACTCTTTAGAACAAAGTGTAAAAGAATTATTTCTATAGTTATTAATTTTTAGTCAGCTTACCTCTGTTCAGCTGGGCGACCTCTTCACGTCGCTCTCTGAACTCATCTGGCGTGACCATTGTACTGCATGGTGTATTGTTGTCCCCATATTGACACTTACAACTGTTGACCAGAAATAAGGATAGTTAGTGCAAAAGTATACATTATGAACAGAGTATAAAACAGAAATATTAGTTGACATTTTAAAAAGCCTAGTCACAATGAATGCACATAATTATAATTTTTGGGATCTATGTAGGTCTGAATTGTAAATTAAAAACAGATACAATATTCCAGACCAATGCAAAATTGCACTAATTAGTAATATATATATTGGTATTGATTTAATTCATTCACAAACTTAAAACTAATGAGGGGTAACTAAAGGGTGCATCGAACAGAACACCATGTGGTTTTTGCCACTCACCTAAAATTGGCACACCTTGTGCTCTCTTCATCCTGAAGTTGTTGTACCGGATCTGGAACAACCAGAGGGAGATCTTCCTCATCTGATGATTCTGCAACATCCTCTCCATCATTCTCCTCAGTATCAGACTCACTATCCTGATCAGAATCCTCAGAATCATCAAAATTCTCGGGGAATAGGAAATAATCGTTCACAAGCTGACGCCATACTCCCTGCTCGCAACAGCGGTTGTTAAGTTGGCCTTAGTTATGGCGTTAAGGGCATTGGCCACTGTGTCCGACTCAGCCATTTCATGTCCTGAATGTTTGCGTATTCAAAATACACTGTTTGGGTTAATGATTGATAATAATTCTGTGTTTAAACATGAAAATACACCCGTTACCAAAATTGTCTCTTGCCGCCGACTCGTGGTAAACAACTCAAACCGGAAGAGGACGCTGGGCGCTCGGCCAATCAGCGGGTCGCATTTGTGTCACGTGATGTGTTGTCAAGGGATTGTTTGGTCTGATGCGATCCAAAGGCATTTGAAAAACACCCTGTGATTGGCTGACTGACAACTTACGATTGTAAGAGAGCCTGCCATTGGGTAGAAGAGTTCGCGCCACACAAAAGCATGCCAAACATGGGCATGGGGCCCGGGATGGGGGGTTCTGACAGAGCAACAAAATAGACGGAAAATGCATCGTGTATACAGTCTCGACAGCCTTTGTTCTTGGCAAAACATCCATGTACGGGTTCTTAAAATGTGAAATTAACACTGTTAGGAATTTCATATGGATTTAAAACTCAGGGAATGGCATGATAACAGTATAAATCAAACAAATCCATTGAAAACCTAATTTCAGTAAAATACATGTTTTACCCTTCAGACCCCATTTTCACGGCTCGCGCTAGTGCGACATAAGGTCTATTATGCTGGATTGAGTCACATATATATATTTTTTTTTTTTTTTATTTGAGAAGTGCACAGAAACACACCCTCGTTTATTTATACTTAATAAAGAAAGAGCTTTTTCAGCTCGGAATACATCATTATCAAGTGTCCAATGTATGACTTTTACCTTGTATACTACATAATGACATTAATGATGATGAATATAAAATTCATATGCATACAGTGAGTAAATCCATTTTCACATCGCGATTACATCAGTTACCGATCTGAAAATAGATTATGACTGTAAATGTAAATAATACAACTGTATTGTAATACACATTCTATTCCTCGATAATATCTATTTGATGAATTTAGTATGTATATGAGTGTAAGGAGTGGGCTCCCTTTATGCTGAGCAAACATGCACGGTCGGAATTTCTCGTTAGATCCTGTGAACCCGTAAGAAAGCCATATTTTGTTTACGTTGTCGTTGTGTCAAACGATAGTAAAAGCCTTGACTCTGGCTAAATATGATTAAATATGGAAGTTATCACTATGCTTAATGGCAAGCCATAATTTTCAATGTATTATGGTTATATTTTCGTTTTTATAAAGTGGCAAAATAAAAAATAAACACTTGGTCGCCACTTTTTACGGTTGCATGAAGTTTGAGGAAAGTTTAATCTCCGGTGTGATTTGTGTAGGAACCTCTGAAATAATGCATAATGTTTAACCTCCTCCCTGTCATTAGGCTGCAAAAGCGTAAGCAACAGCGATTCACCTATCAAACTTAAAATCCATGGCCACTGTCCCTTGAAGTTATTCATGTATTCCAAAAGTAACTACATTTACAGATGTTGACGGTGGGCTTGGTACATGTTACTACAGTCCTCAAACCCTCACTGGCAGGGACTGCCATGATGTATTCCTGACTTGATGAACAGCACACTCTCCTTATGGCCATGTGTTGGTCGTCAGTAGCAGGGCATATTAAGAAATACCACCTAAGATATTAGATCCGCTAGCTATACAAAGAGAATTCCTATCCAAATGTATTCAATCTGAGTTCAATATGATTTTCTATCAGAATAAAATGACGAAAATATTATTCATATAAGCAAAAATAGTTATTTCAATGTTAGCCCCAAACCCTATGCTCTAACTTCCGCCTTCATAGCAATCACATCCTTCTAAATAAGGATATGAGATCACTTTTATGGGACAATGCAAATTAAATAATTTGTCTTTTTCCTGGCCCTGCAGTCCTCCTTCACTGTAGATTGACAATTAGATGCTTTTAATCGCCCCCTCAGCTATTGGTGAAAAGTTAAACTTCCCTTATTTGTTTTGAGGTGACCTTGATGTTTCAATAAGTCATATAAAAATGAGTGTAGGACACACATAAAACATGCTTATTAAATCTATTTGTTTGAGAATTTTGTTCAGATTTGTGGCTTCAGGCTGTGTCATAACATTGTTTGAAAGCTCATGTCTGTTGTATGGCACATAATCAGATCTGTGTGCCTATTCGGTCAGACCTAACCCTTCTCACAGGTATATAATGGGGAATAAGTGAGAGCATAGTAGAGGGGACACTATAAGGAGACAGAGTAGGACAGTAGCAGCCACAGTGGCAGCAGCAGTAGCTGCCTGCTGCAGTAACAGGGACAGTGAATCTAGTAGTGAGTGTAGCAAGGGGCATAAGGAGAAGCCATTAAGAAGACAAATGTCAACAGTCTCGGAGTGTGATTTGCCCAAAGGAAATATATATACATATACATTTCTGGTACAAACTGAGGAAACACTGGTTTCCCAGTGACAACCCATGACCCTTGGAGAGCTGCATGATGACTTACCCCAACCTCCATTCTCAACAAAGACAAAAATAATTTTCTCATTTCAATAAAATAAGACAAAGAAACCTGCCTGGCAGACAAATGAATAGTTTTAGGAAAATACTGCCAGTCGAATTCATTTATCTTTTTTTCTTGTTTCAAGAAACTAACATGAATAAACTCACCTGCCAGACAAATAACTAGTTTTCAGAAAAGATAGTCATTTGTCCGCCAGGCAGGTTAATTCATCTTAGATTCCTAAAATGAGAAAAATTATTTTTGGCTGTGTGAGGCTTCCCCACTGATCCCATCATCTACCCTTCTACAACCTACTCCACTCTCCTTCATATCCACAGCTTCAATTCAACCATAAGTAATGATCTACCCTTTTAACTGCTCTGGATGGGTTGCTGCCCTTGGAGGGATATTACCGGCTACCTTGGCTAGCATAGCAATATGATTAGAGAGCTCTCATATTTATTCGAAATATGCATCCAGCTGTCATTACCCATCAAATAGGGGCTGAGTATAATTAATGTACATGGACCCTCAACATCAAAGGCCTATGGGTTATGGAGGTCATCTTCTGACACCAATCACATCAAAGTGACAGTTCTTCCCTGTGTATCGCGTGCAGCTTTCTACAGGCACTACCCCCTCTTGGTAATCACACTAGATGAAATTGAGGAAACCCGGGGAGTGGCCATCTTGGATTTCCCAAGTTATACGATAATAGAGGAGAACAGTCCTGTGCGTTTCTTTGTCATCCCATAATGTTAACTGCTTTAAATGCCACAGCAGTATTGAGAACCTGAGGATAATCTTGCAAACTTGACTTATGAACACTTCCAATATTGCTATACCCGTACTACTTAATCCATTACCAATAGACCTGAATGGTTTTTGTAGATGTGTCCTGTGTGGTTTATCAAAATATTTGTATAAAAATACTTACATACTGGTAGATTACTTCTGATTACTTCTAACCATTAACAACATATATAGACACATCCTGACTGGGAGGGGAACCAGCTACCTTTAGATCCAAAGTCCGGTCTCCTAAGCACTGACCTACCGGGGCATGTATTGGGAGAGGTGCATGAACTGTGACTTTCATGGTTTCATGCTTTTGCCATGGCAATATTGCATATTTCTTAAAGAAATTAGAAATTAGTTATTTCTAAGCTATGTCAGCATCATTTAAAAATGAAAAGTCATATCTAGGATGCTATTCATATGAGTATCAAGTATTGAAAGATAGTATATATGGCTTTTTTGTCAACTTTTCCATGTTTGACCTTGCGAATTATTACCTTGACCTTGGCCAAGGTCAAATAATTTTTTCTGTAAATGTTCATCTCTCAAAGATCTATAATAATACCAAACACCAAACCCTTGCTACATATATTCACTGAGCACTGCCCCATATAAGAATGTTTTCTGATTCGATCTAGTGTCAATATTATATTTGACCTTGATGAATGACAGGCTGTTGCCATGGCAATATTGCATATTTCTTAAAAATTCCAAATCAATATTGTCCCTAAGCTATGTCAGCATCATGTAAACATGAAAAGTCATATCTAGGATGCTATTCCTATGAGTATCAAGTATTGAAAGATAGTATATATGGCTTTTTAGTCAATTTTTCCATGTTTGACCTTGACATATATGACCTTGACCTTGGCCAAGGTCAGATTATTTTTTGTGTGGATGTTTGTCACCTATAGATCTATCATTGTACCAAATACCAGACCCTTGCTATTCATAGTAGCTGAGCACTGCCCCATATTAGGACATTTTCTGAGTTGACCTTTTTTTGGGGTGACCTTGACCTTTGACCTCATATTTGACCTTGTTCCGACACCTGTATGACTCTACACACACCAGATTCGAATTCCCCTGCCCAAAAATAGGGGGCGTAGACCCTCAGACCAAATATAGCAGCCCACTCAAACCTATTTGAAATCTCACATGTTGGCTCCCCTATTAACTCCTTTCACTTGCTGATTTTAATAGTAGTGTTCTACCTGTTGCAGACAACTTGAGCTGTGGCAATACCCTAACTGATTCACACTTGAGGAGGTTCGTGTGAGCAGCTCCTTTTAGAGTCTAGGTATCCGGACACACCACTTGTGCATTTGTGAAGCCGAATGGATTCATGCAGATAATGACATTGTGTACATGGTGTCTGGCAGAGCTGGCTGTGTTCTCCCTGGATGCAGTGATCACGCAGCAGCCAGCAAAAATAAATAACTATGAGAACCAGAGAGAGGTCTTTTGGACTCGTTTATACCACTGCTTTGCCTTATTATATATGCCATTACACTTCTCTTTTAGTCACAAGACTAAGACTAAGCTATCAAGTCAGCATCGTCGAAGTAAAACACAGGAGGAAAGGCATAGACTCATCCTATTCTCATGTGGGCTGTGCCAAACGCCAGTAGC
Source organism: Harmothoe impar (assembly GCA_947462335.1). NCBI lineage: Eukaryota > Metazoa > Annelida > Polychaeta > Phyllodocida > Polynoidae > Harmothoe > Harmothoe impar. The sequence continues at coordinate 78,256,360 of OX381708.1, forward strand.
TGTTGGAAGAATGGACCAGGGAGGTAAGATGGCTTGTACCATAGGGGAAGGCTTCTCCGAGGCTGGTAAAACAGGCCTGAGCTCTTGACAAAACACAGTGATTGCCTAGAGTCTCATCAGGCAGATAACCCATTATGTTCGCAATTATTCAGAAATGCTATGAACCATGTGCATAGCGCTCATCTGTGAGCCAGTAGCTTGTATACTGATCCACATACTGATTGGAGAGCTATTTTATGCAAATATCAAGTAGACGTTGTGATGATGAATGAAGAAAATCTTGGGTAAAAACATTAGGCAGTAAAAGGACAATCCTAAATACTGGACAGATATCATCCAGGGTCATGAGTCATGATGAGTAATCCTTTATGCATTTTTTTACCACCTTCAGTGCATAATTGTATGTAATTATGAAAACAGGTTGAGGATCACGTTAAACAATGGAAAGGAAAACAGAGGAGAAAAAAGAAAGACTTCTCTTTCTCATTTCGGCTGTGCCAAGAATCCATCTGTGTACTGTTTTTGATTAGAAAGAACCAAACTAGGAGAGAAGGACAAAGCTGTGTAAGTGAGTAGAGAACTGGAGCAGGGATATAGGATGGCCTGTATTACAATCACCATATTCTGGTCAGACGTGTTTAACAGGCTGGGACTCTTGCCAGGCAGTGTGTTTGTCTAGGGTATCACATCAGGCAGATTACTGATTAAATTTCCAATTATTTGGAAATGGGATGGAGTAAAAAGAAGTAAGAATAATAAAAATATCATGCTGATATTATCTGTATGTGTCTACAGCCTTCGGTACTCACCCATCCCTTCATCTATTCATGTTCATTTGCTCCCCTACCTGCAGGTTCTAACTGATTTGACTTGTTATTCAAATAAATATATCCCAGATGGGATCCCTCCCAGAATATGATACTTGTTTATTTGCGCCTAATATCAGCATCAAAATCCCAGGGACATTTGAGTCTTATGACCATCCCTGGAGATAGAGACCTTCCTGCAGCACTACCCCAGCAGTAACACCATCAGGGGGAGCGCATGCAGGGAGATTTACCCAGATATGCCATATTGACTGCCATAACCCAGCCCCTCCCCAAAAAATGTCATGCTCTATTGAAGTGTACATGTATGCATCTTTTTGAGGGAAAACTGAAAGTCTGTCTTTCATGTACTCTTAGGATACTGTGGCATATGAACATTCACAGCTTCATAATTTTTGTGAAAAATGTGAACAATATTAGCACTGTGAATGAATCACAACCGCATAGATTATCTATTTCTACTGGCTCTAAGTAAAAAGGCAGTGCTTACCCTCATATATATAAGACTTCTCATGATATATTTACCTAATCATTAGTGCTCAGGAGCTCAGTTACTATCAGTGAACAATAGTAAAACAGAAATATGAGTCGATATGTAACAATTAACTAACAAAAATATACAAATGTCAACGCCCGTTGATACCATCTCTGACCTTTTTGACAAGGGCCATATCCTGCAGTTTGAGTGGGATATGTCTCAGCCCCACTTGATAAACACACTTACAGTCAATCGTGTTTAAAGGGGGCGCTTTCTGTTCTTAAGCATAGTAATTCTTGTATTTAAAAGATATATACAAATCTATAGTCTTTCTAAGATGAATGGGTGCTCTCAGCATATTTAAAGTTTAAAGCAAAGTGGCATTCAAGTGATTTCAGATTCTCCACTATCATTATTGAGGGACAGAACTCATCAGTACAACCTTAGAGTTATTGCAAATGATTTACTTCTTCCTTTCTGTTATATCTTGTAGTACTAGAGGGTAAAGAGATCAAAATCCAAACAAAGGCACATGCCCTGTGGGACACATCATATCTGATATATCATTTTGCATTGGTTATAGTATTTGTCAAACGAGACCACAAGGTGATAAAGTAGGCTGCTCCAGAAAGGCAGCTGCAAAACACACTGCTCATTACACACTCTTGTTGCCTAAAAAAGAGACAGAGCTTGAATAACAATTAGGAGTACACCCTTTTAGTATCAACAACTGCTTGAGTCAACGCTAAAAAAAAGAGGAGATTATATATAACAAACGTAGTATTGGCTGATCTAGTGTGTCATATATCTGGAATAATTCCGAAAAGTGTCCAGGAAAAACATGTTAAAGAGCTGTTGGTGAACAACATGAGGAAGGCCCACCCAGAAGGGAAAGCTAAAAGTGAACAGCCAAAACTACAGACTACAGGGGTGTTGTGTATCAAATGTCTGCACTGAGTCGGCTGTGAAATGACACAGATTAAGGCGGTATGTTTCATCTGTGGTCTGCGCTGAGTGTGCTGTAGCAACCTCTCTCTCTGTCTGTAATCAGGGTCTGTCATCAGCTGTGTCTTAATATCTAGATGAAGCAGGAGTGGTATCTATCATGAAGCATATCCATCTGGGGAGGGAAGAGTGTGTAAGTGGATAAGGCAAATTGTGGTGAAGACAATGACTAATGCTCATAACTGTCCTTACTACATGACAGATACTACACTCTCTATGTTAAACTCAAAAAAGAATTACAATACGCACAAAGGTATTCTTATTCGCACATCTTGTACATAGGGTGCTAATAAGACCTTTAATACACACCGCACCAAGTCTAGGAATAAGGATTCTAATTCACACTCTCCCTAGTGTCTAGATAAATGGTCTTATTCACGCCCTGAGAGCCTGCAAATAACGGCCGCTATCTACAAGCTCCTGGCTTGCAGATAGCATCAGCCTAAAAAAACAGTCACAGACCTTTGGAGACATACACAGAACAATACATTTTTAATTACCTTCATCTCAATTTGGAACAAATATTTAGCTTTAGTCATCCATCCACAATTAACCATACAAAATAGCTCATTATTTTTCGTTTTTTTAACACTTGTTCTTCTAGATTCTTAAAATGTATGCTCTGTCTCCAATTAGCCTTATCTTTTTTAGCTAGATCTGTATGGTGGTGGGTTTAAACAAACTTGGTGTGCAGTGCCTGCATTGGCACAAAAACACATGCAGCAATTTGACATTGATTAGAGCTTGGGGACAATGCATGGTCTAGGGGGAAGATACCTTTGTATACTGATTCAGCACAAGAAGAGTATTGAGACACGAGACCTTAATCATTTCCCCTAGGAAGTGGGAAAGAGTCACATGAGTAATGGACCCTTTATGCCTTATGTAAACAACCTAGTGGTTAAGAATGTGGGATCCCTGAGAATGATCCTGATATTGGTACTACCATTTCATATGTTGGAGGTTGTTGACAAGGATGATATTGGTCCCAAAGACTGTAGCCTATTACACTAGTGCAAAACTCCTACTTGTCATCTTCCCATCAAATTCCCTTAAAGCAGCTTTCTTTTCCTTTCCCTTTTTCTAGGCTGTAACCTTGAGAAATGATTGCTCAGATAATTTGTTGTTGGCTTTCATCGTCCTGGCTCAAAATGTTTCTTAAACTGATTATATCCTGTCAGCACTGAATGTAATCAAATTTAACAGCTGTGACTCTGGTCCAAGTCTAACCATGTACGGACTGCATAGTCCTGGGCTGAGAACTGCTGAATTAACATCAACTAAAATAGGATGAACTAGAAACTTTCATCATTTAAAAATTAAAGGAAAAGCTTGTTGGACCTATTATTGACACTATTCCTTTTCAATACTGTTTTCAAAAGTATTAATTTCAGTGACTGGTGGCTTAGTCATCTATGAACATTAGATAATATGAAGATTGCCTCATAATATTTATCATCTTACAGAAATACAATGTGATGCAGAAGGTAACACATCTCTTTTCATCTTCAAGGTTTCTATGTGATCTTATATGTAGGTATGTGCAGTGAAAGTAAGGAGAGAATCCTTGCTTCAAATTAAATCTTCCTTTTAACTTTACCTACCAATGAGGTTGTTATGGACTTTTAAAGATAGAAATTGAAAATTAGTGGAATCACCTTTCTTTGCATCATCAATCATGATGGCAATAAGGCATAATATAAGAAAACAGTGGGCTGCACCTATCAGTTAACAGTGTAACAGTTTCCCCTCATCTGCCAAAGCTGCTTCAGGTTTGTCAATCAGGGTTCTGGATCCCCACCTGAGCACAGCTTTCAGCTAATGGGAGGTTTTTATGTCAACCATCATCACTAGGTTTCTCTTCAGCTACTGTGACAGAACCTGCCTCATCTACATGGAATTTGCTGTAATAAGTTCCCCATACACATTGGGGGATAGAGTGTAGAAAGAAAGGTATATAGATTTCTCAAACCCCCTCCCCTCCATCAGTGTCGACAGAGAAAGGAAATACTACCATTATCAATACAGCAAACAACACACAACAACAAACACCTCTTGCAAGCCACGTAGCTTCTTAAGAGGCAACTTAAAACTAGTAATTGGAAGCTGCTTTAAAACAGAGGGATTAAAGTCACTAATCACTTGCTACATTTCCTAGACGAAATATGTCATTCTGGCCATTATGACATGGTATTGCACAGAACTGTACTTATGAAAGCAAAAGTAAAGGAAGGTTGCTATACCATCTCAGTCACAACAATTTCCAACCAATAAAAGATGATATAATATAAGTGAACATTTTAGTTTACCTGGCATAGTTAAAATAAGAAGCATGTACTAGGTCGGAATCAAGCTAAGGGCCTAGGATGTGGGATGGCGTGATCAGCCCTGGACAGGTTCCCAACGCTGCCCTAACCTCCCCCAGTACACGCATGCAACCCTTAGTGAAGGACTGATGAGAGCCATGTCAGTCCAGACCTCTTACGCTAAATCCTCTGAAGCAGGCTCTGGGATGGACATGCTTAACACATTACCTGCTGTCAGTGTGCCACATGTCATAGATCCTTGGTACCTTACTTGGCAGAATGCAGAGTTGATCCTGCTAAGTACCCAAGAGAAGGGATGCTGCTGTTCTATATGAAGCCCCATACTACATATAGACATCTAGAGGCAGAAACAGAGGGAGATCGAAGAAGGTAGTATTGGAGAGACTGTGATAGTAGAGGACAGAAAGAATAACAGAGAGACAGACAAAGAAAGACAGAGGGAGACAAAGAGAGAGACAGAGAATAGGTGACAGAGACATACACAGACAAAGACAGGAAACAGAACTATTAGAGGCAGATAAACTGATAAAAAATATTTTTTCAAAATAAATCAATCCAGCTTCCTTTTGAAATATAATGTCATTTCAAAATCATGATATATATATATATATATGAATTATAAAAGCATAACTCTGAATCTATTCAAAATATTTTATAGATAACAGATACTGAGATTGAGATGCTGATGAAATCGAGTTAAGCTGGAAAAATGTCTCAAGCTATCATAACTCATTGACTTTAACCATAAATGTCTTTGCATTTTGGATAATGAAAACTAAAAGCCCCAATTAGCCATATTGAATTCAAAATTGGCTCTTTGCTCGTAGAGATCCTCAGTGCATCAAGGTTTAATGTTACAAATGCACTACCTTATGGCAAAACTGATAACTATAATGTGGCTGTGACTACTGTGTGATTACAGGTGTTTCCATTTGTGTCATTTCTGTAGCTATAATGTCTACCAGTCAAAACTAATTGAGGGCCATTGTAAAATTAATTATAATTGTAGGAAAACTTGATCCATGGAAACAAGTAACATCATTTTGGATTAAAAGTTTTTGAGATTACCTAATTTGAAGATAGAAATGATTTTTAATGTGTTTTCCACAGCTGATTATTGCTTATTTATATCTTCTTGAATTGTTCTCATAGGAACTATGAAGTACCTAGAGTGACAATACAGAAACGAAGCCATAAACGGCTAAGACAGCAATAATTATTACAGCATATTGGTTATGACATTTGCAATGCAATGGTTGTGTGGCTTTCCCTAATAATTGCAGTTATAATATAAGATACCTATCATATCTCATGCATTGAGGTTATATCCGACATGAGGTTTGGGACCAAGTTGTGTGGGTGTTCTATCAGGTTCATGGCGGCATTTGATATGATGCTGATTCAGTGAGGAAAGGATTACCCATATTGAAATCTATACTTATCCTAGTATGTGAAACTCAATATCCTGTTACTTACATTCAAATGTATTTGTATTTCACTTTTACTCTGACGTTTCTTTTCCTGTGACAGGTTGGGGAAATCCTACCTTTAACCCCATGCCGGGAGAAAAGACAATGAGGGGGTTTCTTCCCTTGATATTTGGTCAATATACATGTAATTTTAGGTTCAATCAGGAAATCCAATTTGCGAATATCTAAACAATATTTGCTGAAAAAGATTAACCTTGATACAGGTAGAGAACATAATTAGCTAGGTATGTGTGAATGGGCTTGTACAACGGCCTTGTATTTAGTGAAATATAATGGTTTGAATGAGAAAATATAGCCAAAATGAGGTACAATTATATGTAGACTCCCCTCCCCCCTTTACCCCTCCCTCCCCCCCACACCTCTATTAACTACATCGATGGGAGATTCCCCCTTGGAGGGGCGGACCGGCGGCCGCCCTTATCTCTCCCGGCGGCCCTTATCTCTAGAGATAAGGGCCGCCGGGAGTGGACCCAAGTAAAGGAGAATCTCCCCTTGCTGGTAGAACCTCCCGTATGGGCTAATATACCTGTGGTGGGGAATATCCCGGATTGTCCAGGCCTGTGTGAGGCTAGCCTATTTATATTTCTATGTTTGTAGTAGTCACTGGCAAACCCTTTACTGAGTGTTTGGCGACAGTCAAGGCTGAACAGGAGTCCCAGATGAGTATGCTCATCTGTGACTAAGCCCATATCCTTATTAAAGGGGTCTGTAAATGGTTTAAATAACTTATGCCACACCAGAAGTGAGTGTTTTTCTCACCTTTTGTATATCAGATAAATTAGTCTGTAAGTGAAAAATCCATGTTTTGAGATATTGGCAAAATAAGGAAAATATCACTTTAATCATCATGCTATATATGGATTATGATCTTTGAAAACATGGCTCGATACCCCACAAATAGCATAAATACTGATGGCTTTAGATATACACTGCCTGCTTTTATCTATTTAGTTGCCTTTTTAATACTATCAAAAGAGGTATAAAACACAGAATTTAACTAAGTAGTCTCATATGGAGATCATTTGCCTTTCCTCATTTATAGAACATCAAGCACATCTGACATTACGAGGGGAGGCAAGGTACAATATATTTCAATATCAGACCTAATGGCATAGGGATATAAGGACACCTATCTGTGAGAGACACCTTGCCTGTAGTAGGGAGTGGGAGGTGGGAGGGCCTCCACCTGCTGAGGTATAAAAAGTCTGTCCATTAACTGACTCGAGCTCATGGGGGGGGGGCACTGATTGGATATGAGAACTAACGGCTATGTTGCTTCTGTTGGAATGAAGAGTGGGATAGGGAGGAAAATAATGAAATAGAGTCACAGATAGATTGAAGATAGAGAGAGGAAGGAAGACAGCTAGAAAAGGAGAGGAATTGAGACAGGGATGAGAAAGAGAGGAAGGTTTTCCTGATTCTCACTTGATGCCAGAATAACATGCTGAAGGCATTCTCTTAGCACTTTGAGCAAATGACCCACATGATTAGACTTCAGAAGTACCAAAAGGCTTCCATTCACTGTTGATTTCAATATAAATTAAATGTACTATAAGGGTTATTGCTTTATTCATACTGTTACCCAAGTTATATAGAGGGAGCTTCTGAACATGAATCAAATACTGTGCCAAAAATATAAAGTCTAATATTGAGACAGGCCGAAGTGATGTACCATAAAGTGACATTGTCCGATGAGGAGGGCTCTGAAATCAAATTTAGTTCAAAATAATCAAAAATATTCCCTATGGCCATATTTTCTGTGCAAGCTACTTTATTTGATCTCATTCCAGAATTCAGCTTAGAATTCAACTTATCATCAGATTATGGCTCAATTTATTAATTTCAGAATGCACGCTATAATTCCCCCATTGAAAATACACTGTAAAATGCTATACTTTGGCTACATCTGAACCTCTAATAATTATTCAGCCCTATCCTCCAAATATAATATCGTAATAATATTATTACACATTTAAAGTGAAATGTACTGTGATCCATCATTTTTTAAGTCTGAAAATAGATTTTTCTTTTACAGAAGTATGAACGCTAATTGATTTCCCACTAAAATTGACACTTCACTTTCTAACACTCAATTTCAAAGAATTCAGAAATGTTGTAACAGCCACAAGTAGATGACATCCCCTCCCGGTCACCTGAAATGAGTCCTTCTCAGATAACCTGCTCATAATGTGACATCTGTGCCAACCAGATTAGCTCAAACTGGGGTAATATGTCCTGAAGGCATCAGCCTGCAAATATAATAGGTTGATGGCACAATCTTTTTTTGAGCAGTGATTACACTTTAAAACAGCACGAGAGCCATTTCAAGCTATACTCGTTTTAGTTTTTTTCATTTAACATATTGGAAAAAATTGAAAAAATTGAAAAAAAGAAATCATCATCTATTCATCACTTTAAATCATTTGTATTGAAAGATGCCTTTATGAGTGTGCCGGATGTTATTTTACGCTTGTATAATTTATGTCTATCTACGCAGACCTTCCCTACGAGATGGAAATCTGCCACTGTTGTCCCGCTCCATAAGAAACCAAACTCTTTAGATGTAAATGACCTCAGACCCATTAGCCTACTCCCCCTTCCTGGTAAAATATTAGAAAAAATTGTATGCACAAGGCTACAGACCTACATGGCTGACTGATTTATTAAGCCCGAGACAGCATGGTTATCGTAAGGGTCATTCCACGCAGTCTGCCATTGGGGAACACCTTGAGACTATAATTAATAATGTTATTAGTAATAAACCTACCTATTGCCTCTACCTAGATTATAAGAAGGCTTTTGATACCGTTTCTCATTTAAAATTAATAGAAAAATTATCACTTCTCGGACTTAGTCAAAATTCGGTAAATTGGTTCAAAAGTTATTTATTCCAAAGGAAACAAAACACTATCGCTAATAATTCTCTCTCTACCTACAAACAGTTAACTTTTGGTGTTCCTCAAGGGTCTGTAATGGGCCCTGTCCTCTTCTCTTTATATATTAATTCGTTACCAAAAGTTGGTAATTTTGATATCACCTTATACGCTGATGACGCGGTAATCTCCACCACGTCTGCTGCTAAAATGCATGAATCACTTCATCTCATTTCTCAATGGTGCCTTGCAAACAGTTTGACCATCAATGAAAAAAAGACAAAGTGGATGCTTTTTAACAATATGAATGCTGTAATACCTGTTTTTTCACTGAATAATGTTATCATTGAACGTGTATATGCTTTTATATACCTTGGCCTTATCCTGGATCCTGACTTAAAGTTTATAGAGCACAGGAAAACCACTGTCAGAAATATTAGACATAAAATAATTCAGTCTGCTAGAACTAGGCCTTTTATAGATGTTCCTGCTGCAGTGGATATATATAAGTCTATGGTTTTACCTTCATTTGATTATGTTGATTATGTGTGGGATAGATGCAATATGGGGGAAAATAGAGAGTTGCAATTACTAAAGAATAAGGCGCTTCGTCAAGCATACCGTGTTAAACTGGAAAAAGATCCTGCTCATAATACTGACCAATTACATGTATTAGCCAACTGTGTTAAACTAGATATTAGAAGAGATATGCATCTCTTATTTTATTCTTTTAAATATATTGACAACAGAATTTTACCCACTAGAAGACACCATGGCGTTAGACTATTGGTACCACGGTCATTAAAACCTATTGTTTTGAGAAGTTGTCTATATAGAGCCATCACCAGATGGAACATGCTAAAAACAGAATACACTGTCATAGAAGACCTCAACAAATTTAAACTAGCTATTAAGAAGGGGTATAGTAGGCTCATGCTCATGGATATACTACAGAAACCCCATGGAAAAATGTCACAAAGTGAAAATAATTTTTCATTCCCAAAATTTAATCAGATTTAGTAAATTTATGATACACTTTCCTATTTTACAATAAAATTCAAGAAACCAACATTTTAATGATGTAGTTAAATATTTTTTCTGTCAATTTCTGAGTTTTCCATGTTTTTTCAAAAAAATCAGTTATTTATTCAAATGGAATAATGTCTACATTATTTTTCTTAGAAAAGCTCTGAAAAATATAAGCAATGGACGGATATTAAGGAAAATGTTCAATATAAATTGGGGACATTTTGCTGATATAAATCGACACTTTTTGGGATTAAAAATACATATTTTTGACTGAATTACAAGGATTTAAGCAAGATGTCACAAAACGACCATGTTAAGGTGTCCGTTACGCGTCCGTTACGCGTCCGTTACGCTATATGGCGCCATATGTAGCCATATGAAGTACAAGAGATTTTAACATGTGGCAGGCCACAGCATCAGCAATATCCATCCTACAATAAATATAATACTACCTACCCCCCCTAAATCGATGCCAGGGATTCCAATGAACACATTTATTTTTGTCTATTTCAAACGGTTTCTTTGCGACAGCCCCTTTTATGTGAAAATTGATAAATCTTTTAGGCATGGTTGAAATGTGTGATTTTACATGGTATTTTCGTGGTCATAATTCCCTAAGAAATAATGATAGCTATATCACAAAATGTTATGTGCATGTTCCCAAACACCTATATTTCCTATTGCAATTGAGAATTAATGAGGAAACTAAAGTTAATTTTTTCGTTTTTTTTCACTTTTAATTGTTGCAAAGTCATGAGCCTGAGCCAGTAACTGCTTTATGTAGTTATTGATACTCAGAGTTTACCTTTTTCACAATCATGTTCACTTGTGTGCTTTTTCTTTTCCTGTTGATAACCCCTACAATTGTTCAATCAAATTTCCCCCCTCATCACTCATCTCATCTCATCATACAACAATCCCAGAACTTATGTAACTAGTCCAGATCGGTCGCACCATTATTATTAAAATGTATGTTATATTTGTAATAACGCAGTGATAGCCATACCATTGAATTGTATACGTAACAGACTTTATTGTAATCATAGGGGTCCTAGCGGAAGGAATGCAACGCGCACATGCTAGGTTTAATGCATTTATTATCTTTTGATGTAATTGTATTATTTTCCCGAAATAAAACACTTAAAAAAAAAAAATTGGCTATTCAGTGTTAATCTTGAATGCTCCCTAGAGTACTGTGAAACTTAATTGAGTCTTTCAATGACGCAGAGAATAAAGAAGTAGAAAGCTTGTGTCAATTACCTCTTAGTTGATTGAAAAGTAATTCTGCAGTCTTTCCAAATAATGAGCCCATTGTCTCTCTTATATTGCCTCTTTCAGCTTGTTTTGCTGCACGTCAGCAGTCTTGACTACTGCATTATATCAATCTGTTTTTGTATCATATTGTAACTGTGACCCATTTACTCCAATGTCCATGGACCTGAAGCAAACAATTTGAAGTAAACGCAAGGTTATTTGAATATTGGAGCTGATATTTTATTTTATTTTGACATAATGCATCAAAATATATGTTGAATATTGTGGATCTGCTGGGTATCATAAGCCCCAAGTCCACGGTGAAAGGATCCTGCATTAAAACTGTATCACGCCTCTGCCAACCCCATTTAGCCTCTTGTGGACATGGGCGAAATACAGGCAAAATAGTGGCAAAATCGGGACGGCACAAGTGCAATACTGTTTTAACACAGTATCTTATAGCCGTGGACTTTGAGCTATAGGCAGCTTTATACCACGATTCTGGCGTTTCCCGTGCCGAGAGTGGATATTTGCCGTGCGGTTATCTCAGGATATACGCACGCTCAGAATTAATTTTCTAGACCAAGACATTTTAGGATATGAGGATAAGGTCATGAAACATATACATAGCCAATTTAGCTACGTAACTCGTCCGGGAATCGAACCCTGGCTGCCCGCGCGGAAGACACAACCGCTAACCACTATACTAGACTGGTCTTCCTAAGGGAAGGAAGGTAGCCTACTGTATTTCTATATGTCACTAAGCTGAGTTAGGTGTCCTTTGTCAATCCTAAGAAGTGGGTTTGTCTGGGGCCCTCAGGTAGACACGGTGCAGGGCCACTTTACCTTGGCCAAGGGAGTGGGGAGGGGGTGGCAGGGGGCGGCCGGCGGCAGCCAGCAGGCAGGAAGGTGGGGGGAGGGGGGGGGAGGGAGCAGGCACCGAGTTGACAAGTCGGTAAGTGGTGTGCATGTATGGGGGGGGGGGGCACCGTGTGACAAACCCAGCAGGAGGTACATAGCTAGCTTCCACCAACCACGGCACAAGCCAGGCCCTGCTCTGTGTGTATAGGTTGGTATCGATCACAAATTGTCTAAATACGAGGCCTAACACGTTATAATATTCACATATTTGAAGAAATAGTGGTATAAATGCATTAAAGGGCTGTAGTGAAAGCATTCGTTCGTTATATTGACTTAATAACGCATTTGCCTTCGGCTCATGCGTTATCAGCCAATATAACGAACTCATGCTTTCATCACAGCCCGTTAATGCATCAGTAGTTGCATTGCCATTCCTGTGCCATAAGGTGGGTCCCTGCGCTAACCTTATTACCTCTACCCAATTCTGTCCGCATGACAGTTCTACCCATTATCCAGAAATGTTTTCAATATATCCTCAATATGACAACCCTTTTACTACAGCCATAGGGATGGGACAGCGAAAGAGCAAAACAGTAAGAGAGGGAGCATCCACAAGATGACAAGAAAGAAGGAGAAGAAAAAAGTGCGGCAAGAGAAAAGAAGATACAGTCACATGCACAGAAACAGCTAGAGGACCACACAGAGAGAAAATGTTAGCAGATGAACTGATAACAAATATAAAAGCACTTTCAAAATTCCTGATTTTCCCTTTTAATGTTTGCCCATGGCAAAAATTAAGTATTGATTTACTTCATTTGTGACTGTCTTTACATTCTGAACGAAGAGTGACATTTGCCTCTGTGAAAAATGCAGTGTGGGAAAGTATTTGCAGAGACAGAGAAAAGAGACTCAAACACATCTGAGAGGCTTTTAACTATTCTGATGCGTTTAGAAAGGGCTGTTGAGATTGATGGCTTCATTCTTTTAAAAGGGGATGAGAGAAGAACCTTGATGTAATTTTGTTGTGTTTAGAAGTATGGTATGGCATTTTTTTGGAGCAGGATACTTTTTGTGGGGCTTTAGTACAAACGAAAAACATGACAACGATGTCTAAAACGACGATATCAGATATCTTGTAGTCATGGTATTCAATAATGATACCTTTCTTTCAACAGAAATATGAATCATTAAGACTGCAAGCATCAGATGATCAGATGCTGCTCTAAATATGTGACAAGGAATGTGCAATTTGCCGGATACTGAATTTGTCCAACTATATGACGAGAAGCAGTGAATCTGTCTTTAGTTGCTCCTCTGGTACAGTAGAATGCAACTATCTGACATTCAACTCCTTGTGCAAACATCGCTGGTAGGTCAATACTGATGGATAATTAAGTATTTGAATAATCTTGGACAAAGGTAAGAGCCAGCAATGTTCTCTGTTTCTCTCTGGATAAATTTGAATGAGATGCAGACTTTAGGGCTGTCACCAAACATCACTTGGAGAGGCGCTCAAGGTTGAAATCCCATTACCTTAGCTGCCCCATGCACGATCTACCAATATGGGCACATCAGGCTTCTTTCAATGGTGAACCCACTCGGGAGTTAACATTATGTAAATGCTGTTACACTCTTCTTGTGTACACATGTGTTGAGTAGGGTGTTCTTATATTAGTCAGAAAATCATAAAATGGGGCATTCTATGAGAAAGAATAAACCTGTGGTGGACTTTTGAAACCACGAGGCATCCATGTGGCCATGGTAAATTATTTGCCAGTGCTGCATTCAAGGTGGTGATGCATAGAAGTCATGATGCACCAATGTATACTAGTCAGGATGCAGGTACTTGAATCAATAGTTGTAAAAAGTTCCAAGCAGTAACCTGATCTAATATTTGAAAGGTTGAGGTGCAAAATTAGGCCTGATGTTAACCTGCTGTTAAAAAGTGTCTAAAATGGTGAAGGGATGATGACAGGCAGCCTAGCTAGCACAGCAAAGTAGCATTCTTACCAAGCGAGTCCCACTCACAATTCTAATACTGTTCTAGTCTTCTCTGTGGTTAAGAGTGAGTGGTGAGAATGCCCCTTTAACACTAGGCTTAGTAAATGGACAGTACTTTGAACCACTGCTGCTTGTCCCGTGGTTGTATGCTGCTCTTATGTCTGATGGGAGAGGACCCTTACCTGCAGATAGACACAAAACCCAGAGGTGAACCTGACCCCAGGAGGAAGTTTTACCTCCTGCCAATGCTTTAACAAAGGACAGAGGGGATCAGCGCTGGTCCTAAGATACCATTGTATTGATATGAAATTCAAATCAAGGCAATCTGTTTTGTGCAGTCTTTAAAACTCACATTTATAAAACTGTCCGGGATGAGTGCATTGAAGCTGCTGAAGCAGGATTCCCCAATCAATGAGGGACAAAAGAGACACACTTAGAGGCACCATTGGTGCACCAATGATGGTTCTTGATTACTTAAATAGCTAAAATGGATGTTTTAAGAAGAATTTCCAAATTGCACAGATATGATGTTAAAGAGTGTCTGTCATTAGGAAATGGCTTGGTGATTAATAATGTATTTAGCGAACTAATGGAACCTGATAGTTACCCAATAATAGTATTAGTTAAAAAAATCAATAACTACCAACGTTGACCAGTTGTTAGGCATGTAATTGCTGTCATCTTCCAGATAGATGCATCTCAAGGAAGTTGATTAGGGTTCTCTGAGCTGTCAGCTACGTGTGCAGGTATTAGGCTGAGGATTGAAAACACAGCCTGTATATATTCAAACAATGCTTTCATATTGAATGATATGCATAGTACCCAATAATAAAACATACTCTCTTATCCATACTTCGTCGAGTTTCAGGTCTCTGTTCACTATTTGTATTGTTAACTTATCAGGCCTAACTATTGTTTGTTAAGTGTGATAGTTGAGTTTTTTGTTGGTGGTTAATTTTTTGTCAGCTTGAACAGTGCGAAGTCAATTTAGCTATTTATTTATGATTGAAGGATTGTTTTAAAAAGTAAAAAGTGTGTGGGACAGGCTCCTGACGTGTGCAGGCATTGGGCTCAGCATGTTCAAACAATGATTTTATATCAAATGATGTGCATATTACCCAATAATGAAAATATACTATCTTAACCATACTGGTCAGGTTTCACATGTCTCATCCTTTGCAATCAAAGGAGAGTATTTAATTTAGTCTTGATAGTAGTGATTTAGTGTAATAGTAGAGGTTTTTGTTGGTGTTCTTTTCTCAACTGGAACAGTTGGAAAGTCATTTGTAGATTCATTCATGATTAAAGTGATTGTCCCCTTATGTCCATGATAAAATCTCTGAGAACAGCAATCCTACATCTATACAAACTATGATTTTGTATTGAATGATATGTATCTAACCCAGTAATAAAAAAACATACTCTCTTAACCATACTGGTCAGGTTGATGGCTGTTGGAATAGGGAAGTCATTTACCAACTCATTTATGATTAAGATGATTGTCTCCTTATGCCCAAGGTACATATCGGTGTTTGTAAATAGCATTGAAGATTAGGTGTGGGTCAGGGATAAGGAACTATCTGATTCTCGTCCAATGGACAATGGACCTCTTCTTGGCTTTAGTAGGGACCTACATTCTTTGGGACTACAAAGGTCCTGACAAAGACAGTGTTGTATAGCCTCAGCCGTGTAGAAGATGTCATAGCATGTAGGTTGTCGGCCACAGCTGCTGACAGAAGGAGATTGTGCAGGGCTTGTGTATAAAAGAGATGTGGAAAGGCAGGGGAATTTCCTATGCTTACTCTGATATCCGGTGCAGAGGGAAGGTATAGAGGAAAGGATAAGGTGAAGGCATATCCGTGGGGGAAAGGTCAATAGTCACTAATTGTAGCTGACACAAAGGGAGCATACATTTCTGGCACAAACTAACCAAACAAACTAATAAGAAGGTGTGATCCTTTCAATGAGTTAACATTTCATAAAGAATATGTCAATGTCAAGGCAATAATGATATTTCCTATGCACATCGGCTCAATGTCCAACTGCCTCTCCATCAACAGTAAAGGGACTAAATTGCATATTCATAGTTATTGGTTGACTTATCTGAGCTGTACCTCAAATTTTATAGCTCAGAGACATGTGCTTAAGAATTCAGAAAACATTTGTGTCTTCAGATCTTATACAGAAAGAAGCTCTTTACATTTCACTTGTCCTGTAACATCTACTACTTAGGTGTATAGCATAGTAATCCCACCTTCCGACCTATTAGACATTAACCATATCCAGGCCACATACTCATCACGATAGATCACACTTCTTATATCCTAACATGATGGATCTCGAGCCTTTAGAAGGGCGGTCTGTAAGATCTTTTCTGCAGAACATAAGTAGATAGGACCTTTGATCAATGTGCTGACTCATCAATCATCCGGGATTATCTTACTACAGGTAGTAGACCTCTGGGCTGCAGTTAGAGAATAAACACACAGCTAAATAAAGGAGACATGTCTATCTAAGAAGAATTAAGCGTAGATGTCGGTTTATGGAAAAATCAGCCTTATGCAAATTCAAATTTAAGAAAAATTAACCAGATATTCACTCTTTAGTTTCACAGATGGCTATAGATTCAGTGTTTCAGGCCATCAATAGGTTTGATGGCTGCATCTTTGGCAACTTGTATCCAAAGTCATATGAATAGCTAAGATGTATTTAATGAGCGTGATGCTATGCCATATTTTAAAGGGTATAAACTGCATCAACCGTCCAGACATGTAGAGAGTCGGAGCCAATAACAGGTGACTAGTTCATGGTTTTCTATCTGAATTTGATATAGGGGGAACTGTCAAATCAAAGCAGTCTAGGATTTGGTGTGTGGCATTCTGTCACAACTCATGGTAAGCATTGATCTCATGCCTACAAGAAGGATTCTATTCAAGTGAGAAAAAAGTGTTTATAAGAGAGAGAAATCAATGTCCTCCTTCACTAAACTAAAGGAACCAGTCAAGAAGAACCATTAATAAGTCTCTACACCCCTAAAGTTTAGTATGTCCTAAGCATCCATCAAGCAGGTCATTGAGCATACAGGTTAACTGAGAAAAAGAAAGACTAAAAAGATTAGCACAGAATAAGACAGCACAGAATCCTGTTTTAATGGTCTTTTGCCTCTGAATGCAATTATGGGTCATATTATCATTGCCAGGAGGACACAATACTCATTGTCCCAGGTCCCAATTAAATACAAGACCAGCTGTCACTTAAAGGAAAGTACCTGCTTAACCCAAGAATGATAATGCTGCAGATTATTTTTGTTCAATGTCCTTCCTAGCCGTATAGCTTGATCATACTGAACTGTGAGTGGAATAATGCAGCATAATGCAGCATAATGCAGCATAATGCAGCATAATGCAGCATAATGCAGCATAATGCAGCATAATGCAACAATGTCGAGTTGATGAGTTACTTAAGAGGGCTGTGTCCTTGCATTGTTGTGACAGTAACAGGATATTGATAATGAATTAACTCAGTATGCTGCCCTCAAACCGCATAAAGAACCCCACACCTCAACCAGATCTGTCAAGGGCACTTTCCTGGCTTCAGTGAAATGATACTTTTTGTGGAGTCCAACACTCAGTTTTGCCTCATCAGTTTTTCTTCATCAGCTATATCTATGTGGTATGGAGCCCCTTCGTTTGCAAGACTTATAACTTGTTTGCACAACTCATAACTCATTTGTACAACTTATAAGCCGTTTCCATGACTTAGGGCCTATAACTCGTTTGCACGACTTAGTCCTATAGAGAAATATAGAGGAAAGTAAGCCTACCAGCTAACTCTATTTTTTTTAATTATAGAAGCCTGCCCGCCTTATTGACCCACATCTGATATATCTAAAAAAAGGTAGCCATTCTCCTTCTTTTCCACCGAAACTACACAGATATGGTGGCAGGAAGCTATCTAGAAAAAAATTCCTAGTGATTCTAGCGATCATAAATACTATAACTAATTTCCACACGGTTTTTTCATGTAGGAACAGTTACTTTTCTAGAACATTACTTATTTATCAGCATGATTGAGCATTCCTGTATAAAAACTAATTAGCATTGGAGAAGATTATAAATCATTTATCATAACCAATGAGCAAACTTTAAAACAGCCCCTTCAGTACAACAGGAGAGTAACCACTTGTCAGAGATGTCTCAAATGAAAAGCAAGTTGTATATACACTCAGACTGATAATCAGGCTAAAATGTACAAATGAAGGAGGTGAAAAACTTAAGCCTTGGCTTACAGCCATCTAAATTGCACTGCAGTGACACATATTACCCTGAAAGCTACCATTTACAACAGCCCATTTTCCACGAATTGTGTTATGTCCTCAGGTTGAACGGGAACACAGTTTGTAGTAATGAGGATGTGAGCTGGGGGGAACGACACCTGCTGATTCCCATTAACAGACTAGGTCTACCATGGGGGGCGTAATTGCTTATAGGATCTCATTGTCTGGAAGGGAAAGAGAGAGGCGGTAAGAAAGAAAGGGAATAGGTAGATGGATAGAGCAAATAAAAAGAGAAACACAGCATATAACCAGCTTTGGGTAGTCTTCCACCTATTCTTGATAATGAGCTTATAGACAGTCATGTAGATTCCTAAGAACTCGCTGCAGCTGTAAAACTGCAATAATGATGTTTTCTTTCGTCAGGCGCTGAGATATAAATGCATGCTCTGGCCCCTCCCTGTACCTACTTGGTTGCATTTGGTGTAGAAAAGTAGGCTCAAGTACCTGCAGAAGTATGAAAGAGGCAGTTTCATTAATCAGATAGGGGATGAAATAGATTATTTTTCCTGCCTGATTTAAGACTTCATTAATTGTAACTGAGTTGGGCGGTATCGGTTCACTTAGGGTCATTGGTGCCCCCTGGGGAGAAGCACTCACACTCATAATATTCACCTTCATACATTTACCTGTACAACCTACCTGTGATGTTACTTCCTTCTTCTCCAATTCTCATTCCATTCAATTTACGCGCCCACGGCGTCCACACCTACATATTCTGTTCTTCAAATTCCCACCCACCCACTCCTGTATTATGTATCTCATAAAATGTTCTTACCGGTAATTTATATCATTTTACAAGGTTTTATATTCCTTTTTTCATTAATAATTGTATTAAATGTTCGTCTGGTCACATGTATGTTTACAAATCTCAACAATGTTATATGTCTTATCAAATATAAAATTAATAAATTTGATTCTCGCAAGCCGGCCTCACTTCAGTGCTTTCGGGGGGAGCAGTAATGATGTACAGACACCTACATGAGAGAACCACTTTACCTGTAGTATGGAGGGGCTTAGGTTTGCATAATCCTGCCTTATTAGTATAACATCAGTTACATCTATCCAACTCAAAAAACATTGTACAACATTATATAATGCTATATAACATTATATGTATATATATATATGGCCCAAACTCCCGACTTATGTTGTTTTGGCTATTACTGGCCCTTTTCAGGCTTATACCCCCACAGAATAACCAGTTTTGAAACATTTTTTTCGAATTTTTAGTATATGTGAGAAAACATCCTTACGATTCAGGAGTTACTTTTTTTTTGTGTATTGGCCCAATATTTTCCGTTTTCTGGCCCTCCAAAGACCCAAAAACCTCTAAAAACTTCAAAAACACTAAAAATGACATGTTTTACATGTCTCCCATGTCTACTAAGGCAGTAACAGTCTATCCCTAATATCATTTTCTATTAGGCCTATGGTATAGTCAATTGATTCACGAGGATTTCACTAGATATGTACCATATTTTTTTCTCCACAGTCGTTTAGGTGTGTTTTGTCAGCAAAATGATCAAAAGTCCTTTCAGGTTGATACCTCTATATAGTAAATTAAGAAGATCCACACAGTGTCCATTGTATCCCAGATTGTGAGGTAACCCTTGTGTCTTCTGCTGGAAAAAAGAAATTTTGAAAAAAATCCAATAATCTTGCCTCCAGGAGCATATGTCTATTGGGATACATATTTTCAATCACGGAGTCACCCGGAATATTTGTCACGGAGTCACCAGCCACCCTGATGAAAATTTAAACCTTCATAGAAGTATTAATACCCAATATATTTAAGTTATCTCTGGTTTTCCTGTGTCCTACCCACTCCCTCTAATGTTCTAATACAGAAATCCACCATCTTTATGCTCATTTATACAAGAAATTATTTCCGTCACGGAGTCACCCGGGTGACTCCGTGACGTAAAATAGGTAAATAGGGGTACTTTAGGCCTATACTGTGCAAATTAGGTCTAACCAGATATCCTGATGCTTCATGTTCCTTAAAGCACACATGATCAGGACATTGTAGAGTGATTTTAACCAATAATGGGACCATTTTGAGGAAACTAGGTTAAAGTTGAGAGTATTAGTTAAAATTTTCATATTTCTGATAAACGTTCAAAATTCATCGGGCTGTATCTCAAAAACTATTACTCAGGGGATATCCATTCTTGGTATGCTTCAAGATATATGTTGTCCTAGCTTGTAAACAAAATTATTAGTTGCTGTGATGTATTTAAAACATAATGTGCATAATCATGGATTTTTGGTCACGGAGTCACCTGAAAAATGGACAATAAACTTCACGAGGCGATAAAAGTTGAACCGCTAGGGTTAGAAATGTATCAAAAAGTGTTCCAAGGAGCCAAGATATATACCCTTCAATATACTTTACTTGTTTAAACATATTAAGAACTTTCTGATTTGTCCTTCCTCTATCCTAAAACAACCTAAGTCAGGAGTTTGAGCCATATATATATATATATATATATATATATATTTTATTTTATTTTTTATTTTAATTTTTTTTTGATTTGAGAAGTGCACAGAAACACACCCTCGTTTATTTATACTGAATAAAGAAAGAGCTTTTTCAGCTCGAAATACATCATTATCAAGTGTCCAATGTATGATTTTTACCTTGTATAATACATAATGACATTAATAATGATGAATATCAAATTCACATGCATACAGTGAGTAAATCCATTTTCACATCCCAATAACATCAGTTACCTATCTGAAAATAGATTATGACTATAAATGTTAATAATGTAAACGTATTGTGATACACATTCTATTCCTCGATAATATCTATTTGATGAATTTAGTATGTATGTATGAGTGTAAGGAGTGGGCTCCCTTTATGCTGAGCAAACACTTTTATCACAGACTGTGTACAAGTACATTGAGAAAACATAGTGACACATTTGATGTAGTCAAGTTGAGCGCTGGTCATAAATCGATGCACGGTCGGAAATTCTCGTGAAATCCCGTGAACCCGTAATATAGCCATATTTTGTTAACGTTGACTTTTTTTTTTTTTTTTTTTTTAAAGTGTTTTATTCCGGGAAAATAATACAATTACATCAAAAGATAATAAATGCATTTAACCTAGCATGTGCGCGTTGCATTCCTTCTGCTAGGGCCACTATAATTACCAGCATGACAACAACGTATACAGTTCAATGGTATGGCTATCACTGATTAGTTATTAACATAGATTCAATTAATCCTGTGCGACAATTGGGTAAAAAGACCTAAATGGTATAAAAGTGGGGGGGGGGGGGGGGGAGAATGAAAATGAGATGAGTGATGAGGGATAAATTGAGTGGACAATTGTAGGGAATCTTGAAGACAAAAGTTACAAGTGTTATAAATGAAAAGGTACAGTTTCAATAGTTACCGGTAACTACATAAAGCAGTTATTGTAGCCTTTTTTAATAGCTAATTTAAATTTGTTAAGGTCCTCTATCACAGTGTACTCTGGCTTGAGCATATTCAATCTCATTATTGCCCAATACATACAGCTCCTAACCACTATAGGCTTGTCGTTGTGTCAAACGATAGTAAAAGCCGTGATTATGGCTAAACACGATTAAATATGAAGTTATTACTATGCTTAATGGTATGCCATAATTCTTAATGTATTATGGTTATATTTTCGTTTTTATAAAGTGGCAAAATGAAAATAGACACTTGGTCCCCACTTTTTACGGTTGTATGAAGTTTGAAAAAAGTGCTCCCTGTCATTAGGCTGCAAAAGCTTAAGCAAGAGCGATTCACCTATCAAACTTAAGATCCATGGCCACTGTCACTTGAAGTTATTCATGTATTCCAAAAGTAACTACATTTACAGATGTTGACGGTAGGCTTGGTACATGTTACTACAGTTCTCAAACCCTCCCTGACAGGGACTGCCATGATGTATTTATGACTTAATGAACAGCACACTCTTCTTATGGGCATGTGTTGGTGGTCAGGAGCAGGGCAAAATAGGAAATACCACCTCAGATATTAGATCCACTAGCTATACAAAGAGAATTCCTATCCAAATGTATTTAATCTGAGTTCAATATGATTCACTATCAGAATAAAATGACAAAAAATTTATTCATATTAGCATAACATAGTTATTTT
Source organism: Harmothoe impar (assembly GCA_947462335.1). Lineage (NCBI taxonomy): Eukaryota > Metazoa > Annelida > Polychaeta > Phyllodocida > Polynoidae > Harmothoe > Harmothoe impar. The sequence continues at coordinate 78,278,981 of OX381708.1, forward strand.
AATGTTAGCCTCAAACCCTATGCCCTCACTTCCGCCTTCATAGCAATCACATCCTTCTAAATAAGGTTATGAGATCACTATTATGGGACGATGCAAATTAAATAATTTGTCTTTTTCCTGGCCCTGCAGTCCTCTTTCACTGTAAATTGACAATTAGATGCTTTTAATGGCCCCCTCAGCTATTGGTGAAAAGTTCAACTTCCCTTATTAATTTTGAGGTGACCTTGATGTTTCAATAAGTCATATGGAAATGAGTTTAGGTCAAACAAGAAATGCTTATTAAATCTATTTGTGTGAGAATTTTATTCAGATTTGTGGCTTCAGGTTGTGTCATAACATTGTTTGGAAGTTCATGTCTGTTGTATGGCACAGAATCATATCTGTGTGCCTATTCGGTCAGACCTAACCCTATCTCATAGGTATATTATGGGGAATAAGTGAGAGCATAGTAGAGGGGACTCTACAAGGAGACAGAGTAGGACTTAACAGTAGAAGCCACAGTGGCAGCAGCAGTAGCTGCCTGCTGCAGTAATAGGGACAGTGAATCTAGTAGTCAGTGTAGCAAGGGGCATAAGGAGAAGCAATTAAGAAGACAAGTGTCAACGGTCTCGGAGTGCGATTTGCCAAAGGGGAATATATATACATTGCTGGTACAAACTGAGGAAACACTGGTTTCCCAGTGACAACCCATGACCCTTGGAGAGCTGCACGATGACTAACCCCAACCTCCATTCTCAAAAAAGCCAAAAATAATTTTCTCATTTCAATAAAATAAGACAAAGAAACCTGCCTGGCAGACAAATGTATAGTTTTTGGAAAATACTGCCAGTCAAATTCGTTTATCTTTTTTTCTTATTTCAAGAAACTAACATGAATAAACTCACCTGCCAGACAAATAACTAGTTTTCAGAAAACGTATTGTCATTTGTCCACCAGGCAGGTTAATTCATCTTAGATTCCTGAAATGAGAAAAAATATTTTTGGCTGTGTGAGACATCCCCACTGATCCCATCATCTACCCTTCTACAACCTACTCCACTCTCCTTCATATCCACAGCTTCAAGTCAACCATAAGTAAAGATCTACCCTTTTAACTGCTCTGGATGGGTTGCTGCCCTGGGACGGATATTACCGGCTACCTTGGCTAGCATAGCGATATGATTAGAGAGCTCTCATATTTATTTGAAATATGCATCGAGCTGTCATTACCCATCAAAAAGAGGCTGAGTGTAATTAATGTACATGGACCCTCAACATCAAAGGCCTATGGGTTAGGGAGGTCATCTTCTGACACCAATCACATCAAAGTGACAGTTCTTCCCGGTGTATCGCGTGCAGCTTTCTACAGGCACTACCCCCTCTCGGTAATCACACTAGATGAAATTGAGGAAACCCGGGGAGTGGCCATCTTGGATTTCTCAAGTTATACGATAATAGAGGAGAACAGTCCTGTGCGTTTCTTTGTCATCCCATAATGTTAACTGCTTTAAATGCCACAGCAGTATTGAGAACCTGAGGATAATCTTGCAAACTTGACTTATGAACACTTCCAATATTGCTATACCAGTACTACTCCTTTCACTTGCTGATTTTAATAGTAGTGTTCTACCTGTTGCAGACAACTTGAGCTGTGGCAATACCCTAACTGATTCACTCTTGAGGAGGTTCGTGTGAGCAGCTCCTTTTAGAGTCTAGGTATCCGGACACACCACTTGTGCATTTGTGAAGCCGAATGGATTCATGCAGATAATGACATTGTGTACATGGTGTCTGGCAGAGCTGGCTGTGTTCTCCCTGGATGCAGTGATCATGCAGCAGGTAGCAAAAATAAATAACTATGAGAACCAGAGAGAGGTCTTTTGGGCTCGTTTATACCACTGCTTTGCCTTATTATATATGCCATTACACTTCTCTTTTAGTCACAAGACTAAGACTAAGCTATCAAGTCGGCATTGTCGAAGTAAAACACAGGAGGAAAGGCATAGACTCATCCTATTCTTATGTGGGCTGTGTCAAAAACCAGTAGCTAAGGAAGAAGCCGTTAAGGAGAATGGACAAAGCTGTTGGAGGAATGGACCAGGGAGGTAAGATGGCTTGTACCATAGGGGAGGGCTTCTTCGAGGCTGGTATAACAGGCCTGAGCTCTTGGCAAAACACAGTGATTGCCCAGAGTCTCATCAGGCAGATAACCCATTATGTTCGCAATTATTCAGAAATGCAAGGAACCATATGCAAAGCGCTCATCTGTGAGCCAGTAGCTTGTATACTGATCTACATACTGATTGGAGAGCTATTTTATGCAAATATCAAGTAGACGTTGTGATGATGAATGAAGAAAAACTTGGCTAAAAGCATTAGGCAGTAAAAGGACAATCCTAAATACTGGACAGATATTATCCAGGGTGATGAGTCATGATGGGTATAGTACAAGAAATAGGTGAAATGGTTTGGCACTTCCGGCAGAAAGCATGAAATTTGGTATACAGGGGTTTTAAGACGTGCTGAACCCGATTCTAAGAGGATACATCCATTTTTTTATTAATGTGACTGCATGTAAAACAACATTGAAAAAATAAAGTAAAAGTTTAACTTTTTTTTCTTCACAAATATATATTAATCATTTTAGAATTGAATAAAATTCAAAAGATAATCCAGATGATAGAAACCAATATGCATGTATTTATTGCATGTGAAAAAGTAGTGTTCAGATGGATGGCTATGCATAAAATGGTGGTAATTTGCACCTATATTCATTACTGCTTTCTATTAACCCAGAAAGTCATTTGGTCAAACCTGTTGTGCATAATAGGTCAACAAACCCTCATCATAATAATGCATCTTGGTTGTTTAAACCTTTCCATATGACATAAATCATAAACTAACACTCCTAATGCCATAATTTATTCCATTTAATCCTTAACCATTGTCCTTAATGCATGTATATACTTAGCACTTGTTAGAGAAAGACAGGATACATACTGCTCACATGGATGTTGGTGGTTGGTTATGTAAATGTAAACATGTCATATAATCATATTACTGGTTATTGGGTAATATCTTTGCATACTCTCTAGGACAGAACAGCGTAATGTAGAATAGAACCAGGCAGAGTAAGGCAGGGCAAAACAGAGCAGTGTAATGTTGTGTAAATTAGGGTAGATCAAGCTAAAGCACAGAAACTTACAGTACACAGTAGAGTAGACACTTAAGTACAGAGTAGAGTAAACAAAGGCAGAGAAGGACAGGGCCATGTAGAGCAGAGAAGGGCAGAGCAAGGCGGAGCAGTGTTATGTAAAGCAGGGTAGAGTAAGGCAGAGCAGAGTAATGTAGAATAGAGCCAGGCAGAGAAAGGCAGGGCAAGGCAGAGAGGGCAAAAGTCCAGGGGATAGATGTCCCAGGGGGTAGATGTCTGGAGGGAGGTGTCCAAGGGGGAGGATGTCCTAGAGGGTAGATGTCCTAGGGAGTAGATGTCCCATGGGGTAGATGGTCAGGGGTAGGTTGTAAAGTGGTAAAAGTTGTAAAGGGGTAAAAGTTCAGGGGATAGATGTGTAAGGGGTAGATGTTCTAGGCAGTAGATGTCCCAGGGGGTAAATGTCCAGAGGTAGATGTCCAAGGGGTTGGATGTCCTAGGGGCTAGATGTTGTAAGGGGGTAGATGTCCAGGGGGTAGATGTCCCAGGAGGTGACCAATAGAAGAGGAAGATGAGGATGGGGCATATGCAGGGGTAAACACTAACGCTGGCCTTGGAGCCAATGGCCCGTAGTATTGGGTCAGGGCCCACAGTTTTCTGAAGGAGACAGAGCTTGAATAACAATTAGGAGTACACCCTTTTAGTATCAACAACTGCTTGAGTCAAAGCAAAAAAAAAGAGGAGATTACATATAACAAACGTAGTATTGGCTGATCTAGTGTGTCATATATCTGGAATAATTCCGAGAAGTGTCCAGGAAAAACATAGTAAAAAGCTGTTGGTGACCAACATGAGGAAAGCCCACCCAGAAGGGAAAGCTAAAAGTGAACAGCCAAAACCACAGACTACAGGGGTGTTGTGTATCAAACGTCGGTACTGAGTCGGCTGTGAAATGACACAGGTTAAGGGGGTATGTTTTATCTGTGGTCTACACTGAGTGTGCTGCAGCAACCTCTCTGTCTGTCTGTAATCAGGGTCTGTCATCAGCTGTGTCTTTTTTTGATTTTGCAATGTGTATTTATTTCATAAATGATATTTCAAAATACAACAACAATCAAAAAGGTTACAGGTGAACTTCATGTAGTACATTATCCAAATTTGTCACACACATGGGACTTATGCCCAACTCATGATAGTTGAATTCATGATCGACACAAACAAACAGTGTCTTGGTTATCATAAAGAGTATTATTACAATATTAGTATAATATAATATAATCCCAAACCCGGTTGCTGTATCTGACAGCCGTTATTATCTAGATGAAGCGGGAGTGGTATCTATCATGAAGCATATCCATCTGGGGAGGGAAGAGTGTGTAAGTGGATAAGGCAAATTGTGGTGAAGACAATGATTAATGCTCATAACTGTCCTTACTACATGACAGATACTACACTCTCTATGTTAAACTCAAATAAGAATTACAATACGCACCCTCCCCAGTGTGCAAAAAGGTATTCTTTTTCGCACATCCTGCACATAGGGTGCTAATAAGACCTCTAATTCACACCGCATCAAGTCTGGGAATAAGGATTCTAATTCACACTCTTCCTAGTGTCCATATAAGTGGTCTTATTCACGCCCTTAGAGCCTGCAAATAACGGCTGCTATCTGCAAGCTCCTGGCTTGCAGATAGCATCAGCCTAAAAAAACAGTCACAGACCTTTGGAGACATACACAGAACAATACATTTTTAATTACCTTCTCAATTTGGAACAAATATTTAGCTTTAGTCATCCATCCACAATTAACCATACAAAATAGCTCATTATTTTTTGTTTTTTTAACACTTGTTCTTCTAGATTCTTAACATGTATGCTCCATCTCCAATTGGCCTTATCTTTTTTAGCTAGATCTGTATGGTGGTGGGTTTAAACAAACAGTAAGGGAAAATGAAACTTGGTGTGAAGTGCCCGCATTGGCACAAAAACACATGCAGCAATTTGACATTGGTAAGAGCTTGGGAACAATGCATGGTCTAGGGGGAAGATACCTATGTATACTGATTCAGCACAAGAAGAGTATTGAGACACGAGACCTTAATCATTTCCCCTAGGAAGTGGGAAAGAGTCCCATGGGTAATGGACCCTTTATGCCTTTATGTAAACAACCTAGTGGTTAAGAATGTGGGATCCCTGAGACTGATCCTGATATTGATACTACCATTTCATATGTTGGAGGTTGTTGACAAGGATGATATTGGTCCCAAAGACTGTAGCCTATTACACTAGTGCAAAACTCCTACTTGTCATCTTCCAATCTAATTCCCTTAAAGCATCTTTCTTTTCCCTTCCCTTTTTTTAGGCTGTAGCCTTGAGAAATGATTGCTCAGATAATTTGGTGTTGGCTTTCATCATCCTGGCTCAACATGTTTCTTAAACTGATAATATCCTGTCAGCACTGAATGTAATCAAATTTAACAGCTGTGACTCTGGTCCAAGTCTAACCATGTACGGACTGCATAGTCCTGAGAACTGCTGAATTACCATCAACTAAAAAAGGATGAACTAGAAACTTCCATCATTTTAAAATAAAAGGAAAAAGCTTGTTGGACCTATTATTGACACTATTCCTTTTCAATACTGTTTATAAGTATTAATTTCAGTCACTGGTGGCTTAGTCATCTATGAATAGTAGATAATATGAAGATTGCCTCATAATATTTATTATCTTACAGAAATACAATATGATGCAGAAGGTAACACATCTCTCATCATCTTCAAGGTTTCTATGTGATCTTATATGTAGGTATGTGCAGTGAAAGTAAGGAGAGCATCCTTGCTTCAAATTAAATCTTCCTTTTAACTTTACCTACCAATGAGGTTGTTATGGACTTTTAAAGATATAAATTGAAAATTAGTGGAATCACCTTTCTCTGCATCATCAATCATGATGGCAATAAGGCATAATATAAGAAAACAGTGGGCTGCACCTATTAGTTAACAGTGTAACAGTTTCCCCTCATCTGCCAAAGCTCCTTCAGGTTTGTTAATCAGGGTTCTGGATCCCCACCTGAGCACAGCTTTCAGCTGATGGGAGGTTTTCATGTCAACCATCGTCACTAGGTTCCTCTTCAGCTGCTGTAAAAGAACCTGCCTCATCTACGAGGAATTTGCTGTAATAAGTTTCCCCATACACAGTGGGGGATAGAGTGTAGAAATAAAGGTATATAGATTTCTCAAACCCCCTCCCCTCCATCAGTGTCGACAGAGAAAGGAAATACTACCATTATCAATACAGCAAACAACACACAACAACAAACACCTCTTACAAGCTATGTAGCCTCTCAAGAGGCTGCCTAAAACTGGTAATATGAAGCTGCTTTACAACAGAGGGATTAAAGTCGCTAATCACTTGTTACATTTCCTACACGAAATATGTCATTCTGGCCATTATGACATGGTATTGCACAGAACTGTACTCATGAAAGCAAAAGTAAAGGACGGTTGCTATAAAATTTCGGTCAGAACAATTTCTACCCACTAAAAGATGATATAATATTAGTGAACATTTTAGTTTACCTGGCATAGTTAAAATAAGAAGCATGTACTAGGTTGGAATCAAGATAAGGGCCCAGGATGTGGGATGGCGTGATCAGCCCTGGACAGCTTCCCAACGCTGCCCTAACCTCCCCCAGTACACGCATGCAACCTTAGTACCCTTAGTGAAGGACTGATGAGAGCCATGTTGGACCAGACCTCTGAGGCTAAATCCTCTGGGTGCAGGTGCTGGGATGGACATGCTTAACACATTACCCGCTGTGAGTGTGCCACATGTCATAGATCCTTGGCACCTTACTTGGCAGAATGCAGAGTTGATCCTGCTCAGCACCCTAGAGAAGGGATGCTGCTGTTCTATATGAAGCCCCATACTACATCTATATATATATAGACATCCAGAGGCAGAAACAGAGGGAGATTGAAGAAGGTAGTATTGGAGAGACTGTGATAGTAGAGGAGAGAAAGAATAACAGAGAGACAGACAAAGAAAGACAGAGGGAGACAAAGAGAGAGACAGAGAATAGGTGACAGAGACAGACACAGACAAAGACAGGAAACAGAACTATTAGAGGCAGATAAACTGATAAAATATATTTTTCAAAATAAATCAATCTAGCTTCCTTTTGAAATATAATGTCATTTCAAAATCATGATATATATATATGAATTATAAAAGCATAACTCTGAATCTATTCAAAATATTTTATAGATAACAGATACTGAGATTGAGATGCTGATGCTGAGTTAAGCTGGAAAATGTCTCAAGCTATCATAACTCATTGAATTTAACCATGAATGTCTTTGCATTTTGGATAATGCAGACTAAAAGCCCCAATTAGCCATATTGAATTCAAAATTGGCTCTTCGCTCGTAGAGATCCTCAGTGCATCAAGGTTTAATGTTACAAATGCACTACCTTATGGCAAAACTGATAGCTATAATGTGGCTGTGATTACTGTGTGATTACAGGTGTTTCCATTTGTGTCATTTCTGTAGCTATAATGTCTACCAGTCAAAACTAATTGAGGGCCATTGTAAAATTAATTATAATTGTAGGAAAACTTGATCCATGGAAACAAGTAACATCATTTGGGATTAAAAGTTTTTGAGAGTACCTAATTTGAAGCTAGAAATGATTTTGAATGTGTTTCCCACAGCTGATTATTGCTTATTTATATCTTCTTGAATTGTTCTCATTGGAACTATGAAGTACCTAGAGTGACAATACAGAAACGAAGCCATAAAGGGCTAAGACAGCAATAATTATTACAGCATATATTGGTTATGACATTTGGGGCAATGGTTGTGTGGCTTTCCCTAATAATTGCAGTTGTAATATAAGATACCTATCATATCTCATGCATTGAGGTTATATCGGACATGAGGTTTGGGACCAAGTTGTGTAGGTGTTTTATCAGGTTCATGGCGGCATTTGATATGATGCTAATTCAGTGAGGAAAGGATTACCCATATTGAAATCTATACTTATCCTAGTATGTGAAACTCAATATCCTGTTACTTTCATTCAAATGTATTTGTATTTCACTTTTACTCTGACGTTTCTGTTCCTGTGAGGCTAGACTTTTTTTTCTATGTTTGTAGTAGTCACTGGCAAACCCTTTACTGAGTGTTTGGCGACAGTCAAGGCTGAACAGGAGTCCCAGATGAGTATGCTCATCTGTGACTAAGCCCATATCCTTATTAATGGGGTCTGTCAGTGGTTTAAATAACTTATGCCACACCAGAAGTGAGTGTTTTTCTCACCTTTTGTATATCAGATAAATTAGAGTTTGATTAATACAGCGAAGATGTAATAAGATACAATGTTTCAATAATACAGTTACTAGTGTAAACACAGTCTGTAAGTGAAAAATCCATGTTTTGAGATATTGGCAAAATAAGGAAAATATCACTGTAATCATCATGCTATATATATATGGATTATGGACTTTGAAAACATGGCTCGAAACCCAACAAATAGCATAAATACTGATGGCTTTATATATACACTGCCTGCTTTTATCTATTAAGTTGCCTTTTAATACTATCAAAAGAGGTATAAAACACAGAATTTAACTAAGTAGTCTCATATGGAGATATACCATTTGCCTTTCCTCATTTATAGAACATCAAGCACATCTGACATTAGGAGGGGCGGCAAGGTACAATATATTTCAATATCAGACCTAATGGCATAGGGATATAAGGACACCTATGTGAAAGAGACACCTCGCCTGTAGTAGGGAGTGGGAGGTGGGATGGCCTCCACCTGCTGAGGTATAAAAAGTCTGTCCATTAACTGACTCTGGCTTATGGGGGGAGGGCACTGATTGGGTATGAGAACTAACGGCTATGTTGCTTCTGTTGGAATGAAGAGTTGGATAGGGAGGAAAATAGAGAAATAGAGTCACAGATAAATTGAAGATAGACAGAGAGGAAGGAAGAGAGCTAGAAAGGGAGAGGAATTGAGACAGGGATGAGAAAGAGAGGAAGGTTTTCCTGATTCTTACTTGATGCCAGAATGACATGCCGAAGGCATTCTCTTAGCACTTTAAGCAAATGACCCTCATGATTAGACTTCAGAAGTATAAAGGCTTCCATTCACTGTTGATTTCAATATAAATAAAATGTACTATAAGGGTTATTGCTTTATTCATACTGTCACCCAAGCTATATAGAGGGAGCTTCTGAACATGAATCAAATACTGTGCCAAAAATATAAAGTCTAATATTGAGACAGGCCCAAGTGGTGTGCCATAAAGTGACATTATCCGATGAGTAGGGCTCTGAAATCAAATTTAGTTAAAAATAATCCAAAATATTCCCTATGGCCATATTTTCTGTGCAAGCTATTTTATTTGATCTCATTCCAGAATTCGGCTTAGAATTCGACTTATCATCAGATTAGATATGGCTCAATTTATTAATTTCAGAGTGCACGCTATAATTCCCCCATTGAAAATACACTGTAAAATGCTATACTTTGGCCACATCTGAACCGCTAATAGTTATTCAGCCCTATCCTCCAAATATAATATCGTAATTACATTATTACACATTGAAAGTGAAATGTACTGTGATCCATCATTCTTTAAGTCTGAAAGTTGGTTTTTCTTTTAAGGCAGTATTAAAGCTGATTGATTTCCCACTGAAATTGATACTTACCTTTCTAACACTGCATTTCAAATAGTTCAGAAATGTTGTAACAGCCGCAAGTAGATGACATCCCCTCCCATTCACCTGAAATCAGTCCTTTTCTGATAACTGGCTCATAATGTGACATCTGTGCCAACCAGATTAGCTCAAACTGGGGTAATCTGTCCTGAAGGCATCAGCCTGCCAACATAATAGGTTGATGGCACAATCTTTTTTTGAGCAGTGATTACACTTCAAAACAGCACGAGAGCCATTTCAAGCTATACTCGTTTTTGTTTTTTTCATTTAACATATTGGCTATTCAGTGTTAATCTTGAATGCTCCCTAGAGTACTGTGAAACTTAATTGAGTCTTTCAATGACGCAGAGAATAAAGAAGTAGAAAGCTTGTGTCAATTTCCTCTTAGTTGATCAAAAAGTAATTCTGCAGTCTTTCCAAATAATGAGCCCATTGTCTCTCTTATATTGCCTCTTTCAGCTTGTTCTGCTGCACGTCAGCAGTCTTGACTACTGCATTATATCAATCTGTTTTCGTAGCAGAAATCATATTGTAACTGTGACCCATTTACTCCAATGTCCATGGACCTAAAGCAAACAATTTGAAGTAAACACAAGGTTATTTGATTATTGGAGCTGATATTTTTTTTCATTTTGACATAATGCATCAAAATATATGTTGAATATTGTGGATCTGCTGGGTATCATAAGCCCAAAGTCCAAGGCGAAAGGATGCTGCATTAAAACTGTATCACGCCTCTGCCAACCCCATTAGCCTCTCTTTCCCTGTGGACAGGGGCAAAATACAGGCAAAATAGTGGCAACATCTGGATGGCACAGGTGTGATACTGTTTTAACACAGGATCCTATAGCCGTGGACTTTAAGCTATAGGCAGCTGTAGTTGCATTGCCATTCCTGTGACATAAGGTGAGACCCTGCGCTAACCTTATTACCTCTACCCAATTCTGTCCCCTACATGAGATTTGGTTACCCAAAGATGTGGTGTGTCAGAAACTTTTATTAACGGGTGATTCCACTACAAGCATGTCAGTTCTACCCATTATCCAGAAATGTTCTCAATATATCCTCAATATCACAGCCAAAAATAATTTTCTTACCCCAAGAAAATACTAGAATCAAGATTAAATTTTCTCGATTCAAGGAATAAACTCATTCTGAGTTTTTACTTTTATCTTGTTTTCAGAAAGGGGAAGCTAACAAAAATATCTTATATTTTTCTAGTATTCTTCTAGAAACAAGTATTCAAAAGTAATTTTTCTTTAGGAATTTTCTTAAAACTGGTCATTTGTGCACCCAACAAGATTATATCTTATATTCCTGAAATAAGAAAGTTCTATTTCTAGATTTAAGATTGGTATGTCTTGAAAATCTGCTCAGTTAAGAATTAACCTGAAACCATGTGTCCAAAGTGTCAATTAGGGCGAAAAATATGCAAGTATACTCTATTATGTGATGGTTATGACCATGCTAAATGCCTTCACCAAATTACTTCTACTATTTGGGAATTTTATAGGTGTGGAATGTGAGTTCAGTTAGGTTCCATAGGGATCAAGTATACAGACTACTAAATAAGAATTATTCTCTTAAATTAAGAACATTAGTTACATGTTGTGCCGCAAGAGGCCACCGCTATGCAATACAACAACTTTCTTATCAAACAGGGTATACATTTCTGCCTCCAATTAAGTTCCAAAGAAAGAGAAGAGGGTAAAAATATGTGGGAAAAGGAGAGAATTGTTAGGGATTAATTTGATGTAAGAACTCTTGTTCCAGTGAATAAACTATAATAACTATAAGGAGAAATGATAAGACACACCATTTGCTTGGTAATATCATTTAAATGAAGGGAAGGATAACCTGTCCCATTATATGAAATGAAATGACTTTGAATAAAGGTCTTCTATTGTAGCTACAAAAAGCTGCATTTAATCTGATGAACCTCTTTCTGATGCTCTGGCATCAATCCTTTCTCTCTAAGACTAAAATTAAATATAATCATACCCATTTCCCAGGCAAGAACATCAATCTTGTTTATTTACTCGAAATAAGAAATTAAAACTTACTTAAGAAAAAGGTTTTATAGAAAAAAGGTCCATTCCGTAAGAAAGATTTTCTTATTTTGAGAAATATGTCAGGAAATATCATCTTGATTCCAGTATAAAATACTTGATTTAAGAATTTCTTTCTTGTTTGTTTTTCTTGTTTGTTTTTCTTAGTCTAAGTATTTTAAACTCAACCATGCTGTCAAGTAAAATTTTGTTATCCTACGGACAAACTCTTTGGTTGCTGCTCTAGTACAGCAGAATGCAACTATCTGTCATTTAAATAAACTCCTTGTGCGAACATTGCTGGTAGGTCAATACTGATTGATATTAAGTATTTGTATAATCTTGGACAAAGGTAAGAGCCAGCAATGTTCTCTGTTTCTCTCTGGATAAATTTGAATGAGATGCAGACTTGAGGGCTGTCACCAACCATCACTGGAAGAGGCGCTCAAGGTTGAAATCCCATTACCTCAGCTGCCCCATGCACGATCTACCAATATGGGCGCATCAGGCTTCGTTCAATGGTGAACCTACTCGGGAGTTAACATTATGTAAATGCTGTAACACTCTTCTTGTGTACACATATGTTGAGTAGGGTGTTCTTATATAAGTCAGAAACTCATAAAATGGGGCATTCTATGAGAAAGAATAAACCTGTGGTGGACTTTTGAAACCATGAGACATCCATATGGCCATGGTAAATTATTTGCCAGTGCTGCATTCATGGTGGTGATGCACAGAAGTCATGATGCACCAATGTATACTAGTCAGGATGCAGGTACTTGAATCAATTATTGTAAAAAGTTCCAAGCAGTAACCTGATCTAATATTTGAAAGGTTGAGGTGCAAAATTAGGCCTGATGTTAACCTGCTGTTAAAAAGTGTCTAGAATGGTGAAGGGCAGATGACAGGCAGCCTAGCTAGCACAGCAAAGTAGCATTCTTACCAAGTAAATCCCACTCACAATTTTAATACTGGTATAGTCTTATATGTGGTTAAGTGTGAGTGTTGAGAATGCCCCTTTAACACTAGGCTTAGTAAATGGACAGTTCTCTGAACCACTGCTGCCTGTCCCGGGGATGTATGCCGCTCTTATGTCTGGTGGGAGAGGACCCTAACCTACAGATAGACACAAAACACAGGCTGTAAGCTGACATAGTACAGAGTCAGGAGACAGAGGGGGGGAGACCCAGAGATGTTGTTTTAACATAGAACTGAGGAAGGGAGTACCACAGGGGATGTTTTAAAGATGGTATTTCAGATAATTTCAGGTATTTTTCTGCTACCACGGTATGTACAATATATAGGTAATATTCTATATGTATACAAACTTTTAAAGCAATGTGGTATCTATAAATCAAGTAAAATAAACTAAAATTGGACAATTCTAGTAACTGTCTGGCAGACTTAAATGCCCCTGGCCACATTATATTACATCCAGCAAGGGTACCAGCCTAGCCTCTGAAGTACCTTTGATTGATTACACGATTGGGCCACTCATCGTGCTTTTTAGGTGATATCCCCGTGCCGATATCTAGTGATATCGGCACTCTTTTGGTGGATATCGGCACTCTTCCAGTGGACACCAGGCCATTTCTGGTGGTCCTGAGCAATTCCGAAATTTCGTCACCCATAAAAACCGAGGTTTCCTGGTGATTCGAACAAGCTACCCCAAGACTTGGAGTTGGACACAATACAAACCACGCCGTCGAGGCGCTGGTAGTAGAGGGGGATGAAACAAGGAGCGTATAAGCCGTGTTTCAGCCCCATAGGGCCATTATTTACAGAGTTACAGAAGAAAAGACATTTTTTGGTATAATTTCTTTGAAAATCTATATTTTTTTATCATTCTTTTTTTACTATAAAGGTAAAAGTTAGACTTATTTAGCTATTCATTAAAATAGTTCTAGGGACTTTTCTTTACATAATATATATCCATTTTAAAAATGGTACGTTTCCACTCAGGCTCAAACCCGGGGCCTTTGGTGTGTGAGTCGGACGCACTAGGTGCTTGGCCGCAGAGGGTACAGTGAGAGGGAAACACGGCGGAGAGTTGGCAGTGGGTCGGATCTAGGTTGGACCATGTTGGGTTGGGTGAAACGACCTAGGTGTAGCCTACACTGGCACCCTGCTGCTTACTCCAAGCACTGTGAGCCTGTAGCAGGGAAACCATAGACTCACCTAGTGATAGATCTGTGCGGGCAAGCAAAATCCATGTGGCTCATACTTTATATGGTACATGTATATGCACAGTATCTCATCCAGTTAACCCATTGAGGGCAAATGTATCCCAGGCCTAATGTAGACTATTTACTACACTAAGAGGAGCCGGATGTCGACTCTATGGGATTTAGGAAACCCCCAGCCCCAGGGAAAACTTGAATGGGTTAAATGAATAACCACATATTAATTATCACAGAGATAGACATAACTTTTTACAAAGAGATTGATTCTGTCTTTTATATATACATAATATTTATCATCATAGTGAAAACTGCAGAATATTAGAACCAAAATACAATAATGATTATATTAAATTGTGTTATCATGGTGCAGCTACCTAACCATGCGTATGACTTGTTTCCACGCAAAAGTCCTCCCTGTTCTGGAAATTAAAATCAGCCCTTATGGACCTAATGACCTTTGACAGACTACTATGTCTAGGGTAGTGTATGGTCATATACTACTCTAGCCTGGGCACATGACAGCTTTCCTTCCTTACGACAATAAATTATAACCATCTTCTAGGCATCACCTAATTCCCTTCCGATGTAGCATTTTGCAACTGTTAGGGTACATGTTGATCAGCAGGAAATTAGGTAATCGTAATCATGTCCAAATGCGATAGAATTGTTATTTCGGCTGTGTTTGGTGCCATGCCATCTTTAACACAACCCAAAGGTGAACATGACCCTGGGATGTTTTACCACAGAGGGCAGTAACCTCCTGTCAACACTTTAACAAAGGGCGGAGGGGATAAGTTCAGCACCTAAGAAGGTGTTCTACCCCTATAACATTATAAGGTTATAAGACCATCTGTTGTTCTATGGATGCTTATCCTTGTGATGGGTGCAGGAATAAAGATCTCATACCCACCAGCTATAATTATGTCAGTTAAGGCCACCAGCATACAGTAGGCTTTTATCATTTGGTTATTTGTAACCAAATGTATTTGGTTACATATAACCACATATCAATAGAATCTTTGAAAACAAGATCTTGCTCTATCCATTGCTAATATATCTCTCTTATGTCTCCTTCTTCACAATGACTAAACCATTGTATTGATATGTATAACCTTTTTCTGATCCAAGATATAGTAGAAAATTCTAAAATACGAAAACTTTATGAAGACCAATCTAGGTAAGTTATACATAACAAGAACATGCACCTAAAATTTCATGTGAGTTTTATTGTTGCAATGTGCCATGAGGCTTAATTGCCTTTATTAACTCTGCTCATCAGAACAGATACTGGTCTATGTATGAGATGATCTGCCAGGCCATTCATACCTGCCAGTGTCAATAAATGAAATTCAAATGAAATCAAATTGTTAGTGTGCAGTCTTTAAAACCCCACATTTATAAAACTGTCTGAGATGAGTGCATTTAAGTTGCTGAAACCGAATTATCTATTCATTGAGGGACAATGGAGGGACACTTCGAGGCACCATTGGTGCACCGATGAAGGTACTTGATTACTTAATTAGCTAAAATGGATGTTTTAAGAGGAATTGCGAAACTGCTTGGATATCATGTTAAAAAGTGTGTGTCATTTGGAAATTAATTGGTGATTAATAATGTATTTAGCGACCCTAGGGAACCTGATAGTTACAAAATAATAGTATGAGTATAAAAAATCAATAGCTACCAACATGGACTGGTCAGCATGTAATTGCTGTCATCTCCTAGACAGATGCATCTCAAAGGAGTTGACATCCAATTAGGGTTGTCTGAGCTATCAGCAATTATATAAATCAAGTTAAATAAGTTCCAAAAGTGTGTGGGTCAGGCTTCTGACCTGTGCAGGTATTGGGCTTAGGATTGAAAACACAGCACATATTCAAACAATGCTTTCATATTGAATGAAATACATCTCACCCAACAATAAAAACACACTCTCTTATCCATACTTGGTCAGGTTTCAAGTCTCTGTTCACTATTTTCATTGTTATTTAAAGGCTTAACCATCATTTTCAATCAGAAGAGAGTATTTTGCTTAGTATTGATAGTATTTGTTTAGTGTGATAGTAGAGGTTTATGTTGGTGGATATTTTTCTCAACTAGAACAGTTGGGAGGTCATTTCCCGACTCATTCATGATTAAGCTGATCGTCTCCTTATGTCCAAGGTAAGAAGTCTTAGATCAGGAATCCTATATCTGTTCTAACAGAAATTGTTCTTGATTGTGCAGTTGTCAGTACATATGGGTGTGTAAATAGCACAGAAGATTAGGTGTGGGTCAGGGATAATGAATTATCCCCTTCCTGTCTGATGCACAATGGAGCTCTTCCTCCCTTTACTAGACACCTACATTATTTGGGAGAACAAAGGTCCTGACAGAGACAGCTTTGTTCAGCCTCTGACAAATTGAAGATGTCATAGCATGTAGGGGGTCGGCCACTGCTGCAGGGCTTGTGTATAAAAAAGATGTGCAAAGGCAGGGGGGATTTCCTAATCTTGTTTGGATATCCAGTGTAGAGGAAAGGTGTAGAGGGAAGGATAAAGGGAAGGCATTGGCCCTTACATACTGCAATCATCTTGATAGTTATAAAGCTGGTCTGTGCTGCAATTTGAGAACAAACACTCAGGTAAATTTGGGGGCATCTTTAGCACAGTATAACTAATTGTAAAATGAAGGCAACTTAACCAGATCTTTACTCTTCAGTTTCACTGATAGGTATACATTCAGTGTTTTAGGTGATCAATATCCTTTATGACTGCATTTATAGCCATTTATTTACAAAGTCATATAAATAGCTAAGATGTATTGAATGAATGTGATGCTATGCCGTTTCAAATTATAGAAACTGAATCAACTCTCTTGACATCTAGAGAGTGGGAGCCAATAACAAGTTCATGGTTTTCTATCTGAATTTGATAAAGGGCGGTACCATTACATCAAAGCAGTCCAGGATGTGATGTATAGCATTCTGTCACAATTCATAGTAAGCATTTATTGTGTGGCTACAAGAAGGATTCAGATTAGGATTATTGTAGCTAAAAACAAAGGAAAGCACTAGAACCCACAGATGACACTGGTCTATATTTCACTGCTACATTCTCATATTTCATTGATCTATTCAAGTAAAACAAAAGGTGTTGCAAGATCAATGTCCTCCTTCACCAAACTAGACAAACCATAATGAACCAACAAGAAACCTAGATAAATATCTTCACCTATCTCTGAACCCCTGGAGCTTATCATGTCTTATCCCACGATTCTGCCATTTTGCATTCTGAAACTGGATATCTTGCATGCTGATATTTCTGGATACAGCACACATATGCCTTCCAGATTAAGACTTTACTTAATACCCTAACCTACAGATAGACACAAAACACAGGCTGTAAGCTGACATAGTACAGAGTCAGGAGACAGAGGGGGGGAGACCCAGAGATGTTGTTTTAACATAGAACTGAGGAAGGGAGTACCACAGGGGATGTTTTAAAGATGGTATTTCAGATAATTTCGGTTGTTTTTTTCTTCTACCACGATATGTGCAATATATAGGTAATATTATATATGTAAGCATACTGTTTAAGCAATGTGGTATCTATAAATCAAGTAAAATAAAATAAAATTGGACAATTTGAGTAACTGTCCCGTGGACTTAAATGCTGGCCACATTATATTACATCCAGTAAGGGTACCAGCCTAGCCTCTGAAGTACCTTTGATTGATTACTGTGGTAAATGCCATACACCCATAAGTATTATAGGGGAGATTTGAGTTGTAGATTGCACCTAGTGATAGATCTGTGTGGGCAAGCAAAATCCATGTGGCTGATCCTTTATATGGTACATGTATATGCACAGTATCTCATCCAGTTAACCCATTGAGGGCAAATGTATCCCAGGCCTAATGTAGACTATTTACTACACTAAGAGGGGCGGGATTTCGACTCTATTGGATTTAGGAAACCCCCAGCCCCAGGGAAAACTTGAATGGGTTAAATGAATAACCACATATTAATCATCACAGGGATAGACATTTTTTACAAAGAGATTGATTCTGTCTTTAATATATACAAAATGTTAATTATCACAGCGAAAAATGCAGAATATTAGAACTGAAATACAATAATGATATATATTAAATTGTGTTATCATGGTGCAGCTACCTAACCATGCGTATGACTTGTTTCCCCGCAAAAGTCGTCCCTGTTCTGTAAGAGCAATGGAAATTGAATCGGCCTTTATGGATCTAATGACCTTTGACAGACTACTATGTCTAGGGTAGTGCATGGTCATATACTACTCTAGCCTGGGCAGCTTTCCTCCCTTATGACAATAAAATATAACCATCTTCTCGGCATCGTCTAATTCCCTTTAGATGTAGCATTTTGCAACTGTTAGGGTATGTTGATCAACAGGAAATTAGGTAATCGTAATCATGTCCAAATGCGATAGAATTGTTATTTCGGCTGTGTTTGGTGCCATGCCATCTTTAACACAACCCTGGGGATGTCTTACCACAGAGGAAAGGAACCTCCTGTCAACACTTGAACAAAGGTGAGGGTAGTTTTAGCGACAATGACTCTCACTTTTCTGTGTGTGTGTATGATATGATCTGCCAGGCCATTCATACCTGCCAAAGTCAATAAATGAAATTAAAATTAAATCAAATTGTTATTGTGCAGTATTTAGCGACCCTATGGAACCTGATAGTTACAAAATGATAGTATGAGTATGAGTTTATGTACGGTTACATCTAGATATTAATCTCAATTGTGCTGTAGGGTGCACTCCCATATATGTAAAAATAGATCCCTTTTCTTGCAGAATCAAAAGGATATGGATATTGAAAACACAGCACATATTCAAACAATGCTTTCATATTGAATGATATACATCTCACCAAATAAATTAAAACATACTCTCTAATCCATACTTGTTCAGGTTTCAGGTCTCTGTTCACTATTTTCATTGTTATTTTAAGGCTTAACCATCATTTTCAATCAGAAGAGAGTATTTTGCTAAGTCTTGATAGTAGTTTTTTAGTGTGATAGTAGAGGTTTATGTTGGTGGTTATTTTTCTCAACTGGAACAGTTGGGAGGTAATTTACGGACTCATTCATGATTAAGCTGATCACCTCCTTATGTCCAAGGTAAAAAGTCTTAGAACAGGAATCCTACAACTGAAATTGTTCTTGATTGTGCAGTTGTTAGTACATATGGGTGTGTAAATTGCATAGAAGATTAGGTGTGGGTCAGGGATAATGAATTATCCCCTTCCCGTCCGATGCACAATGGAGCTCTTCCTTGCTTAACTAAACACCAACATTATTTGGGACAACAAAGGTCCTGACAGAGACAGCTTTGTGCAGCCTCAGACGTATTGAAGATGTCATCTGATGAAGGGTGTAAGCTACTGCTGCTGACAGAAGAAGATTGTGCAGGTCTTGTGTATAAAAAAGATGTGCAAAGGCAGGGGGATTTCCTATTCTTGTTTGGATATACAGTGTAGAGGAAAGGTGTAGAGGGAAGGATAAAGGTAAGGCATTGGCGAGGGAAAGGTCAATGTGTAAGTGTAGCTGACTAAAGGGTAGCATGCATTCCTGGCACAAACTAGCCAAACAAACTAATAAGAAGGTATGATCCTTTCAAAGAGTTGATATTTCATAAAGAATATGTCAATGTCAAGGCAATAATGATATTTCCTAAGCACATCGGCTAAATGCCCAAGTGCCTCTCCATCAACAGTAAAGGGATTAAATCGCATATTCATAGTAAGTGGCTGACTTATCAGTATCTGACTCTGATCTGTACCTCAAATGTTATAGCTCTGAGACATGTGCTTAAGAATTCAGAAAACATTTGTGTCTTCAGATCTTATACAGAAAGGAAGCTCTTTACATATCACTTGTCCTGTAACATCTACTACTTGGTTGTAAAGTATAGTAATCCCACCTTCCTATCTATTAGACATTAACCATATCCAGGCCACATACTCATCACGATAGATCACACTTCTCATATCCTAACATGATGGATCTCGAGCCTTTAGAAGGGTGGTCTGTAAGATCTTTCCTGCAGAACATAGGTAGATAGGACCTGTGACCGATTTACTGACTCATCAATCATCCATGATTATCTTACTACAGGTAGTAGACCTCTGTGCTGCAGTTTGAGAACAAACACACAGGTAAATAAAGGAGACATGTCTAGCTGATAAGAATTAAGCGTAGATGTCAGTTTATGGAAAAATCAGCCTTATGCAAATTCAAATTTAAGAAAAATTAACCAGATCTTCACTCTTTAGTTTCACAGATGGCTATAAATTCAGTGTTTCAGTCGATCAATATGTTTGAAGGCTGCATCGTTGGCAACTTGTATACAAAGTCATATGAATAGCTTAATGTATTAAATGAGCGTGATGCTATGCCATATTTTAAAGGGTAGAAACTGCATCAACCGTCCAGACATGTAGAGAGTGGGAGCCAATAACAGGTGACTAATTCATGGTTTTCTATCTGAATTTGATATAGGGGGAACTGTCACATCAAAGCAGTCTAGGATTTGGTGTGTGGCATTCTGTCACAACTCATGGTAAGCATTGATTTCATGCCTACATGAAGGATTCAGATTCAGATTATTGTAGCTCACAGCTAAGGGAAACACTAGAACCCACAAATGGCATTGGTCTATATTTTGCAACCTTCCCATATTTTATTAATATATTTTCAAGTGAGAAAGAAGTGTTTCAAACGAGAGAAATCAATCTCCTCCTTCACCAAACTAGAGGAACCATAATGAATCAAGAAGAAACATTAATATGTCTCTACACCCCTAAAGCTTAGTATGTCCTAAGCGTCCATCAAGCAGGTCATTAAGCATACAGGTTAACTGAGAAAAAGAAAGACTAAAAAGATTAGCACAGAATAAGACAGCACAGAATTCTGTTTAAATGGTCTTTTGCCTCTGAATGCATTTATCGGTAATGTTATATTTGCCAGGAGGACACAATACTCATTGTCCCAGTTCCCTATTGAATACAAGACCAGCTGTCACTTAAACGAAAGTACCTGCTTAACCCAAGAATGATGATGCTGCAGATTATTTTTGTTCAATGTCCTTCCTAGCCTTATTACTTTATCATACTGAACTGTGAGTGGAATAATGCAGCATAATGCAGCATAATGCAGCATAATACAGCATAATGCAACAATGTTGAGTTGATGAGTTACTTAGGAGGGCTGTGTCCTTGCATTGCTGTGACAGTAACAGGATTTTGATAATGAATTAACTCAGTATGCTGCCCTCAAACCGCATAAAGAACCCCCCACCTCAACCAGATCTGTCAAGGGCGCTTTCCTGCCTTCAGTGAAATGATAATTTTTATGGAGTCCAACACTCAGTTTTGCCTCATCAGTTTTGCTTCATCAGCTACATCTATGTGGTATGGAGCCCCTTTGTTTGCACGACTTATAACTTGTTTGCACAACTCATAACTCATTTGTACAACTTATAAGCCGTTTCCATGACTTAGGGCCTATAACTCGTTTGCACGACTTAGTCCTATAGGGAAATATTAAGCTAAAACGTCATAGCAGTTGCATAGGAGTGGTTTTATTCAACCCTTATACGCCACAGGAAGCCACAAGTTGGCCTATGAAGCCTAATTTATATGAAGAAACTGCTGAGAAACTAGAGGTTGAAAAAGATATGTATGAAAATCATGGAAATATTTGTTGCAATTAGGCTGCTGGATCTGTAGGAACAGTTACTTTTCTAGAACATTACTCATTTATCAGCATGATTGAGCATTCCTGTATAAAAACTAATTAGCATGGGACATTACTAACCATAAGCAAAGTTGTTTGTTGTGACCAGAAAAAAAACTGTGTTGCTGCAAAAAATAGCCATGTTTTAGTGTGGAGAAGATTATAAATCATTAATCATAACCAATGAGCAAACTTTAAAACAACCCCTTCAGTACAACAGGAGAGTAACCACATGTCAGAGATGTCTCAAATGACAAGCAAGTTGTATATATACTCAGACTGATAATCAGGCTTAAATGTACAAATGAAGGAGGTGAAAAACTAAAGCTTTGGCTTACAGCCATCTAAATTTCACTGCAGTGACACATATTACCCGAAAAGCCATCATTTACAACGGCCCATTTTTCACGAATTGTGTTATGTCCTCAGGTATAACGGGAACACAGTTTGTAGTAATGAGGCTGGGAGCTGGGAGGAACGACACCTGCTGATTCCCATTAACAGACTAGGTCTACCGTGGAGGGGCGTGATTGCTTGAAGGATCCCATCGTCTGGAAGGGAAACAGAGAGGCGGTAAGAAAGAAAGGGAATAGATAGATATATAGAGCAAATAAAAAGAGAAATACACCATATAACCAGCTTTGGGTAGTCTTCCACCTAAACCATTCCTTCCACTATTCTTGATAATGAGCTTGTAGACAGTCATGTAGATTCCTAAGAACTCGCTGCAGCTGTAAAACTGCCATAATGATGTTTTCTTTCGTCAGCCGCTGAGATATACATGCATGCTCTGGCCCCTCCTTGTACTTGGTTGCAATTGGTGTAGAAAGGTAAGCTCAAGTACCTGCCGAGGTATGAAAGAGGCAGATCCATTGATCAGATAGGGGATGAAATAGATTATTTTCCTGCCTCATTTAAGACTAATGGTGAACTAGGGAATACACTTACTCCACCTGGGGAATATATCCCAATGTTACCGTGTGTACCAGAACATTGAGAAAACATAGTGACACATTTGATGTAGTCGAGTTGAGCGCTGGTCATAAATCGACGCATGGTAGAAATTTCTCGTGAAATCCCTTGAACCCGTAAGATAGCCATAATTTGTTTATGTTGTCATTGTGTCAAACGATAGTAAAAGCCCTGATTATGGCTAAATAGGATTAAATATGGAGGTTATTACTATGCTTAATGGTATGCCATAATTTTGAATGTGTTATGGTTATATTGAGGTTTTTATAAAGTGGCAAAATAAAAGTGAAACACTTGGTCGCCACTTTTTACGGTTGCATGAAATTTGAAGAAAGTCCTCCCTGTCATTAGGCTGCAAAAGCGTAAGCAAGAGCGATTCACCTATCAAACTTAAAATCCATGGCCACTGTCCCTTGAAGTTATTCATGTATTCCAAAAGTAACTACATTTACAGATGTTGACGGTAGGCTTGGTACATGCTACTACAGTCCTCAAACCCTCACTGACAGGGACTGCCATGATGTATTCCTGACTTAATGAACAGCACACTCTCCTTATGGGTATGTGTTGGTGGTCAGGAGCAGGACATATTTAGAAATACCACCTAAGATATTAGATCCACTAGCTATACAAAGAGAATTCCTATCCAAATGTATTTAATCTGAGTTCAATATGATCAGAATATAATGACAAAAATGTTATTCATATGAGCATAACATAGTTATTTTAATGTTAGCCCCAAACCCTATGCTCTCACTTCCACCTTCAAAGCAATCACATCCTTCTAAAAAAGGATATGAGATCACTTTTATGGGACAATGCAAAATCATATAATTTGTCGTTTTCCTGCCCCTGCAGTCCTCCTTCACTGTAAATTGACAATTAGATGCTTTTAATGGCCCCCTCAGCTATTGGTGAAAAGTTAAACTTCCCTTATTTGTTTTGAGGTGACCTAGATGTTCCAATTAGTCATATGGAAATGAGTGTAGGACATACATAAGAAATGCTTATTAAATCTATTTGTGTGAGAATTTTGTTCAGATTTGTGGTTTCAGGCTGTGTCATAACATTGTTTGAAAGTTCATGTCTGTTGTATGGCACAGGATCAGATCTGTGTGCCTATTCGGTCAGACCTTACCCTATCTCACAGGTATGTAATGGGGAATAAGTGAGAGCACAGTAGAGGGGACTCTACATGGAGACTTAACAGTAGCAGCCACAGTGGCAGCAGCAGTAGCTGCCTGCTGCAGTAATAGGGACAGTGAATCTTTTTTTTTTGGTATGAGAAAGTATAAAAATACAATCCCGTTTATTTATACTACATAGGAAAAGAACTTATACAGCTCGATGAATATTCCTATACAGTCAGTTTGTCAACACGCTTAATTTTACATCTTATAAATTAATGAGTAATGATAATTTCATGACGCAATTTACATCAATACCATTGAAGTATTAACCAATTATTCTGAAACATACCATAGAAAATGTAATATGAATAGTCTGATAAACCTTTGTTTTACTAAACCTCTATGTCTCCCTTATATCTTAGTATTTGGTTGGATGAAGGGGGCGGGCAACCCATGTACCGGAGTAGTAATCTAGTAGTGAGTGTAGCAAGGGGCATAAGGTGAAGCCATTAAGAAGAGAAATGTCAACAGTCTCGGAGTCTGATTTGCCAAAGGGATTCCTGAAGTGAGAAAATTATTTTTGGTTGTGTGAGACTTCCCCACTGATCCCATCCTCTACTCAGCTACAACCTACTCCACTCTCCTCCATATCTTCAGCTTCAAATCAACCACAAGTACTCACCCTACCCCCTGCTCTATTTGGGTTGCTGCCCTGGGAGGGATATTACCTGCTACCTTGGCTCGCATAGCAATTTGATTGAAGAGCTCCTATATCTCTTAGAAAGGTGAGTCAAGCTGTCATTACTCATCTAATAGGGGCTAAGTGTAGTTAATGTACATGGACCCTTAACATCAAAGCCGTATGGGGCAGGGAGGTCATCTTCTGACACCGGTCAGACCAAAGTGCTGGTACTTGTGATTGGGTGACATGCAGCTTGCTATAGACACTACCCCTTCTCAGTAAGTACACTAGAAGAAATTTAGAAAACCCTGGGAATGGCCATCTTTTTTCTATGCACAAGGCCCAAGGTCAACCTGAGGGTACTACACATCTATCCGTAAATTCACAAAGAATCAGGTTTCAGTCAATTTTTCTCATAATTCTCATGCCTATTAGGGTAGACTGACCTTAAGATAACCACGTACCATGAGATGTCCATCTTAATTTTATAGTCATTCAGGCATGATAAGCCCTGTTTTTGTGTATCATAGTACACTTTAAGTGATACTCTTTCCAGCAAAGAACAAATATAGACAATACCATACATAAATAACTACAAAATTAAGGTGGATATCTCATGGTTCGTGGATACCTTTAGGTCAGTCTACCCTACACCTTGTTGAAACCGTTGGCACACTTAATGTGTAAGCCTGCTCACCAATGATGACACCAATCAGAACTCTCACCATCTCCCATATGATTAAGGTTTTACGCATGTTATAAATCAGATCACCGCAAGAAGACCACCTTCTGGGCTCTGCTATTCAAATACGGCCAAATTCACCGGAAAGTTTCAAGGAGAGGCTAATTTCTCATTTCATTTTCTGTCATTTAGAGACATAGATTGCTGAAGGCAGCATCCACAGCACACCTGGATAATGAAGCAGATGATGCCATGCTACTGGCTTCCCAAATATACTAATTGGAGGTTCTATGTCAAGGACTAACAATGTTATACTCAGTGACAGGAGAACTATTTCTCTCTACTACCAGGCCCATGCCCAAGTTATACTAAAATAGACAAGAACAATACAGTATTTTTCTTGATCCCCCAATCCTCAAAGCTATCTATGCCACAGCTGTACTTTCAGATCATTAGGATAAACTTGCAATGACTTATAACTCACTCATACTTGCGGAGGATCCTGTGAATAGCTCCTTTGAGAGTGTAGGTATCTGGACACGCCACTTGTGCATTTGTGAAGCTGAATGGATTCCTGCAGATGATGATATAGTCAATAGTGTACATGGGCAGACCTAGCTGTGTTCTCCCTGAATGCAGCTATCACGCAGCAGGCAGGAGGAATACATAACTATGAGAACCAGGGAGAGGTGTTTTATATTGGTTTATCCTACTGCTTTGCATTATTATGTATGCCATTACACTTCTCTTTTAGTCACAAGACTAAGACTAAGCTATCAAGTCGGCATCGTTGAGGTAAAACACAGGAGGAAAGGCATAGACTCATCCTATTCTCATATGGGCTGTGCCAAAAACTAGTAGCTAAGGAAGAAGCCGTTAAGGAGAATGGACAAAGCTGTTGGAGGAATGGACCAGGGAGGTAAGATGGTTGTACCATATGGGAGGGCTTCTCCGAGGCTGGTATAACAGGCCTGAGCTCTTGACAAAACACAGTGATTGCCTAGAGTCTTATCAGGCAGATAACCCATTATGTTCGCCATTATTCAGAAATGCACTGAATCATATGCATAGCGCTCATCTGTGAGCCAGTAGCTTGTATACTGGTCTACATACTGATTGGAGAGCTATTTTATGCAAATATCAAGTAGACGTTGTGATGATGAATGAAGAAAACCTTGGGTAAAAACATTAGGCAGTAAAAGGACAATCCTAAATACTGGACAGATATCATCCAGGGTCATGAGTCATGATGAGTAATCCTTTATGCATTTTTTTACCACCTTCAGTGCATAATTGTATGTAATTATGAAAACAGGTTGAGGATCACGTTAAACGATGGAAAGGAAAACAGAGGAGAAAAAAGAAAGACTTCTCTTTCTAATTTCGGCTGTGCACAGAATCCATCTGTGTACTGTTTTTGATTAGAAAGAACCAAACTAGGAGAGAAGGACAAAGCTGTGTAAATGAGTAGAGAACTGGAGCAGGGACATAGGATGGCCTGTATTACAATCACCGTATTCTGGTCAGACGTGTTTAACAGGCTGGGACTCTTACCAGGCAGAGTGTTTGTCTAGGGTGTCACATCAGGCAGATTATTTATTAGATCTACAACTATTTAGAAATGGGATGGAGTAAATAGAAGTAAGCATAATAAAAATATCATTTTTTTAGGTTTGAAATAGTTTTTATTACCAAAGTCACAGGATATATACATGTGGTAAATTATGGCAATAAATGATGATACCCATTTTGCTTCAATCTTTCGTTTGTTAACACATGGTTTGATGATATAAAGATGGTATATACAATGAGCTAAAGATGAATAAACAAGTTTAAATAACATATATTACAACAACACATAATACAACAGTCTACCACAGACACAGATGAAACACTGAAGAGCAAAGCAGGGACAGATCCACTAGAAGACACCTTACATTGGAGTATGTTGATTATGCTGATATCATCTGTATGTGTCTACAGCCTTTGGTACTCACCCATCCCTTCATCTATTCATGTTCATTTGCTCCCCTACCTGCAGGTTCTAACTGATTTGACTTGTTATTCAAATAAATATATCCCAGATGGGATCCCTCCCAGAATATGATACTTGCTTATTTGCGCCTAATATCAGCATCAAATCTCAGAGACTTTTGAGTCTTATGACCATCCCTGGAGATAGAGACCTTCCTGCAGCACTACCCGAGCAGTAACACCATCAGGGGGAGTGCATGCAGGGAGATTTACCCAGATAAGACATATTGACTACCATGACCCGGCCCCTCCCCAAAAAATATCATGCTCTCAACGTGATTATATTGAAGTGTACATGTATACATCTTTTTGAGGAAAAACTGAAAGTCTGTCTTTCATGTACATTTCATAATTTTTTGTGAAAAATGTGAAAAATATTAGCACTGTGAATGAATCACAACCGCATAGATTATCTATTTCTACTGACTCTAAGTAAAAGGCAGTGCTTACCCTCATATATATAAGACTTCTCATGATATATTTACCTAATCATTAGTGCTCAGTAGCTCAGTTAATATCAGTGGACAATAGTAAAACACAGAAATATGAGTCGATATGTAGCAATTAACTAACAAAAATATACAAATGTCAACGCCCGTTGATACCATCTCTGACCTTTTTGACAAGGGCCATATCCTGCAGTTTGAGTGGGATATGTCCCAGCCCCCACTTAATAAACACACTTACTCTTAGCCAATTGTGTTTAAAGGGGGCGCTTTCTGTTCTTAAGCATAGTAGTTCTTGTATTTAAAAAATATATACAAATCTATAGTCTTTCTAAGATGAATGGGTGCTCTCAGCATATTTAGAATTTATAGCAAAGTGGCATTCAAGTGATTTCAGATTCTCCACTATCATTATTGAGGGACAGAACTCATCAGTACAACCTTAGAGTTATTGCAAATGATTTACTTCTTCCTTTATGTTATATCTTGTAGTATTAGAGGGTAAAGAGATCAAAATCCAAACAAAGGCACATGCCCTGTGGGACAGATCATATCTGATATATCATTTTGCATTGGTTACAGTATTTGTCAAACAAGACCACAAGGTGATAAAGTAGGCTGCTCCAGAAAGGCAGCTGCAAAACACACTGCTCATTACACACTCTTGTTGCCTAAAAGAGAAACAGAGCTTGAATAACAATTAGGAGTACACCCTTTTAGTATCAACAACTGCTTGAGTCAAAGCAAAAAAAAAGAGGAGATTACATATAACAAACGTAGTATTGGCTGATCTAGTGTGTCATATATCTGGAATAATTCCGAGAAGTGTCCAGGAAAAAAACATGGTAAAAAACTGTTGGTGACCAACATGAGGAAAGCCCACCCAGAAGGGAAAGCTAAAAGTGAACAGCCAAAACCACAGACTACAGGGGTGTTGTGTATCAAATGTCTGCACTGAGACTGCTGTGAAATGACACAGATTAAGGGGGTATGTTTCATCTGTGGTCTGCACTGTCTGTAATCAGGGTCTGTTATCAGCTGTGTCTTATTATCTAGATAAAGTGGGAGTGGTATCTATCATGAAGCATATATCCATCTGGGGAGGGAAGAGTGTGTAAGTGGAAGAGGCAAATTGTGGTGAAGACGATGATTGATGCTAATAACTGTCCTTACTACATGACAGATACTACACTCTCTATGTTAGACTCAAATAAGAATTACAATACACACCCTCCCCAGTGTGCAAAAAGGTATTCTTATTTGCACATCTTGTACATAGGGTGCTAATAAGACCTTTAATTCACACCTCAACAAGTCTGGGAGTAAGGATCCTAATTCATACTCTCCCTAGTGTCTTATCCACGGCCTGAGAGCCTGCAAATAATGGCCGCTATCTGCAAGTTCCTGGCTTGCAGATAGCATCAGCCTAAAAAAAAAGTCACAGACCTTTGGAGACATACACAGAACAATACATTTTTTATTACCTTCATCTCAATTTGGAACAAATATTTAGCTTCAGCCATCCATCCACAATTAACCATACAAAATAGCTCATTATCTTTCGTTTTTTTAACACTTGTAATTCTAGATTCTTAACATGTATGCTCTGTCTCCAATTAGCCTTATCTTTTTTAGCTAGATCTGTATGGTGGTGGGTTTAAACAAACAGTAAGGGAAAACGAAACTTGGTGTGCAGTGCCTGCATTGGCACAAAAAAACATGTAGCAATTTGACATTGATTAGACCTTGGGGACAATGCATGGTCTAGGGGGAGGATACCCACGTATACTGATTCAGCACAAGAAGAGTATTGAGACACGATACCTTAATCATTTCCCCTAGGAAGAGTCCCATGAGTAATGGACCCTTTATGCCTTATGTAAACAACCTAGTGGTTAAGAATGTGGGATCCCTGAGACTGATCCTGATATTGATACTACCATTTCATATGTCGGAGGTTGTTGACAAGGATGATATTGGTCCCAAAGACTGTAGCCTATTACACAAGTGCAAAACTCTCACTTGTCATCTTCCCATCTGATTCCCTTAAAGCAGCTTTCTTTTCCTTTCCCTTTTTCTAGGCTGTAACCTTGAGAAATGATTGCTCAAATAATTTGGTGTGGGCTTTCATCATCCTGGCTCAAAATGTTTCTTAAACTGATAATATCCTTTCAGCACTGAATGTAATCAAATTTAACAGCTGTGACTCTGGTCCAAGTCTAACCATGTACGGACTGCATAGTCCTGAGAACTGCTGAATTACCATTAACTAAAAAAGGATGAACTAGAAACTTTCATCATTTTAAAATAAAAGGAAAAAGCTTGTTGGACCTATTATTGACACTATTCCTTTTCAATACTGTTTATAAGTATTAATTTCAGTCACTGGTGGCTTAGTCATCTATGAATAGTAGATAATATGAAGATTGCCTCATAATATTTATTATCTTACAGAAATACAATATGATGCAGAAGGTAACACATCTCTCATCATCTTCAAGGTTTCTGTGTGATCTTATGTGTAGGTATGTGCAGTGAAAGTAAAGAGAGAATCCTTGCTTCAAATTAAATCTTCCTTTTAAATATACCTACCAATGAGGTTGTTACGGACTTTTGAAGATAGCAATAGGAAATTAGTGGAATCACCTTTCTTTGCATCATCAATCATGATGGCAATAAGGCATAATATAAGAAAACAGTGGGCTGCACCTATCAGTTAACAGTGTAACAGTTTCCTCTCATCTGCCAAAGCTCCTTCAGGTTTGTTAATCAGGGTTCTGAATCCCCACCTGAGCACAGCTTTCAGCTAATGGGAGGTTTTAATGTCAACCATCGTCACTAGGTTTCTCTTCAACTACTGTTACAGAACCTGCCTCATCTACGAGGAATTTGCTGTGATAAGTTTCCCCATACACAGTGTGTACAGAGTGTAGAAAGAAAGGTATGTATATTTCTCAAACCCCCTCCCCTCCATCAGTGTCGAAAGAGAAAGGAAATACTACCATTATCAATACAGCAAACAACACACAACAACAAACAAGCTACGTAGCTTCTTAAGAGGCAGCCTAAAACTAGAAACGGGAAACTGCTTTAAAACAGAGGGTTTAAAGTCACTTATGACTTGTTACATTTCCTAGACGGAATATGTCATTCTGGCCATTATGACATGGTATTGCACAGAACTGTACTTATGAAAGCAAAAGTATAGGAAGGTTGCTATAAAATCTCAGTCAGAACAATTTCCACCCAATAAAAGATGATATAATATTAGTGAATATTTTAGTTTACCTGGCATAGTTGAAATAAGAAGCATGTACTAGGTTGGAATCAAGCTAAGGGCCTAGGATGTGGGATGGCGTGATCAGCCCTGGACGGGTTCCCAACGCTGCCCTAACCTCCCCCAGTACACGCATGCAACCTTAGTACCCTTAGTGAAGGACTGATGAGAGCCATGTTGGACCAGACCTCTGACGCTAAATCCTCTGGGTGCAGGTGCTGGGATGGACATGCTTAACACATTACCTGCTGTCAGTTTGCCACATGACATAGATCCTTGGCCCCTTACTTGGCAGAATGCAGAGTTGATCCTGCTAAGCACCCTAGAGAAGGGATGTTGCTGTTCTATGAAGCCCCATACTACATATAGACATCTAGAGGCAGAAACAGAGGGAGATCGAAGAAGGTAGTATTGGAGAGACTGTGATAGTAGAGGACAGAAAGAATAACAGAGAGACAGACAAAGAAAGACAGAGGGAGACAAAGAGAGAGACAGAGGATAGGTGACAGAGACAGACACAGACAAAGACAGGAAACAGAACTATTAGAGGCAGATAAACTGATAAAATATATTTTTCAAAATAAATCAATCCAGCTTCCTTTTGAAATATAATGTCATTTCAAAATCATGATATATATATATGAATTATAAAAGCATAACTCTGAATCTATTCAAATATTTTATAGATAACAGATACTGAAATTGAGATGCTGATGAAATCGAGTGATTAAAGCTGGAAAAATGTCTCAAGCTATCATAACTCATTGAATTTCACCATAAATGTCTTTGCATTTTGGATAATGCAGACTAAAAGCCCCAATTAGCCATATTGAATTCAAAATTGGATCTTCGCTCATAGAGATCCTCAGTGCATTAAGGTTTAATGTTACAAATGCACTACCTTATGGCAAAACTGATAACTATAATGTGGCTGTGATTACTGTGTGATTACAGGTGTTTCCATTTGTGTCATTTCTGTAGCTATAATGTCTACCAGTCAAAACTAATTGAGGGCCATTGTAAAACTAATTATAATTGTAGGAAAACTTGATCCATGGAAACAAGTTTCCCACAGCTGATTATTGCTTATTTATATCTTCTTGAATTGCTCTCATTGGAACTATGAAGTACCTAGAGTGACAATACAGAAACAAAGCCATAAACGGCTAAGACAGCAATAATTATTACAGCATATATTGGTTATGACATTTGGGGCAATGGTTGTGTGGCTTTCTCTAATAATTGCAGTTATAATAAAAGATACCTATCACATCTCATGCATTGAGGTTATATCGGACATGAGGTTTGGGACCAAGTTGTGTGGGTGTTCTATCAGGTTCATGGCAGCATTTGATATGATGCTGATTCAGTGAGGAAAGGATTACCCATATTGAAATCTATACTTATCCTAGTATGTGAAACTCAATATCCTGTTACTTACATTCAAATGTATTTGTATTTCACTTTTACTCTGACGTTTCTTTTCCTGTAAGGCTAGACTTTTTTTTTTTCTATGTTTGTAGTAGTCATCCTAGTAGCAAGCCCGCACGGGGCCAATTTGGTTTTAGCTCGGATTGGCTGTTTGAAGTTGGGCAAAACTGAGCTGGGTTTCATGTTGGGCAGATGGCTGGGCTGAAGTGTGGCCCCGATCGGGCTGCCCATTCTGGGCTCAGATCAGTTTCAAAGCGGGCTGCCCGATTTGGGCTCAGATCAGTTTCAAAGAGGGCTACCCGCTTTGGGTTCATGTTGGCCAGATGACAGAAACCCGTCCAAAACCTGTTCTGAGCCCAATTCGGGCAGCCCACTTGGGGCCACACCAAAGCCCAGTGCCCTAAACCAACGGGCACCCATCGGTTAGCCCACTCCGGGCCTATGAGGGCTGAGGTTGGGTTTGGACAGGGCAACTGGTCTAGTAGTTCTGATGATTGACACCAGATGTCACTACTATACAATATCTAGAGTTTTCCAACAAAGCCAGATGAAATTGACATTACATAATAATACAATAAAATGTTAAAGTGATGTAGAATAGGAAACAATAAATAGATGTTCTCATGGTTTGGAAATAAGATAGACTATATATTTGAATGATGAAAAGGAGGTTCTCTAAGCAGCTATCCAGTGTAAACACTATTTCTGTGGCATTACAATCTGCTTAATACAAGACTCATGTGCCCCATGTAGGTTAAACTATGGCTTTGAAGGCCAATGTGCACCATAGACACTTGTCTATGCTGCATGTGGCTCAAACCTGATGATAAGAGGCCTACTTGATACTTCCATTATTGGGTATGAAGAGAATGATTATGCCTTGGGTTGATTAGCAGGACCTAGGATATCTAGTTCAACAAATACAAGAAATCATTGGAGAATGATTGAATAGATTCTAAAAACCCATAATTATCCGATCTGAGCCCGCTTTCAACGCGTCCAAAAACCGATCTGAGCCCGCTTTCAACCCGTCTAAAAACCGATCTGAACCCACTTTCAGCCCGTCCAAAAACCAATCTGAGCCCAAAGTGGGAAGCCCGTCCAAAAACTGATCTGAGCCCAAAGCGGGCTTCCCGTCCAAAACCCGATCTGCGCCCAACATGGGAAGCCTGCACGGGGCCAGACCAAAGCCCATTACCCTAAACCGACGGGAGCCCGTCGGTTAGCCCACTCCGGGCCAGACTTGCAAACACAGTCTGGCCCCGTCCGGGGCCACAGTGTGTTTGCTACTAGGGCACTGGCGAACCCTTTACTGAGTGTTTGGCGACAGTCAAGGCTGAACAGGAGTCCCAGATGAGTATGCTCATCTGTGACTAAGCCCATATCCTTTTCAAAGGGGTCTGTCAGTGGTTTAAATAACTTATGCCACACCAGAAGTGAGTGTTTTTCTCACCTTTTGTATAGCAGATAAATTAGACTTTGATTAATACAGCTAAGATGTAAGTGAGATGCACAGTTTCTATCATACCGTTACTAGTGTAAACACAGTCTGTAAGTGAAAAATCCATGTTTTGAGATATTGGCAAAAATAAGGAAAATATCACTGTAATCATCATGCTTTATATGGATTATGGACTTTGAAAACATGGCTCGATACCCCACAAATAGCATAAATACTTTATATGTACACTGCCGGCTTTTATCTATTCAGTTGCCTTTTAATACTATCAAAAGAGGTAAAAAACACAGAATTTAACTAAGTAGTCTCATATGGAGATCTATCATTTGCCTTTCCTCATTCATAGAACATCAAGCACATCTGACATTAGGAGATGAGGCAAGGTACAATATATTTCAATATCAGACCTAATGGCATAGGGATATAAGGACACCTTTCTGTGAGAGACACCTTGCCTGTAGTAGGGAATAGAAGCTGGGATGGCCTCCACCTGCTGAGGTATAAAAAGTCCATCCATTAACTGACTCGAGCTCATGGTGGGGCCACTGATTGGGTATGAGATCTAACGGCTATGTTGCTTCTGTTGGAATGAAGATTGGCTAGGGAGGAAAATAGAGAAATAGAGTCACAGATAGATTGAAGATAGACAGAGAGGAAGGAAGAGAGCTAGAAAGGGAGAGGAATTGAGACAGGGATGAGAAAGAGAGGAAGGTTTTCCTGATTCTCACTTGATGCCAGAATGACATGCTGAAGGCATTCTCTTAGCACTTTTATTAAATGACCCACATGATTAGACTTCAGAAGTATCAAAAGGCTTCTGTTCACTGTTGATTTCAATATAAATAAAATGTACTATAAGGGTTATTGCTTTATTCATACTGTTACCCAAGTTATATAGAGGGAGCTTCTGAACATGAATCAAATACTGTGCCAAAAATATAAAGTCTAATATTGAGACAGGCCGAAGTGATGAACCATAAAGTGACATTGTCCGATGAGGAGGGCTCTGAAATCAAATTTAGTTCAAAATAATCAAAAATATTCCCTATGGCCATATTTTCTGTGCAAGCTACTTTATTTGATCTCATTCCAGAAATCAGCTTAGAATTCAACTTATCATCAGATTATGGCTCAATTTATTAATTTCAGAATGCACGCTATAATTCCCCCATTGAAAATACACTGTAAAATGCTATACTTTGGCTACATCTGAACCTCTAATAATTATTCAGCCCTATCCTCCAAATATAATATCGTAATAACATTATTACACATTTAAAGTGAAATGTACTGTGATCCATCATTTTTTAAGTCTGAAAATAGATTTTTCTTTTAAAGAAGTATGAACGCTGATTGATTTCCCACTAAAATTGACACTTACCTTTCTAACACTCAATTTCAAAGAATTCAGAAATGTTGTAACAGCCACAAGTAGATGACATCCCCTCCCGGTCACCTGAAATGAGTCCTTCTCAGATAACCTGCTCATAATGTGACATCTGTGCCAACCAGATTAGCTCAAACTGGGGTAATATGTCCTGAAGGCATCAGCCTGCAAATATAATAGGTTGATGGCACAATCTTTTTTTGAGCAGTGATTACACTTTAAAACAGCATGAGAGCCATTTCAAGCTATACTCGTTTTTGTTTTTTTCATTTAACATATTGGAAGAAATTGAAAAAATTGAAAAAAAGAAATCATCATCTATTCATCACTTTAAATCATTTGTATTGAAAGATGCCTTTATGAGTGTGCCGGATGTTATTTTACGCTTGTATAATTTATGTCTATCTATGCAGACCTTCCCTACGGGATGGAAATCTGTCACTGTTGTCCCGCTCCATAAGAAACCAAACTCTTTAGATGTAAATGACCTCAGACCCATTAGCCTACTCCCCCTTCCTGGTAAAATATTAGAAAAAATTGTATGCACAAGGCTACAGACCTACATGGCTGACTGTGATTTATTAAGCCCGAGACAGCATGGTTATCGTAAGGGTCATTCCACGCAGTCTGCCATTGGGGAACACCTTGAGACTATAATTAATAATGTTATTAGTAATAAACCTACCTATTGCCTCTACCTAGATTATAAGAAGGCTTTTGATACCGTTTCTCATTTAAAATTAATAGAAAAATTATCACTTCTCGGACTTAGTCAAAATTCGGTAAATTGGTTCAAAAGTTATTTATTCCAAAGGAAACAAAACACTATCGCTAATAATTCTCTCTCTACCTACAAACAGTTAACTTTTGGTGTTCCTCAAGGGTCTGTAATGGGCCCTGTTCTCTTCTCTTTATATATTAATTCGTTACCAAAAGTTGGTAATTTTTATATCACCTTATACGCTGATGACGCGGTAATCTCCACCACGTCTGCTGCTAAAATGCATGAATCACTTCATCTCATTTCTCAATGGTGCCTTGTAAACAGTTTGACCATCAATGAAAAAAAGACAAAGTGGATGCTTTTTAACAATATGAATGCTGTAATACCTGTTTTTTCACTGAATAATGTTATCATTGAACGTGTATATGCTTTTACATACCTTGGCCTTATCCTGGATCCTGACTTAAAGTTTATAGAGCACAGGAAAACCACTGTCAGAAATATTAGACATAAAATAATTCAGTCTGCTAGAACTAGGCCTTTTATAGATGTTCCTGCTGCAGTGGATATATATAAGTCTATGGTTTTACCTTCATTTGATTATGTTGATTATGTGTGGGATAGATGCAATATGGGGGAAAATAGAGAGTTGCAATTACTACAGAATAAGGCGCTTCGTCAAGCATACCGTGTTAAACTGGAAAAAGATCCTGCTCATAATACTGACCAATTACATGTATTAGCCAACTGTGTTAAACTAGATATTAGAAGAGATATGCATATCTTATTTTATGCTTTTAGCCTTAAGAAAAAGGAAAAATATATTGACAACAGAATTTTACCCACTAGAAGACACCATGGCGTTAGACTATTGGTACCACGGTCATTAAAACCTATTGTTTTGAGAAGTTGTCTATATAGAGCCATCACCAGATGGAACATGCTAAAAACAGAATACACTGTCATAGAAGACCTCAACAAATTTAAACTAGCTATTAAGAAGGGGTATAGTAACTGCTTTATGTAGTTATTGATACTCAGAGTTTACCTTTTTCACAATCATGTTCACTCGTGTGCTTTTTCTTTTCCTGTTGATAACCCCTACAATTGTTCAATCAAATTTCCCCCCTCATCACTCATCTCATCTCATCATACAACAATCCCAGAACTTATGTAACTAGTCCAGATCGGTCGCACCATTATTATTAAAATGTATGTTATATTTGTAATAACGCAGTGATAGCCATACCATTGAATTGTATACGTAACAGACTTTATTGTAATCATAGGGGTCCTAGCGGAAGGAATGCAACGCGCACATGCTAGGTTTAATGCATTTATTATCTTTTGATGTAATTGTATTATTTTCCCGAAATAAAACACTTAAAAAAAAAAATTGGCTATTCAGTGTTAATCTTGAATGCTCCCTAGAGTACTGTGAAACTTAATTGAGTCTTTCAATGACGCAGAGAATAAAGAAGTAGAAAGCTTGTGTCAATTACCTCTTAGTTGATCGAAAAGTAATTCTGCAGTCTTTCCAAATAATGAGCCCATTGTCTCTCTTATATTGCCTCTTTCAGCTTGTTTTGCTGCACGTCAGCAGTCTTGACTACTGCATTATATCAATCTGTTTTTGTATCATATTGTAACTGTGACCCATTTACTCCAATGTCCATGGACCTGAAGCAAACAATTTGAAGTAAACGCAAGGTTATTTGAATATTGGAGCTG
The DNA here is from genome assembly GCA_947462335.1 of Harmothoe impar. Classification (NCBI taxonomy): domain Eukaryota; kingdom Metazoa; phylum Annelida; class Polychaeta; order Phyllodocida; family Polynoidae; genus Harmothoe; species Harmothoe impar. Next base: position 78,316,788 of record OX381708.1, read on the forward strand.
ATATTTTATTTTATTTTGACATAATGCATCAAAATATATGTTGAATATTGTGGATCTGCTGGGTATCATAAGCCCCAAGTCCACGGTGAAAGGATCCTGCATTAAAACTGTATCACGCCTCTGCCAACCCCATTTAGCCTCTTGTGGACATGGGCGAAATACAGGCAAAATAGTGGCAAAATCTGGACGGCACAAGTGCAATACTGTTTTAACACAGTATCTTATAGCCGTGGACTTTGAGCTATAGGCAGCTTTATACCACGATTCTGGCGTTTCCCGTGCCGAGAGTGGATATTTGCCGTGCGGTTATCTCAGGATATACGCACGCTCAGAATTAATTTTCTAGACCAAGACATTTTAGGATATGAGGATAAGGTCATGAAACATATACATAGCCAATTTAGCTACGTAACTCGTCCGGGAATCGAACCCTGGCCGCCCGCGCGGAAGACACAACCGCTAACCACTATACTAGACTGGTCTTCCTAAGGGAAGGAAGGTAGCCTACTGTATTTCTATATGTCACTAAGCTGAGTTAGGTGTCCTTTGTCAATCCTAAGAAGTGGGTTTGTCTGGGGCCCTCAGGTAGACACGGTGCAGGTCCACTTTACCTGGGCCAAGGGAGTGGGGAGGGGGTGGCAGGGGGCGGCCGGCGGCAGCCAGCCGGCAGGAAGGTGGGGGGAGGGGGGGGGGAGGGAGCAGGCACCGAGTTGACAAGTCGGTAAGTGGTGTGCATGTATGGGGGGGGGGGCACCGTGTGACAAACCCAGCAGGAGGTACATAGCTAGCTTCCACCAACCACGGCACAAGCCAGGCCCTGCTCTGTGTGTATAGGTTGGTATCAATCACAAATTGTCTAAATACAAGGCCTAACACGTTATAATATTCACATATTTGAAGAAATAGTGGTATAAATGCATTAAAGGGCTGTAGTGAAAGCATTCGTTCGTTATATCGACTTAATAACGCATTCGCCTTCTGCTCATGCGTTATCAGCCGATATAACGAACTCATGCTTTCACCACAGCCCGTTAATGCATCAGTAGTTGCATTGCCATTCCTGTGCCATAAGGTGGGTCCCTGCGCTAACCTTATTACCTCTACCCAATTCTGTCCGCATGACAGTTCTACCCATTATCCAGAAATGTTTTCAATATATCCTCAATATGACAACCCTTTTACTACAGCCATAGGGATGGGACAGCGAAAGAGCAAAACAGTAAGAGAGGGAGCATCCACAAGATGACAAGAAAGAAGGAGAAGAAAAAAGTGCGGCAAGAGAAAATAAGATACAGTCACATGCACAGAAACAGCTAGAGGACCACACAGAGAGAAAATGTAAGCAGATGAACTGATAACAAATATAAAAGCACTTTCAAAATTCCTGATTTTCCCTTTAAATGTTTGCCCATGGCAAAAATTAAGTATTGATTTACTTCATTTGTGACTGTCTTTACATTCTGAACAAAGAGTGACATTTGCCTCTGTGAAAAATGCAGTGTGGGAAAGTATTTGCAGAGACAGAGAAAAGAGACTCAAACACATCTGAGAGGCTTTTAACTATTCTGATGCGTTTAGAAAGGGCTGTTGAGATTGATGGCTTCATTCTTTTAAAAGGGGATGAGAGAAGAACCTTGATGTAATTTTGTTGTGTTTAGAAGTATGGTATGGCATTTCTTTGGAGCAGGATACTTTTTGTGGGGCTTTAGTACAAACGAAAAACATGACAACGATGTCTAAAACGACGATATCAGATATCTTGTAGTCATGGTATTCAATAATGATACCTTTCTTTCAACAGAAATATGAATCATTAAGACTGCAAGCATCAGATGATCAGATGCTGCTCTAAATATGTGACAAGGAATGTGCAATTTGCCGGATACTGAATTTGTCCAACTATATGACGAGAAGCAGTGAATCTGTCTTTAGTTGCTGCTCTGGTACAGTAGAATGCAACTATCTGACATTCAACTCCTTGTGCGAACATCGCTGATAGGTCAATACTGATGGATAATTAAGTATTTGAATAATCTTGGACAAAGGTAAGAGCCAGCAATGTTCTCTGTTTCTCTCTGGATAAATTTGAATGAGATGCAGACTTTAGGGCTGTCACCAAACATCACTTGGAGAGGCGCTCAAGGTTGAAATCCCATTACCTTAGCTGCCCCATGCACGATCTACCAATATGGGCACATCAGGCTTCTTTCAATGGTGAACCCACTCGGGAGTTAACATTATGTAAATGCTGTTACACTCTTCTTGTGTACACATGTGTTGAGTAGGGTGTTCTTATATTAGTCAGAAAATCATAAAATGGGGCATTCTATGAGAAAGAATAAACCTGTGGTGGACTTTTGAAACCACGAGGCATCCATGTGGCCATGGTAAATTATTTGCCAGTGCTGCATTCAAGGTGGTGATGCATAGAAGTCATGATGCACCAATGTATACTAGTCAGGATGCAGGTACTTGAATCAATAGTTGTAAAAAGTTCCAAGCAGTAACCTGATCTAATATTTGAAAGGTTGAGGTGCAAAATTAGGCCTGATGTTAACCTGCTGTTAAAAAGTGTCTAGAATGGTGAAGGGCAGATGACAGGCAGCCTAGCTAGCACAGCAAAGTAGCATTCTTACCAAGTGAATCCCACTCACAATTTTAATACTGGTGTAGTCTTTTATGTGTTTAAGTGTGAGTGGTGAGAATGCCCCTTTGACACTAGGCTTAGTAAATGGACAGTTGGACATATTATGTAAACAAACTTTTTAAGCAATGTGGCATCTATAAATCAAGTAAAATAAAATAAAATTGGACAATTTGAGTAACTGTCCTGCGGACTTAAATGCCCCTGGCCACATTATATTACATCCAGCAAGGGTACCAGCCTAGCCTCTGAAGTACCTTTGATTGATTACTGTCTTAAATGCCATACACCCATAAGTGTTATAGGGGAGATTCGAGTTGTAGATTGCACTAGTGATAGATCTACGCGGGCAAGCAAAATCCATGTTGCTGATACTTTATATGGTTCATGTATATGCACAGTATCTCATGCAGTTAACCCATTGAGGGCAAATGTATCCCAGGCCCAATGTAGACTATTTACTACACTAAGAGGGGCCGGATGTTGACTCTATGGGATTTAGGAAACCCCCAGCCCCAGGGAAAACTTGAATGGGTTAAATGAATAACCACATATTAATTATCACAGAGATAGACATAACCTTTTACAAAGAGATCGATTCTGTCTTTTATATATACATGATATTTATTATCATAGTGAAAACTGCAGAATATTATAACCGAAATACAATAATGATATATATTAAATTGTGTTATTATGGTGTAGCTACCTAGCCATGCGTATGACTTGTTTCCCCGCAAAAGTCGTCCCTGTTCAGTAAGACCAATGGAAATTGAATTCGGCCCTTATGGATCTAATGACCTTTGACAGACTACTATGTCTAGGGTAGTATATAGTCATATACTACTCTAGCCTGGGCACCTGACAGCTTTCCTTCCTTATGACAATAAATTATAACCATCTTCTCGGCATTATCGAATTCCCTTTAGATGTAGCATTTTGCAACTGTTAGGGTATGTTGATCAACAGGAAATTAGGTAATTGTAATCATGTCCAAATGCGATATAATTGTTATTTCGGCTGTGTTTGGTGCCATGCCATCTTTAACACAACCCAAAGGAGGGTAGGAACCTCCTGTCAACACTTTAACAAAGGGCGGAGGGGATTAGTTCAGCACCTAAGAAGGTGTTCTACCCCTATAACATTATAAGGTTATAAGACCATCTGTTGTTCTATGGATACCTATCCTTTTGAAGGGTGCAGGATGACTAGTATAAAGATCTCATACCCACCAGCTATAACTATGTTAGTTAAGGCCACCAGCATACAATAGGTTTTTATTATGTAACCAAATGTATTTGGTTACATATAGCCAAATATGAATAGAATCATTGAAAACAAGATCTTGCCCTACCCATTGCTAATATATATCTCTTATGTCTCCTTCTTCACAATGACTAAACCATTGTATTGATATGTACAACCTATTTCTGATCCAAGATATAGTAGAAAATTCTAAAATACAAAAACTTTATAAAATATTGTATCTGTGACCCATTTACTCCAACCACCATGGACCTAAAGCAAACACCTTAAAGTGAACGCAAGGTTATTTGAATGTAGGAGCTGATATTTCATTTTATTTTGACATGATACATCCAATTATATGTTGAATATTGTGGATCTGCTGGGTATCATGAGCCCAAAGTCCAAGGCGAAAGGATCCTGCACTTAAACAGTATCGCGCCTCTGCCAACCCCATTTTGCCTCTCTTTCCCTGTGGACACGGGCAAAATACAGGCAAAATGGTGGCATAATCTGGATGGCACAGGTGTGATACTATTTTAACACAGTATCACAGTATCCTATAGCCGTGGACTTTGAGCTATAGGCAGCTGTAGTTGCATAGCCATTCCTGTGCCATAAGGTGGGTCCCTGCGCTAACCTTATTACCTCTACCCAATTCTGTCCCCTACATGAGATTTGGTTACCAAAAGATGTAGTGTGTCAGAAACTTTTATTAACGGGTGATTCCACTACAAGCATGTCAGTTCTACCCGTTATCCAGAAATGTTTTCAATATATCCTCAATATGACAACCCTTTTACTACAGCCATAGGGATGGGACAGCGAAAGAGCAAAACAGTAAGAGAGGGAGCATCCACAAGATGACAAGAAAGAAGGAGAAGAAAGAAGTGCGGCAAGAGAAAAGAAGATACAGTCACATGCACAGAAACAGCTAGAGGACCACACAGAGAGAAAATGTAAGCAGATGAACTGATAACAAATATAAAAGCACTTTCAAAATTCCTGATTTTCCCTTTTAGTGTTTGCCCATGGCAAAAATTAAGTATTGATTTACTTCATTTGTGACTGTCTTTACATTCTGAACAAAGAAGGCTCATAATTTGGAGTGACATTTGCCTCTGTGAAAAAAACAGTGTGGGAAAGTATTTGCAGAGACAGAGAAAAGAGACTCAAACACATCTGAGAGGCTTTTAGCTATTCTGATGCGTTTAGAATGGGCTGTTGTGATTGATGGCTTCATTCTTTTAAAAGGGGATGAGAGAAGAACCTTGATGTAATTTTGTTGTGTTTAGAAGTATGGTATGGCATTTTCTTGGACAGGATACTTTTTGTGGGGCTTTAGTACAAACAAAAAACATGACAACGATGTCTAAAATGACGATATCAGATATCTTGTAGTCATGGTATTCAATAATGATACCTTTCTTTAAACAGAAATATGAATCATTAAGACTGCAAGCATCAGATGATCAGATGCTGCTCTAAATATGTGACAAGGAATGTGCAATTTGCCCGATACTGAATTTGTCCAACTATATGACGAGAAGCAGTGAATGTGTCTTTGGTTGCTGCTCTGGTACAGCAGAATGCAACTATCTGACATTTAACTCCTTGTGCGAACATCGCTGGTAGGTCAATACTGATGGATAATTAAGTATTTGAATAATCTTGAACAAAGGTAAGAGCCAGCAATGCTCTCTGTTTCTCTCTGGATAAATTTGAATGAGATGCAGACTTAAGGGCTGTCACCAAACATCACTGGGAGAGGCGCTCAAGGTTGAAATCACATTACCTCAGCTGCCCCTTGCCTGATCTACCAATATGGGCGCATCAGGTTTCGTTCAATGGTGAACCCACTCGGGAGTTAACATTATGTAAATGCTGTAACACTCTTCTTGTAGGCACATCTGTTGAGTAGGGTGTTCTTATATTAGTCAGAAAATCATAAAATGGGGCATTCTATGAGGAAAGAATAAACCTGTGGTGGACTTTTGAAACCATGAGGCATCCATGTGGCAATGGTAAATTATTTGCCAGTGCTGCATTCAAGGTGGTGATGCATAGAAGTCATGATGCACCAATGTATACTAGTCATTGTACTAATTGTAAAAAGTTCCAAGCAGTAAACTGATCTAATATTTGAAAGGTTGAGGTGCAAAATTAGGCCTGATGTTAACCTGCTGTTAGAATGGTTAAGGGCAGATGACAGGCAGCCTAGCTAGCACAGCAAAGTAGCATTCTTACCAAGTGAATCCCACTCACAATTTTAATACTGGTATAGTCTTCTATGAGGTTAAGAGTAAGTGATGAGAATGCCCCTTTAACACTAGGCTTAGTAAATGGACAGTACTGTGAACCACTGTTGCCTGTCCTGGGGCTGTATGCTGCTCTTATGTCTGGTGGGAGAGGACCCTAACCTGCAGATAGACACTAAACACAGGCTGTAAGCTGACATAGTACAGAGGACAGGAGACCCAGAGATGTTGTTTTAACATAGAACTGAGGAAGGGAGTACCAAAGGGGATGTTTTAAAGATGGTATTTCAGCTAATTTCGGGTATTTTTCTGCTACCACGAAATGTGCAATATATAGGTAATATTCTATATGTAAACAAACTTTTTAAGCAATGTGGTATCTATAAATCAAGTAAAATAAAATAAAATTGGATCATTTGAGTAACTGTCCGGCAGACGTAAATGCCCCTGGCCACATTATATTACATCCAGCAAGGGTACCAGCCTAGCCTCTGAAGTACCTTTGATTGATTACTGTGGTAAATGCCATACACCCATAAGTGTTATAGGGGAGATTCAAGTTGTAGATTGCACCTGGTGATAGATCTACGCGGGCAAGCAAAATCCATGTGGCTGATACTTTATGTGGTACATGTATATGCACAGTATCTCATCCAGTTAACCCATCGAGGGCAAATGTATCCCAGGCCTAATGTAGACTATTTACTACACTAAGAGGGGCCGGATGACGACTCTATGGGATTTAGGAAACCCCCAGCCCCAGGGAAAACTTGAATGGGTTAAATGAATAACCACATATTAATTATCACAGAGATAGACATAACTTTTTACAAAGAGATCGATTCTGTCTTTTATATATACATAATATTTATCATAATAGTGAAAACTGCAGAATATTATAACCGAAATACAATAATGATATATATTAAATTGTGTTATCATGGTGCAGCTTCCTAACCATGCGTATGACTTGTTTCCCCGCAAAAGTCGTCCCTGTTCTGTAAGACCAATGGAAATTGAAATCGGCCCTTATGGATCTAATGACCTTTGACAGACTACTATGTCTAGGGTAGTGTATGGTCATATACTGCTCTAGCCTGGGCACCTGACAGCTTTCTTTCCTTACGACAATATATTATAACCACCTTCTTGGCATCATCTAATTCCCTTTAGATGTAGCATTTTGCAACTGTTAGGGTATGTTTATCAACAGGAAATTAGGTAATCTTAATCATGTCCAAATGCGATTGAATTGTTGTTTCTGCTGTGTTTGGTGCCATGCCAACCCAAAGGTGCCAAGCCAACCCAAAGGTGAACATGACCCTGGGGATGTTATACCACAGAGGTCAGGAACCTCCTGTCAACACTTTAACAAAGGGCGGAGGGGATTAGTTCACCCCTATAACATTATAAGGTTATAAGACCATCTGTTGTTCTATGGATGCCTATCCTTGCGATGGGTGCAGGATGCCTAGAATAAAGATCTCATACCCACCAGCTATAACTTCGCTAGTTAAGGCCACCAGCATACAATAGGTTTTTATTATTTGGTTATATAAAACCAAATGTATTTGGTTACATATAACCAAATATGAATAGAATCATTGAAAACAAGATCTTGCCCTACCCATTGCTAATATATATCTATTATGTCTCCTTCTTCACAATGACTAAACCATTGTATTGATATGTATAACCTATTTCTGATCAAAGATATAGTAGAAAATTCTAAAATACAAAAACTTTATGAAGACCAATCTAGGTAAGTTATACATAACAAGAACATGCACCTAAAATGTAATGTGTGTTTTATTGTTGCAATGTGCCATGAGGCTTAATTGGCTTTGTTAACTCCGCTCATCAGAACAGATGCTGGTCTATGTATGAAATGATCTGCCAGGCCATTCATACCTGCCAGTGTCAATAAATGAAATTCAAATGAAGTCAAATTGTTATTGTGCAGTCTTTAAAACCCCACATTTATAAAACTGTCCGAGATGAGTGCATTCAAGTTGCTAAAACCGAATTATCTATTCATTGAAGGACAATGGAGGGACACGTCGACGCACCATTGGTGCACCAATGAAGGTACTTGATTACTTAATTAGCTAAATATGGATGTTTTAAGAGGAATTGCCAAATAGCTTGGACATTGTGTTAAAAAGTGTGTGTCATTTAGAAACGGCTTGGTGATTAATAATGTATTTAGCGACACTATGGAACCTGATAGTTACAAAATAATAGTACGAGTATAAAAAATCAATAACTACCAAAATGGACTGTTCAAGATGTTATTGCTGTCATCTCCTAGACAGATGCATCTCAAAGGAGCTGACATCCGATTAGGGTTGTCTGAGCTGTCAGCAATTATATAAATCAAATTAAATAAGTTCCAAAGGTGTGTGGGTCAGGCTCCTGACCTGTGCAAGTATTGGGCCTAGGATTAAAAACACAGCACATATTCAAACAATGCTTTCTATTGAATGATGTACATCTCACCCAATAATAAAAACATACTCTTTTATCCATACTTGGTCAGGTTTCAAGTCTTTGTTCACTATTTCATTGTTATTTTAAGGCTTAACCATCATTTTCAATCAGAAGAGAGTATTTTGATAAGTCTTGATAGTAGTTGTTTAGTGTGATAGTAGAGGTTTATGTTAGTGGTTATTTTTTCTCAACTAGAACAGTTGGGAGGTCATTTACCGACTCATTCATGATTAAGCTGATTGTCTCCTGATGTCCAAGGTAAAAAGTCTTAGAACAGGAATCCTACATCTGTTCTAACAGGAATTGTTCTTGATTGTGCGGTTGTAAGTACATATGGCTCTTCCTCGCTTTACTAGACACCTACATTATTTGGGACAACAAAGGTCCTGACAGAGACAGCTTTGTTCAGCCTCGGACAAATTGAAGATGTCATCTGATCAAGGGTGTTAGCCACTGCTGCTGAGAGAAGAAGATTGCACAGGGCTTGTGTATAAAAAAGATGTGCAAAGGCAGGGGGGATTAACTATTCCTGGCACAAACTAATCAAACAGTATCTTCACCAGGATAGACCTAGACCCTTGGATAACTATTGGGAAGGTATGATCCTTTCAATGAGTTAACATTTCATAAAGAATAAATAAATGGTTAAATTCGAAGCTGAGGATCGGAAAAAAAACCTAATTATGGACGGGGTACCCGAAAGTAAGACTGAGAATCTTCGCAAACTGGTTGACGCCCTGTTTAGTGACTTAGGCCTTACGTATGGAAACGAAAAGGTCGACACGGTGTACAGGTTAGGCAAATTCAACCCGGATCAAAACAGACCGAGATCTGTAGTGCTAAAACTAAACCATCGTGGAATTAAAGGTGAAATTTACCGGAATGTCAAGAACCTGAGGGATATGGACGACTGGCTGGGTGTATCATTGTTAGACGAGCTTACCCCTATTGAGCGGAAACAATTCTTGGAACTAAGGTCGTTGTACTACCTCGCCAAACGCTTCAAGGTGCAAGATGTGCAACTCCGCCAGCGCGCTCTTATTGTTGACAAACAGTCGTTCGCACATAAAGACATCCCCAACATGCCTCATGGACTGAACCTCCAGGCTGCTACCACTATCAAGACGGTAGATGGACTAGCTTTTAAATCCGAGCACAATGTCTATAGTAACCTATACCCTGTAGAGTTAACCTACGAGGGCAAAACCTTCAACTCAGTCGAGCAAGGGCTACAGTACCACAAAGCAAAAGAGGCCAACGACAAGGACTCAATGGAGCAGATCCTAAACAGCAGCAATCCATATGAAATTATGGACATAGGGAAGGCCCTAAAGGCGCCTAAGACCTGGAACAAATCTACAACACGTGTGTTATACAGCCTACTGAAAATCAAATTTACGGGTGCAAAGGAGAAGTGGTTATTAAACACAGGAGAAAAAAGGTTCTATGAATGCACTTACCATCCTGTGTACGGAGCTGGCAGGCATTTGGGCAATGCACATACCCTTAGTCACACTACCTGTAAGGGTGGGAACCTTATGGGTCTCCTGCTTGAGAAACTCAGGGCAGAACTTAGAGGCAAACCAGCACCAACAACCCCGACAAGAGATCAACCTGCCCCTGCAAAATCTCCTGAGGCATCCCCTGCGGCAAGCCCCTTGGCAAACCCTGCGACAACCCCTGCGGCAGCTGCTGCGACTACCCCTGTGGCAGCCCCTGCGACCACTCCTGTGATAATACCTGCGGCAGCACTACAATTAGTACCCAAATCACCTGAAAATGTTGTCATGTTGCCAAAACCTGATACGGTAGCAAACACAGACTCAGATCAGACTGATAGAGACTTGACAGCAGCGGTACATGAACTTCTCACCCAGGTCGGCGAAGCTACTCCGGGCATTGTTGGTGGAGGTATCACACCTCCTTTGGATCTTCTTGCTGATTAATAGTGGAAAAAACAACCCTGTGTTAAACTACATATTGTTTCATTTTTATTTATGACATTCTATCAAAATTAGACTACCGTAATTTGGACTTTGATTGTATTTTATTGTAATTTCTCTGATAAATTATAATTTAAATCTATGTATGTAAAATTGGGGTACCAAAGTATGATGTTTAATCTCAAGTATGAAATTGTGGTAAATATGAACTTAATATTTAATTTGAATGTTTAAAAGGAGCACAAAAATCCCCGTATGTCATTTTATCTCCGGACCAATCCCCAAATGGACACAGGCCGCCACAAGGGCAGAGTCCTGCTGTCTTTATGTGTATATATGTTGACAAACTCTATGTATATTGTGATTGCTAAAATGTGTGAGGCTGGTTTTGAAAATCATTTCAATGGTGTCGATGGATGATATTCCCCTTATACCAGGAAAAGGTCTGAAAATTTTTCACCTGAACGCTCATAGCATTAGAAATAAGTTCTCTGTTTTAAAAAAAGAATTAGAAACACAAGGTATTGATGTAATTCTTTTCTCAGAGTCATGGTTAACAACCCTAAAATTAGACGAAGACTTTATTTTTGAAAAATATAATTTACACAGAGTTGATAAAGCCAGACCTATAAATGCTGGTGGCGTATGTGCTTATGTCCACGAGACCATATCTTGTTCCCCAGTATTCTACTCTAATTTAAATAAGAGTGATATCAATATTGAGATTCAATGGTTGAAAATAAACAAAGGTTTATCCAAATCTATGGTCATTGGTAATATTTATAGACCTCCAGAGGGTGATAAAGTAACCTTTGTAAGTGAGTTACAGAGGATGCTTGATCACATAGAAAATGTTGAAAACCTGGATGTTGTTTTGACAGGTGACTTTAATATAAATGTTCTACCGGAAAGCCCCATTAAGAATATGATGTACTCTGCAATGGAGGATTACAACTTAAGACAATTGATACATGAACCCACTCGTACAAAGGGTATAAAGACTTGTATCGATTTGATTTTCACGAATGTAATTCATGTGACGAACCATGGTGTGGTAATGTTAAATGTGAGTGACCACTTACCGGTATATCTATGTATAAAACATAAAAAAGAAAAAATCACAAAAAAATGTTTTGTTGGACGATCCTATAAGCACTTTGACGAAAATGATTTCTGTGACGATTTTCAGGCTGTAGATTGGGAGAATTTTGACAATAGTCAAGACGTAGAAGAGTGTTGGTCTATATATAAAGATGTTATTGGAAGTATACTTGACATATCTTGTCCTATAAAAAATTTTAAGATGGGGTATCATGAACAACCGTGGTTAAATCCAGATTTAATTACTAAAATTATAGAAAAATATAATGCATTGAGGCTGGCCAAAAGGACAGACTCTATACTCCACTGGTTTATAGCCAACGAGTTGAAAAATAAAAGTCAATCTGATGTTAAACATGCGAAAGAGTTGTATATTGTGGAAGAGGTTGAAACCAACAAAAATGACTCAAAAAAGTTCTGGTCTTCTATGAAGCATCTAGTCCCAGGTAAAGGAAAAAAATCTAAGCAGATTAACCTTGAGGTGAATGGCGAGTGCGTTCCGGTTAGCAATGTTGCTGATCACATAAATAACTATTTTGCTGGTATAGGACCTGAGCTGGAACGTTTACATGTGCAGGACTGGAATTTTGTAGGAGTTCAAAACGATAATGTGATGGAAGATTTCTCCATTAATGTGTCTGATGTTATTAAAATCAATGCTGATATTAATAATAATAAATCGTCCTCGATTGATAATATTTCCACACGTGTTTTTAAGGCCTCTGTTAAATGTCTGCCAGAAAAACTTACAAAAATATTAACGTTATCTGTAAATAAATCCCAAATTCCCAACAGTTGGAAGATTGCTAAAGTAACACCCCTACCCAAATCTGGAGATTTAACAAATGTTTCAAATTACAGACCTATTAGTCAGTTGCCTCTACCGGGTGAAATTTTAGAACGTATAATTCATACTAAAATTTCTAAATTTCTCGACGAAAATAACATTTTAACAGAAATTCAGGGTGGGTATAGGAAAAATTGCTCGACTTTAGATACTATCAGTACACTTACTAATGATATCCTAAGAAATAGAAATTTAGGTCTTTCTACAATAGCAGCTTTCATCGATACAAAAAAAGCTTTTGATTGTGTAAATTACTCTATCCTTTTAAATAAATTAAAAAAATACGGTATTTCTGGCAGAAATTTGATGTGGATAGAAAATTATCTGACTGACAGGAGGCAGCAGGTTACAGCTAATAACATAACTTCTGCGACCAAAGATCTGTCCTGTGGCGTTCCACAGGGTAGTATTTTGGGTCCTTTATTCTTTTTAATCTATGTAAATGACATTAAAAATGATGATTTACATGTAAAAACTTTACTTTACGCTGATGATACTGTTTTGTATGTACATGATAAAGACCCTATTTTGATGTCAAATCACTTGCAAAGAGGTTTAAATGTGTATAGTGCTTGGTCTACAAATAATAAATTAACCATGAATGAGAAAAAGACCAAACTTATGTTTTTTGCAGCTGCACAAAAAACTAAAATTTCATGATTTAAATATTGTTGTGAATAATGAGCGCCTGCATTTTGTACCTACCTTTAAATATCTTGGTGTTACTTTAGACTACGAGTTGACTTTCAATACTCATGTAAACCAGCTAAGAAAGGCTTTAGCTTTCAAAACCTACTTATTGGGCCAACTTAAGTCGTATGTACCTACTGATTTGATGTTACTTATATACAAAACGTATGCACTACCGGTAATTGACTACTCGGATATTCTATACACAGGAGCATCTGACGATTCACTCCAGGGTCTACAATATATTCAAAACAGGTGCTTAAAATATTGTATGAAAATGCCACATTTAACCTCAACTGATTTTGTACATGAGTCAGCTAAAATGCCAATGTTGACTGATAGAAGAGTGTATCATGCCAGAATACGCGGTTACAAGGTATCACAAAAGCAATGTAATTTAGTTCCAGTTCTAAGAACCACTAGATTAAATAGTGCCCCTTTACTTCGATATGATAATGTTCATACTGCGTCTTATGAGAGGAGCTTGGAAGTAGTAGTAGCCAGGGCCTGGAACGCACTCACAAAGGAAAATAGAAGTATTGAGCAAATCTCGAAATTTAAAACAGAAATGAAAAAAATGTTAGCTGACACGATTCCGACCAATACCAGAAATATGTATTAATCTACTCCTGTTTGACCAGTCCATCCACTATAGCATAATGTCCACTTATTTTGGTGTACCGACTTTGTTTTGTCCTGTAATAAGTAACACGGAAAATCTACTACCTTTTCTCCGAGAAGTTACCGGTAATATGGAAAACATCTGAGTCTCATTTCCATGAGTCATTTATAAGCGTGAAATATTTATAGGTGCATACAAGCATAATCTACTCTGTAGATGTATCACCTAAACTTTATAACCAGTATTTTATAGAACAAATGTTATTGTACCTCTGAAGCCAACCTGTGATATAATCATTTTATTTTATAAATGTTTGTATTTTTCATTTTCATTTCTCTCATCAAATATCTACTCGTCATAAAACGGAATCAAAAGGAAAAAATATTGTAAAATCGTCAAAGACTTCATGCACACATGTAATCAAGGAGTTTACTCAGGTTAATAAAGTTAAATTGTTCTTAAAAAAGAATTGAATGCACCTGACAGAGCTCTCACACTAGGTATGATACAAATAACTAAAATTAGATGAAAATAAATCATGTCACATTACTGTTGGACACTACATACACTGTAAAAAATATCCCGTAAAGATTATGGTGAATAACCGGCATCGATAAATGCCAGACTTTTTCCCTTTTTATTTTTTACGGTCACCATATCTTGCTGTCGCCTGTAAATTATGATATATATTCCATGATACCATGTTAATTTCAGCCCTCTAATTCCACTCCCTAATGGTGTCTGTTATCACTATGAGGAATCACTCCTACGCGTAAATAACCACATTACAGGATACGAGAGGCCATAGCAGTGCTCCTCAGCTATAAACATTTAAGGAGAGTATTTCACCCATAACGTATTCGACGTAATCAGCGCCCTACCCCCTATTAAACCTCTCCCTGTTTTTGGCTAAATTTTCAAGATTTAGGAGACTTAAGTACTAGAACACCATAAAATTGATTTTATAAGCACCCAGGGCCCTTATTATGTCGGATACTGTAGGCACATTTATCAGCATTTTTTTTGGCGTTTTGGTAAGTGTCTCTCATAGCTGTAAAAAGATTCACCTCTTATGGTGTTTAATTGTGTCTGTGATCAAGAAAAGCAATGCCCCATACACATGGTTAACAAAGAGAGGGGAGCATACAAAAACTAAGTGACAGAGCATTCAACAAGCAGATCTGTGGAACTTGATTTTTGCAAGTTCCTGTAAATGGATGGGAGAAGGCCGAGGGAGGGGGGGGGGGGGGTGAAATTGTGTGGAAAGCCTGATGGAAGAAGGTGATGTTCATTCCCCACACAGAGAAGAGAAACAGCGTCAAAAGGGAGTCACCCTTCTAAAGTACCTAAGCCTAGACCTACAATCAGTAACCATAGCTGGAGGTGGAGATAACTAAATAAGCATCCGGGTAACCTCGTCAACTCAAATGCGGGACTTGACTCGGTCATTTTGGACTGTTTTACATGGTGGGTGTATCCTCGCGCACCCTTTTGCAGCCAAGTCTGTGTGCACATACATTACATAATGTAGTTCCTCCATTTTACTAGTAGAAATCAAGAATGCCTCACCAAATAGGAAGCAATCTCGATTGAAATAAACTTATAATGCAACATTCTAACAAAATATGCCTTGATACAGGTTACAAATGGCAAATATTTAGCTTAATTTTTTTTAAATTTAAGGCCATGACAGTTGAGATTTCGAAATGTTGTTTACAAACAAGGCTAGCTGTCAAAGTTGCCAGAGGCTGTTCTACAATTAACATGACCCATTTTCGGTTAGATATTGACAAATGAATGTTGTTTAATGTAGATTATGTCTAGACAAGTGAATGACAAGGTCTCTCTAAAATGTTAAAAATTTGACAGATCCGCGCACATGGCAAGTAGTCCGGGGTACCATGTAAGAGATAGATTGCCGCATTACAATCTGAGCTTGTAAGTGTGCTAAATAAGCAATGCCGACAATGCTCACCCAACTAAATTCCCCAAAGTTCTATTGTCAGTAGCTATAGCTGGAGGAAGAGGAAATGAGTAGTATGAATGCCGACATTGAAACAGAAATGAGACTACTTAGGCCAAATTAAAAAAAGTTTTGTTTCAGGTAACATGGGAAGAAACCCTAGGGTCGGGAGGTCGAATTTCTTCTTTTTACCAGAAGTCAGAACGGGCGCCGCCATCTTGGATTGTGCCGCCATCTTGGATTAAGGAGTCACAACACAAATTTATGCTATGTGATAACAATAATATAAATCAACCTTTCATAGTTCCTGAGGTTGATTATAATCATACCTACCCCCCCTAATATGGACTCAAGGAATTCTATGGTTCTATTGGTTTGTTGCTAATACAGCTGGTTGCCTAGCAACGGCTATTCTAATTGTTTATCTGCCTAGCAACGCTCATTTCCATGGTCCTGAGGTTGATTATAATCATACCTACCCCCCCTAATATGGACCCAAGGAATTCACTGGTTCTATTGGTTTGTTGCTAATACAGCTGGTTGCCTAGTAACGGCTATTCTAATTGTTTATCTGCCTAGCAACACACATTTCCATGGTCCTGAGGTTGATTATAATCATACCTACCCCCCCTGATATGGGCCCAAGGAATTCAATGGTTCTATTGGTTTGTTGCTAATACAGCTGGTTGCCTAGCAATGGCTATTCTAATTGTTTATCTGCCTAGCAACACACATTTCCATGGTCCTGAGGTTGATGATAATCATACCTACCCACCCAATATGGACCCAAGGAATTCACTGGTTCTATTGGTTTGTTGCTAATACAGCTGGTTGCCTAGCAACGGCTATTCTAATGGTTTATCTGCTTAGCAACACACATTTCCATGGTCCTGAGGTTGATTATAATCATACCTACCCCCCCCCCCTAATAAGGACCCAAGGAATTCAATGGTTCTATCGGTTTGTTGCTAATACAGCTGGTTGCCTAGCAACGGCTATTCTAATTGTTTGTCTGCCTAGCAACACACATTTCAATGGTCCTAACATTGATTATAATTATACATACCCCCCTGACATGGACCCAAGGAATTCAAAGGTTCTATTGGTTTGTTGCTAATAGAACTGGTTGCCTAGCAACATCTTTTCTAATTGTTTATCTGCCTAGCAACACACATTTCCTTACTCCCTAACATGGACCCAGGGGATTTATAGGAACTGCTTTATTTGGAGCAATATCATCCCTCCCCCTGATAACCCCTTCCCGGCTCTGCATATTTGGTGTCTTGAATGGGTTCCTTTCAAACATACCAACCATGTAGACATTATGTTTCTTCGAATGCAAGAATTGCGGTTGTTGCCGCGTATAAAAAAGCCTGAGGCATTTTTTATACGCGGCAACAACCACAATTCTTGTTTCCGAAATTTTATAAACCTAAAAGTGACCCCAAAAAAGTCTGAAAATATATAAATTTCTTCAAAATTGCATAAAAAAACGTAGGGTCGGCCCTGTTTAGATAGGGTCGGTCGGGTGATATTGGGCCTTAGAATGCTTTAACATGTCAAGGCAATATCCCTATTGCCTTTTCATGACATTTACACAGCAGAAACTGTGGCTCCCCTGCAGAGTAAATATATTTTGATGAATATTCAATTACATGCCAAAGATCAAGCAATGAGAATAATGTAATTGTGGATTTTCACTAATGTGCAGAAAGGACGGCTAAATGTCACATGCCTGAGGAATCCACTTATCGTGAGTTTCCCCACCAAGAAGGAAAGGCTACTGAAATCCTGCCCGAATGCTCTTCTAAAGCTTTGTGTTAATACTTTCCCTCTTGCTCTTCTACTCGAGGCTCAGCTCAAAGGCTCGGAATAATGTCAGACTACTACCTACGTCTTTTTTCCAATTACATGGACTCGACACAGGGCCTCTCCCTCCCCGTCTATCCCTTCACAGAAGCATGCAGTCCGGGTTAGAATCAACAGCTAAAAACTAAATACATATAGAGAATGTTGAATTACAAGAGTCGGAATAAAGGGAAATGATTATTGACAAATTAATATTCAGATACAAATTACAAATCATGTTAAACATGTATTGAAGACCTCATGCTATCAACATATCATGCGAAAATATTCACCTTGTCCAGTTAAAAGTGTTGGTGTCATGCATGCTGTTCTGTTATAGAAATAGATATACAGTAAAGCATACACTAATTAGACTTTATTACCATATCATGGCTGCATAGATGTTAACATTTTACACAATGATATGGCTGCCTATAGTCATTCTTTGGGCATATTTAATTCTAGTAATAGCCACTCAAAACCCCTGAAATGTCGTTATGACATTTCCTTTGGCATTTCCAGAAGTTAAATTAGCTCGAAGAGTGATGTTTAGCAATGAAAAGTTTGCCTTAATGCAAACATTCATGTCATGACCAGCTGTGGCCTTGACTCCTTTGTGTCCATGCGTCAGTAAAGTTGTTTTCTAGAGTACCATGCTATTAGAAGCCTTTCTATTTTCATCATTCCCAGAAGTCTGAAGCCTAAGTGATGTAAAACTGCTGCTGAACATTAAACAAAATATAGTATGGCTGCAGTTGTCTCTCCAGGCCGACATGAACTTGATTACAACTTCAGTGCGAAGGTTGTAATGATTATAAATTTATTGCCTCAGGTTTCAGACATGAGTTTTCATTACCCGGACATCTTCCAACTGTGGACTTATCTTCTAATTACCGACACATCGTTAGTGGATGTTTAAAATCCTTGCGTTGAAATTTTAATTTTTTAATTTTTTAATTTTTTGTTACTTTCTCTTTTGGCTTTCTAAGAGGTTTATCCAACAACTTTTTGATATTCCTAGTCAATGGAGGATTTGTGGAGTCATTCTTGAGAGTCGCGAGTTGATTTGTCGATTCATGACTCATTCCTAGTACTCTCTCGATGTTAAAAAAAATAAAAAAAATAAAAATCCGACCTTCCTACCCTAGACATTCTGACCATGTTGCCTGAAACACACCTTCTTTTTTTTTTTGGCCTAATTAACTTTTTTCCCCCAAAAGATTCCCTTCCCGCTTATCGGATATTGCCCTCCCAACTCACTTGTCAGTACTGCATTAACGCAATGTTCCCACTCTTTGGGAATGTATAATGATGTAACAGGAAGGAACTTCTTCTCCTGACCACAATTTTAGATTGAAAACAGCAATTCTGTAAGACCTTGGTTCCCCTCTCCAGTGTAGCCTGCTCCTGCAAAGAGAGGTTCTGAGCGTCGAACTAAAATGGCCGTGTATATAGAGAAGCTAGAATTATCGCTATAGCAGCTTAGTCCTAGATCTAATGCCAAATCTGAATGAGTTTTTATAAAACCCTGTCCACAGTACGTTTCTTGATTGATTGATATTCCTAAAATATGGAACTTGATTTTTCAGAACATTAACCCAAAATTAAAGTGTCCCAACATTATGCAAACTGAGGTCAAAGGTCAAATTCCATGTCAAATATAGAGATCAAGAAATAATACCTTTGCCTAATTTTCTCAGAGGCTGTTTCAGATAGGGACACGCCACAAGATACAGTGATAACCATGTATCAGTTCATCACCTTGCCAGCTGGACAGTATTCCTGCTCATATTTAAGGTCATATTTCTCAAGGTCAAAGTCCAAATTTACAGGAAAATAAGCATTATGCCTCCTGTTGTTTGTCCCCATTTGACCAATATACATGTTATGGCCAAGCTATTTGTTTTCTGTGTAGACCCCATCAATGTACTAAAGATGTGCTCTTTTGGAAGTTCTAACCAACAGGTTTCCATAGCAACAGGAGCCAATGTAATTTGACCTAATAGTCCGGTGGTGGAACAAGGATTTCGGGCCTGACCCAGAATTCTCCGATATAGTTTTTTTCCTCTGCTGATTCTTCATCTAGGGGGTCTGGGTGACCATTTCCTACATGATGTATTCATGACGGCTTTGGGGAAATTGAGATATTAAAGATGGCCGCCACAATTCAATAAAAATGTTGAAATGTGCATATCTCAACTTCTAATCTACTTAGAGACACAAATAAAAGGTCTAAAAGTACATTTCTGTGGTTAGAGAATCCGATCATGCCATCTAAAATAATGTACAGGGCAGCCATTTTGCATTTTATCCAAGATGGCTCCCGGAATTCAATAAAAATCATAAAAAGTGCATATCTCTGCTTCTAATCAACTTAGAGACACAAATAAAAGCTCTGAAAGTATACTTCTGTGGACAGAGAATCCAATCATGCCATTTAAAATCATGTAGATGGCAGCCATTTTGAATTATTCATCAGTTTGCACCATGTGTGCCACATCGTCTATATGAGGCATACTGTAAAACAAAGTTATCACAGTGAAAATCTTCATTTATTAATGATGAGATGTAATTTGATCACATAGATGGAACCAAAATATAAGGACATACCGTAAAACCTCACGTAGAAGCTGCGGCTAGTACGGGAGTCAGATCGCTAATGAGGCTTATAGGATCGGCCCAAAGTCGGGGTGCCGCTTATACGTGAGTTTTCCCAAAGTATTATTTCCAAAATTACTATAGAATAACCTTGATATGACCCTAGGAGCTGCAGGAACTGCTGAGGGTGCAAGGGGATGGGGGGGGGTAAAACCGCTGACAAAGCTGAGTGTGCAGTGTCAATGCTTTATTTTCGCACCTTTGATAGGGGACCGCCACATAGCTGTACTACATGTACTTTAGGTCGTTGGGGGGGAGGGGGGTAAGAAAGCTGTCACTACTAATGGAGGCATTGACCACCGCGACCCCCCCCCCCCTCCAAGCCACACACTACCACCCATGCCCCCTCCCCGTCAGAGAAAGCTGTTACTGCAAGACCGGTGCCCAGGGTCATTGTAAGTTAATATGGCACTATTAAAAGGTCCACTAGACCAAAGTTTGGGGTGTGGCTAATAGGCAATTTTTTCCCAGGGGTGATTCAGAAGGGCTCTGCGGCTTATAGGATTGGCCCAAAGTCGGGGTGCGGCTAATAAGCAAGTTAGGCTTATATGCGAGGTTTTACGGTACATGTGTTTTGATGCATTAACTCTTTCCTGCCGGCTATTGCATTATTGCACTATCTGGTAAATAACGGCTAGTGAATAAATGCACTATGAGGAGGGCATTTTTGGTTATAAATACTATTATCCTGAGCACCCTCGACAAATCTTTTGAATAGATATGACCTGTTATTAAGGTAACATATGAACCGAAATTCCATACAGATTGCAAATCAGTCATTTGTAAACATGTATCACAATTACCAATTCTCATATTAACCTCAATATAACCCTATATGTGAATAGTTTAGAGTCTTGGGCCTTAATCTGCCGTTTTCTGACAAGACACTCCTCCTTCTCCATGCCCATAACTAGTATGTCCTTGTAGCTGTTCTCTGGTAAAATTGTACAAGATATTGTGTATTGTGGCAACTGTATCTCTGAGATTTGCAAAGTAGTGAGCTATCACAGGTGTACCTGATTAGCTTGGGAAAGAGAAACAATTTCAGCAACTGTTTTGGAGATCAGAGAGTTATTGTTTTTGTTTGGCACTAAACATACTCATTTATCTAAAGAGAAAGCCACACTTGAGGATGTGGTAAACATCTGCTGTAGTCAAACAAGAAAGTATATTCATGTATACATAGAGAGATCATAAATCAACAAGTTCGAGGAGTCATCCCTAACCAAGCCATACTGCACAGGATCTTGTTGAAGAATATGAATCTGATTGGCATGTTTCCATATTGACTTGTGGTATGTGGCCCAAAGTGCAACACAGCCATTAAGACATGCAGCATTTGCACTGTAATGCCTATCTGACATCTTGACTCTGAGTGTATTCTTGAGAACTGTATAACGTTTTGCCTCCGTCATATTTCCCAGATCATCAGGCATTGTCTAGAGTGGACTGTGGTATCAACTCATGAGCCATTAAATTCTTTGTGTCATAATCCCATAAATTACAGTGAAGACTCACAGCCCTCACATGGATCATTTCAATGGCATACACTATTGTGTCAGCAACCTTGATATTACTGATTCTGTCATGGAATCCTTCAGTTTTCAAATTCCTCCATTTTGCTCTTTGCACAGCCGAGCAGAATGGTCCACATTCATGGATGGATTGACCACCACCTTTCCTGTGACAATGTTCAGACACCATTGGGAAATTCTTTGCTCTGCAGAGGGTCAATCTGTCTCTCTAGTTTGTCCCGCAATACTTTTCTGTTGCTTGCATCTGTCTTGACTATTGATTTCATATCTTCTTTATGTTGGATTTCATGAGGTGCTTCTCCTTTATTCTCCAATACATCTATGCTAAAGCCCTTGACAACCTCTTTACATGAGAGTATGTTCTGGTTTTAAGGGTTTCCAGATCCAAGGTAGTTCCATTAATTCCCCCTGGGGAATGTTTCTACCTCATGATGGTTGACTCAATAACCATGTCACTTGTTGGCCTTTCGTGGATGCTTCACACAAATCATCAGGCAAATCATTCATGGATCTCATATATTATGATGCATGTCTCGGATGGCTATAGTAGTTGGTGGCAAAGAACAAAGGTATCATATCCTTGACACATGCTTGATACATTAGTCAGTCAGACTCTTGCTCAGCTCTTACATATCTCATAACTATGAAAATGGGTTCAATTAGGCACCTACCAGAGCTTGGCTGCCCTACTGTGATGCCTGGTACAATGGCTCATTCAAAATGCTCTGTCTGTGATCAGCTTGTCTATATCATACACATGAGGACATGCATTCCACCTTTGGAAGCAAAGATTACTTAACATGGCCTGCTTACCGCAGAATTCATGGACAGCTATATGATACAGCTGTTGATTTAATAAGTTGTTTGGCCTTCATCATGGGTCTCATTATGGTATTTCAGTCTGCAGGTGATTTGTCCATTAATGGAAGGGATATCACATTGGTCTGAAAATACCAGTATTGTAGCCATGGACTGGTTTATATCTTAAAAAAACTGTGAGTCCAGGTCTTGCTCACATACAACTTTCTTGTATGCTTTAAAGCCCTCTGAATGTCCTCTGTAATGCACTTTTACTATTGGAGGATCTATTGTGGATGGGGGCTGTAGTGGGCCAGTGTATTATGTTTTGGGAATTACCTGTTGCAGATTGTGTACCATCCAACAGCTATCTCTGAATCATTAGTTAGTTCATATTCCATCCCTTAATCTGTCGCCATGACAGATAATCTCACTATAAATGTGTTATGTTTATTCAAATCTTACATTTACTCGATTTGTGTAGACCTTTGACCAGTTTTTGGGTTATAACATCAATTATTCAAAATTTTAAATGGCATGATTGGATTCCCTGACCACAGAAATATGCGTTCAGAGCTTTTATTTGTGTCTCTAAGTTGATTCTAAGCAGAGATATGTACCTTTCAAGATTCTTTATTGAATTTCGGCAGCCATCTTGAATATATTTCAAAATGGCTGCCATCTACATCATTCTAAATGGCATAATTGGATTCCCCGACCACAGAAACATACTTTTAGACCTTTCATTTGTATCTCTAAGTTGATTAGAAGAGATATGCACTTTTTATGATTTTTATTGAATTCAGGCAGCCATCTTGGATAAAATGCAAAATGGCTGCATTACATTATTTTAGATGATATGATTGGATTCTCTGACCACAGAAATGTACTTTCAGACCATTTATTTGTGTCTCTAAGTAAATTAGAAGTTGAGATATGCAATTTTCAAGAGTTTTATTGAATTGTGGCGGCCATCTTGAGTATCTCAATTTCCCCAAAGCTGTCACAAATACATCACGCAGGAAACGGCTACCCAGACCCCCAATATGAAGAATCAGCAGAGAAAAAAACTGTATCGGAGAATTCCGGGTCAGGCCCCAAATCCTTGTTCCACCACCGGACTATAAGGATGAGTCTATTTATGCTATACATACATTCTTATTTATTTCTCACTACTGCCTGTCAATAACCAAGTCAAACTATGGGATAATATTAATGTATATTGTGGGCATACATCATACAATAGATTTCCCCCTTACTTCCTATGAAATTGCATGAGATTCAGCTCTTTGACCTTGTTTCAAGCCATTTCGACCTTCACCAAGGTCATCCACTAAAATGTCATGTATGCCCACAATATGCAATAATATTATCTCATAGTTTGACTTGGTTACTGACAGGCAGTAATGAGAAATAAATAAGAATGTATGTATAGCATAAACAGACTCATCCTTAGGTCAAATTACATTGGCTCCTGTTGCTATGGAAACCTGTTGGTTAGAACTTTCAAAAGGGCACATATTGGGCACATTGATGGAGTCTACACAGAAAACAAATAGCTTGGCCATAACGTGTATATTGGTGAAATGGGGACAAACAACAGGAGGCAGAATGCTTATTTTCCTGTAAATTTGGACTTTGACCTTGACAAATATGACCTTAAATATAAGCAGGAATACTGTCCAGCTGGCAAGGTGATGAACTGATACATGGTTATCACTGTATCTTGTGGCATGTCCCTATCTGAAACAGCCTCTGAGAAAATTAGGCAAAAGTATCATTTCTCGATCTCTATATTTGACATGGAATTTGACCTTTGACCTCAATTTGCATAATGTTGGGACACTTTAATTTTGGGTTAATGTTCTGAAAAATCAAGTTCCATATGTTAGGAATATGAATCAATCAAGAAACGTACTGTGGACAGGGTTCTAAAAAAAGTCATGTTTCTAGAGCCCTTTTGAGAATTGGATCAAGGACTAGCTGTATAGTTTGGCTCCCAGGGCCGCTCCTTCACTACTTGTTTATAAATTGGCCGTTCCATTTTATATATAGACAAAGTTGAGGAACTTTCCCCGAATCAGCCCTTCAGATCATGATAATTTTCCACCTACGTGGATATTTATACATTTAGTTCAGGACTGTATGCAAAATTGAACAATCCAACTCCCAAAACTTGCTGTGATTTCGGCCGCAGAACATAAGGGGGTTTAGCCCTCACTTTGCAAAATCCCATGTTGGTGTCATCTTCAAAATGCAATATGAGATAGACATGAACTAAGCATATGTTCACATAGGTTGAAAATTATTAGGATCTGAGGGGACATGCGGGGACCACTTGTTGAATTATCTTGGAATGGCCCAAATGTTATCTGTTGTGGCACAAACAATGGCAGTCAAAATCTAGAAATCTGATAACTAAAGATAACCAAACCATTTAAGGATGACTGGATAGTCTACTTAAAGGTGTATTCCACATGTACCTGTGTATTTAGATATCTACAACCTGAAGCTTGACTATTTCTGTCTGTAAGCATTTATCCTTCTTTTATCTGATTGGTCTTACAAGCAAAGACTTGAGCAACGACAAATTTGTATGATTTCACAAAACACAAACCCAACCTTTTCGAAAGAAAAAAGGTCTTGTATGTGCCAATTGAAAACTATGTTCAGTTGATTTGTTCCTAACGTCGTGTCCTAACAAGCACGTTTGTTCCGGCCCTGCTTCCAGGGTACTCAAAACATTCCTGCAGTTAAGAATATACAAAAAAAGCTGACCCCTCTAGAGGTTTGGGGGGCGTAAAAAGCATGCAAGATCCGCCCCCTCCTTAAAAGAAAGATTGCTGCCTAATAGAAACACATGTCTCTTGATCAGATTGCATTACAGTATGTCTCAGCTATTGTAAACATAAGTTTTCCTAATACATCGATCAGGGTGAACATATCCTACCACTAGAAGCGGCAGTTAATATAATCTATCAGTACATGTAGATATTACAAGACATTTGCCATTTTCCCACGTCCCTGGATTGATTATGACAAATGAGCAATTGGCAAAATGTAGGCTATAGATAAATGCGTACTTACCACACAAAGACTGCCTCAGCAATACAATACATCATTACCTTAGGCCACTCAAAAAAAGGTTTCTCATCACCATTTTTCTTGCCAATTTTGGATGAAAAACATAATTAAAATGGGAAAATATAGGGATATCTTTAATCAAATTTAAGCTAATAATGCAAGCAATGCAGTGGTATAGAAATAACTCACGTTTTTTCCACGTTTAAAGATTAATTATTTCTAAGAAATAAAATGTGAATTTTCGTCATGAAAAACATGCATTTTTCTATAGATTTAGACCGCACACGGAAAAAAATTAGGAAAAATAAGCCTCCCTCGTCATATTTCCCAGTCCTTGATGATGGGAAACCACACATTTGTTGAGTGGCCTTATCATGGACCTGCATGTGGTGACGCTAATACGATAACTCTTTGAGCATGGCATGAACAGCAACATTTCTGAGTGCGTAACCGACTGGCGCTGCATTGGTCAAGTTTTGAGGCAATCACTCCTATAGGGATTGCATGTCATGCATGATAACCAGGCAAGCAATGTATAGATCTACAAGGGTTACATGCATTATTTATGACAAGACAGGGCAATGCAGACTAGAGCACTACTCCATGCTTACAGAGCTACACGGTGGAGAAAGAAAAGTAAAAGAAAAATAAATCAAGATAGCAGGTCGCCATGTAGTTATAATCAATAGGCCTACACACAATCCAATGGTGTGAATTGTAACAGCTAAACTAGATCGCAGTGAGAGCACTGCATGTGCACTGAAAATCCAGATGTTTAAGAGGTTAGACTGTACTGGCTATCCCAGGTTTATAATGAGGGTGTTCATCCTACATTAGTCAAAATGTTGCAGATATATTTGAACTGAGGTGAAACTACTGCCTTAGTCAAAATGACCAACCCAACGTGCATAAAAAGACTAGATTGGGTTAGTATTAAAGTTTGACTAACCTGACAACATTTACTAACATGGATTGGTAGTATAGGGAGTCAGGAATTGACTGAGAGACCCTAAATTATATCTTGGCCCCCTATATACCCAGGTAACATAAGTACATTGTGCCATGATTGTGCCAATATACCACTTAAAATTGGGCCAATAATGGCATTTTGATATTGGCCCACCGCTGGTTTGACCGCTGGCCCAGTAATGGCCCATGCTCGGATAAAGGGATATTGATTTCATGTTGGCCCAATGTTGGGCCAACATCAAAATGTTTTTACATTATTCCAAGGTTAGAAATTAGACACCGGACCAACCTTGTAATACATATGTCGCCCTAACATATAATTTTCCATATAGGACCACTGCAACAATCACTGATATTGAACAATTTTACTTTTATGTGTATAATTGAATGTGCAAACATACTTAAGACATGACTCTCAAGAATCATCAGTTTAGAAAAAGCCATTTCTGTCTTTTTAATCCATCTTGATCTCTATCCCAAAATGGATAGAAATAATACAAACTGTATTACCATCATTTAGGACTTATCTAACTCCATTACCAACACATGAGGTGTCTTCAAGTTACTTTTGACAAATTCCCATGGGTGTCATGCAGTAAATGGCACTTTTAGATATCGAATTTCATCCATGAACTTACTCTGACCTTTAAACATGTAGAGAACACAGGGGATCACGTTTATAACCCAATATGATGGCAAAGTAGGAGCCATCCTGTAAGAAATTCTTCAGGCAACATTGAATCCCCCTGGTGTAGATCACAGCCAATATTGGACAAGTGTAGATAGAATAACTGCACTAAACCTATTATGTATCAAAGACAGTGAACAGATATGCTTAGCATACTGTGAATCTACATCCTTTCTTGCAGATCTCCTCATCATTTATCGGCTCTAAATAAATATATCCGGTTCAGTATCAATCTAGGATGTGATATCCATGAATTCAGAAATGTGTTCATCAGCACAGCCATTTGCTATGTTATGCATCATTGTGTGTGGTATAGGGATGGTAATTAGCATGGATAACCGTCAATTACTCTTGGAAACACCATCGCAGTTCAGATATGAGAAAACATCTGCCATTTTCCCCTGACCCTGGACTGATTATGGTAAATGAACAATACACAAACTGATGGCTATCAGTTAAACTGCACTAAACGTGGACAGATTGTGGCTCATTGTATAGCTGTCCTAACCTACAATAATCCAATTTAAAAAAAGATTTGATACAGGTAACATGGTAATAACGTCCAGGGTCGGTAGGTCGGATTTCCTTTTTTATCTTAACATGAAAGTACTTGCCAACCTACCTACAACGGTGTAGAAATCTGAATTTACCATGTACCATGCTGCCTTTATAATTCAGATTATTTCTTTGAACATAAAGATTCTAGCCAGCTTCTGTGTAAACCCTACAATGGACAAGAATCATGTAAAAGTTTCAAGATTGCATTACAAATGTAGAGTTAGCCCTGTTTTAATATGCATGGTCTGGTGACCTGAAACAAACTTTTTTTCAACCTTAGGCATCACATTCTCATGGAGCTGCGAGTCGTGACATTATCACGGTTAACTCTTTAAGGTTGTTGTATTTAAATAACATTTGTGTGTTAGGTTGAGAGTAATTTAGAGTCGACATGATGCATGATAATAACCATAGCAAGTAAGTTACCGAGACTGCATTTATGAATCAGGACCAGGCAGGTCAAAACATTTTAATGCACTATCATATCCTTAAAGTGTTAATGGAAAAAAGTAGACGAAAAAGTTAAAGATAACTGGTCGCCATCTAGTTCTAATCAGTAGGCCTGCACGCAGTTAAATGATGTGAATTGTAACAGGTGAGCTAACTCTCCATGAGACCCCAGGAGGCTAATTCATAAAAATGAATGGAGTAAAACTAGTAATTCATACAAAAAAAAAGAGACGAACTGAAGCAACACATAATGTGGTCCTCAATCATTCTCCTTTCTGATTTCCTCTTTACAAATGTTTTGCGAATAATCCAGTACATTACTCTATATGAGGTAGAATAAGAAAATATCATTATGTAAGGAAATGCCATGAGTAAAATGGGCTGGGAGTGTCAATTGAGCAGCCTTTGATCCAAGGGTGTTGATTAAACCCTGCATACTTATGTTTGGGGAAGATCCTGGAAAAATCAAAATCCTAACACCGCTTCAGAGGGGAATGTATAGCGAATTACAGTGATATTTCTACTCCAAGCAATGGCCTCAACTATCCCCTTCTATCCTCAAACCTTGTGAATAAGCCCCCTGTATCACGTACCAGTGGACTCTGCCTATCATTTGCCAGTATAGGGCGCCCTGAGCTGCGTGTGTCAGGGGTGTCGGGTAGTTTTACAAATATCCGGTTCTTTTTCAGCCAATAAGGAGCGTCCACGAAACAGTGAGTAGCGGTCCACGGTCAGCACTGTATGCTTTATAAGGTAAGGGCACTGATGAGATACCAACTGCTTAACAGACACAGGTAGGTGGCACATGTTGAGAATACACTAGAAAAGCCCATAGTCGTGCCATATGGGATCCCTTTCTGACCTATTACTACTCAAATATCACATTTGACTGACCTCCATCCTCTGAATATTATACTATTACAGTGTTTAGAAGATACTTTAGGAAGGTTTTAGAATTTGAGGAAAAAATTGGATATCGCCACAAGTGGGTCCTAAAAATACAGTGTTGCCTTTATTTGCACAAACACCAATACTCCGATGTCTTCATTTTATCCACTCTCTAGCCCCATATGTCACTCCAATTCCTTCTGGAGTTCTCCAGTTTCTATAAACTCTATTATGATTTTGGCATGAGTTTTAAAACGAATCATCATCACCATAGCTACAATGCTGCATCACTATTATCATATTCTGGTGTACATGTATTATTCATGTTGTAGGCACAATGACGCCCTTACTCCTCCCCATGATCTTCATGGCCATCTGCAGCACTGACTGCAGAGCAGCAGCAGAAAAGGTAACATTGATTATCTCAATATTGTAAAATTGTTGACTTTGTGAAATATTTTTGTTGTTTTTGTTATGTAAAGCTACATTTTGACAGGATAGCTATATTTTCTTTGCCTGAACCTTTCTGAGAACAGACAAATTCCATGATGATAAACATATTTCGAGATGTAAATTTAAACTCACTGGCTATACAATACTATACTGATCTTTCAAATCCAACTTCACTACAGATATCAAGAAAATTCTGCATATGCTGAATTTGTCTCTTAAATAGTGAGGAGAAATGGACCATATTCTGCAATACACTAACTATTTGTCCACTATAGGTGTCTATAGCATATGTGTAAAAATAGAATAGGCATGCCCTTCATGGTGCTTAGCCCCTGTTATATTCCCTGTTAGATGGATGCAGTTGTGTTTTTTTTGCGAAAACGTAAAGGCAACAGATGGCTAAATTTGTAATCGGATTTTTCCATACATGCCTTGGTGTGGCCAAACCAATTTTCACTATTTCTGCACTGGAAGATTAGGGATTTTTTCAAAATACAATTTCGCCTTAGTAGGCCTATATAACATCAAACCCCATCTTAAATACCACTAAAATCATGTAGTATGTGTACAATCCAAGAAATAATTTGATGCCTTGTTTTCATACCCACTGTTAAATTAAGACTAATAAAGTTGGACAACACCATACTATGTGGGACTGCCGTCACCTAGCATCAATTAGTGAAGCGTAACGTATCAAAAAAATGTCACTATTACCTGAACCCCTGAATCAAACACCTTGTACAGATTATAATATGGGTACCAAGAAAAAAATTCAAAGTGGATCTTTCCTTACAGTTTCATGGAATGGACTTCAGACCAAATAGAACCTCCCAAAATGCACGTGTTCCCAAAGGTAATCAATACAAGTTCAATATGAAATGTTTTTGAATGGGGGCCTTCCATAAAGTATGTACGCACCCAGGGGGGTGGGGGGCTATGGCAAATGCCTACAAAAGCGTAGATGAAAACAGGGGTGGAGGGGGGGGGGGTCCAGAGCCATCTAAGCGGTATCAGGCCTTTAGGCCCTCTGGAAAAGGGGCCCCCTGAACTGGGGCCCTCAGAACTAGGGCCCTCTGAACTCGGGCCCCCATGACCTAGAGCCCCCATGAATTGAGGCCCCCATGAACTGAGGCCCTCAGGAACTAGGGCCCTCAGGAATACGGGCCATTATTTCAATTCAGTGACCTTCAGATTGCTAGATCTTATTCAGCACCCGTCAGGTTGCTATGATTAAGAGCCTGCTAGAATTTATCAGGTCACAGAGCCCGCTAGATTTTATGGATCTCAAAGCCCCCTAGAATTTCTCGGGTATAAGAGCCCGCTAGATTTTCTCAGGTATCAGAGCCCGCTAGATTTTTTTCAGGTATCAGAGCCCACTAGATTTTTTCAGGTTTCAGAGCCCGCTAGATTTTTTCAAGTATCAGAGCCCCCTAGATTTCTTAGGTTTCAGAGCCCGCTAGAATTTCTCAGTTTCAGAGCCCGCTAGTTTTTTTCAGGTATCAGAGCCTGCAAGATGTTTTAGACATCAGAGCCCGCTAGATTTTTTAGGTTTTAGAGGGCACTAGATTTTCTCAGGTTTCAGAGCCCGCTAGATTTGTTCAGGTATCAGAGCCCGCTAGATTTTTTAGATATCAGAGCCCGCTAGATTTAAGTTTAAGATAATTTATCTCTTTGATGTCTCCGGCTATGGTGGCAGCTGTAATATGAGCTGAAAATATGGGTCTGATGAGAAGGGATGAGACTATAGAAATGTAGTGTAGTAGTGACTAACATTTCCAGGTCCATTATTATCAGTGTAAACTTTATGGAAGCCCCCTAATATGTAGTATAAGAATACCCATTCACCTCTTCCTGGAATTTCTATGAACATAGTCCCCATTTCAGGTGTTATGAAGCTTGCCTGTCGAAGACGGCACCCGGTCAAAGAATGCAATAATCTTCACAAAAATATTTATTATTCCATCTTCGATGCTAACATTCTATATTTGGATTACAATGGAACCTTGCTTTATAAAGAATAAGCACATATGACGGTTTCTGTTGTCATGGAAACCATCCCAGAAGTCGATTTTGGAGGTTAAAATCCTAGTTCCTTAAAGAATCCTAAGTTACCTTAAACTAAAAAGAGAACACAAAAATTCCTAATACCTACAAAAATCGAGTGAGCTCTAAAAACCTGAGAAAATCTACCAGGCTCTAGAAGCAAAAGAAATCTAGCAGGCTCTGACACCTATAAAATCAAGCAGGCTTTGAAACTGAAAATAAAACTAGTGGGCTCTGAAACCTGAAAAAATCTAACGGGCTCTGAAACCTTAGAAATTCTAGCGGGTACTGAAATCCATAAAATCTAGCGGGCTCTAAAACCTGAGAAAATTTAGCGGACTCTGAAATCTATAAAATCTAGCGGGCTCTGATACCTGAGAAAATCTAGCGGGCTCTGAAACCTGAGAAATTCTACCGGGCTCTGAAAATCCATAAGATCTAGCGGGCTCTGAAACCTAGCAACCTGACGGGTGCTGAATAAGATCTAGCAATCTGACGGTCACTGATTGAAATGATGGCCCCTGTTCCGAGGGCCCAAGTTCCTGAGGGCCCTATATCCTGGGGGCTTCAGTTCATGGGGGCCCGAGTTCAGAGGGCCCAAGTTCAGAGGGCCCCAGTTCTGAGGGCCCCAGTTCAGAGGGCCCCTATTCCAGAGGGCCCCAGGGCCTGGAACCGATTTGAATTATTCTCTGGTAGAATATTTTACTTTGGGGGGAGGGGGTCACCCTGATGCATACATAATGCAATATGAGGGTGGGGGGGGGGGGGTATTTTCTGGAAAAAAATGCGAACATACTTGATGGTAGGCCCCAAGGTAGGTGTTTCTCTTGGCCAGCTTCCAATGATAGCGTTTTTCAATGGCAGGTCTTTTTCTTGGCCAGTTGCCATTGATAACAATAGCATCAATTATCATTCAAATCTGCTGGTCAGAATTCCTGAGGAGAGACATCACAAGATGAGCATACATTATACACGTATGCCCGTATTAATAGGTTTTATATAACCTTAAGTCCTGATCTCATTTTTGTAATTTGTGCATGATGCTGGTGAATGTTTTCTCGGTGTACTATGCCAGATTTAAAATGACTGCACAAATTATCCCTGTAGTGCTCTTTCTCAGTTCACACAGATTGTCAGGCAGCGTACGATGACGGCTGGCGGCAGTCAGGACTCTATACCATCTCTCCTTATGGTACCAGGCAGATAGACGTGCTGTGTGAACAGACAGAGGACGGTGGTTGGACAGTAAGTTGGCTCCTTATATAAATACACAACCCTAGGAAAGTATGCTTAAATACAAGGAATTATTTTTAAATGTAGATATTCAACGCAAAGGAACATGATTGGGAAATGACCCTCATGTTTTTCAAATTGGCAACAAATCTAACTGTTAGTCCTCGCCAGAACTAAAAAACGGCATCTCTTGTTTGCAAAAGTTCACTATATTTGTCCTCCCAAATAATAGTTATTTACATTAATGGTTTTATCATTTGTGCTAGCACATTTGAAAGTAATACTGGTTGAATGACTCTTCAGGTCTTTCAGAAACGAGTTAATGGAAGCACTAACTTTTATCGCACGTGGTCTGAGTATAGAAATGGCTTTGGTGCAATCGGGGATGAACTTTGGATCGGCAATGATGTGCTGCACTACCTGACGTCACACGGAGACAAGATGTTAAGAATTGAACTGAGGACTGGAAGTGAAACAGCCTATGCTCATTATTCGTCATTCATGGTGGATTCAGAGGACAATAAGTATAAGCTAACAGTATCCAGCTTTTCTGACACCAATGAAGCAGGTCAGTGAAGGTTACAGTGCTTAGATTATCTATCTTTTTTTTGAACTCTGAATATCAATACATCTCTATATATCAATATCAATCCTTATATATATGTCAGTATGACTGCAATCTCCACGTGTGAGAATATATTGTCTTTCATCCACAAGAGAACAAAACTAGTTATGTTTCCTGATAAGAAACAATCAGTATATGGCATGTATATATAACCTCATCCACACTATAGACTCGTGTGCCGTCCGTCAAGCCTGCACTGACTGACTGCCTAAGTTAGGCTGTATGAGTCTTCTAGACCTGCACTTACTAACTAACCTGGGAGGAGCAGGGCCTTTTATTAAACCCACGTGGTCACATGTTACTTGCTAGTTACCTAAGTGTAGTGTGCAATATATATGTATATATATATATATATATATATATATATATATATATATATATATATATATATATATATATATAAATAAATAAATATATTTATATATATATATATGTGACGCTCATGTTGGGCGGCAACATTTGGATATATTCCCCAGGAAGGCGTTTCACCGTATGTTGATATAAAATATAAGATACGGCCGAAAGATACGGTCAAGATGCGGCAATTATACACCAAAAGTACTTTTTCTGTTTCAGTTGGTCCTCCGTATACCCTCCGTATCTTTTTTTACAAAATATCAACATACGGCATCCAACATACGGCCCTCTCAACATACGGACATTGTCACCTGTCCATTTTACAAAAATATGCAAAAACCAGTCTACATTCCGGGAAACCCCTAGGGAATTCCCTCTGTGACGTCATAATATGTAGCAACATACAGAGGTAGGCTGGGGAGGGTATATATAGGGTCCGTATGTTAGGGGAAGAGACAGGGGAGGGACAGGAGAGGTTTGGGAAGGGACAGGATAGGTTGGGGAAGAGATAGAAAAGGTCGGGAAAGGCACCTCTGTACTCTGATAGCTATTGCCTGTTTAAACACAAGGAGTCTGTGGGCAAAGTTTCAGCTCTGTAGGGCGATTATTTACCGAGTTACAGAAGAAAAGACATTTTTGGGTATAATTTCGTTGAAAATCAATTTTTTTAATTTATCTTTTTTTAATTATAAAGGTAGAAGTTGGACTTTACTTATCTATTCATTAAAACAATCATAGAGACATTTTTTTACATATATATGTGCACTTTAAAAAGGGAGAAGGGAGGTGGGGGACTGTACTAGCTTACAGAAAAATGGTTTAGATCCACATGACCTCCAACACAAGGCTTGCGATCTCCATTACCTTATATATATATGAGAGGAGTTGAGGCCAGCTTGACTTAGCCTCTAGGTGGCAGCACCAACACAGCCCGGAATATCCATCCACACAGGTGCAAAACCTCTTGAGTGCTAACATTTCAACTACCATTTCCTCATGGCCCCTACCATTTTCTCACGGCCCCTACCATGGCCCTAGAATTATTTTAACTTCTACCTTCATGATAAAAAATAAAATAAAAAATTATATGGATTTTGGGAGAAATTACATTAAAAAGAGTCTTTTCTTCCATAACTCGGTAAATAATGGCCCTACAGAGCTGAAACTTTGCCCACAGACTCCTTGTGTATAAACGGTGGTAGACAACAGAGTACAGAGCTGGCTGTAGTGGTGACGAAATGGTAGTAGTGGCTCCTACCATCTCCTCACAACCCCTACCACTTCCTCACGACCCCTACCACTTCCTCACGACCCCTACCACTTCCTCACGACCCCTACCATTTCCTCACGACCCCTACCACTTCCTCACGACCCCTACCACTTCCTCACGACCCCTACCACTTCCTCACAACCCCTACCACTTCCTCACAACCCCTACCACTTCCTCACGACCCCTACCACTTCCTCACAACCACTACCACTTCCTCATGTACACCACATCCAGTACCAACATACGGAGCATAAATACCACATACGGCGCACAAAAGAGACATACGGCCCTAAAAACCAGGGTATATGTCCTGTTTTCAACATAGCACCCCCCCCCTACCCCTCCGTATATCTTGTACTAAATACGCCAAAGATACGTTTTTTTCTTGCTCCGTATGTTGAACAGAAACGCAATTATGGCCGTATGTACATACGGCCGGCCGTATCTGAATACGGCGGCCGTATCTTTTTCCGTAAGATGTGGACATGTTGAGCAGAAACGCAAAAATGAACAGAAACGCAAAAATCGGACATACGGACCCTCCGTATGATACGGTGAAACGCCTTCCAGGAGGGCATTTCACCACATAATATGGACCCCCGTATGACTCATATGGGGGGTCCGTAGGTGACATATGGCGTTTTTCCGTTTCACCACATAACATGTGGAGATCCGTTTTCAAATGTGGGGGGTCCGTATTCAAATGTGGCTTTTTCCATATCACCACATAATGTGGAGATCAAAAAATCCGTATACGGTCTGTATTTTTTCCCTTGAATGTGGCAGGTCTAGGGGGAGCATATAGTGAGAAAATGGTGAAAAAGGGCCGTATGTAGGGCCGTATGTGGTAAAAGGGGTCCGCATGTTGATTTTGGTCTAGAGGATAGGTCGGGGAATGAAGTCTGGAGGTCGAGGAATGGAGTTGGGAGGTCTAGAAATGGAGTGGGGAGGTCGGGAATGGAGTGGGGAGGTCGGAAAATGGAGAGGGGAGGTCGGGGAATTGAGAAGGGAGGTCGGAAAATGGAGAGGGGAGGTCGGAAAATGGAGAGGGGAGGTTGGGGAATGGAGAAGGGAGGTCGGGAAATGGAGAGGGGAGGTCGAGGAATGGATAAGGGAGGTCGTGAAATGGAGAGGGGAGGTCGAGGAATGGAGTAGGGAGGTCGAGAATGGAGTGGGGAGGTGGGGGAATGGAGAGGCAAGGTCAGGGAAGGAGGGGAAGGTCAGGGAAAAGGTCAGGGATCCTTTAAGGACCGCACAGTGTAGAATGCTGCCATTATAGCATTATTTGCTTCATGCAGTATAGTAAATATAACAGACAGGCTAATTAATATCAATGAGTTGAACACAGGGGAGGTTTCTCCCCTGTGTGGATCCATGTTGGTATGTGTATGTCTAATCGAAGGTCAGGCCACACCCCTTCCATGTAATCACCAATGCACCGGGTAGAAGAGAAAGTTCAGCTATAAAACCTATAACCTATAGGCAGAGTCTTAGATCCGTAGAGCCATTATTTACCGAGTTACAGAAGAAAAGACATTTTTTTGGTATAATTTCTATGAAACTCAATATTTTATTTTTTATTTATTTTTATTATTAAGGTAGTAGTTGGACTTTACTTATCTATTCGTTAAAATAATTCTAGGGCCATTTTTTTTACATATATATATGCACTTTAAAAACAACCGTTGTAAGGTAGGTTACACAAAAGAGGTTTCTCCCCTGTGTGGATCCATGTTGGTATGTGTGTGTGAAGGACATGTACCTGTCCGTCCTCTGTCCATCCTATGGTCACCTGTCCATTTCCCTCACCTCCCCAGTCCATACCCCGACCTCCCCAGTGCATACCCCGACCTCCCCAGTCCATACCCCGACCTCCCCAGTCTATACCCCTGCCTTCCCAGTCTATACCCCGACCTCCCCAGTCCATACCCCGACCTCCCCAGTCTATACCCCGGCCTTCCCAGTCTATACACCGACCTCCCCAGTCCATACCCCAACCTCCCCAGTCCATAGCCCGGCCTTCCCAGTCTATACCCCGACCTCCCCTGTCCATACCCCGACCTCCCCAGTCTCTTTTTGGACGATCCCCAACATACGGACCCTATATACACCATCCCCAGGCTACCTCCGTATGTTGCTACATATTATGACTTCACAGAGGGAATTCCCTAGGGGTTCCCCGGAATGTAGACTGTTTTTTGCACAATTTCACAATTGGGACAGGTGAGTGCCGTATGTCACATACAGAAATGTAAAAAAATAGCTCAAACATACAGACACAACACGGCAATGGTCCAGAAATGGAAAAATTATTATTCCAAAAAAATTCCGCATTTGGGTGCCGCATGTTGCTATTTTATAATGGATGCGGTGAAATGGCCTCCAGGTGGAGTAAGTGCATTACCTAGTTCACCACCTGCCCACCTGGGGTAGCTAGGGTACCTCGTGCCTTTGTTGGTGGCAACCAACCAGAAGGCCATTGTCTGTAGTTATGAAAGGTTGATAATTTTCTTATATATATTTGTGTATATATATATATATATATATATTTATATATATATATATATATATATATATATATGTATATATATATGACTCCAATAGTATGCATTAGACTATTGGCATATATTCCACACAGGTGGATATCCATTGGTACCAGCCTCTCTCACCAGGTGGGGTAGGAGGACTGGACTGTATGTGTGTATGCCGTCAGAGACGGGTCGGATATGATTGGAGTAAGACGTGTATTTTTTCACCATGCCTAAGCATTGTGACGAGTGTGGTGAATCATATGACGGGAGGTACAAGAAATGCCCTGAGTGTGCCAGGGCAAAGGACAAACAGTCTGAGGAGGATGTGGAGGAGATACTATTTGATTTGGAGACCAGTCTCAGGGAATTGAAGGACACTGAAATGGCGGAGGAACTGGCTGCCATGGCCCGGGCTGACGGGGCCAAAGTGAAGGCGGCCAAGGCTGAGTTGCCCAAGTTACAGGCGGAGCGGGAGGCAGAGAAGGAGGCACAGAGTAAGGCTGAGGATAAGTCTGAAACCCCTGCGGAGGAGAGTCCTGGGACTAACACTAACATTCTTGGTCGGGTCCTTTTGAAACTTGATGCCAGGTTGGGGAGGTTAGAAAAGTTGATGCAAGCTACCAAAATCCAAGATGGCGCCAGCGCTAAATTGGGTGGCGGGAAAAAATTTGACTTTTCAAAGAAGCCTAATCCTCCTGGTGTGAACCCAACTGGATCCCAGGAGGATCCTACTATCCCTGAACCCGATCCTACAGTTCCTAGGGATCACACAAACCTGCCTTATCCTCTGGTTCCGGATTATTCTGCAGGTTATACCCGCCCTGAGACAGGGGGGGGGATGCCTACGGTAACAGCACAGTATATATTTATATATATATATATATTTATATATAAACCATTTATATATATTTGTTTACATACATGTAATAGCAGTCTATCGGTTTCATGTGAATGTATTTGATGTTTCAGGGGACTCAATGCGGGGAAACAATGGTTGCTTCTTCAGCACCCATGATGCAGACCATGATAATGGTAAAAATGACCTCAGCAACTGTGCTAAAGCCATGTCCGGCGGTTGGTGGTACATTGGATGTGGTGAATCAAACTTGAATGGGTTATATGGTGCCTCTGACAGTTCTTTTAAAGGAATATTTTGGTATTACTGGAAAAATGATTACAGGTCCATGTCAGCTGTGAAAATGATGCTGAAGAAAAAGACTTGATATAAGACAAAAGAAAGCGTTAAAACTATAACTACTTATTGGTGCACTCTAAATTAATATTTGGGCATACTTTTAAAATGATTCATAACTGTTTGTCTGAAATTTGTATTTGGTTTTGGTTAGAGTCAGGTCATGTCGGATGTTCTGAAGATGATAACATAAATTGAAGCTTTTAAATAAATTTAGTCTTGACCTTTCCTGTTTTGATTGACTGTCCTGATATAAACTTTCAGGTAGTACAGTGGCCATCACGGCTCACCCCCCCCCCATAGATATTACTTTTTTACTTTTTTTTTCACTTTTCTGGGCCGTTCAAGCAATTTCTCTAAACACGTTTTTTTGTTTCATTTTTGCTGTCAACCACATTTCTCCATCGTTTATCGAATTTCTCAAAAACACTTGTTTTTTTTTGTGTCAACATAAAAAAAGGGGAGTGAGCCTCCTCGGCCAATGTTGACAGTTGACAGCAAGAATTTTCAATGTTGACAGCAAAAAAAGAAAATCACTATTTTGAGAAAGTCATATTGCTGCAGACACAAAGCATCAACCCGCTCTAGGCTACGCAATACGACCCTATCAATTCAGTTTCACACGTCTAGCTTAGTTTGCTGCTATATGTTATATGTTATATTGTTTCAGTCATTTCTCACAAAATATAAAAAACAAATAAAAGTATTACAAGAGACACTGTTTTGACACATTTATTCATATAACTCAGTTCATGGTAACACTAATTCTCTTATGCGCATGACATATTTTAAGCTCCAATCTGCATGATTCGAATACCCACCTTTTTTAAACTTGATTTAAACAATAGAACTGTTTGCATTAAGAATTAACATGGTGAGAAAGCTAGGATTTCATCTTTTGTAGACATATAGCCTAGATTCAATTTTGTATCTGTAAAGCAAAAGATGTTCAAATAGAATGTATGGCGATGGCTTGACGTCCTAGGCGTCCGTCTAGATGGGACAGGTTGATGCATTGGCCATTGAATCTTGATATGATAGAAGCTTTGATATCAGACTATGGCACAGATTGGATCACCCAGGTCTTGCTCTAAGTTATTTTATCCCTTAAGGTGTTCAGTATTGTAACTCATAGGCCAATCCAAAATAAACTTACTTCTAATCACCAAACTATGAGAAACATAACGAGGGTGCTGTTCTTTCATTAATAATTTTCATTAATATTTTGGTAATTTTGGATCCTTGGCAAAGGAAGTTAATGTTTCAGCTATAAAATTTTGGCTCAGCGAAGATTGTGAATATACATATTTTCTTAAGCTCATTGCATCCGCTATACTGTAAGCTTTAACTTTATACAAAATATGCCAACATTTTCCCATTTCTACTCGTATTATTCTTTGGAAATTGCCGATTCCTTTGGAGAAGTTGTGCAATAAAGATACATTATACCTCGAAAAACAGAAAAAAATCTCCAAAAGACAATTTTAGAGATGCACACACTGATAAATAACTAGTTTTTCTTCATGGAGTAGTCTCCGATTTACTTGTCCCTTAAGCTGCTTTTAATGGTTGCTGCGTCATTTCGGGGAAGGAGCTGAGAGTGAAGGGTGCGGGCTGTTCGTTGTCATCCATAGTGGCCATGAAGTGCTCGTTGTGCTTGTCATCCGGCAGACACTTGCCGAGCAGCTCCAGCTGCAGTGTGTCCTCCAGCACCGACTCCTAAAATTTAAATTTGTGAAAAAATATGAAAAAAGAAGAAATGGTCCATTTTAAAAGCCATAGCATAGCGTCAACGTGACAATGTCAACTTGACTTG
Source organism: Harmothoe impar (assembly GCA_947462335.1). Classification (NCBI taxonomy): domain Eukaryota; kingdom Metazoa; phylum Annelida; class Polychaeta; order Phyllodocida; family Polynoidae; genus Harmothoe; species Harmothoe impar. Next base: position 78,357,587 of record OX381708.1, read on the forward strand.
AATTTATTGTCATATTTGAAATCTCACTAAAGATTTATTCTGAATGTCAGCACAATTTCATATTCGGAGGATGGGCACAATAGAATATCCTTCATTGCTGATTAGGAGCCAATAAGGAGGGTCCCATGAGCACAGGTATAGTCTTTAACGATGTATTTTCAATAAAAGCCTGAACTCCAAAAGTCCTTAAAGGGGCATTCTCACCACTCGCACTTACCACATAGTAATACTAGAACAGTACTAGAATTGTGAGTGAGAAACGCTCGGTGAGTATGCCACTTTAATTGGGCATAAAAATGATAGTTAGCTGAATCCTAAGCTGAATTCTGGGTAATAATGTTAATGAAGTCAATGGTACACAAAGCATGGGCATGTCCCACTGTCTGGTTCAATTTTACCTTGAAGTCTGCGAGCGACAGGCGGCCGTCGTTATCCTTGTCTACTTTACGCATCGTGATCTCCACCAGGTCCTGTAGGGGAATAATGGAGTTACTAGAGAATTGCATTGAGGCTTCATTTATCTATACTGTATAACGTAGGCCCGGGACCTGTTTGCCTCGTAATGTACAATATATGGGTAAATACATACTGCATGAAAAAAGGAAAACATGTACTCGGAGGAAATCCAAGCTATATAATAAGCAATATGGTAACATATGTAGGACTAGGATTCTATAGTTGCGTGAAAGTAGCAAAAGCAGCAATACCTAGTTATTCACCTGAGTCTAATAGTCGAGCATTAACTTGGCTGATTTAGGCTATATGGTTAAGTAACTATGAATTTAAGGCTTTCATACTCTACAATCAGGGAAATTTCATTATTGGGTCAAATTTCAGCAGGGCAGAGCGAGTCAGAGCAAAGCAATGTATAGTAGAGCAGGATAGAGTAAGGCAGAATAAGACAAAGCAAAGTAATGTAAAGTTGACCAAGGCACAGTAGGATAGAGTGAAGCATGAATAGTTTAGCAGGATAGATTAGGACAGAATAAGGCCCACCCAAATCACTCATTGCTTAGTGGGGCGATGTGGGGTTTTACTTGGGCAAGCTACTTTGCCCATATATCGGTTATGGTCCAAGATTATAGGTGGGAGCCCAGATGGGTCAGCCCAGATCCAAAGTGCCCAGCTTGAGCCCAGATTTATTCCACTTCAGCACAAAAAGATTGTTAAAAAAATGATGATTGTGGTGTCAGCATGTTTTGAGATATTTACAATGTATTTTATGAAAAGGTAATTTTGGGCTGGCCCATCGGGGTTCCCACTTACAGCCCTGGACAAAAAGGACCATGACCTAGATATGGCCAAGCCCGGCTGGCCCAAGTAAACCCCTTATGGGCCCTGAGGACAGATGCTGTCTGGCCGTTGCTGACCTTGGTGCTCTCGTCAGCCTCCTCCTCTATACTGGTCCTGACGATGGAGTGTTTGAGGAGCTGGAACATCTCTTCACGGGAGATGTAGCCGTCGTTGTTGAGGTCGTAGACGTTGAAGCAGAACTTGATGCGTTCCTCAAGAGAGCCGTGCAGGTACGTAGACAAGCCCCTCACCCACTCATCCATAGAGATGAAGGAGTCGTTGTCATGGTCAAACGCTCGGAACACTGCATAAGAGAGGGAATGGAGGTAAATATTACAAATTTGCCATTAACGTGACATGATGATAATAGATGTACCGATATATGTTTAAATGACCAAGTATATATGTATCAATTTTGGGTAGCACCTATAGATAAATACTAAAATTTGTCCTGATTGGCTAAAGGAATATGTATAACGAATATTGTTTTAAATGAGATAACATTGTGACGAACAACATACACAAAGAAGCTATATACGGTACTCAAAACACGAGATAATATTATACCCAGCTGCCTAATGGATTAAAATTGTGTTAAAAGGATTGTGGTCAATACAATTTAAATATGTTTTTAAAAAAAGTAAAAAAAGATGATTGGTTTTAAAACCCATAGCTTGCATCAAGGTAACGCTGCCCAATTTCTTTCCATATTCAAATCTCACATAATATTTAATGTGGATGTTATCACAAAAGCAAATTTGGAGGATGGGCGCAATACAAATAAACTTGATGGCTAATAAAAGCAAATTTAGCAGGTCCCATGAGCAGGTAATCTAATATATATTCAGTTTAGGATATATTTACAAATAAAGAGTATCCTCCATCCATCCATGCACATGGCTGAGTAATCAAATTTTCTATAATATTTAAATGAAGTAAGAATGCCTTTCTGATACGCAAGTTTGTTATTGCAGATGTTTGGGGAACACCGGAATAGCATAGGGCTGTATATGGCATTGTATATACATTGTTTTGCGATGAACAGCCAGCATCAGACATGTGATGGGGTTCCATTCAATGTCAATAATGGGTTAAATATAAATATTACCATTGGGATACATTTACAAAATGTTTCTCAATGGTTGCCCTCAATTACAGCAACATGTTTGACAAAGTGTATACACCATACCAAGTATGCGAGTTTAATGAGTGCATCATGTGCATTCTAACTCTTGTCTGACAATGATTGATGTACTTATAGCCAAGTATTATACAGTCATGATTCACCAATATTGCTTCTGAGTACAAAGCAAACTTCCTACAGACCAATGCATCAAGAAAGGGTTACTTTTTCATAATACTGTTGTGTTAACTTTGGTTTTAGTGTTATCCTCATAATAATTCAAATTGTTTATCTAAGAAAAGGATAGAATTAGAAAAAGGGATTTTGAGGATATAATTATGTATTTTCATGCGCACACTTTAGACATGTTTGTTGACAACCTTTCTTAAAAGTTACCATTTCTTGCTGTATTGGTCTGTAGTGTGGGCTTTACTCAACATGACGCCTGTAAATGGAGGCCTAACTGACCCATTTCTGTCTGTGATTGATATATTATAAGGTGACTGTGAGCTTTGATGCACAATGCTGTTCTAAAGTGTATTAGTCTAATGAGGCTCGCATATAGATATTCGGCTAAATTGATGCCTGTTAACAGCTGAATTCATTGAATTCCTGATGCCTGATGGCAAACAGATTACAGCTCTGTCGTCAAGGTTATGTATGCATTTATATATTAATCTATACTGCCCCTCTTATGTATGGTTTATTGTCTACCACATACCCCAACTATGATTAATTCACACGTGTACATACATAGGCTTTTTTAATGTAATGCCATCAAGAGTAGTACAATTTTGCTTGAATTCAGATCGGTGAATTTCGTAAATTGGTAGTTGCATGGCTATACTATATAAAATAATTGCGCTGTACATATTTCCGGATTTTAAAATTCTTAAAATGTTGTACAGTGAGAAATAAAATACAGGTGGCTGTGAAGCACCTGCGGGCTGTCTGACCTAAATTCAGCCTGGCACTGATTCAAAAGGATCAAGGGATCAACACAGTTTGTTCTGCTGAACGCAGTCTGTGGGCAATATAACAGGATCATAACTTAGCCATGAGTTTAAAACCCCCTAGACTAACCGCAAGAGGTATGCATGTATTCCACAATACACCTGTGTATCAATATGTTTAACGTTGATCTGATATATATATCATATATATATATGTCAGGCACAGAATCAGGACCTGGACAATTCCGGAATTGCCTCTGTACAATTCTGGAACTACGCAGGGCAATTCCAGAATTGCAACATAGTTAGATTGCAGAGTCTCAGAATTCCTACCTGTTTTTATTGTAGCTACAGATATAGAACATAAATCTACATTCCAGTGATGTTTGAGGATGCTGTACTGCATATTAGAAGTGTGAAAACAGTCAGGGAGAACCCACATGCATGTCACACCTGTATGACGCCACTCATCCCTGTGTGACGTCACTAATTTCTGTATGACGTCACCTACCCATGTATGATGTCACTAACCTCTGTATGATGTCACCTGTTTGATATTACATTGTATGACGTCACCTTGTATGACGTCACCCACCCCTGTATGACGTCACCTTGTATGACGTCACTTACCCCTGTCCATGAGGATGTCGTCTGTGATGTGGAAGTGGACGTGGATGACGTCTCTGAAGGTGCTCCTGTCCAGCTTCTCCATGCCGGCAGCGTCAGCCTGGGTGCGGTAAAACCTGAGCAGCTTCTCAACATCCTCCTTACTGCGAGGTGCAAGACAGGTTTTTAGTTCAAATTCTGAGCACAAGAACACAACATAGCCTTAGTCAATACGCCTTAGTCAATTTGTTTTTTTCTATATGAAATCATACACAGAGAAGAGAAACAGCGTCAAAAGGGAGTTCAGGTTGCCTCCAGAATGACTTCCTTATTTAAGGGAGCCTAGGTCACCTAAGGGTGTCTAGGTGGCTCTCTGGTCGACCTAAGGGAGTTACCTGGGGGAGTCATATTACCCAGTGAGCTATATGCCTCCCCCCTACTAACTCCCTTAGGTCAGCCAGAGAGTCACCTAGGCTCCCTTAGACAACCTGGACTCCCTTTGAGAGAAGAGTCGTTCTGGATGCAACCTGGACTCGCTTTTGACGCTGTTCCATTTCTCTGTGCAGTATTTCCTTTTAAATCTTTTTTAAAATAACAAAATATAAATCACAATATAAATCAAGACAGAAATTCATCTTTTGTATACTTTCACCTTCATTAATTTCACTGAATAGTTCCAATCCCAATGTTGTATTGACTCAGGCTAAATAATGTTCTTGTAGGTTAAGAACTAAAGCAAGGACATGTAAACTAGAGCAGTTCAATTTTATGAAAGTCAAATTCAATAGATGTGCAACTAGAGCTCTTATAAAAGCCACCACTTGTCCAAGTTCCACTGTTTATCTTGAGTTTCATTAAGCTAATTGAACTTAACATGCCGGCTCTGGATACGACTCTCACATCATAATATAAGCTAAAAGCATTTGCGCAAATGAAAGAGATGGTACAAATAAATTAACATTAAAATACATATCCACTCACTTGAACTGCACACCAGGCTTCCTGCTGAATTTAGCAGCTAGCTGCTGGATGGACTTCGCCCTGGATGGCATCTTATAGCTGTAGATCCTGGTACTAGAGAGTCAGTATAGTGTCTACCACAGTGTCTGTCCACTGGTAATACCTTACTTAGTGAGCTATAGATCCTCAGTGGTAAGTCGATCCCCACAGGAGTAGTGTGTATACGTCAGTGTACGTCCTAATGCTAAGGCCTCCTGATCCTAGCTGCAGTCAGCACAGGCAAATCAATATCAATTGCTACAAGATGCCATTCTTGCGGTAATTCCAATATCTTCAGCTTATCCCAGAGTGGCTTGTCTCCCCACACTCCTATAGATCCTTTTGTATATGTGTCTCCATGTAGCTCGGTAGGAGGCTATAGACTAGTATAGGCCAAGGCAGCAAGAAGGAGTGCCTTAGAAAAAATAAAGTCGTGTTTACGGTGGTTAAGCAGACACCCCATGATTTTGTCTTTACTATTGTGAGCATATCATATCAGGGGATTCACAGGATGTATATTAGAATGCAGAAGTTTGAGGACACATTTATATATTTGTTGGTCACACTTTAGAAATGTTTAAAAACGTCATCACTTCTTTAAAAGTTCTCGGTGCATTGGTCTATAGGCTTGCTGGTTGGTGCTAAATTACAGAGTGTGCCAGATCTGCCTCTGTGGAGCAGTCCTTAGTAAGTATAGAGTGTGGCTATACACTGGCTAACCCTTTGAGAACTTCAGGCGAAAGACAGCACCTAAAGGTACCTAAAGGTACCTAAGGGTACTCTCTGACACTGTTTAAGAGCATCATGCAGGCCTGTTTAAGAGGCTCATGCAGGCTTTTTCTGAGTTTATTATCCTTATAGAGTTAATATAAATGCAACAAGTGTAGGTAGTATACTCACCAGGGCTGCATGTATATGGATGACATTGGACATGCTGCATTAAAGCAGTAGGTTGTACCTAAAGGGTTGCTGTGTATACACACAGGTATACATGAGGCTATATACAAGCACTGGGCCCCACCTGAGACCAGCTTATAGGGCTGCTAATCTGTGTGTGTATAGGCAGGTGGGGGGAGGGGGGGGGGGGTCTGTGTGTATGCCACAACCCGCTCCCCATATAAAACCTTGAGTATATACACCACTTAACCCCTTAGTGAGGGTATGTTGAGGCCTCGCTGATATACCGACCTTTTTTAGGGGACTTTAGGCCTGATTCGGCTTCTTCTCAAAGTGGGGGGTCGGCCTGTGAGAGATTTCTCATCCAGTCATTGTATTTTGAAGCTTTTTAAATGGCCATGAGTTCGGCTGATAAAACCTTAAAGGGGGTCCGCTTATCAGGGAGTTTGGATTATAGGAGTAGTTTTATGGTAAATGCAAATTTGCCATTATGGTTTCATTAAGAATCCTCCCGATCCCCAGCCGGGATCCTGGAACTTAGCCTGGAGGAAAGAAAGTGGATGCACCGCCTCTGCAGCATCACACCTAATGGTTTAGACCTACTAGACTAAGCTAGATTCAGGCTATAGACCCCCAATAGTCTGTCAAATCACAAATTTACCATCATTATGAACCAATTGAGCGCTGGTTAGTAATCCACTGTAATGGTACATTATGACTATTTTTAGGATGGTATCAACTCCTAAAGGTCATGATGATGCATGAATGCAACACTTACATCTCATGAATGTACATCATGACAAACAGTAACACATATCAGCACGATGTTAGTCTATTATAGTTAAGCATTGGTCATTTGTTGGATTAATGAGAGGGATCGTTTCTTTAGTTTAACAATTTAAGGTTTTGATCTAACATCAGCAAACCGAGGAAGATGCTAGGTATGTAGACAAGTAATGAAGAGTAATGGTCTAAAATTGGCCAAAATGTGGGGATATGCGCTCGTTTCTTGGACCTGCGTGTATTAGATCAGATAATTATGGTACTTTATTATTCTAGTTGGGTCTTGTTATTTGTGAACCACTCCCCAGAGGGCTTATCGGGGAACAGGAGTTGTGCAGGGGGCCTCTTTGTGCACTTTGAGCCCTTCAAGGAGAGGAGACTATTTTAATCTTCTTTTTTTTAAGAAAAAAAAAGATTAATGCAGCACTGGTGAGTAACTAGCATTAAAGCAGATTTTACAAGAGAAATTGAAGGAACTTGGCAGCAAATAAGGATAACAGTCCATAGCCATTTAATGGTTGCATGTTGCATTAAGGCAGATTCTTAGGCCTAGCAAGTGACTAACAAACATCATGCTGCCCCTATGGCGTTGACATATAATATTATCAAAGGGTAAATTATCTCGCACTTTAGCGGCATGCCGTCCTTAAAGGGTACAGTAGTGGTATACTCAAACACTGAACGTCTGTGGTAATCTTCTTTTGTACAGAGGTCAATAGGGTCTAGGACAGAAGATCAATGCCACGGCACATTGGTCCAACTGTGGGTAAGGAGCCAGTATGGGGTGCCGTTGCTCCCTAAAATCTCCGATTCAAAATAGACCTGATTACATTTACATGATGTGAAATTGATTTCTACATATGTAAAATGTTATTTGTCATATAATAGAAGTAGAAGTGTCACATTGTGAATTCAATTGCATGTATGCACAATTAATTCAACTGATGTAAAATTAATAGAACATAAGTATGTCCTATTCAATTCAACATATTCAATTTGAACAAGAAATTCACGTCAAATTAAATTGACATACATTGAAGCTGGTATTTTAGGAAGTGAAGTAACTGCACTTATGTATTCCGGACCAAAGACTGATAATATATATATGATGAAATTAGAGTGCCAGCTGAGTTAATTACTGTTGAAGGGACACCCCAACCGGCCAACCAGCTTTAAGCATTGGCTTGTGCTTGCCAACGAATTGATTGGAAATCCGACCTAACATGTAGCTAATTTAAGGTGAAGAGGGCAGGAATAAAGTGTTCTTATATCAATACAGACTTCGGGTTTATCGTAAACCTGTTGTTAGTTTCATAAACCGCATGCATGTTTAAGTTAATTACTTTGCATACTTCGAACATATTCAATACCAGTTAATGGCATTAAACCTGCTTAAATACAATTACAGTAAAACCTTGCCTATAAGTTGACCTCAGTTATAAGTAGAATTGGACTATTAAGGAAAGAATCGACTTATAGCACCATACTTTGAACGATTGGAGAACCTCACTTATAAGTCAAATTGGAGTTTGAAAGTTTTATGAGGAACTGTCCACACTCCAGCCCCCAGCCCTAAACAACCTTTTACCTAAAGACAAAGAGAGTTTTATTTATGCCATTCTCCTCCTAAGGGCTGTGTCTCACTAACATGGGCCAATGTTTTCATGACCGGCTGCAATCTGTGACCGGGTGCAATCTATGACTGGGTGTAATCTATGACCGGGTGCACTCTATGACCGGCTTTACAGAAATCTGTTTATTTAGGGCAGATGTAGATAGAAATTGAAATAAAATGAGTGATATAAAGTCTTAAAACAGTCATTAACATTTTCCACCACTTATGTCCTCATCTGCCCTAAATAAAGCGTTTTTTTGCAAAGCCGGTCATAGATTGCACCCGGTCATAGACGACAACAATGGCCCGATCTCATGAGACACAGCCTAGGACGACCTCTCACTTCTTGGGGAAAGAAATATGCTTTATAGGGGAAACTGATTCCCAAAAAGGTGTATGTTGAAGTTAGGGATTACATCATATTTGGATGCTAAAAACTCATAAAATAAATTCCAAATAAAAATTGACTTACAATCGAGAATTTACAGTATGACCTTTCGGTGACATTTATATGGTATTTATTGAAAAGCTCCAAGACTGACCTTAAGCATATCTAAATTGTTTAGATTCAAACATTGACAGAGTGATATGGCAGCTGTATCTCTTTGGTTCATTTCTGACGGTATAATTGAAATATGATTGTTGATAGAAGGACATGAACGTCAAATTGTGTCATGATGTTGGAATGTAAACCGCCAATAGCAAAATAGAATCTACATATATGTTGCTTAGCACATTGAGGGTGAAGTTAAACTATGGTCTGCATCCATCCAGAGCCAGATGTAGACCATCTTAAAGCGTTTAGTATGACTAGGTGTGTCCTGACGCTTAGAAAGTCTGATCTGCTCTAATGTGCCACGCACCACTTACTTCGCTAGCCATTAATGTGATATGAGTCTGAGTACTAAACAAATATCGTAATCCATAGATATACTCATCTCTAAAAGAACCTATTTAGTATACAAATGTGTGCCGTTGGCTATTTTCGAAAGACTTCGATAGTAAATTATTCTGGTCAATAAAATACTCTTCAAAACTCCTGAAGAGTAGTCAAGGTTAACTAAATGTGTTAAAACGAAGGATAAAACATGATGTATACATATATGTATTCACTGGAAGGATTACCCCCGTGGAAATTAACCGGGAAGACCACAACAACACATTTATGTATGTTATGATCGGTTAAATATAAAAAATTAAAAAAAAACTCCAAAGGTTTATCAAATATTTGAATTTTTTGTCAGCCTCAGCATAATGCGCTTAATTCGGTATGATCAACACGGAGAGCATGCTTTTAATCCACACCTTAACATCACCCATATCTGAGATGTGATTCAAACAATAATTGTTACCTGATCAAATGGTTTGACTGCAGTCTGAAAGAACCCAATTTTTGGAATTAATAGACATTCGGCTCCAGTCCATTAGCAATACATTCATCCCCTCAGGGTTGAGTGATACATGTTCATGTTCTTTAAATGAAACATTGCATATGTATTTGAATGGGATTCCTTGGCAATTGGAGAAGTTCGTTACCACTGTATATATGCCTCAAGGTTCAGAAATTGACAACAGAAGGACCTCTTGATTTTTGAAATGGTGCTGCAGTATTGTGAAAGGTATTGTGAGCTAGTGTATTCTTTTGTCATTTCTGCTCATGGACTATGGCATAGCGCTCGGGAAATCCCGCTCTCAAGCTTAAGCTCCAAGCTGTTTACACACATCTCAGAAAGTCCAGCACTCAGGGGACCCTTTCCCACTTGTTAGGAGTGAAGGGATTAGGTCTAGCATCTCAGCACCCTTCTAAGAGCCTGTGGTGAACCATTATACCTGGGTATCCTCCCCGTAGACCCTGCATTGTCCCCAGGCTCTAATTAGTGTCAAATTACTGCCAGTCCTTTTGTACGAAATATGTGCACTGCAAAAAATGCTTCCCTGTCTGTTTGTTCACATAACAACAACACGCAGACCTAGCTGTAATAAACTTGTCTGAATAGTAATTAACTGAGCATAGATGTTCAACATCTGGAATAACAAGGGTCAGAATGTCGTAGAGCAATACTCCTTTTTGTATTGTATGTTTTGAAGATTGACAGCAATAACCTAATATTTTATTTCAGATAAAGTTAGCAGAGACTTTTAATTGGGGATGCTCCTCATCTTAAATGCAAACATATATACCCTTTGTGAGTGACACACCAGTTCCACATGCATATATCATGACCGTTTTTACCAGTTTGATACTTGCTCAATATATCTTCATAAGTCCTGTTAATAATTAGCATGAAAAAAAACTTTCATTGCATAACTTATGGAGTATATAGACAAAGGTCCAAACCATATAACATACTTGAATTGAAACTCTGGCATATTAAACACACTCAAAGTGCTCAAGGTGTGTGGCTACACCCTAATACATGGGGGTTGAAGTGTGGTACCCCCATCTGTTTAACGTAGAGAGAACAGTATCGGCCATGTAATTACCATTTTCTCCGACACAATTTACCACCTTTAGTTTACCCACAATTACTAACGGGGTTTCACAGAAGTTTTTCCCTCCCCTGAAGGATCTCTTTCATGCTAGATGCCGCTCCTACCTCACCTAGATCACAGAGTGCCTCACACAGCTGATGACAGACCTTAATTACAGACACAGGCAGAGGCTGCTGCACCGAGCTGAGTGCAGACCACAGCCGACATATTCCTTTGACGCTTTAAGGATGGATGTAGCTTAAAGATGCCCTTTGTCGTCATGACACACCAATGCAGCCCTGGCGAGTAACTCGCCGGGGCTACATTGGTGCATCATGCCAACCCTTCCAGATTTTCTCAAGCCTGTAGAGTCGGCATGATGCTTGAATGCAGCACTGGCGAGTTACTCGCAAGGGCTGCATTCATACATTATGACGACCAAGGCATGACGCATTAAGGCATTATGCTGTCCTTAAAGGGTTAATCTGTGTCGTGTGTACTGTCCACCAAGTGCAGACATCTGATACAAGACACCCCTGAGGCGGTGTCAGTTTTCCTGTAAACCTTGCATTTGCACGGATAATGTTTGGACCCCAGAACTTAGTCAATAGGAAGGAACCTGGTTAGTCATTTTTTTGGCTCCCTATACAACCATATTTAGTTAATACTATCAGGAATAGTCAGTACTGACCGACCCAACTTAGTCATTCATTATTCAGTATTAAGCCTTAGCTATTTTTAGTTTTGCCTTAGTCATTTGTGACTAGTAGAAGAGCAGTTTGTCATTCTGACAAATGTTCCTATGACAAACCTGGGAAGTAGTATATAATGTATTGGAACGGGACTATGCTTAAGTACTGTTTATTACTCAATCGACATGCAGCCAATCAGAGGCCTCCATTTAATCACGTGACCGGAAGTGACCTACTTAGGGGATTAGTGGTGACGTCACGTGACCTAGTTAGCCAATCAGAGGCCGCCATTTGGTCACTTGACCGGAAGTGACGTCATATGACCTACTTATGGACCGGAAGTGACGTCATATGACCTACTTAGGGGACCGGAAGTGGCGTCATATGACCTAATTTAGGATCACGTGACCGGAAGTGACCTGATGAGTCACGTGACCGGAAGTGACGTCACATGACCTAATGGACAACCGGAAGTGAGTGACCTCATTGAGGATCACGTGACCGGAAGTGACCTGATTGATCACGTGACCGGAAGAAGAAGTGACGTCACTCTAGGGGGGTGGGGGGGGCACTCTAAGGGGCGTTTGTCTCTTTTAAGAAAAAAAGAAAGAAAAGAATTTAATCGAGAGACACACTTCTTCCTCTCGAGAGGAAGAAGTGTGTCTCTTAATTTTTTTGTTTAGGAAGTGACTTGATGAGGCACGTGACTAGAAGTGACGTCGTCACATGAGTGACACTTTAAGAGGCCACGCGACTTACTAATAAAAGAAGACGTATAAAAATAAAAACACAACAATAATAATTTTTTTTTTTTTTTTTTTTTTTCGCACTCTTTCCGTTTTTGTCTTCACGAAAAGCTCTAAGTGATCGTCGCACACCGCTGTCGGAATCCACTTTCGTTTCTCTCTGAAGTACGTCTCTCTCAGGCGAGGTTTGACTAGGTCATCCAACGTGTCACCACTGAGAGCCATGTAAAGACTGTCGGTGTCCATTTGACAAAGAGCATAATCGCGCCGATCGACGAATCTATCCAAGAAGTCGTTTGTGAACTCTAACATTTTCAACTTCGCATACTGGTATACCATGAACCCTTTTTGAACAGGGAGGTTGTTCTTGACTGTTTTCGGTTGTAGTTCGACTTCAAACAGATCAGAACTCAACTCGGACGCCTTTTTGAAGCGCCACGAATTGGCCAATAGTTCGAACTTCCGACTGTCAGTGTATCTCACCGCCGTGTGTTTTTCTTTGTTGCAGATTGTTTTACCGTACGTGGCGTTTCCCATTAACTTGTAACAGTCTGACAGAATTTTCTCGTTCTCGTTCACGTCGCCACGTCTTCGCGCCGCCGTTACTTCGTCCGCGAAACCGGCAAAGGAGCGTTTAGGTAGGTATTCTACGACCAGCTGCACTTTGGTGACTATCAAACCATGCTCTAAATACCACTTGAGAAGGGGCGTTCCCAAGAGAATATTTTTTCCGTGGTAACTCCCTATCAGACATCTCTGAGGGGTGTTCAACAGCTTTTCTTCCTGCGCAAAGTCTGACATGTGAGGTCCTATGTCTGATTTTGAAACGGACACGTTCTTGAAAACGGGGGTCATTCCTTCGAAGCAGTCTCGTAGGTGAGGCGGCGTAGTGATGTCCACTTGAACTAAACCGAACATTTTCCCGTCTTTGACAGCGGAAAGGATGTCGCTCCCGCTCATTGCGTTTCGAGACACTTTCAAAGCGTCAACCTTCCAGTGTTGTTGGGAGGCCTTAACCCGCTCATCTCGACGCTTCATCTCTCTCCATTCGCACTCCCACACGACGACTAGCTTGTGACCTAGCGCTTTCAAGTAAGCGCTTACTCTAGCCGTTCTGTCGCGTCTCTCCTCCCTCAGTGAAGCGCACTGATATCGGTGCGACGGTATGCACTCGTGAGCGTGGAACCAACACCCGTGAAACTGGAAAACCGTATTAGAGGCCGCTTGAAACCCGTCGACGCGAATTCTTCGACAGCCTAGAACCATCTCTCCGCCGTTGAAAGCGTGGCGCAGTTTCACGTCGCGGTCGTGCTCTACGAAGCATAACCACTCCAAAGCGCTGTGAGAGTTTCTTTGCCTAATTTCGGGCTTGAACTCGGTCTCAGGTCGTCTCACCGCGTAATAGCCCGTGCAGTGCGCTTCGCTCATGCAGTGCAAATACAGAGAGTTAGCGTCTAGGCCTAGGATGTGCTGGCACGGTCTCGCTTCTTCGCCGTACTTGTGCTCCCTTATCCGCGTGGTGCCCTTCTCGTGAAATCTATGGAAGATGATGGAAGGACCGCCGACTAGATTTTCTTTGATCAGAGCGTGGAGGACGGCGTCGAACTGGGGGAACGTTGTGAACGCGTCTTCTAGGTTTTGGAAGAGGAACCGTAAAGTCAAACCGGCGAGAGAAACCCCGTCTTTCAACATGTCAATGCCGCGATCTTGGAAAAATTTAACGTGATTTTTCAGAGCTTCTATGAAAGGTTTGACGTCTTTGTTGTTGTAGTGGATCAAGTAATCTCCCATAGTTTGCATCTTCTCGTCGGACCAAACTTTCTGACCTGCAGCGTAGTCGGATTCGGACATTTTGACGCCCGACAGTTCGCTGTCAAAAGCCGATCTCGGTGGCAGTGTTCTGTTTCCCAGTTTCCTGGTAGACGTCATCCATTCGTAAGGAAAGTGACCTTTCTCTTCGTTTCTGGTGAAAGCTCGCAAATAGTTCGCGTAGTTGTAACCGGGTGCCAAATAGTTGACTACGTCCAAGAAAACCGTGTGCTGTGTATAAACCGCCAAGTATTGATTGCTTCTCTTTATGACGCTGAATTCTTGGTTTCTTCGGTCTCCGGAGGCAAAGAACGAGTGAAGGCGTATTTTGATCAGGTCCAAGTCGTAAAGCCCCGAGTTGAAGCCCACGACTGGAGCTTGACGGATGTATCTCAGAAGCCGCTTCTTCAGTTGAACTAACGGGTGTCTGGTCTGAGCCGCAGCGAAGCCGCCTGGAGAAGGGGTGAATGTCGCCTCCTCCAGCAGGAGAGCTTCACCTATCGCCGCATCTAACTTCGCTAACGTCGGTCGGTAAAGTTCTAGCACAGCTTCCCCGATGACTTTGGCGTTCTCGTTTATGTGATTTAAAACTCGGTCCAACAAGGGGTTGGAATCTGCATCGGATTCTCTGACAAAGCAGACTGGCCCCTCCCACCCCGGAAAGTCGGATGCGACGCTAGCCGACAAAGGGACGTGATCCCACAGCAGGGACACGTGTTCCGTCGACGGTTCTCTGCACGGTCTGAAGAAAGCCTCGAAATCGAAGGTGATCTTGTAAGGGTAGATTCCGGAATGTCCGTCGGGAGGAAAAATGGAGAAGTCTGCTAGCGCTTCGAAAATCGTTCTCGAATTTTGGTAGATGCCACCTACGTAGCGCAACTTGCCTTGTCGGCAAGAGGAAAGCTGGTTCCTGTGTCTCTTCAGCAAGAACTCGGTGGTGAACGCCGCCTTACACTTGCAACATTCGTATATGCCATCGTACGCGTTGAAGTGCTCGACCAGAGAGACGTGCAAACCGCCTTTCGCCGTCAGGTGTAGGTTGACTTTACCTCGGGCGGCCAGAGTTCTGGAAGGCGGTCTGATCAGAGTAACGCGTCTTCTCAACTTCCGCCCCGGCACCTGACGCGACGCGGTGTAAACCGCTATTTGTACGTCAAACAAGTTCTCTAACGCGGGTAAGTCGCGGATGTTCAAACCCGGAAAGGTTTCAGGTGTGGCAGCGGGACAGAACTGACGTAACAAATCTGAAGCGCGCTTGCTGGTGTTGTATAAGTGAAAGGAAATGCAGCGGAAGACGCAGAGGTTGTCCTTGTTGGGAAAATCTAACACGCCGCTTCTCTTTCCAACTCGACCGGCCTGAGTGATCCTACCGCCAATGGGAAATTCCCCCGGTCCCATGTAAACGCAAATGTTCAAATTGGTAGGAAAAAGAACGTGCCACTTGGTGTCAGCGTCGCAAAGTTTCCGTACTTCCTCGCAAGCGACGGTGTTTTCCATGTTTGAGAGGAGCTCTTCCAAAGTTTCTGAATTAGTTATAGTAGGGAGCAGTTGTATGAGAGTTGCGTTGTTCTGGGAGGCGTGAAAGTAGCGCAGTTTGCTCTTGTTTTCTCTGTGTTGTAAGAGTAAGCCTACCGAGAAACCCACTTTGTATCTGAATCTTTGCGTGAAGTGAATGCGACGCATAGTATCTACAGCGTCACTCAACTCGCCGGTTGGTAGCCTGAAGTTTGTTACACTCACGCGAGTCCCGTGCATCCTGACGCCCGTTTGTATTGCAGGCCAATTCGCCGTGAACGTTTCCTCACCGTTCGGTACAGCACATATATGCGCGGAGGGATAGTCACCCCGTCCAGAGATTCGCGTCGACAGGTGATCTTTCGGCAATCGCCTTCGCCGCATAGAGGGAAAAACTTAGGTATTACTCTACATTTTTCTACGTGTCTCTCATGATTGTACGGTCTTTTAAAAATTTTGAAACACTTTTCGCAGACGTACTGCGTCATGTTTTTTTTTGTTTTTTTTTGTTTTTTCACTTAGTTACCAATTAAAAAAAGTTTTTCCAACTACTTAGCCGTCTATCTATCTATCTATCAATCTATCTGTCTATCTATCTATCTATCTATCTATCTGTCTGCTGTCTGTGTATCTGTCTGTCTGTCTCATACAGCGTACGTCAAACACTGTGTGTGTGCGCGCGTGAGCGTTGAGCGTCTCTCATTCCAAATCTATACCTAGAAATTTGAGAATAATCTCTGTTTTGTCATCCAACTCTTTGAGCGCTCTGGCGGACAGCGTCACCCCCTGCTGTGTGGGTTTTTTGTCAGGACCTTCGTACTTGCGCACGTGGATGAGGTTCTTACCGCTGTAGTAGCTCACAGCTGCATACACTTCGCCCTCCTCATCCAGCACTGTGAACCAGGGGGTGTGATTAGGTCTTCCTTGCGCGGACGCTGTGTCGCGTATGCGCACCACTGCGCGGATCTCGGCGATGCACGCTATTAGCTCGCGCAGCGCGTTGGCAGTGAAGTGCACTCGCTTGCTTCTGGTCAGAGATACCTCTTTCACCTGGCCGTCTTTTGTGTAGCGCGGCCTCCTAGACAGTCTAGCTTCGTCCTCCCAGATCTCCAGCGTCAAAGTCCCGTCTAAGCAGAACTCTAACCCGAGAGGACGGGGGGTTTTCTCTGCTTCTTCTCGTCCATCTTCTTCTTTTTCTTGTATTTTTCTCTTCTAAGTAGGCCTTGTTGTTCTGGAACCCGCCTTAGAACGTTTCAGACCCGCAAGAAGAGTAACACCATCAGCGTGAGCTGAATCAGCAGCAGAACCAATAACAGGAGCAGCGTCAGCGCTGGTATCCGACGACTCGTTGTTGGAACAGAGCAGCCACACGCCGTCGGTGCTGAGTGTAGCGGTAGAAGATGAAGCGCCGCCGCCCTCGTAAGGTGGCGGTGAGGGCAGTCGCCACGGACCGGACGCGCTACCAGTGGAAGTGAGGTCGAAAGTAGTAGAAGAGGGGAGCCGAAAAAACGTACCGTCCACCCGTTGCCCTTCGGGTTTGTCGTACGCCTCGTCGTCAGCGTCGTTCTCTGTCTCACCCTGTTGCTGCTGCTCCTCCTCCTCCTTCTCTTCTAGGGGCTGAGTGTCCGAATAGCTGTAAGTCTCAGCACGAGCGGCGTCGATGGCGTTGGTTGATGTAGTGGTGGAGAGGGGCTGTGCAACGTGCGGCAGGTCAACAAAATCAGCAACAGTAGTGGGGAGGTAAAAACCCGGTTGCCAGTACTGCGCTGTGCCAGGAGAGTTGTCGTCAGTAGTAGTAGCGGTAGCAGAAGGTGCAGCAGCAGCAGCAGCAGCAGCAGCAGCAGCAGCAGCAGGCGCAACAGTAGCAGGCGCAGCAGTAGCAGGCGCAGCAGTAGCAGGCGCAGCAGTAGCAGGCGCAGCAGTAGCAGGCGCAGCAGCAGCAGCAGCACGAAGAGCACCAGCAGCACGAGGATCACCAGCACCAGCAGCAGCAGCACGAGGAGCAGCAGCAGCAGCAGCAGGCGGGGCAGCAGTAGCAGCGGCAGCGTGCTTAGCAGCAACGTGTACCGTCGCGAGTGTAACAACGTCGCTAGCACGACGACTACTACCAGTAGTACTGCTACTACTACCACTACTACTACTACTACTACTACTACTACTACTACTACTACCGCTACTACTACTACTACTACTACTGCTGCGAGCGCTCGCTACAGCGGGAGGGTGATAAGACCAAGCGGTTGCGGCGGTAGTCTCATCTTCAGTAGCAAGAGGAGGCACTGACGCTAAACGAGGGCTGTTCCGCATAGTCTTCTTGTTCTTGAACTTGCTTAGATCCTTGGATGGCGCTAGGTGTTGTCTTTTGCTCATGGTGGTGACTGTAGAGAGCGGCAAAAGACTGAGTGAGTGAATGGGGGTTTCCAGTCCCCTTATATACGCCTTCTTGCTTCTAGAGCTAAGCTACTTACTGCCCTGTTCAGCTGCCGCCGGCTGACCGGCGGCCATTCACAAAGAGAAACAAAAGACATAATGCATGACGTTTTCAGCTGGATCCCTTTCCCCCCTTTTGAGAGATCGACTGTCATGAGCTAAGCTACTTACCACCCTGTTCAGCAATTCAACGCGCATTAGCTGTATAAAGGATTAAGCGGTTGCTGCCGCCGGCTGACTGGCGGCCATTCACAAAGAGAAACAAAAGACATAATGCATGACGTTTTCAGCTGGATCCCTTTCCCCCCTTTTGAGAGATCGACTGTCATGAGCTAAGCTACTTACCACCCTGTTCAGCAATTCAACGCGCATTAGCTGTATAAAGGATTAACGGTCATGAGCTTAGAGTGTGTATACAAAAAAACTACAGGAGGCGTGTGGCGTGAAGCAGGACCCCCTAAGACAAGCGTGTCTGTCTGTGAGTAGAGTCGTGTGCATGTGGTGAGCGACTTAAGTGTAAAACAAAAAAAAATCACCGCCTCCTGCCGTGGTGAGTAGACCGGGCCGGCCGGCGGCGGCCGGCTAGTTCAATAGGGGTGACAGCTGACTAAGGCTGTGCATGAAAAAATCCGATTTTCACCTGACCTATGACGTTTGTTACAATGAATGTCAGAGGGAGAGGGAGTCGTCCTCCGGTAGGGGGTAGGAGGTAAGGCTATGGATGAGGAAAAAACACCATTTTCAGCTGGTCTCCACCGATAGCGATGACATACTCCTCGTCATCTAAGCTCTTAAGAAGCTCTTAAGGAGCGGAGCGGCTGAAAAGCGTCATGCGGACAGGTCGCTAGACAGCTGGGGTGCTGTTGGAAATAGGATTAAACTCCCTCTGTATAAAAGCTCTGATTTCTGTTGGAAAAAAACCATATCGCCTCTGACCACAGTAACGTCTACTACCACCACCACCGCCACCACCGCTGCCGCCACCACCGCTGCCGCCGCCGCTGCCGCCGCCGCCGCCGCCGCCAAGACGAGACGAGATGGCTCAAGCTATTCCACTTTCAAGCTCGCCTTCACCCCCTTGTCCACCTGAAAAGTTAATGCGGCTTGACGACGTGAGACGCGCGGTGCAGACTGATGGGGAGAATAGAGAGGTAGGATAGCGGCGCTTAGCATATAGCGACGCCTTGCTTCGTCAACTAGGTAAAGAGTTGAGCGGATCTTGGAGAGAGTTGGGCAGTAGCTTAAAAGTTACCGCCGCCCGTATGGATGCTCTAGTAGAGCGCAGTGTCAAGACACCGAAGGAGCTGTGTACGGCGATGTTCCGAGTCTGGTGGGGTGAAACCCCGCATCGTCATAGATGGGGAGAGCTCGGCCGCGTCTTCACCCGCATTAGACGAGTGGAACTGTTGGCTCAGTGGATGACCCTTCTCAACAGGCAGGGGTTGGATTTCAAGAACCCCGACTCGCACGCGATGCATAAGCACTTGGGCGCCCTCGGCAGACGCCTAGGTAGCAGGTGGAAAGAGGTGGGGGGACATTTAAAATTGTCGCCTGAGAGGTTAGATAAGATCGCTGAAGAATGCGAATACGGAGGAAGTCCCGCTGAGTGGGCCTTCCGAGTGTTGAAAATGTGGCAAGCTGAAGCTGACGGTGCCGGCAGTACACCTTTTGAACTCCTTCGAGTGTTGACTGAGGACATGGGAAAGTTTGACCTCGGCATCGCGATATTACTTGACTTTATCAAGAAAGAAACAACGAGAACAACGGACATGTGAATTGTTGTGTTTTATTTTCATACGTCTTCTTTATTAGTAAGTAAAAAAAAATATTATAACAATTAAGTCGCGTGTCCTCTTAAAGTGTCACTTCCTCCGGTCGCGGCTGATCGCCTCATCAAGGCATGTGATAAACAAAAAAATTAAGAGACACACTTCTTCCTCTCGAGAGGAAGAAGTGTGTCTCTCGATTAAATTCTTTTCTTTCTTTTTTTCTTAAAAGAGACAAACGCCCCTTAGAGTGCCCCCCCCCACCCCCCTAGAGTGCCCCCCTCCCCCCTCCCCCCTCCCCTCCCCTCCCCTCCCCCCCACCTGCCCCATGCATCCTAAAAGCGCCCCCCTCCCCATGCATCTTAAAGGGGCCCCCCTCCCCCCCTCCCCCCCTCCCCCCCTCCCCTCCCCTCCCCTCCCCCCTTATACACTCTAAAGAACACTTCTACCTAGTTCAATAAGTCACTTCCAGTCGCTCATAAAAAAATAAAAATGAAAAAACAAACTTATATTGTTGTGTTTTTTATTGGTTTACCAAAAAAAATAAGAGACTCGCCTCCTCCTCCTCCTCCTCCAAAAAAGATATATATCACATTTTAAAGCGCGTGACCCCTTAAAGACGCTCATCTCTTCATTAAGTCGCGTGACGTCACTTCTTCTTCCGGTCACGTGATCAATCAGGTCACTTCCGGTCACGTGATCCTCAATGAGGTCACTCACTTCCAGTTGTCCATTAGGTCATGTGACGTCACTTCCGGTCACGCGACTCATCAGGTCACTTCCGGTCACGTGATCCTAAATTAGGTCATATGACGTCACTTCCGGTCCCCTAAGTAGATCATATGACGTCACTTCCGGTCCATAAGTAGGTCATATGACGTCACTTCCGGTCACGTGACCAAATGGCGGCCTCTGATTGGCTTACTAGGTCACGTGACGTCACCACTAATCCCCTAAGTAGGTCACTTCCGGTCACGTGACCAAATGGAGGCCTCTGATTGGCTGCATGTCGATTGAGTAATAAACAGTACTTAAGCATAGTCCCGTTCCGATACATTATATACTACTCTGGGACTACAAACCAAGGCCGGTAGCATTTCGATTATCAGTGTGGCAGGGCTTTCCTGATGTTGGCTCACCAACAATGTTTTATTTTGTTGCTTTTCTGGAAACTTCCTGGTAGTATTCCAGACATAGCACATATTCCTGACAAGCCAACACTATGTTCATCATAAATCGTTCTCTTTTTTGCTTTGACCTAAGCAGTTTTTGATATTAAAAGGGCCATGAACTATGGCCTACGTTGTTCCTCTGTGAGGTAGCAATAATGTGTGATGAGCATCCTAGTTAAGCAGTTTGTGGCATTGTCTAACTCTCATCCCATGTAAAATGACAAATTAGAAAGATTACTTCACTTTGATTTTGCCCTCAAATACTACAAGGTAAAACAGAAAGGAATAGATAAATTTTACTGATGACTTTATGTCTGTCTGTCAATCTTAAATAATTGTATATGATATCACCAGGGTGCCACTCTGCCTTCAATATTAGGAGAGGACACGTTCATCTAAGAAAACTATCTATCATACGTTTTTTCAGTTGATTTTGAGCCCCGAGAAAGATATCAGTTCTGTGTTCTATTACTGTCCACTGATAGTAACTGAGCTCCTGAGCAGAAATAATTGGATAACTGTATCATGATGAGTTCTATGTAAAATGTTAACCCTCTGATATACATTCAGAGTATCATATTTCTGGAGGGGCTAGGCAATAGAACCAATATCACCTATCAGGGTAAATATATCTACCCGGCCTGGACAGTCCGGGATTTACTCCACTGCAGGGAAAGAAGCCTGAAGGGGAGGTTTCACTAACAAGGGGAGATTCTCCCTTAATTAACACAGCCCCCTCGTGGAGGGTCGGCCCTTATCTACAGGGATAAGGGCTGCCAGAGGAGATAAGGGCTGCAACAGGTCGGCCCCTCCAAAGATGAATCTCCCAGTGCAGTATCTTATACAGGCCAGTGTTGTGGTAAGGAAGGGGTAACGGAGGAGGGGAGTCCACATTTAAATATAGCCTTATGTAGGCTATATTTTGACATTTAAATCATTATATCTCAAAGGATACAAGACTGATATACAAGCCCATTCACACACAACTATTTGACTATATTGTCTACCTACATAAAGGTTAATCATTTTCAGCAAATAATGGTATATCGAAACCCCCTCACCCCACTTTCTCCCTCTAAGGTATTAAAGGCAGGTGTTCCCCTACAGGTGCTGCCCCTACTGATGTCACTGTTGAGGCAGCCCTGCGGGAAGGCTTCAATCACGGGGTGGGCTCAAAACAGGCTCCTAATGATGACTCAAACAAAAAGTAAACAGAAGGTTTGTTTCAGGTAACATGGGAAGAAAATGTAATTCTATTTTTTATCTTTTCTTTAAACATATATGTACTAGTCAGCTTTTCTACATACGGCTGTGTCTCACGATCTTGGGCCAATGTTTTCATCTCTGACCAGGTGCCAGCTCTGACTGGGTGCCAGCTCTGACCGGCCTGAAGATAAACGGGTTATTTAGGGCAGAGATGATGATAGAATTTGGCTGAAAAGGTTAATGGATGTTATAACTCTTTAAACTAGTAATTATTTGCCCATATTTATCATCATCTGCCCTAAATAACCCGTGTCTATTCACGCCGGTCAGAGCTGGCACCCGGTCAGAGCTGGCACCCGGTCAGAGCTGGCACCCGGTCAGAGACGAAAACATTGGCTCAAGGTCGTGAGACACAGCCGTACACTAAAATTTACCAAAGAAGGGTGAAAATACAAAAATGTCTTCATGATTAGATAAAGAAACATAGGGTCAGCCTTGTTTAGATAGGGTCGGTCGGCTGACCTGACACAAACCTTCCCCAGTTGCCAGTACAGTTTGCTGTCATTGCTGGCTTGCCTGAAGGTGTAAATACAAGAGCTCATCAGGGGAGTACCTTTCGGAATCTGATGCTGACAGTTGGTGGAACAAGACAGATATCATATTTCGAGAGTGCTAATAGCTCTGAAATGTTGATTTAGAGGTCGGATAGATGCAAAGATAACTATTAGACTTGCAGGTAGGGGAGCTAGATAGTGTGCACTGACAAACATCTGAGTATCATATCACTAGGACTGCTCACTAATAACAGTCAAGCACTTTGGTAAGTACTAGGCAATACTGGATTTACAGAGTCTAATAAGAAAAGTGTTTGCTCCATCCCAGCGGTGAGTAGTTAGAATATTAGCGTCCTTA
Source organism: Harmothoe impar (assembly GCA_947462335.1). NCBI lineage: Eukaryota > Metazoa > Annelida > Polychaeta > Phyllodocida > Polynoidae > Harmothoe > Harmothoe impar. The sequence continues at coordinate 78,380,576 of OX381708.1, forward strand.
AAAGGAAAAAAACATTGGATGAGGTGAATTAATTTCCGCTAAGAAATTAGTTTTGTGTCCATTCAGGACGGTTTATGTGCAAGAGATTAATCTGTGCCAGCATTGTGAGGTTCTCAATATGATATGTTCTAAAAGCAAAAAAAGCAAACAGAATAATCGGTGCTAATGCAAGAAAGGAAGTACTCAAGGAAGACTAAATGTATAAATACATTTCAATCAACCAAAGGTGCATTGATAAAATCTTTCTATGTCCTTATTCTCTACTTAATTGAACGATTCAACCAAATTGATTACTCCCCATGTGGCATTCGGGAAGGAAAACCAAATACAATACCATAAATGTAAAAGAGTGCTGCCATGCTATCGAAATAGGCAAACTGCTGTTGCAGTGAAATTACTGCTCAAAATTAAACTTTGCATTCTAAAAACCTAGCAAAAAAGTTTTTGTTTCAGGTCACCCGACCGACCCTATATGAATTGGGCCGACCCTACGTTTTTTATGCAATTTTGAAGGACTTTTATTTTTACCCCTTTTTGGTCAATTTTAGGGTTCCCAGAGAGGCTGGCGCTGTTCCGCGTAGTCTTCTTGTTCTTGAACTTGCTTAGATCCTTGGATGGCGCTAGGTGTTGTCTTTTGCTCATGGTGGTGACTGTAGAGAGCGGCAAAAGACTGAGTGAGTGAATGGGGGTTTCCAGTCCCCTTATATACGCCTTCTTGCTTCTAGAGCTAAGCTACTTACTGCCCTGTTCAGCTGCCGCCGGCTGACCGGCGGCCATTCACAAAGAGAAACAAAAGACATAATGCATGACGTTTTCAGCTGGATCCCTTTCCCCCCTTTTGAGAGATCGACTGTCATGAGCTAAGCTACTTACCACCCTGTTCAGCAATTCAACGCGCATTAGCTGTATAAAGGATTAAGCGGTTGCTGCCGCCGGCTGACTGGCGGCCATTCACAAAGAGAAACAAAAGACATAATGCATGACGTTTTCAGCTGGATCCCTTTCCCCCCTTTTGAGAGATCGACTGTCATGAGCTAAGCTACTTACCACCCTGTTCAGCAATTCAACGCGCATTAGCTGTATAAAGGATTAACGGTCATGAGCTTAGAGTGTGTATACAAAAAAACTACAGGAGGCGTGTGGCGTGAAGCAGGACCCCCTAAGACAAGCGTGTCTGTCTGTGAGTAGAGTCGTGTGCATGTGGTGAGCGACTTAAGTGTAAAACAAAAAAAAATCACCGCCTCCTGCCGTGGTGAGTAGACCGGGCCGGCCGGCGGCGGCCGGCTAGTTCAATAGGGGTGACAGCTGACTAAGGCTGTGCATGAAAAAATCCGATTTTCACCTGACCTATGACGTTTGTTACAATGAATGTCAGAGGGAGAGGGAGTCGTCCTCAGGTAGGGGGTAGGAGGTAAGGCTATGGATGAGGAAAAAACACCATTTTCAGCTGGTCTCCACCGATAGCGATGACATACTCCTCGTCATCTAAGCTCTTAAGAAGCTCTTAAGGAGCGGAGCGGCTGAAAAGCGTCATGCGGACAGGTCGCTAGACAGCTGGGGTGCTGTTGGAAATAGGATTAAACTCCCTCTGTATAAAAGCTCTGATTTCTGTTGGAAAAAAACCATATCGCCTCTGACCACAGTAACGTCTACTACCACCACCACCGCCACCACCGCTGCCGCCACCACCGCTGCCGCCGCTGCTGCCGCCGCCGCCGCCGCCGCCAAGACGAGACGAGATGGCTCAAGCTATTCCACTTTCAAGCTCGCCTTCACCCCCTTGTCCACCTGAAAAGTTAATGCGGCTTGACGACGTGAGACGCGCGGTGCAGACTGATGGGGAGAATAGAGAGGTAGGATAGCGGCGCTTAGCATATAGCGACGCCTTGCTTCGTCAACTAGGTAAAGAGTTGAGCGGATCTTGGAGAGAGTTGGGCAGTAGCTTAAAAGTTACCGCCGCCCGTATGGATGCTCTAGTAGAGCGCAGTGTCAAGACACCGAAGGAGCTGTGTACGGCGATGTTCCGAGTCTGGTGGGGTGAAACCCCGCATCGTCATAGATGGGGAGAGCTCGGCCGCGTCTTCACCCGCATTAGACGAGTGGAACTGTTGGCTCAGTGGATGACCCTTCTCAACAGGCAGGGGTTGGATTTCAAGAACCCCGACTCGCACGCGATGCATAAGCACTTGGGCGCCCTCGGCAGACGCCTAGGTAGCAGGTGGAAAGAGGTGGGGGGACATTTAAAATTGTCGCCTGAGAGGTTAGATAAGATCGCTGAAGAATGCGAATACGGAGGAAGTCCCGCTGAGTGGGCCTTCCGAGTGTTGAAAATGTGGCAAGCTGAAGCTGACGGTGCCGGCAGTACACCTTTTGAACTCCTTCGAGTGTTGACTGAGGACATGGGAAAGTTTGACCTCGGCATCGCGATATTACTTGACTTTATCAAGAAAGAAACAACGAGAACAACGGACATGTGAATTGTTGTGTTTTATTTTCATACGTCTTCTTTATTAGTAAGTAAAAAAAAATATTATAACAATTAAGTCGCGTGTCCTCTTAAAGTGTCACTTCCTCCGGTCGCGGCTGATCGCCTCATCAAGGCATGTGATAAACAAAAAAATTAAGAGACACACTTCTTCCTCTCGAGAGGAAGAAGTGTGTCTCTCGATTAAATTCTTTTCTTTCTTTTTTTCTTAAAAGAGACAAACGCCCCTTAGAGTGCCCCCCCCCATCCCCCTAGAGTGCCCCCCTCCCCCCTCCCCCCTCCCCTCCCCTCCCCTCCCCCCCACCTGCCCCATGCATCCTAAAAGCGCCCCCCTCCCCATGCATCTTAAAGGGGCCCCCCTCCCCCCCTCCCCCCCTCCCCCCCTCCCCTCCCCTCCCCTCCCCCCTTATACACTCTAAAGAACACTTCTACCTAGTTCAATAAGTCACTTCCAGTCGCTCATAAAAAAATAAAAATGAAAAAACAAACTTATATTGTTGTGTTTTTTATTGGTTTACCAAAAAAAATAAGAGACTCGCCTCCTCCTCCTCCTCCTCCAAAAAAGATATATATCACATTTTAAAGCGCGTGACCCCTTAAAGACGCTCATCTCTTCATTAAGTCGCGTGACGTCACTTCTTCTTCCGGTCACGTGATCAATCAGGTCACTTCCGGTCACGTGATCCTCAATGAGGTCACTCACTTCCAGTTGTCCATTAGGTCATGTGACGTCACTTCCGGTCACGCGACTCATCAGGTCACTTCCGGTCACGTGATCCTAAATTAGGTCATATGACGTCACTTCCGGTCCCCTAAGTAGATCATATGACGTCACTTCCGGTCCATAAGTAGGTCATATGACGTCACTTCCGGTCACGTGACCAAATGGCGGCCTCTGATTGGCTTACTAGGTCACGTGACGTCACCACTAATCCCCTAAGTAGGTCACTTCCGGTCACGTGACCAAATGGAGGCCTCTGATTGGCTGCATGTCGATTGAGTAATAAACAGTACTTAAGCATAGTCCCGTTCCGATACATTATATACTACTCTGGGACTACAAACCAAGGCCGGTAGCATTTCGATTATCAGTGTGGCAGGGCTTTCCTGATGTTGGCTCACCAACAATGTTTTATTTTGTTGCTTTTCTGGAAACTTCCTGGTAGTATTCCAGACATAGCACATATTCCTGACAAGCCAACACTATGTTCATCATAAATCGTTCTCTTTTTTGCTTTGACCTAAGCAGTTTTTGATATTAAAAGGGCCATGAACTATGGCCTACGTTGTTCCTCTGTGAGGTAGCAATAATGTGTGATGAGCATCCTAGTTAAGCAGTTTGTGGCATTGTCTAACTCTCATCCCATGTAAAATGACAAATTAGAAAGATTACTTCACTTTGATTTTGCCCTCAAATACTACAAGGTAAAACAGAAAGGAATAGATAAATTTTACTGATGACTTTATGTCTGTCTGTCAATCTTAAATAATTGTATATGATATCACCAGGGTGCCACTCTGCCTTCAATATTAGGAGAGGACACGTTCATCTAAGAAAACTATCTATCATACGTTTTTTCAGTTGATTTTGAGCCCCGAGAAAGATATCAGTTCTGTGTTCTATTACTGTCCACTGATAGTAACTGAGCTCCTGAGCAGAAATAATTGGATAACTGTATCATGATGAGTTCTATGTAAAATGTTAACCCTCTGATATACATTCAGAGTATCATATTTCTGGAGGGGCTAGGCAATAGAACCAATATCACCTATCAGGGTAAATATATCTACCCGGCCTGGACAGTCCGGGATTTACTCCACTGCAGGGAAAGAAGCCTGAAGGGGAGGTTTCACTAACAAGGGGAGATTCTCCCTTAATTAACACAGCCCCCTCGTGGAGGGTCGGCCCTTATCTACAGGGATAAGGGCTGCCAGAGGAGATAAGGGCTGCAACAGGTCGGCCCCTCCAAAGATGAATCTCCCAGTGCAGTATCTTATACAGGCCAGTGTTGTGGTAAGGAAGGGGTAACGGAGGAGGGGAGTCCACATTTAAATATAGCCTTATGTAGGCTATATTTTGACATTTAAATCATTATATCTCAAAGGATACAAGACTGATATACAAGCCCATTCACACACAACTATTTGACTATATTGTCTACCTACATAAAGGTTAATCATTTTCAGCAAATAATGGTATATCGAAACCCCCTCACCCCACTTTCTCCCTCTAAGGTATTAAAGGCAGGTGTTCCCCTACAGGTGCTGCCCCTACTGATGTCACTGTTGAGGCAGCCCTGCGGGAAGGCTTCAATCACGGGGTGGGCTCAAAACAGGCTCCTAATGATGACTCAAACAAAAAGTAAACAGAAGGTTTGTTTCAGGTAACATGGGAAGAAAATGTAATTCTATTTTTTATCTTTTCTTTAAACATATGGGTCGGATCGAAAAAAAATGCTGATCTGGGGGTACATAAGGACAAAACACAAAATTCACAATTTCACTTAACAATTTTATTTTCCTGAAAGGGTAGCATCTTGGCTCCCTGAAACCGCTGGGGAACTCTGTTTCGCCCAAGAATGCAGTTTTTATTCACCGTAGACCACATGCTACCCTAATCCCGAGGCGTCTGTGACGTTAATGAATTGTGCACTGCAGGAAACTCTTTCAAAGTGACCTAGGTATTCCAAATTTTGGCTCCTAGTTGGTTGACTAGGTACTATTAATCCTGGGAAGTTTCAAAGCTGTAAGTCATAAATTAAAAAAATTGTGGTATTTTTAATTCTGTAGAAAATAGAGAAATCCAAAGCATTCTATTACACTTTACTAACTTTAGCCTAGTTTCCTTAATCTTGCTTTGATTACCATCAAAATTACTGTCTAATGTCCTTAGTACATCTGGTTGACAAAGCAAAAGGTTTTAGGTGTGAGTTTCCGACCGGTTGGTCACACTAGTGTGTGCAACATGGTACCAAATACCCAGTTAACGTCACAGACGCCTCGAGTTTCACAGTAATATACTAGAATGGTCACAGAATCATTAAAAGTGTTTAGAGCATCTTAATACCTTACACACATGTACAGGACAGGTTGGTGCATGGTTTAGAACCTTAATTAAAACATTTTTACAATTTTTTGAGTATGTGCTCAGTCTTTAAACCCAAAAAAGTCACTTTTTTACCGTGTGTCGGCACACGCAGCACCACACAATCAAAATATTTACATTATAATGGAACCTCCTGGGCTCTAGTCTACAAGGCAAACCTGTTTGCAATCATTTAAAACAGTAATAAAGACCCTACTAGCACTAGCAGGGCCATACTAGCTGTCTGGCTAAACCCATACATTTACCCGGTTAACGTCACAGACGCCTCGGATAGCTCTACTATAATAGCGCTTCACTAGAATGGTCACACAGCCATCACAAGTGCTCAGAACCTCTTGAAATCTTACACACTCATACAAAACATGTTACTGCACTGTCTTATGCCAAGATAGCATTAGATATACCACATTTTCACCATGCACTATGTCTTTAAAAAAAATAAAGTCACTTTTTTACCGTGTGCCCTGATGCGCAGCACCACACAATCAAAATATTTACATTATAATGGAACCTCCTGGGCTCTATTCTACAAGGCAAACCTGTTTACAACCATTTAAAACAGTAGTAAAGACCCTACTAGCACTAGCAGGGCCATACTAGCTGTCTGGCTAAACCCATACATTTACCCGGTTAACGTCACAGACGCCTCGGATAGCTCTACTATAATAGCGCTTCACTAGAATGGTCACACAGCCATCACAAGTGCTCAGAACCTCTTGAAACCTTACACACTCATACAAAACATGTTACTGCACTGTCTTATGCCAAGATAGCATTAGATATACCACATTTTCACCATGCACTATGTCTTTAAAAAAAATAAAGTCACTTTTTTACCGTGTGCCCTGATGCGCAGCACCACACAATCAAAATATTTACATTATAATGGAACCTCCTGGGCCCTATTCTACAAGGCAAACCTGTTTGCAACCATTTAAAACAGTAATAAAGACCCTACTAGCACTAGCAGGGCCATACTAGCTGTCTGGCTAAACCCATACATTTACCCGGTTAACGTCACAGACGCCTCGGATAGCTCTACTATAATAGCGCTTCACTAGAATGGTCACACAGCCATCACAAGTGCTCAGAACCTCTTGAAATCTTACACACTCATACAAAACATGTTACTGCACTGTCTTATGCCAAGATAGCATTAGATATACCACATTTTCACCATGCACTATGTCTTTAAAAAAAATAAAGTCACTTTTTTACCGTGTGCCCTGATGCGCAGCACCACACAATCAAAATATTTACATTATAATGGAACCTCCTGGGCCCTATTCTACAAGGCAAACCTGTTTGCAACCATTTAAAACAGTAATAAAGACCCTACTAGCACTAGCAGGGCCATACTAGCTGTCTGGCTAAACCCATACATTTACCCGGTTAACGTCACAGACGCCTCGGATAGCTCTACTATAATAGCGCTTCACTAGAATGGTCACACAGCCATCACAAGTGCTCAGAACCTCTTGAAATCTTACACACTCATACAAAACATGTTACTGCACTGTCTTATGCCAAGATAGCATTAGATATACCACATTTTGACCATGCACTATGTCTTTAAAAAAAATAAAGTCACATTTTTACCGTGTGCCCTGATGCGCAGCACCACACAATCAAAATATTTACATTATAATGGAACCTCCTGGGCCCTATTCTACAAGGCAAACCTGTTTACAATCATTTAAAACAGTAATAAAGACCCTACTAGCACTAGCAGGGCCATACTAGCTGTCTGGCTAAACCCATACATTTACCCGGTTAACGTCACAGACGCCTCGGATAGCTCTACTATAATAGCGCTTCACTAGAATGGTCACACAGCCATCACAAGTGCTCAGAACCTCTTGAAATCTTACACACTCATACAAAACATGTTACTGCACTGTCTTATGCCAAGATAGCATTAGATATACCACATTTTGACCATGCACTATGTCTTTAAAAAAAATAAAGTCACTTTTTTACCGTGTGCCCTGATGCGCAGCACCACACAATCAAAATATTTACATTATAATGGAACCTCCTGGGCCCTATTCTACAAGGCAAACCTGTTTGCAATCATTTAAAACAGTAATAAAGACCCTACTAGCACTAGCAGGGCCATACTAGCTGTCTGGCTAAACCCATACATTTACCCGGTTAACGTCACAGACGCCTCGGGTATAATAGTGCTATACTAAAACGGTCACACAGCCATTAGAAGTGATCAGAACCTCTTGAAACCTTACACACTCATACATAACATGTTACTGCATTGTCTTATGTCAAGATAGCATTAGATATACCACATTTTGACCATGCACTATGTCTATAATAAAAATAAAACACATTTTACCATGTGCTCGCGATTGGGAGCATCGCGCTATCAAAATATTTACAATACAAAGGAACCTCCTTGGCTCTAGTCTACAAGGCAAACCTGTTTGCAATCATTTAAAACAGTAATAAAGACCCTACTAGCACTAGCAGGGCCATACTAGCTGTCTGGCTAAACCCATACATTTACCCGGTTAACGTCACAGACGCCTCGGATATCTCTAATATCGGATCAAGTTCAAGTCCAGGGGCATTCAAAGTGTTGGCATCATGGTTGAAGTTCTTCAAGATGTCAGGAAGAGTGTGTTCACCTCCTTCAGGACTGCACTGGGCAGTGCATACATGGATGCTAGCTTGCCGTGGGTTGAGATGCGCTTTGGGGCTGCAGCGAGCCTTGTGAGGATGTCGGTTGTAGGCAGACGGATGAGGTCCTTCCTTGGTGGCCATTGGAACCGGTTCAGTGCTTTGTTAGCACGCTCCATGAGAGCGACCTCGTACATGCCTTTGGTGTCCACTCCATCTGTCACTTTAGCGATGAACCACTGGGTGTTGTGCATGCAGGCCACGAACTCACCGACGGTGTAGCACTCCACGTCTGGGACCTCATCAACCTGGACTGGGACCTCCACAGCAACGACTGGGACTTCCACGGCCTCGACTGGGACTGGGACTGGGACCTCCACAGCACGCGCTGCCCTCCTGCGGTTACTCTTGAAGAGGACATGCTCAACCCAGCCGGGGCAGTTGCGAGTTGAGGTGTTGTCTTCCCAGCAGCAGGGACCGAAGCACGAGGTGTCTCTGACAGCGATGGAGACATTTGGTACGGCCGGAATCGCTGCGTGGACCTTCATCGTGCCAGGCAGGGAGTTGACACAGACTAGACTCTGCAGTAGAGCGCGGGCATCCTGGATCTCCTCGAGGGTGACATGGATGTAGTGCACGGCCCCCTCTTTTGCATTACCAGTGTCAACAAAGGCCTTGGCGTTCTCGATGACAACTCCCGCCTTCACCAGTAGATCAGCGACTCGCTTAGCAGAAGCACCAATGCCATCGCAGGGACCCTTGCCATGGCCAGCTTCATAGTAGGTCCAGGTGGCTTGGATCCCCCCCATCAGCTGCTCGTGCTTGCAGAGGATGCTGAAGATGAATCGGTTCCGGTACTGCGAGGACGGCGAGTCGGAGCTGTAGTGGATGGTGGTGCAGTTGGGAACGTGCTCATCGATGAACTCGCGAATCTTCAACATGAAGGCGAGGATGGCTCCGGCATCGTGCTTGCGGTCATCGGTGCAGAGGGCTAGGGAGTGGTGTTTGGTGTTCCCGTCCTTGTCCTTGTAGTGGATCACGGCCGGGTGGAGAGTGACCGGATCCTTTGCGTAGTAGACGGCTTGTGGGGACTCAGGGAACGACACCATCCAGTTTTCCGAGAAATCCATCTGCACCGTGACCTCCTGCTCCGACATCGTTTCCCGTACTTCCCGGACGACTCGGTGCTGGTTCTGGGCGCGGAACGAGTGTTCTCGCATGGTGACAAAGTCCTTGCACATCATCTTGATGAAGTCTGCCTTGGTGTCGGTGTCTGGACGCAGTCGGAGCTTCTTGCAAGTTTTGTTCTTGCCGGTCTTAGGGTCCTTCTCCTGGATCTCGACTTCCACCATCTGCCATGTTTCCACGGTGACGGTGGAGCCAGTGATGCTCTTACGCATGTTCTGTTTGAACTCCTCCAGTGTGTTGGTACGCACTACTGCATCGGGTAGTCCTGGGAGGTGAGCAGCCCGTAGCCGGAGGGTGAAGTTTTGGTGTTTGGTGCAGAGACAGATGCGGGTGTTGTTGCACTGCACACACTTGATAAACTGGGCCTCCTTCCGGACTGCTTTGAAGGTGGAGAGACCGACCTTTCTCTCAGGGTACTCACTCTTGTAGATGTCGTGCAGTACTGAGAGTAGATCAGTCAGCACCACCTTCTGCACCTTACGGTTGGGCTCACCAGCCTTCCTCACCGTGACGACATCCTTTTTACCGGGCAGAGTGTAGGAGTGCTCGGGCCTGCAGAGGAACTCGACGATGTGGTTGACCTTCTCCTCACGGTCCCTGCACGCTGGGGACACCTTCGTGGCATCCTTTGGCTTGAGGGACCGAGGATCCACGCCGATGTCCAAGCAGAAGCGGGTCAGCACTTTGCCCTTCTTTAACTTGTCGCGGGCGGAGAACTTGCGGGCGATACGGGTCCGTACCACACCCCGCAGTGACCGTACCCCAGATGCGAAGATCTGGTACTTGGCAGAGTCAGCTTCAAGTTGTTTCAGCTGGTCTGCAGGCACGTTGACGGTCTTGTCGGTGGACGGGCCGGGTTGGTGGGCATCTATAAGGCGGCGGCGAGTGTTCTTGGCGTCGGAGGTGGTGGCCTGCTGGGCATGCCGGATGGTCTTGGCGGACATCTTGAGGATTGTCGCTGCTTGGTCTTTGATGGTCTGTTCCTGTAGGTCGATGGTCAGCTTCTGTTTGTGTACCCGCCTGAAGAGCCCCTGTTTTACAGGGGTCCTCACTTTGCGCAGCCTGCCTGCGGGGGGACTCCTGTAAATAAAGGTAATGGTTAAATATCAAATTGATGCCAAAGTAAATCATTACATAATAAATTATAATAATGATAAATACATAGACTACATGAAGTGTGCATTTGTATAGAATAGTGGAAGGGGGGAGGGGTTGACAACTAGCGCCCCCCCGAGGTAGACTCTGCAACCCGATATAAGCCGAGTCTCCATGCTGCATTCATGCATCATGCCTACACATAGATACACATACACAAATAAGCAAATTAGAGGGGGGTGTCTCAGCCCCATGTGGTAGTCATGGTGCCTGCATGCAGCGCTGGCGAGCTACTCGCCAGCGCTGCATTGGTGCATCATTCCGACCCACGCTGCATTCATGCATTATGACAAGCAACTAAACAAGCAACTAAACAAGCAACTTAACAAGTGACTGAACAAGCAACTGAACATGCAACTAAAATGAACTGAGCAACCTCCTATTCTATTACTTTTATGGTACAATTACTTTATTCGTCGTCGCTATTATCCTCAGACTCCCTGAGGATGGGGTGTCGCTCGATGGTGTCTCTGTAAATTGTGAGTTACCAGTAAAGACAGTTTAATTAAAGATAGATACTGTATACCTACATGGATTGACATTGTGTATTAGCTATGCAAAGAGGTTTTCTAGATTGTATAGATTATAATGTTACCACTGGTACTTACTGCAGGTCGAGGGCCAGCAGCAGCGGATCCGGACTGAACCGGGTGCTGCGGGTTGGGCTGAGGGGTGGGGGCACCGTCACTGTGCGCTGTGGCCGTCCGGCAGGGGTCAGCGGCACGTCACTCAGAGGAGCCTGGCGTAGTCCTGCAGTCCGCGAACACTCGGGGATGGGGGTAGCGGCGGCGGTGGTGGTATCGGTGGCTGGCTGTAAAATACAATTTATCCCAGATTTAAAATAGGTGAATAAAATATATATATAGAGGTTTTTTTTTTTATTAAGGCCAATATCAAAATGTTTATATTTAATTATACTAGTACTAGAGCTGTCACAGATGCATTTAAACTGAACACCGTTACTTTGTTGGACACTGCAGTTTAAACTGAACAGAACATTGAGTATACACACACAGTACAAATTGATTAATCACTGTATCATACAATAAGATAGGCATTTTGATTACACTTACACGAGTGCTTAGGCGCTTGTATACCACGCCGCCCGCGTCCACGTAGTAGTCTCCGTGCACGCCAGTCGACGAGGACGTGGCGGCAGGGACTGAGGTGGCGACGGGGACGGACGTGGCGACGGTGACAGGGGTGGCGGCGGTGACAGGGGCGGCGGTGACAGGGGTCACGGCGGGCCTCCTGGCAACACGGGTGGCGGTGGCGGTGGCGGTGACGGTGGCGGTGACGGTGGCGGTGACGGTGGCGGTGACAGGCCTGGTGGTGACGGGCCTCGTCGACACAGGCGTGGTGACGGTCACGGGCGTCGTTGTCACGGGCGTCGTTGTCACGGGCGTCGTTGTCACGGGCCGGGTGTCGGAGCGCTGCTGTAAGAGAAAATCCGTTATCGAAATATAAATTAGGATTAACACATACATGTGTAAAAATATGCAATTGTAAATAAAATTAAAATACAGAATTTGTATACTTATTTCCTTCTTAATCTCACATTTACAATGAAATTAGAACCATGGTCGTAGTGTGTACAGATTCAGGGACTAACATATCTAAGAGGTTCCTTAATATGTGGTGAATGCTTAGTTGCCACCGTTAGGTATCCACAGGCACCACATACATCTATCCAAAATGATAGGGAACCCATTAATTATGCAGTGATCTCCTACAGACCAGGTGAGAGGGTCATGTGAGATTAAGTGAAATAAGCATTTCCCATGTCAGAATTTCCCACTATGTTACTATGTGGATACTGAATACATTTATGTAGTTTATTGCATTTATAAATAATACTCTACAGGATAATCATAGAGGCAGGTTCATAAAATCTAATGTTTATATAAATACTTATTAATCATAGGGAGGCAGGTTTATACAATCTAATATAAATACTTAATGATCATAGGCAGGTTCATACAATCTAATATAAATACTTACACCTCGTGGTCGAGTTGCCACAGGGGCAGTAGAGGCGGTGGCAGCAGTGGCGGTGGCAGCAGTGGTGGTGACGGTGGCGGTGACGGTGGCGGTGACAGGCCTGGTGGTGACGGGCCTCGTCGACACAGGCGTGGTGACGGTCACGGGCGTCGTTGTCACGGGCGTCGTTGTCACGGGCGTCGTTGTCACGGGCGTCGTTGTCACGGGCGTCGTTGTCACGGGCCGGGTGTCGGAGCGCTGCTGTAAGAGAAAATCCGTTATTGAAATATAAATTAGGATTAACACATACATGTGTAAAAATATGCAATTGTAAATAAAATTAAAATACAGAATTTGTATACTTATTTCCTTCTTAATCTCACATTTACAATGAAATTAGAACCATGGTCGTAGTGTGTACAGATTCAGGGACTAACATATCTAAGAGGTTCCTTAATATGTGGTGAATGCTTAGTTGCCACCGTTAGGTATCCACAGGCACCACATACATCTATCCAAAATGATAGGGAACCCATTAATTATGCAGTGATCTCCTACAGACCAGGTGAGAGGGTCATGTGAGATTAAGTGAAATAAGCATTTCCCATGTCAGAATTTCCCACTATGTTACTATGTGGATACTGAATACATTTATGTAGTTTATTGCATTTATAAATAATACTATACAGGATAATCATAGAGGCAGGTTCATAAAATCTAATGTTTATATAAATACTTATTAATCATAGGGAGGCAGGTTTATACAATCTAATATAAATACTTAATGATCATAGGCAGGTTCATACAATCTAATATAAATACTTACACCTCGTGGTCGAGTTGCCACAGGGGCAGTAGAGGCGGTGGCAGCAGTGGCGGTGGCAGCAGTGGTGGTGGCCGTTGTCTTCGTGCCCCGGGCACGCTTCCAGAGGGAAGCGGAGACGCGCAGCGGCGCAGGCGGCGGCCCTCCCTCGGCGGCATCCTGCAGCGCGTCCGCGGGTGGAGCCTCCTCGGCCGGTGGAGCCTCCTCGGGAGGAGCGCCAGCTGCAGCAGCAGGGGCAGGCTGCTTCAGGCGCCGGTCGGGCGAGAAGACAGGTGGCGGTCGACCCTCCGCCTCGGCCCTGGCGACCTGGTCGATCCGGTCACGCCACTGTGCCGTCTGTATGAAAAGTACAAGGATTGTTTAATTTGTGCTAAACAGTTGTGGGAGTTATGAACAGATTGAACACTGATTACTAATTGTATTAAGAGATTCATATGCTTATCCAATAAAATCCATACCTATATTTAAAATTTGTCCATAAAAGTAATTCTCAATGTTAGAAATTGCAATTTACTCACCCGCAGGTTTGCCTGGTCCTGCTGTAGCCTTCTCTCGTCATCTGTGGACGCCGCCTTCACCCTTGCCCTGGACTCCTTGCGGAGCTCGGCCTGGTGGCTCTGGTAGGCTGCCTCGTCCTCGCGCTTCTTGCGGGCCCTGCTCTCGGCTTGGCGCTGGGCGCCCGTCTTGGCCGTCCCGGGCGGTAGCTTCGGACGTACCATACTGCAAAATAAACAACAATTTATGATTATTTAAGGGAATTTCAGACCATTTAAATAGATTAACATCATGAATAATAATTGCTAATTATTGGCAAATGTTCACTTTAGTTGATTGGATAATTAAATACAGGTGTATAGCCAAAACATGGAGGATTTTGAGCACATCAGACATACATAAGTGGGTCTGCCACAGCTTTTAAGCAAAAATAGCCAGGGGACAGAGAAGTTGGAAAAAAAAGTTTTAACTACTGCCAATACACCTTACTGGCTCTTTAGATATATAGTAGGGGCATGCTGACTAAAAATATGGAGAGGTTGGGTGCAAGGGAACTACTATTTTTATTCGATTAACTGCTTTCGAGGCGTCTGTGACATTAATGAAATGTTCTATAAATATATGTAAACTTTGATAAATAAAAATATTTCTTGGTCAGGGCATTAGCTTACATACCCCTGAAGCATGGTACGAAGTTACATTGTATAATTCTATTTATTAGTCACTGTACAGTGACAATTTCATTTTCGTCGGAGGCGTCTGTGACAATAACCCGAAAATTCATAAATCGCCCTGCAGTGGCCAGGAAAGTTGTACCAGCGTAAATATATCCCACTAACATAATAAAGGGACGTTGTAGGAAGAGAAATAACCATAATATATTAAGTTTGGATAGGTTTCAGCTGAGTGAGAGTACATTTTCTGACCGAAATTCCAAAAAAATTCTAAAATATTTTTTTAAAAGACATGAAACATAGCCTTATAAGCATGGGAGGCCTACTAAACTACATACGAGCATAGAGGAGCATCTAATCTATTGATTCAAGTTGGTATGTACCCGCAGGAAACGATAGAACGATAGCCAGAACGATTTTTCGCCGAGCCACCATTAATGTCACAGACGCCGCCGGCGAGCGTACACCGGTGAAATTGGCAAAAAACAACATGGCGGCGACTGTGACAATAATACGCGAGCACTCGAACGAAAGTAAACGATCAAGTCTACCTAAAATACACCGTTCGAAACGAAAATAAATGTATCAGCGTGGGCCTGGGGGCATAATGAATCAAAATATAACACATTTTTGGTACGATCACTTACCTTTGCTTAGCTTTTAGCTGAAAAAGAACGCTGATCTGGCGGAATGTGGAGTCGCTCCATCAAGATCTGACGCTGCTGTGCTCGCCGAAACGCTACCCGGATGTTCGGCGCTTCCGGCGGGTAACAGGAACGCCGACAGCGTTCCCGCGCTAAATTTGGGGTTATTGTCACAGACGCCGCCGCAAAGTATAAATACCCCTCCCGCGGTGCCCGTTCACTACATATCGAATCAATTGCAGTAGACGATCCTCAAATACAACCCAATAGAGTACACAGGGTACAAGAAATATATATAAAATCATAATTAAACGCTGGAAAGGCTATAATGCTTGGAGGCGTCTGTGACAATAACTCGAGTTCCAATACACTATATTGCCAGTAAGGGAGAGAAAAAGTGGGCGTGGCTAAAAAAAATTTTTTTCATGAGCACACCCATAGGGAGGCTCTAGATTGCTGGTAGTATGGATATTTAGTGAATACTATTATTAAAGATATAGGCCCTTTTATTAATGTCACAGACGCCTCCAAAACATGTAGTTGCTACACTTGAACGTCACTGTTGAAAAATTTGCGCGGGATATGAAAGTGTAACAAACTGATTTGTTCACATAACATATATAGCTACTAGGAAATGCTGTTTAGTGATAGTTTTTGATGTCTCAGTTGACGTGAGGGCCTTGTAAAACATGGATAATTAGCTAAAAATCATGGATTTTAGCCATTTTTCAACTTTGTAGGCTCATAAATCGGCCAAAAATCATCGTAAATGCAAAATTTTAATTTTTCCCGAAAGCCAAGAGTCTGCCCTCTTATGAAAAACCAACAAATACCATACTGGTGTATGTATTTTTATTCTGTGGCTGTTGCAAAGCAGAAAACCCCCCAAAACCCAGATCAGCATCTTTTTTCGATCCGACCCATATATGGCACCCGGTCAGAGCTGGCACCCGGTCAGAGACGAAAACATTGGCTCAAGGTCGTGAGACACAGCCGTACACTAAAATTTACCAAAGAAGGGTGAAAATACAAAAATGTCTTCATGATTAGATAAAGAAACATAGGGTCAGCCTTGTTTAGATAGGGTCGGTCGGCTGACCTGACACAAACCTTCCCCAGTTGCCAGTACAGTTTGCTGTCATTGCTGGCTTGCCTGAAGGTGTAAATACAAGAGCTCATCAGGGGAGTACCTTTCGGAATCTGATGCTGACAGTTGGTGGAACAAGACAGATATCATATTTCGAGAGTGCTAATAGCTCTGAAATGTTGATTTAGAGGTCGGATAGATGCAAAGATAACTATTAGACTTGCAGGTAGGGGAGCTAGATAGTGTGCACTGACAAACATCTGAGTATCATATCACTAGGACTGCTCACTAATAACAGTCAAGCACTTTGGTAAGTACTAGGCAATACTGGATTTACAGAGTCTAATAAGAAAAGTGTTTGCTCCATCCCAGCGGTGAGTAGTTAGAATATTAGCGTCCTTAAAAGGAAAAAAACATTGGATGAGGTGAATTAATTTCCGCTAAGAAATTAGTTTTGTGTCCATTCAGGACGGTTTATGTGCAAGAGATTAATCTGTGCCAGCATTGTGAGGTTCTCAATATGATATGTTCTAAAAGCAAAAAAAGCAAACAGAATAATCGGTGCTAATGCAAGAAAGGAAGTACTCAAGGAAGACTAAATGTATAAATACATTTCAATCAACCAAAGGTGCATTGATAAAATCTTTCTATGTCCTTATTCTCTACTTAATTGAACGATTCAACCAAATTGATTACTCCCCATGTGGCATTCGGGAAGGAAAACCAAATACAATACCATAAATGTAAAAGAGTGCTGCCATGCTATCGAAATAGGCAAACTGCTGTTGCAGTGAAATTACTGCTCAAAATTAAACTTTGCATTCTAAAAACCTAGCAAAAATGTTTTTGTTTCAGGTCACCCGACCGACCCTATATGAATTGGGCCGACCCTACGTTTTTTATGCAATTTTGAAGGACTTTTATTTTTACCCCTTTTTGGTCAATTTTAGGGTTCCCAGAGAGGCTGGCGCTGTTCCGCGTAGTCTTCTTGTTCTTGAACTTGCTTAGATCCTTGGATGGCGCTAGGTGTTGTCTTTTGCTCATGGTGGTGACTGTAGAGAGCGGCAAAAGACTGAGTGAGTGAATGGGGGTTTCCAGTCCCCTTATATACGCCTTCTTGCTTCTAGAGCTAAGCTACTTACTGCCCTGTTCAGCTGCCGCCGGCTGACCGGCGGCCATTCACAAAGAGAAACAAAAGACATAATGCATGACGTTTTCAGCTGGATCCCTTTCCCCCCTTTTGAGAGATCGACTGTCATGAGCTAAGCTACTTACCACCCTGTTCAGCAATTCAACGCGCATTAGCTGTATAAAGGATTAAGCGGTTGCTGCCGCCGGCTGACTGGCGGCCATTCACAAAGAGAAACAAAAGACATAATGCATGACGTTTTCAGCTGGATCCCTTTCCCCCCTTTTGAGAGATCGACTGTCATGAGCTAAGCTACTTACCACCCTGTTCAGCAATTCAACGCGCATTAGCTGTATAAAGGATTAACGGTCATGAGCTTAGAGTGTGTATACAAAAAAACTACAGGAGGCGTGTGGCGTGAAGCAGGACCCCCTAAGACAAGCGTGTCTGTCTGTGAGTAGAGTCGTGTGCATGTGGTGAGCGACTTAAGTGTAAAACAAAAAAAAATCACCGCCTCCTGCCGTGGTGAGTAGACCGGGCCGGCCGGCGGCGGCCGGCTAGTTCAATAGGGGTGACAGCTGACTAAGGCTGTGCATGAAAAAATCCGATTTTCACCTGACCTATGACGTTTGTTACAATGAATGTCAGAGGGAGAGGGAGTCGTCCTCAGGTAGGGGGTAGGAGGTAAGGCTATGGATGAGGAAAAAACACCATTTTCAGCTGGTCTCCACCGATAGCGATGACATACTCCTCGTCATCTAAGCTCTTAAGAAGCTCTTAAGGAGCGGAGCGGCTGAAAAGCGTCATGCGGACAGGTCGCTAGACAGCTGGGGTGCTGTTGGAAATAGGATTAAACTCCCTCTGTATAAAAGCTCTGATTTCTGTTGGAAAAAAACCATATCGCCTCTGACCACAGTAACGTCTACTACCACCACCACCGCCACCACCGCTGCCGCCACCACCGCTGCCGCCGCCGCTGCCGCCGCCGCCGCCGCCGCCAAGACGAGACGAGATGGCTCAAGCTATTCCACTTTCAAGCTCGCCTTCACCCCCTTGTCCACCTGAAAAGTTAATGCGGCTTGACGACGTGAGACGCGCGGTGCAGACTGATGGGGAGAATAGAGAGGTAGGATAGCGGCGCTTAGCATATAGCGACGCCTTGCTTCGTCAACTAGGTAAAGAGTTGAGCGGATCTTGGAGAGAGTTGGGCAGTAGCTTAAAAGTTACCGCCGCCCGTATGGATGCTCTAGTAGAGCGCAGTGTCAAGACACCGAAGGAGCTGTGTACGGCGATGTTCCGAGTCTGGTGGGGTGAAACCCCGCATCGTCATAGATGGGGAGAGCTCGGCCGCGTCTTCACCCGCATTAGACGAGTGGAACTGTTGGCTCAGTGGATGACCCTTCTCAACAGGCAGGGGTTGGATTTCAAGAACCCCGACTCGCACGCGATGCATAAGCACTTGGGCGCCCTCGGCAGACGCCTAGGTAGCAGGTGGAAAGAGGTGGGGGGACATTTAAAATTGTCGCCTGAGAGGTTAGATAAGATCGCTGAAGAATGCGAATACGGAGGAAGTCCCGCTGAGTGGGCCTTCCGAGTGTTGAAAATGTGGCAAGCTGAAGCTGACGGTGCCGGCAGTACACCTTTTGAACTCCTTCGAGTGTTGACTGAGGACATGGGAAAGTTTGACCTCGGCATCGCGATATTACTTGACTTTATCAAGAAAGAAACAACGAGAACAACGGACATGTGAATTGTTGTGTTTTATTTTCATACGTCTTCTTTATTAGTAAGTAAAAAAAAATATTATAACAATTAAGTCGCGTGTCCTCTTAAAGTGTCACTTCCTCCGGTCGCGGCTGATCGCCTCATCAAGGCATGTGATAAACAAAAAAATTAAGAGACACACTTCTTCCTCTCGAGAGGAAGAAGTGTGTCTCTCGATTAAATTCTTTTCTTTCTTTTTTTCTTAAAAGAGACAAACGCCCCTTAGAGTGCCCCCCCCCACCCCCCTAGAGTGCCCCCCTCCCCCCTCCCCCCTCCCCTCCCCTCCCCTCCCCCCCACCTGCCCCATGCATCCTAAAAGCGCCCCCCTCCCCATGCATCTTAAAGGGGCCCCCCTCCCCCCCTCCCCCCCTCCCCCCCTCCCCTCCCCTCCCCTCCCCCCTTATACACTCTAAAGAACACTTCTACCTAGTTCAATAAGTCACTTCCAGTCGCTCATAAAAAAATAAAAATGAAAAAACAAACTTATATTGTTGTGTTTTTTATTGGTTTACCAAAAAAAATAAGAGACTCGCCTCCTCCTCCTCCTCCTCCAAAAAAGATATATATCACATTTTAAAGCGCGTGACCCCTTAAAGACGCTCATCTCTTCATTAAGTCGCGTGACGTCACTTCTTCTTCCGGTCACGTGATCAATCAGGTCACTTCCGGTCACGTGATCCTCAATGAGGTCACTCACTTCCAGTTGTCCATTAGGTCATGTGACGTCACTTCCGGTCACGCGACTCATCAGGTCACTTCCGGTCACGTGATCCTAAATTAGGTCATATGACGTCACTTCCGGTCCCCTAAGTAGATCATATGACGTCACTTCCGGTCCATAAGTAGGTCATATGACGTCACTTCCGGTCACGTGACCAAATGGCGGCCTCTGATTGGCTTACTAGGTCACGTGACGTCACCACTAATCCCCTAAGTAGGTCACTTCCGGTCACGTGACCAAATGGAGGCCTCTGATTGGCTGCATGTCGATTGAGTAATAAACAGTACTTAAGCATAGTCCCGTTCCGATACATTATATACTACTCTGGGACTACAAACCAAGGCCGGTAGCATTTCGATTATCAGTGTGGCAGGGCTTTCCTGATGTTGGCTCACCAACAATGTTTTATTTTGTTGCTTTTCTGGAAACTTCCTGGTAGTATTCCAGACATAGCACATATTCCTGACAAGCCAACACTATGTTCATCATAAATCGTTCTCTTTTTTGCTTTGACCTAAGCAGTTTTTGATATTAAAAGGGCCATGAACTATGGCCTACGTTGTTCCTCTGTGAGGTAGCAATAATGTGTGATGAGCATCCTAGTTAAGCAGTTTGTGGCATTGTCTAACTCTCATCCCATGTAAAATGACAAATTAGAAAGATTACTTCACTTTGATTTTGCCCTCAAATACTACAAGGTAAAACAGAAAGGAATAGATAAATTTTACTGATGACTTTATGTCTGTCTGTCAATCTTAAATAATTGTATATGATATCACCAGGGTGCCACTCTGCCTTCAATATTAGGAGAGGACACGTTCATCTAAGAAAACTATCTATCATACGTTTTTTAAGTTGATTTTGAGCCCCGAGAAAGATATCAGTTCTGTGTTCTATTACTGTCCACTGATAGTAACTGAGCTCCTGAGCAGAAATAATTGGATAACTGTATCATGATGAGTTCTATGTAAAATGTTAACCCTCTGATATACATTCAGAGTATCATATTTCTGGAGGGGCTAGGCAATAGAACCAATATCACCTATCAGGGTAAATATATCTACCCGGCCTGGACAGTCCGGGATTTACTCCACTGCAGGGAAAGAAGCCTGAAGGGGAGGTTTCACTAACAAGGGGAGATTCTCCCTTAATTAACACAGCCCCCTCGTGGAGGGTCGGCCCTTATCTACAGGGATAAGGGCTGCCAGGGGAGATAAGGGCTGCAACAGGTCGGCCCCTCCAAAGATGAATCTCCCAGTGCAGTATCTTATACAGGCCAGTGTTGTGGTAAGGAAGGGGTAACGGAGGAGGGGAGTCCACATTTAAATATAGCCTTATGTAGGCTATATTTTGACATTTAAATCATTATATCTCAAAGGATACAAGACTGATATACAAGCCCATTCACACACAACTATTTGACTATATTGTCTACCTACATAAAGGTTAATCATTTTCAGCAAATAATGGTATATCGAAACCCCCTCACCCCACTTTCTCCCTCTAAGGTATTAAAGGCAGGTGTTCCCCTACAGGTGCTGCCCCTACTGATGTCACTGTTGAGGCAGCCCTGCGGGAAGGCTTCAATCACGGGGTGGGCTCAAAACAGGCTCCTAATGATGACTCAAACAAAAAGTAAACAGAAGGTTTGTTTCAGGTAACATGGGAAGAAAATGTAATTCTATTTTTTATCTTTTCTTTAAACATATATGTACTAGTCAGCTTTTCTACATACGGCTGTGTCTCACGATCTTGGGCCAATGTTTTCATCTCTGACCAGGTGCCAGCTCTGACTGGGTGCCAGCTCTGACCGGCCTGAAGATAAACGGGTTATTTAGGGCAGAGATGATGATAGAATTTGGCTGAAAAGGTTAATGGATGTTATAACTCTTTAAACTAGTAATTATTTGCCCATATTTATCATCATCTGCCCTAAATAACCCGTGTCTATTCACGCCGGTCAGAGCTGGCACCCGGTCAGAGCTGGCACCCGGTCAGAGCTGGCACCCGGTCAGAGACGAAAACATTGGCTCAAGGTCGTGAGACACAGCCGTACACTAAAATTTACCAAAGAAGGGTGAAAATACAAAAATGTCTTCATGATTAGATAAAGAAACATAGGGTCAGCCTTGTTTAGATAGGGTCGGTCGGCTGACCTGACACAAACCTTCCCCAGTTGCCAGTACAGTTTGCTGTCATTGCTGGCTTGCCTGAAGGTGTAAATACAAGAGCTCATCAGGGGAGTACCTTTCGGAATCTGATGCTGACAGTTGGTGGAACAAGACAGATATCATATTTCGAGAGTGCTAATAGCTCTGAAATGTTGATTTAGAGGTCGGATAGATGCAAAGATAACTATTAGACTTGCAGGTAGGGGAGCTAGATAGTGTGCACTGACAAACATCTGAGTATCATATCACTAGGACTGCTCACTAATAACAGTCAAGCACTTTGGTAAGTACTAGGCAATACTGGATTTACAGAGTCTAATAAGAAAAGTGTTTGCTCCATCCCAGCGGTGAGTAGTTAGAATATTAGCGTCCTTAAAAGGAAAAAAACATTGGATGAGGTGAATTAATTTCCGCTAAGAAATTAGTTTTGTGTCCATTCAGGACGGTTTATGTGCAAGAGATTAATCTGTGCCAGCATTGTGAGGTTCTCAATATGATATGTTCTAAAAGCAAAAAAAGCAAACAGAATAATCGGTGCTAATGCAAGAAAGGAAGTACTCAAGGAAGACTAAATGTATAAATACATTTCAATCAACCAAAGGTGCATTGATAAAATCTTTCTATGTCCTTATTCTCTACTTAATTGAACGATTCAACCAAATTGATTACTCCCCATGTGGCATTCGGGAAGGAAAACCAAATACAATACCATAAATGTAAAAGAGTGCTGCCATGCTATCGAAATAGGCAAACTGCTGTTGCAGTGAAATTACTGCTCAAAATTAAACTTTGCATTCTAAAAACCTAGCAAAAAAGTTTTTGTTTCAGGTCACCCGACCGACCCTATATGAATTGGGCCGACCCTACGTTTTTTATGCAATTTTGAAGGACTTTTATTTTTACCCCTTTTTGGTCAATTTTAGGGTTCCCAGAGAGGCTGGCTATTACATTCATGTTAAAAAAAAGATTTCAAAAAGATTCCGACCTACCGAAACTACATTTTCCTCCCATGGTACATGAAACAAACCTTTTACTTTTGGCTTTAGGCAGGCACACAACGCCGTTTATAAGCTATGGCAACCAACTCAAAATAAAATGCATGTCTGACAGTCTGCTATCAACATGTTGTTCTGGAAAGCTGAAGGCTGTGAGACTTATTACACTCATTTAACCCTTAAGGGATCTACCAGGTTTCGGCCAATTCTAATCTACCCACAATCTTAACACTTTGGATTATACGATTTTGATATATTATGATATAACAGAAGCAAGGAAAACAAAACCTCATTCGACTAGATAAAAATATATTGACATTTGAAAATGTACACCCTTAACTATGACTGCTCATGGGTATGCCCCCTTTTTTTTAAAATGTTTTTCAAATTTTTGAATGATTGACCCATAATATCTCAACCAAACTTCTAAGATGTTTAGAGGAGATCATTTATAGCATAGTCAGTCAATGAAAATGAGTGGTCACAGGTGAAACCAAAGAGCCATGGAAATCTTAGGGAAAAACACAAATTGAAGAAAATCTATTTTCTCAACATTTTGCAACACAGAAAGAAAATTGGCCAACATTTTCTAATTAAAACCTTGGCCATCTGTGCATAGGATCAAAAGATACATTTTACAATACAAAAAGAAGTGATTCATTGATAAATAAAAACAGTTTGAGATTTATTCTAATATTAAGCCGAGACATTTATGATAACTTAGGCCATAGTTTTATGAAGGAAAAAAAACAGTGACAAGAATGACAGTCATGAATGAAGCCCTGGCAGGTAAGTCCCCGGTGCTGCATTCAAGCCTTATGTCACCCATCTCACATGAAAGGGAGAGGATGCCTTCTACACTACTGCCCCTGGCTGTTACAAAGATTTCTCTGAACTATATGAGCATGATCATGTCGGAAAAAATGTGTATTTTAGTGTCAATTTAAGTCGAAACTAAATCAGCTTCTTCACTTTATACTTACATTATTTTGAAATGATAACTATTACTTTCCGACTTTGACATCGATAAAACACCATACACTTATAAAACAGTTTACCTTGAATACTGTAAACGTAATTTATTTCGCGCTGTACATATTTTCGCGATTTTCGCGGAAATGAAAATGCGCATGTATATTTTCGCCAATTGGCCATAAAGTACAATTTCGCGTATTTTTAAATTCGCGCATTTTGTAATATGGTTGTTCTGTGCCAATACTGGATAAATATTCGCTCTGTACTTATTTTCAAAAAAATCCAATCCTCTAGGCTCCAAGGGCAGATGCATATTTGATACAACATAAAAGCATGGAGTAACAATTGTCATTTCTTTCTCTCCTGTGGTTATTTCTGGCTATATATTGAGTTATTATGGTCCAAAAGGACTTGTGGTGACAGGGGCTTAGTGCTTGATAGCTATGGTTGATCATCCATTCACCCATGCACACCCAAATGCTTCACTATGACAAATTTGAATCCCGGATGGTGTTACTCCGTGCTTTTAAGTTGCGGTGTTACTCCGTGCTTTTAAGTAGCAGCAGGCAAATCCTCACTAATAATTACCTTCTCTGTGCTCCAGAGGGTGCCTACAACACTCCTTGATCATTTTAATGCTTTATAACCAACAATGCCTCACATATTTAGAATCCGTGGGTAATTTGAAAATTCACCTTGACTTAAAAGCACGGAGTAACTCTCGAAAAAAATAAAGGCTCATAGAAATGCTAGAAATGCTAATATCCAATATATCTAAGTTTTAACTACTTCATTGCTTTGCTACCAACCCTCTTAGATAGTCTGCACCCTTAAATGTGGGAATTTCACATTTCTTTTACTATTTATTGTGATATTCTATTAAAAGCACGGAGTAACTAGTGTTACTCTGTGCTTTAAAGTGCTGATATTGACCATATTCAGGCCCGTACTGTGAAAGGTGGGTGATGGAATGGGCTAAAGTCCTAGCTTTACACAAAAGTAGATATGTTGAAGATAATACAGAGTGAGTAACAAGAGTATTTGACCCCTTTTGAAGAAGTAGGAGTAAAGGTGGGGAAGTGTGTTAAAACTTTTCAATTTTTCCAAAAAATCCAAATTTCACAGGCCCATATCTCAGAATTTATCAATTTTATTATTTCAATCTTTATTGGGGTTAAGGATGTATATTGTGCCATGCTGTAAATGGAAATATTAGTTGCTGTGTTGTATTTGAGAGGAAAATAAGGTGTCCCTGTACTTAAAAGCACGGAGTAACACAAAAAATGCCCACTCATCTTCGCATTGTTATAAAAACTGAACCGCTAGGGTTAGAAGCGTACTGGCGGTGGTTTCATGGAGCCAAGATATATACCTTACAATAAAATAAACTTAAATAAACATATTCTGAGGTTTCTAGTTTGTCCTTCCCCAGCTCGATACCTACATAAGTCAGCGGCTTGACCCTTATATTCTGCCTAAATCTAAATATAAGTATATAAGTAAAATGCTCAAAATACTTGACGGAAAATGCCCTCCATGCGGAGACCCTACGATCCTGAGCACCGGGTGGTGTACATCACTCTGTGACAAGATCTGAGGTGGCTTCGGTAGTTGCTTAATGCTTAGGTACCTTTGGTCAACATTAATCATGTGATTAGATTCAGCTTAACGTCAATAATTTAGATTGTACAATCACCATTAAAAGTACAAATCAATGAACTTATGGTTGAGAAATATCGAGCAAAGTTTCACTATTTCTACTAAATATTTTCATTACATTGGTTCTCAAATTGAATCCAATAATCCAATGAATTGTCAAACCATGTTGTTATTACATATACCTTCTCTTTGGAACCTTTAACCACAAAGTGTTGTTAACCCTTTAAGGATGGCATTATGCATTAATATATCATGCTCCTGGTCATCAAAAGGCTAGAATGTAGCCCTCGTGAGTAACTCGCTAGTGCTGCATTCAAGCATCTTGCCAATCTAACAGGGTTAACACACTCCCATAGGGTCCGCAAGACGGAATTCAGACATCCCCAAAGGATTCACAGAAAGAAAAGTGAGAGTTAGCTGGACTCACATGCCACAGTCAGGCATGTGTCTCCAAAAGCACCCTCATTTGACAGTCAGGCTGACTTTGACTGAAGGGAGAGTCCAGCACTGCTTGACTTTCATGACTACCAGAGTCTGGCAGTGCGGGACTCTAGTCTATGAGAGTTCCACTTTCACGCTCAAGGGTAGTCTGGCAATGCTGGACTGTACCTAGAGTGAGAGTACAGCTATGCCAGACTCTGGACTCATGTATGGATGTGAGTCTAGCAATGCTGGAATTTGGCTTCAATGAAAGTGAGGCAAAGCTGGAGTCTCTTCTGTACAGTAAGACTAGTTGCTTATTTGCATTGGGGGATAATGTTTTACAATGAACATATGGCCTCCCCTATGCTTGTAAAGAGGTCCCATACAAAATAATAGTATTGCCCTGAACAGGCAAGGGTCTACATCACAGACCACCAGCCATATAAGTATGTAACAGGCAACATAGAGATTCATGCATGTACCAACATATGTCAAAGGTGATCCCAGAATCTTAATGTATATTTTCCAAATCCACAAGAATGGTGTCATATATCCTACCATTAAGCTCAATACTGAATTGTGTCCCCACCTGGTAGCAAACAAAGAAGGCTCAGGCTAACTGAACCTCATCCTAAAGTCAGACATTGCTGCAGTGTGGGAAGAAAGTTAGGCTGAATCTGGTTTGGAGAATTGTCTTGCCTGACTGTCATTCAAGGATCAGGCTGACTCTCAAAAGGGAGTAACCTTATGGGACTATCGAAGGAGGCACAGATTAACTAAAGTGAAAGTCTAGCAGACTATCTCACCTGAGTCAGGCAGTGTCTGATCCTGGGGAGAGTCCAGCTGACGCTCACTTTTTTCTCTGTGTTGGTATGATACACCAATGCAGCACTGCCAGTTACACACCAGGGCTGAATTGGTGCATCATGATGACAAATGTCATCTTTTAGTGACATCCAGCTATAAATGGTTAATTGGTCCCATGCCATTGACATTTTTTTATGCTCACTGGCTTGGTTTGGTGGACAATTGGGTTGATTGAAAGAGAAACAGAGAAAGGAGGGCATTATTATCTTACAGAAACTTTCATGGGAACACTTAGGCATGGAGAACACCCCAGAAAACATGCAGAGCTACATTCAAGTTATCCGAATTGCCATCATTACTGCCTTTTCAAGTTGAAGCCTACTCTATGTGCTGGCACAAATTATTCTACATGCAAACAGGGGATTTTGAACTCAATACGGCTACTTCTAATTATCAATCTGTTTCGTCCAGAATGTTTAAAGTGGGAATAGCTATCATGTCATCATTGACTGGGAGGCAGTGACCATTAGATTTAATGAGTGTCCATGGCTTGACAAAGATGGGGACATTTGGATTTCTACTAAAATGACCCATATTTTAGATGTCCAGATATTCATAATTGAAGATGTGATGATGAGTTGGCTGATAATTTGAGGATTTTGATTAAGAGGCTGCGATGGAGATGATAGAATCTCAACATTATGGTTTGTCAACAAAACTCTGCGCCATTTCCATAGGCATACATATGTTTAGCTTTGTGTGATATGCTCCACCTTCAACGAGTGATGTACGATATAAATGTATATCAATATGTGGAACATGGTTTTGTGTTTATTACCTGGCCTTAGGGCCATAACCCACTAGCCGATATGGAGGCATCATCGGCCAATACACCCTCAACAAACAGACCCAATGCAGTACTTTGTAGTATAGTTTTGTGGATGTATCGGCCGATAATGCCACCATATCGGGTAATGGGTTATGGCCCTTACAGTCTTGAAAGGAAGAAAATGTATAAACCTGGAGGCCATGGATTATGGCTACATTTTACTCCATAGGGGCACAGAGAATGGAGTTCCCACATGTTTTACAATAAAGAGGGCTGTATTTGTATGTAATAAATAACTAGCAATAAAAAAGACATCCATCCACCTCAAATATTAACATTGGGTATTAATTAGGGGAGGGGGAGTAAAGGAGAGGGGAATTGAATATAGGATTACAAGGAAATTGATTGACAAACCATCCTCAAGGCATAATGGCCTTGAAAAGGATGAGATCATGTAATATGATGTTCACATTAAATGAGTCTCCTTTTCATTGTCACTGCTGACAAAGGGGCTTTGTATTGCGATTTCTTGAGAGTCAAAACACATAAAACATTACATCACTTTGCGTATCAGACTAAATTCAACAGATATAAGGTCATTCCCTGAGTCATATTTCTGTAATATTAGGGAGTGGTGGATTTGAGGCGAGGCAAAAAATGTGGACCCTTTGAAGGGGGGGCCAAAAAAAATGCACCCCTTTTTATTGAAAAAGCCTGCGCGTTATTATAGCTCAATGGGGTTGGTCGCGCTGAATTTCAACGAGGAGAGGACAAAAAAAAATGTCAACCAGACCCTTATCCGTCGGAGATTCATATCTCTATTTGGGGTCATACATAGGAAAAGGTCTGAGGTGGAGATTGAAATCTGTCAAAGTGTTATTCTGCAGCCTTACTTTTGTCTGCAGCCTGACAGTTCTTATATCACAATAATTTGTATCAATATATGATTTACTTGCATTTCTATTCCCCTTTGTCAAAGTCCAGAATGTCAACAAATAGCAGCTGCATAGTGTCGGTTGGTGTTGTTCCTTGGAATATGTTATGTTGTCCTTGCTAAGGAGTTAAGGAAGCGTCTTGAAATTATATAGTAAACTTCTCCTTTCATCAGTATAGTGCAGAGTATCTTTACATTCCGAACACAAACTAATGTGCGTTAAATACTAACACCTCAATATGGTGGTGTTGGAGGTTGTTCTAAAGATTTACTCTGAAGCAAGGTTACTTATTTTTCAGATTATCATATTTCCTTAAGGTAATGGCAGCAACTGACCTCACTGATAATCTTTAGAAATGCTTCGGGCCTTAGTCTGTGGTGCCTATTCCAGGTTAGTCAGGGATATTGGTCAGAATGACAAACTGATATTCACAAATGACTAAGGCCTAATACTAATAAAGATTGAATGACTAAGGTGGTTTGGTCACGAATGACTGGACCTGATACTATAAAGTAACAATGGTTGGTCCTATAGGGAAGCAGAAAATGACTAACCAGGTTAGTTACTTGACTAAGTTCTGAGGTTCAAAGGTTATCTGTTTTGTTAAGACCTCACAGTTGGGGGGCAGGACCAAAAACATTTGGACCCCTTGAAGGGGGGGGACCAAAAAAATTTGGACGCCTCTTGAGGGGGGGACAAAAAAAATTGTCTCCCTTTTTGGCGAAAAAGCCCGCGTGTTACTATAGCTTAAAGAGGTCGGCCGCTCAATTTCAACTTGCCTGAGGGGGGGACCAAAACAATTTCAACCCCTCCCGTTGGGGGGGGGCAAATTCTTTTCGACCCGCTCGCATGAAAATCCACCGACCCCCCCCCTGTTGTTAAAAAATGACCACTCCCTTACCAAGAACCAGCCTTATCTTGGTTAATGCAGGGTTCTGGGTATGATAAACATGGTCCTTACACAGGATGGACGTCATCATCAACCCTCTCATGGGTTGAGGTTTGTTGTTATTGACATAGAACTCTATATAAATCCACTCTATATAAATCGACGTATCTAAGGATATGGAATATGGACAATTGAAGAATGATCCCATCATCAGTAAATAATATAAGAATCTATGACATTGATCGCTCAATTTTTATGAACCCTCCTTGACTGTGATGAAAAGCGCCCCACGCTTGTGATTTTAATGGTCAAATAAATTGCTTAAACTACAACTATATTCTAAGCTAAGGAAAAACGATAACGACAGTTTTTCAGGTGCAGGAATAGACAGACTTTTATTCACAAGAGGATATAAGTACTCATTTTTCCATGTAAGAAACAACCAGTAAAGTAATCAAATACACATTGTCCACATAGTAGGACAAGTAAAGTATGTTCTGACTGACTTCCTGAGTAAACAACAGGATTTATATTATCTCCTGTTTAGGTCACATGGACTGGTGAGGGTCGACCTCTCACCTGAGAGGCGGCACACGATCAAATGGAGAGGACCCGAGTCCTCTCCTGGAAACTGTGTGCACTAGCTCCTAGGGAGAGAAGCCGAGTAAACAGTAGGTGCTTCTCAGAAATACCATATATATATATATATATAGAGAGAGATACCATATAATATTGTACCCCAGACATGCCTCTGATACCCTAGGGGATGTACATTAAGATACTGAACGTGTTCTCGTGCAGGTTTCTATAGATAACGGCTCAAATTACAGCCCCATGTTGGGGCATGGCGAATAAGACGTAAATGATTTAGGTTAACTTAAAAACACATCATTATGTGAAGATAACCTCCAAAATGTACATTTTTTTGGTTGACAGAAGACACATTCTAATGTCCATTAATCAGGGTCTAATACTTTGTTTAATCCCATCTAATGAAGGGGCTTGATTGTAGTGCAGAGAAAATGTTTAGTTACTTTATGACATTCATGTGCGACTGAATGCTGCCTTCCCAGATTTATTGGAGGCAACCTAATAAGGCAGAGCTGAAGGTGTGGACATAGATCTGAATTAGGACTCTCTGGAAATGGTTTTGTAAACACGTAAATTATTTCTTGGAGCATCATTTAGCAAGTATCAACAAAATTAAATATTCTAGACTGTCTGAAAGAACTGGCGATCGAAACAGTTGCTATCAGAATGCCAGCTCCTAATGCTTTCCCAATGGTTAGATTGCTCATATGTAAGATGACTATTTGTGGGAAGGGGAGACTATCCTTGACGGTCTATGTTAACCGGGGTTAACATGTATATATTGGATTAGTAAGTAAGACGCCCTGTAGTGGCCGCTGCTACTACCAGGGCGCAGTGCATGTCTCCATATATTCACAGTGTCTCTATCCCTCACCAGGGGACCCTGTGTCGT
This sequence comes from Harmothoe impar, assembly GCA_947462335.1. Taxonomy (NCBI): domain Eukaryota; kingdom Metazoa; phylum Annelida; class Polychaeta; order Phyllodocida; family Polynoidae; genus Harmothoe; species Harmothoe impar. The sequence goes on from OX381708.1 coordinate 78,411,627, forward strand.
CGCTACTGCCGCGCAACGTCCAGTACAGTTGATTTTGAAACTTCAGCAAGGGCGAACGCTCCCCCCTCCAGCTCTGCAAGTGCAGGCTAGCTGATTCAACTGTCAAAATTTTTGAATTTATTTTCTTTGTGGATTTTTGCTGAGTAATCATGGCATCGGCATGGTGCTATGGATGTGGGGGAGATCACCCAGTCCCCGAGGAAAAAATTGTACGCAACCCCCAGTGGCTTATTGGAAGAGGCTACCGTCCAGGAGGAAACCGTTGGTACATGACCCTAATGCTTCTAAGGAGGAGAGGGCCGCGGCTTGCCAGAAGGAGCTAGAAACCAGTCTAGCGGAGATCCATACAGAGGATAAATTCTCCAACCCGCAGGAATACGCTGAGTACTTGGAGGAGCTGGACGCAGAACAACAGCGCCAGGAGAAGGTGGAAGACTTGGAACGCAGGGTACGTGAGCGCATTCTTGGTCAGTACGACGCAAAAAGAGACGTCCCGGACAAGCCTGTCGCGGACAAGCCAGTCGCGGACAAGCAGGACAAGCCCATCAGATCAAGAGACAATTCCCCAGACCATCGACCCAGATCAAGTACCAGGATATTTGATCCAAGAGACTTTGAGGGTAGGGATTTTTCAGCTGACCGCCTCACTAAGATTAGGCGAAAATTTGATTTGAAGAGGTTCACCAGGGGGAGGGACCCTAAGTCTCTCTCCTACCCAGAGCTTATGTATGTGTCCTTACAATGGGCGGCTGCTTGTATTGAAGAAGGTACCTTCGCTGACATGGACGAGGTAAAAAAGTATCTTAAACACCTGGGTTTCTTATCTTTTAAGGCTTCGAGTGAATTGTATGATGCAGGTGTGTTTGCTGAATATGACCATGATTTGCGCCAGGAGTGTGTTTATGGTCAAGATATGGATGAGTTTGGGTTTGGGAATGAGCAGTTGAACACCCGTCATTTCGGCACAGAGGGCTTGAAAAACGTCAGAGAGGAGTCAAAAAATTCTAGAAAGATGGGGGGTGGGGGTAGGCCTAATTCAGGGAGGCCCCACAATTCTCAAAACCGCCCTAATGCTAACCAACATGGGTTAAGGGTGGATGAGTCTGGCCATGTCATGGCCTGTGACCGTTATAACCGCATGGGTTGTGACTCAAAAGCATGTGCTTTTTCTCATGTTTGCAATAAGTGCAATGACCCTACCCATCGTGCTCAGGACTGTAAGAATGTCCGTATGTATAGCAGCTAGGGGATAATTTCACCTGTGACCTCGTTAATTAAAGATTGTGAGGTGGTCACACCAGTCTTAATTATGTGTGATACTCTGGTAGCCGCTGCTGAAAAGCCAGACACAGGTGGGTGCTGTAGCGATAATTGTACTGACCCACTGTTTCATTTCAGTGTTGATATAGGGGTCAATAATCAGCTGATCTCTGCATATAGTAATATGCCTGTTGAGGATGTAAATGGCATTCATGCTAATGGTTGGCCGCAGCCTGACCAATTTGTAAAGTTATTATTTACTATGCATGAGTCCATTGGAGTCCGTGAAGAGTCTGTTATTGTCACCAGAGAGTGTTTTTTGGGGAGTTGTTCGTGTAAATACTCTCTAGATGGACTGTTGGTATCTATGAAGCCGTGTAGAGTTTTTTCTGAATGTTTCTTGTGGGGGGAAGTTGATACCGACTGGTTGTATATTCTAGAAGGGGCAGTGTTTGGGTTTAGAGTCATTAACCCTAACTGTCCCTGTGAGTATGTCAATGACAACTATGCTTCTATTTTACAAGATGGTAGAAAAGACATTATGAATGAGAAGCTACGCAAAGAGTTGATTGAAGGTAAAATCATGCTGGCAGATGATAATAATATTCCTGTTTGTATTCATGCACTGGGGGCAGTCGTGAAAAAATTAGAGTTTATGGATGTGGGGGAAAAAATTCGCCCTATCACTGATTGTTCTAGATCAGGCAATACGTCTCCATCAGTTAATGCATTTACTGATGAAATATGTGATAAATTTGTATATAATTCACTTGATAATGTATGTGACATATTGACTGAAGGGGCCATACGATCTAGGTCTTCTATCCCACCACATAATTGCATCTAAAAAGGTTTTTATAAAGCTGGAGTATTTTACAAGGCGATGAGGTTTACTAAATAGCTTAGTGCGAAGAACCATTATTTGTGTTTACCATAACATCAAGAGAATGTAGGAAAAAGCTTGGGAAAAAAGGTTTGGAAACAACCTGTTTTGCTAGCTGGGCTACAGATAGAGATAATTCAAAATGAAGAGTAGCCTGATGATATGTGGGTGGGAGAAAGCTTCCTTCCATATATAATTGAATAGTATGACACTGTCAGCATAATTTATATCTGGTGCCGCTATGTCCTCTGTTTTCCTGTAGATGTTCATAGAGAAGAATGGGTTTCTCTATCCACACCATAGTGATAGGTGATACATATTATGATCCTCTACCTTATCTTTATATATGACAAGATATAAGGCCAGATCCAGTCTGGATGTGTGAGGTGCTTTACTGAGAACTCCCTATAGCTATGAAAGGGGACATACCTGTGTAACTGCTGTTCCTACCACCTTAATGGTGACAGTAGAAAGGAGCAGGTCGAATAAGCTGAGCTGACATATATATATTGAATGAAGCTGAGAGAAAATGTTTGCTGTAGAATAGACTTCAGACCCTGCACTATTTCTGAGACATTCCTACTTCTTACAAGCCTTTTAGTGTGATATATATCTTGATATAATCTCTATGTTATATCTCGCTTCAGAAATAAACGTAAGCAGGCTTTCACAAAGACAGAGGATTTGGCAAAAATATAGTCAAGTTCAAGTTCAAGTTCAAGAAGTTTTATTGAGTACGTTCATTACATGTTATGCAGTCTCAATAATGGGCCGACCAACCCTCGGTGATAACACACTATTTTCATTTGTATAAAGAAAATTACCACTCTCACATAGAGTCAGCGGTATAGTTACATACAGGTACTTGCAGTAACCATTGTAGTTGATAGTTACGTCACATTAAAGAATTCATGATACACACGATCAATTCGTCTGTTTTCCCTTGACTATCAAAAACAGATTACATAAATAAGTAATTGCTGGTTACATTTCATTACCTAGCTTTCTTCATATAACACAATAATACCGCTAGAGTTTGCAATATATAGGGTTTACTAAAAAAGCTAAGTGCCATTAACAGCTATTAGTGCTTATCATAACATCAGAAGAATATTTGAAAAACGTTGGTGAAAAGTAACCTGATCTTATGTGGGTGGGGGAGTGCTTCCTTCTTCTATATTAATGTGGTGATGTACCATTATGCATCATTATGCTATACCTCTTAGAGGTTCTACCTCGACGGGATCAGTCCTTGATTCGGCCCGGATGATACGACCCGGTTGTCAGTCAGCCTGGTTACAAGCCTGGCCCGGGTGAAGCTCACTCAGCTCGGACTGCTCATCTGGCATGGTGACAGCCAGAACTGCGCAGTTTGCTCTGCCCATCTGGCCTGAATGACCAACCAGGCCCAGATGGACAGATGTCGCCATCAGTGGCGGCCTGCTATATAAGGCAGGCCCTCACCGGTCACTGGCAATTTCTAGTGGGAGCTCCACCTATGAGGGTACACATGGATACCTCTTAGGTAGCAGCTACTGAAGATTCACTGACAGAATCCTGGATTTGACCCTGCTCCCCAGATGTCCATCAACCCATTTGGTAGAAGAAACCTGATTCAGGTTCTGTCTCTATCATCTGTTATATCATGGTAGTGTGGCCATGATCGTTTCCATTCGCCTGCAAACACCTGAATAAAGAAGGCTCTTTACAACTGTACATCCAACTGTGTTGTTCCTTGGGAGGGTAGCTGCAGTCGCCAATCCTAGCCTACCCCTGAGTATTGGGATCACTACATTTATATACAGGGATACATATCTATTGTCTCACTCTCAGTTAATGGGAAGGTGTATTTATATCTCAGGACCTCACAGCTGCCCTTTACTACAGATAAATGTCAGTACGTATTACCAATAAATCTGATATTGACACAGTCAGCATCACTCCCCTCAGGCTGTTCTATATCACCTGGTGGTCTGAGAGAGGAGACTATGCCATATAACTTACAGTAAGAACACCCAGGCAGAGAATAATGATTGGATGTCCTACTCAGTTTTCATTAGGGTTCTGGGTATACTGCTATATGTCATCATCTTATCACACCGACCGCTCGTGTTCTATGTCGTGTTTCTTCAGCTACCGACTGTATTATCTTGCAGATGTATGTATACAGACATAATAGATGCTCTATCACTGCTCCCTATACTAGGACGTGGTGAACTAGGCCGGTATAGAAGATGAGGGGGACAAAATACCCATCACGTGTTTAGAATGCTCACCTAAAAATCAATAAGTGTGTAACAAAATGTATGTACAACCTACATGTTTGGCTTATTCTGGGTCCTATACTCCTATGTCAGTCGTATTGTGATGTCAAATAATTATCATGTGGGGAGCAGTAATTGTGATTGGAAGTTTATCCTGTCTTTCTACTCCCAGATTGAAAGATAACAAGTTGCACCATACTTGGTCTGTTGTTTCTCTTCTCTCAAAGTTGTAGCCAACAATTGGACTTTTTCACAAATGAATCTTTTATCTTAATATTTGGTATCCTGCTACTCAAGTGTATCAGGTGTGGTGCTGCAACACAAATTTTCGGTCATTTTCTTTTAAAATGTAAAGTTTTATAGTCATATTTTCATAATGTACTGGCAACTCACAGAAATGACCTTGCTTCCCTCCATGCCACTAGAGAGAGCATTAGACATATCTTCAGTCAACATAGTCCACTCACTACCACAGACCAATTTGATCAAGGAGCGCGCACAGGTGTGTTTTACCTGTGCTGCCCTCCCATTTTTACTTGATTTGCGTGTACCGGCCCAACCCAACCCAAGTAAAAATTTCCCAGGAAGCATTAGACATATAAATTGGAGGTGCACTTGAGGTTAGATGGAGGAGGATACACACAAGTCACTTGGTGGCAAAAATCTGAAGTGATGAATTCTCAAATTTCCACTTATACCTGTATGGACGAAGTGGAGATTTGAAGGACGGTTATTAAGTCAGGGTTCAATGTGTATGCATGCTAGCTACTATAGAGCTGTGATTGTAGTGTAAGGTGATAATCTGGTATTCTGTATAGTTGAATATCAATGTGACCTGTCCAGAGTTATTGGAGGCATCTCTGAAACAGGTAAACATATTTGTTGCTGCAGGAATTAAGTTTGGTCGGTACTCTGTAATCAAAGTCAACAGATTTTCCCCAATTTTCTTCTAAAGGTTTTTTCAAATCATATAGAATCGGAAAATGAAAAAAGGGGGTTTCTGCACTCCTTAAAAAAAATCAAATATGGAGAAAAAAAGTAGTTACATTTTTCTCTAGAAATTAGGAAAAACTGTGAAAGCTTCATTAATTTATTTTCATATCAACCGTCATGTAGAGGAATACGAAACATCTTATGTGAAGTGGCTATATATGTCCCCATTTACTGCAAAAATGATTTTATAGTTGTGTCGCGTGGCATTATGGGTAAAAATGTAATGTTTATTAAACAAAATTTCTTTTTAACTTTCTTAGAAATCCTTTCAGATCATTTCCTAACATATAAAGGTAATTTTGATAGGTGGTCCCTTGCATAGATTTAAAGGTTTTAGGCCTTTGAAACTAAAAATCTAAAGCATTGCAGCATGGGTACAGTTTTCAAAATGAGGTTGTAAAATGTTCCCATTCAATACTTTAACTTTATTACTTTAACTTTTGTAGAATACATGATTCTCAGTTTTATAGTATTTAAAATGTTCTTTTTGTGTTGATGAATAACACTTATGAATATATGAGATATTCAAAGGGCTCGAAGATTAAATTTGTCTAATCTTTGAAGAGGGCATAAGTAATCTAAATTATGTATCTGGATAGTGGGTTAACATTTTACAAGTAGTGACCAGCCTTTAGACCATTTGTTTCTCAGTATTACAGAAACTTGACTCCGGCCTAGTATTAGGCGAACTACCCATAGTGTAATGCTAGAAAACACCCTGAAGAGATTGATTAGATTCAGTAAATGATCTTAATTGATCCCACTTTAATAAGCATTTCTATTCCCCATCCAGATCTGTTCCCACTAATTACAAACAAATCCTCTATAAGTACTTGAATCCCTCAAGGATAGCCATGGGTTCCCTTTCCCCGATGAGCAGCTAAACTTCTTGTTGTTGATGATTTTTATTGGCATAGACAATGATTTATACAGTGCTGGATCTTTTTCAATCAGAGAGTTCCTAGTTCTCTACATATGCTAGAGGGCTTTGCATGATGAGATATGTAATTCTCGTCGTAGACGACTTACTAACAAATGTCCTTTCTATCATCGTTCTGGTCCTTTGCAAAATATATCTTTTTTTTGGTCTTAAGCATTTTCTTTGTTAACCAAAGAAATATTGTTGGTAAATGGCGGCGGGGTCGCTCCACACACTAGTGAAAATTGATATTTTCATATTTCAAAGGGAACCTCCTGCATAATTGATCTGGCTATATTATTACTGCATTCCTTGGTGGATTTTATTGCATGTGGTTGAAAAAGGGCATGCTTTTAGAGAGTTTATCTGAGGTAAAATGAGTAAAACATGATTATTTTATCACTAACGTTTTGTTGTCAGTAAAAATAATTGTATGAAGGTAGCATATGGAAAGTGTCCTAAGCAGGTGGTCACATGACCCCCATCTAACTATTTATACTGGGCAAGGTAGGGAACATGTGTGAGGTGACTGGGTATCAGGAGCAGGCTACTCCTGTACCTCCTTGGTTAAAATCAGAACCACACAGGGGAAAAACCTCGTTCTTAAACATTTGGATTTATTCATTTCAACACTGCATTTTGAGTGTTGGTAATAGTTTGCCACATAAGCCCTAACATGTGCTGTTTGTGTGTTACTCCACAGAACCTCTGATATTACCAAATACCTTTGAATTGAAGGTACCAGCATACAATGAAAGTAGTCATGGCAAATGCACTTTCCATACGATAACACCGCTTCAACTCATATGTGGGAATCGGCACGCTACTTTTGGACCACGTCACATAGTGGGTGTATCATCACGCGCCTTTTGACAGCTAAGGCTGTGTGCCCATACACTACTTAATTTAGTCCCGTAATTTTACCAACAGAAATCTAGAATTCTTCACCAAATAATGATAATATTCAATTGAAATCACCTGACAATATAATATTCTAAAAGAATATGTCATAAGCAGCTCTACAAATAATAATTAAAGCTAAATTTGGATTACATTTTCTGCGTTGGCAGTTGGGATCTCAAAATGTTGTTTACGAACAAGGTAAGCTGTGAAAGTCACCTATTCTAAAATGATTATGGCACTTTTTCGGATAGATATTGACTCATAAATGTTATTTGATAGTGACTTCATCTAAATAGGTGGGTGACAATGTGTTTCTAAAATATTAGAAAATCTGACAGAATCCTGCACATGGCAAGTAGCTCCAACGGTCCGGACCGAGATGTAAGAGAAAGATTCCAGCATTAGAATCTGAGCTTGTAAGTGCGATGCACTTTCCAGGAAAAGCTGCGTTAATTACTTTATCACAATGCCAGATGAGAAAGATCTCAAGGTAGACCATTTTGGGTGTGATGGTTCTATAGTTAAACAGCTGTAGTTATGAGGTTAATTATTGACTATTGTCAAATTACTGCCTGGTATTTTGTCTCCCAGCTATTCTCCATGCCTTGATCCCTTAAAAGGTAGTATCATGCTTTTGTGGCATTGTTGCTTAAAATAGTAGTGTTGCTTCTATGCATAATGCCGGCCCTACACTCCAAATAGTTGATGTATCAGTAGAGTGTTTGTGGTTACATTGAGGAGTTAACCTTCCATTACAATGGTGAAACCTCTGCATACAGACTTAGTTAGAATCTGCAGATGAAAAATGCAATCACAGATCAAGAGAGTTAGAAAGATTATTTTGAAGAGCTTATTATTAAACTATCCTTTTGGCAAATGCATGCGAGTTAGTAGATTATCTGCTATTTTAATGGCTTGGAATACACAGGTCTTTGTTAAATCTTATCTCACTATTGCAGCCAATCTGAGAAAAAATCTCATCCAAACC